>JBBMJY010000002.1:10473082-10527885 GCA_037833715.1 Toxotes lorentzi | reverse complement strand
GTGTGTGTGTGTGTGTGTGTGTGTGTGTGTGTGTGTGTGTGTGTGTGTGTGTGTGTGTGTGTGTGTGTGTGTGGAGACGAGAGAGAGAGAGAGAGAAAGACAGAGAGAGAATGTAGAATGTGCCCAAAGCAGTGTAACAAAAGAGATGCTACAACATACTACTACCAGAATTCAGTTTTACCTTCAAAATAAAGCTACGAGCTATCAAATACTGATGACACTAAATTTGCTAACTTAAGTGCAAACTAAAATTTCATAGTGAAGTTTAACTGTGTCTTTCTTGGCTTTCCCATGGTCAGACTTGGATTACCCACTGCATAGACCCTGAAAGCCACAGGTTAACTATGTAAATGGTTTGATCAACTGCAAATCTGTTTGGGTACAAGCAGTTTAAAATTACAGTCTGAAAGGCAACTAATGTGACAAGATCATTTAAATAGGTACTGTGTCTAGTTAAAAACTACCTTAGGCTACTGTCATTATTTACGTTGCTGATGTCAATAAGTGCCCATAGCCTGAAGCTCATTTCTGCTGTAGGGCCCCCAAATTCAAACGGCCCTCTGGGTCTTGGGCTGTGGAATAAGATAATACAGGCGTGATTTTACTACCCCTTCAACGATGGAAAACTCTATTCGTGGGTGAGCATTATTTTGAAAATCCAACACGGAAGTCACGTTCTTCTTTTTTTTTCTACTTGATCGGAGTGTGAGTAGTTCTCTCTCCTCTCCTCACTCGCTGTGAGGACGTGCGGATGTGCTGTGCGGTTTGCCGTGTCTCTGAGGCGCACGAGAGGACGCTCGCCACGCCTTCAGGGACGCACTTTTTCTCGGCGTCAGCCCTCCATCTGTGCCCGCTGCTCACCGGTGGAAACCTGTCCAGAGGCCGGGACGTTTAACAAGCAACCATCAACGCACATTTTCTCCATTTACACCAATCACCTCAGGAGTCCCGGCGCTACTTCTCCCACTGATGCCAGTTGAGCAGGCTGTTGTGTAAGACGCTAATTAATCTGGGAATATCGGGAGCGGCAGTTTTATCGATTTGACATCGGATACGAGTGGGATCAAAGATGGGGATCAAAGTGTAGTGCTGGTGAGTAGCGTGCAAAGGCAAGATTACTATCATATGAGATTTGTTTGTGTGTGTGTGTGTGTGTGTGTGTGTGTGTGTGTGTGTGTGTGTGTGTGTGGTGTTAGGATGCATCATAATCAGCCTCCCGCTCATACGTTCTATTTGCTGTGACTGGAACACTGTGTCGTCACGGTAAGAACTTTTACTCACAACAGTGGTGACATCATAATTCCTTACCGTGTTGGAGATAGTGCTCGCGCCGCTCGAACCACTTTACTACGATGAAAGCATCACAGTCTGTGGCGTGAGTCAGCGCTGTGCAGGTCTGTTTAAAGGGCGTGTGAGAGGATCCAGCTCATTTCAGGAGCCGGAGTCACTGCGCCTCATGCTTCTGACACATTCAGAGGAGAGATGTGTCGGCAGGTGACACTGTGATATTCGGCCAGAATGCATTGAAGACTAAGACAGTAGCCACTGATAACTCGGACATATGTCACATGTTGTGGTGTTGCGATCTGGGTTTGGTTACAGTGGTGCGAAGCTTATCTTATTTTGTGTAATTATTAACGTGTACTAACGTGGGAGTAAAACCTCTTTGTGAACTCACTGCTGATTTCCTTCAAACACTCCCAGGGTCTTGTTTATCAAGTCTGTCTCATCTCTGCATACGGACATTTGAATGTAGAGTGTTTGTTATTTTCCGGGAGACGGGACAGAATGAACAGGTGTGGCACTGTTGACATTTTACTGTATTTCCATTGCAATGAAGAAAAAAAAAATCTGCATCATCCACTGCAAGGTGGGAAGCAGCCTTTTCACCCAAGGGTGATTTAGCAGCTTGCACAGCTTACTAATACAAACCAAGAGGCTTTGTCAACTGTCTCTTGTAGCTTACTGCAAGGTGCATGAAAGTAAGACTGGCTGTGTCAGAATTCTAGCCCTGGCTGTTGATGTGACCAGTTAAGGCACTTCTGCTCCCACGCCCTCTGCTTTGGTCTTCTCCAGCCCTCAGCTAGGCTGCACCCCGAGGAGTAAAGCAGTGGAGTGGGGCATCGCGTTTCATGAGCGTGCTCTGTTTGCATGGAGCTGCAGGAGGCTGCAGCAGCTTCTCTCACCTCCTTCTTAACACATTCCCAGCTTCATCTTTCTTTACCCCCCTCCGTCTGTTTAGGATGCAACCCTGGGAAATGTGTATTTGCTCACTCTCACCTTCACTGGCAGTATGTGCTTCTGTGTTCGGCTGAGTTAGAGTTTCCTATGTAAAAAAAACAAGCAAAAAAACCCCCTTTGATTTTCTCCAGTCTTGCGTGTCACCCACTGTACCATTGTTAGTGCCTCTTGACTTAGTTCTCCAGTGGTCAAGACCTTGGGCCACCCTGTTCCACCTGTTCCTCTGGGTTCCTGAGCCCATAAAGCCTTGCTGCCCACTCCGATAGAAGGGTTTTGAATTGAAATGACAGCTTGCTCTAACAGTACAGTAGGTACAAGTTGTACAGGCATGAGTCACTGGCGCAGGGGTCTGTCAGAAGCCGCTGGTAACAAGTCTGCAGGTGCAGACATAGACTATGGCACATGTTCCCTCCAATTCAGACCAAGTCTGCAGAGAATAACAGGTGTGCTGTTAATGAGGGCATCGTGCGGTTCGACATGAGATTGAGAGAGGCAAGTTCCCAGAGCGTGAGGCCAGTCATTGTGTGTGTGTGTGTGTGTGACTGTGTGTTTGTGGAGCGAAAGAGAGGGCAGGGTCTGTCTGGTGCAGGTCGACAGGGAGGTAAACACGGTAGCTGTTAGTCTGGTAGCAATGACAGCTTTATCACCACCACAAGGTTTATGGCTGTGTGTGTGTGTATGGGGGAAGGGGTTTCTGTGTGTTGTGGGTTTATGTGTGTGTGTGTGTGTGTGTGCACAGGAATCATAGATCACACGCTATTCTACACTACAGACATGACAGAATTCCACTACTGCCTTGTGGCGGAGCAGTCAAAACCGGAATCCACTACAACATCCTACTGGCAAACTTGTGCACTATGAATTCCAGTTTCTTATGTGATGGTTGAAGACGGATGAAGCAATCGAACCGTAGTTAATTTTTTAATTAAACGATCACTCACTTGTCATCGCTGGAATAGGCTCGAGACCCATCCCCCATCCTCCTGTGCTGGTCGGCTGGACGAGAGATCAGTCAGCAGAGAACAAAATTCTTTTGTTCCTCTTCTTTTTTTTCTTTCTGAAAACATGACATTTGTCAGTTTAGAGAAGGGCGCTTAGGGAAATTACATAACAAAAAAGGGAAACAAATTCTAAATAGTAAAAAAAAAAAAAAGTTTCTTTTCTATTCTCGTATCATTTCACTGCTTAATATTTGGGAGTTTCCCGATTTAGCATTTCTGCGCTTCAAAAAAAATTTCCATCACTGCCACTGGATTGTCAAGTACATTTGATTTTTTTTTTCCTCACCCTACATAAACACCTCCTCAGCTCAGCAGGGGCTTGATTTAAAAAGGGACAGAGTATTGCGATGGCTTGTGTACCTGACAGGCCTTTGGGTGTCCACTGACACAGGGATGATGACAGTGATCTCGCTGACGAGCCGAGGACGACAGGGTTCACGTGCGGAATCGCTCTGTCACAGCTGGCTGCTCTGTCACGGGAACGAAAGACAGAGGAAGAGAGAAGGAGGGAGAGAGATGGAGAGTTGTGGAACAAGGAATTCTGACGGAATGAATGAGAGAAGAGGGGGTATCACAGTGGGGACTCAACAGGCATCTAATTACCTCCCAACAGGAGCCTTGACTCCATGGAAACGCTCTGCGCTCTCCGGAGCTGGTCTTAGCTGCCTCCACATGGCCTGCATGCTGTCGTGTGGGCAGCTATTGATCGTGTGTGAGTACTAAAAGTAATGGAATATGATTAGATCGCCAGTGTGTTCGATAAACCACTGGAGTCATCATATAGATTGCTCCATCACATATAGGCTCCAGACTAAAGAAATTAACCTAATCATGTGAACAGTATGTTTTACTTGAACTGTGTATAGTTTCTCAGAGTAGAGAGCTTCTGTACACATGAACAATGAGGTGACAGACGTGTCTCCGGTTTGCAAATACAGAAAAAGTTCCCTGACAGTGATTACTGAACTTTGCCATTATAGTAACTTTACCAGGAACATCATTTTGGTATTTGGTCTTAAACCTCAAGCTGTTATTTGGTGTTGACCTAATTATGTCTGCAACAAGTATCAAAAGCTCTCAGGTAGTAAGTGCCTGCTCAGATTCACACTCTTCCTTACTTATCTCTTGTTTCTGATTCAGATTTTGATTTTGACAGAATTTTATTCAAGATAAGTGCTTGTGTTTAGATAGAGAAGTTTTGCTTTCTTATTAAATAAAAAAGGTTTTGTGGGAAAGCATTTATATTCTGTCGATATTCTGTGGAGTTAATGAGCGTGTCACTGGTTTGTTAGTTTGTATTGTGCACTTGCAGGAGGACACACATCGGTGACGCAGTACACATGCTGCTGTCAGTGTTTCTGGCGATCGACAGTTGGTGATTATAATGTGCTGAGAAGCGTAGTAATGTGTCCTCAGAGGCAGCAAAGAAGGAGACTAAAAGGGAGCAAACATGGGTGTAAACAATGTTTAGAATATTCAAAGAATATGCACTGCATAGGTTATATGAGGAAGACAATGGATTTTCCTCTCTTGTTTGTTTACAAGAAAACAACATGGAGCATCTTAAAGGTGTCCAAAAAAAAAAAACAGATTAAGTTGAAGAAAAATTATATTAGTACTGAAACCTATGTTCCATATCAGATCTAGTACATTTCAAACAATACTAAGCTACTATTTGGTAGTAATAATTTTGTAGATGTGACAAATGTTTGAGTTTGAATTTCTGTATTAGTGGAGCATTGGGGTGGGGCTGAAAACTAAACTGATTTTAGAAACATAACCCATGGTATACAGCAGATCTGTACCATCATTATCAACTTTAATACCACAGTTCCAAATTAAATTAGGGTGTTAATGTAGGCATTCAAGATACAATAATGTGTTGGTAAAAATCCCTTTCTTGATATTGATAACACAATCATGCACACTGGGGAATCTGTTAACATAAGTCTGCTGTGGTTGCAAGCTGCTGCTGTAATTGATAGAACCACTCATTGCACACAGAAGCCCATGCATGCAAAGTGAGAATGTGTCATGAAGCTATTTCGTAGCACGTGAATGCTCCACGTTCTGGAGTGTTATTTCAGAAAGCATTCAAAAATGAGATACTGGGGAAATGAAACTTCTGTGTGTCCAAATATCAACATGGAACAACTAGTTGCAGATTAATGAAGCATGCGTTCTGACCTCTGTGCGTCTCTAATCATATCAAAATACATGAGGCATGAATCGTGAAAAGACCAGACCACGTGCCCCCCCCGTTTGACTAATTAGTGCTTTGACATCATACATCAGCAGTGACACACTGTGTGGCCTCTGCCCGTGCAGGTTGTAATGAGTAGATAGAGACAGTTGTGATGAAATTAGTAACGTCTGGGTATTAGATTTGCATCTGTTACCTTCTCGCTCATTAGTTTGCAGCAGTTATTGTGCAGGTTTAATTGTGAGAGATATAATGCAGAGTGGGTGTTTGGACGAATGGTCTAATTTTAAAGTGCTTAAAGGACTATTGAGGTAGCTGCACATAGGCATTGTTTCATTCAGCCTTTCTGGTCGGGATGCTCTCAATCACTCCGCTCTGTTTTTCCTTTCCATATTCTTCCATTCGCTTTTTGAGCTGGTAATTCCTCCTAAGTGTCACTTGAGGAAAATTATGCCTGTTTAGGACAGAGACAAAATCATCAGCCATGTCCGATTCTCCTCCAATGATCGTTGCATCAAGGCTTGGTTGTAAATTGGAATAATATGAATAATACACGGCTGTTTTTTAAAGCATAATGACCATTGTGAGTGACAGATTTAGGACTCCCAAGGCTCTGTGTGCTCACCAAGATTCAATCTCTGCTCAGCTTCAATTATCTCTAAGTAACATGTTAGATTGCCCAGATCCATCACATGTCAGAGACATTCAGTTCATTTTAGTGCACCATTTTCATCCTCGCCGAACTAGGGAAATAGATTCAGAAGTGTATTTTTCACACATGGAGTGGTTTGAAAGTGGAGTGACTGGAGAACGGTGCTCAACCTTTAGAGTTGGTCTCAAAAGCACAGACTTTCTCTCAGGCTGATGGTTTTGTGTAATGCTGATCTTGATTCCATCTAAATGTAAATTTTTGAGGGGTAATAGTTTCACTTTAGGGATTAAACGTGTGGAGCTTCTCTCATGTGACATAGTCTTTGCATCGTGCTTGTCCTCTCCCTGTTTTCGTTCAGAGATGCAAGAAAACACTGAAGCGCAGCCGCACCTCTTGGAGAACAGTAGGACAGATGGTTGTTTTCACAGTGAAGGAATGACTTCACTTGGACGTAGACACACTCTGACTTCCTCAGCCCTTTTTCAAGCACATACACTAACAGAAACCCAGATACACACATACATGCACATCAGCTGTGTCCTAACTCGCTCAGGAATGAGGACGCCGACACACGTGCACTGGGTGTGTTCACGGAGGAGAACTCCCACTGAGCTTTACGTTTGGATTGATGGAGCTGGTGAATGTGGGAGAGGTGCCAGGAGGTCAGTGTGACCCTGCTCAGACAGTACAGGGGAATTCCAATAAAAAGGGATTTGGGGAGTGCATCCCTGTTGAGCCCAGAGTGTGATTCCTAACCTCTGTCAGGCTCGTACCACAGAGAGAGGCTTGGGGAATGGGTGGGGAGCTGGAATGCCTCGACTGTAACTCAATCCTGTGTTTGGCTGCTGTGTGGGTGCAAGTGTGCATGCATGTGTTTTTCCAAGACACAATGAACTCATTTGTTTTCAAGCTCCACTCCTCTCCAAACACACATACACACTCACACCATTAACCAACAATAGTGCGCTGGTTTGATTTTGTCGCTAAGCGCTTGTGGTGACATGTGTGTGGTATTGTGTGGTATTTTGCACTCTCTCTGTTCTCAGCGGTGCCAAGAAGTCACCATGCAGCTAAGCAGCCAGATTGGCTCGGCCCGTGTACCTCGGCATTCAGTCTGGACGCCAATACACTTTTGGGCTCCTGTAGAGACTGGGAATGATGGTTGGGGCAGAGGGCCAAAAAGCTCCCCATGCCAGCAGCTCCCACTGGGAGAGCAGGCTGCTGCAGGGCCATCTGTGCAGGCGTCCTGACTGGGCTCATTGGAAAGTAGGGCGTAGAGAGGGACATAAAGGAGGAGGGAGCAATTGAGGGGACATGTGGAAGGAGAGGGGGAGTGAGAGGCTGGATGGCAAAGAGGTGTTTACTTTCTTGTAAGCCCATGCCACCATGAGAATATGCTGTTATTTCTCTAGTTGCATCATTTCAGCTTTCAAAGAACGCTGTGGAAAATTTAGGCCAGAGCTGCAATACTCAGAGGCACGCAAAACAGTGTCAGGACCAAAAATACACAAGGATCTGCTTTTTTAGAGCACAGTCCCAAAATAGATGAATAGATGAGTTGAAATTGTAATGTGTTAAAGGAGCAAACATGTGGGTCCCAAATTAGACAGGAAGTGTTAGAGTATGTAAATTAGTTGGTGAGAGTGGGAGCCGGGGAGTCATACGATGGAGTATGCAAAGGAAAAGAGGAGTTTAGTGAGTCTGGCAGGAAGTGAGTTTAACATTCAGAGAGCCTAGACTGTCTGCACACTACCCTGGGGGTGAATATCACCCTTTCACCCCCTCCGCCCCCTCCTCTCTCCACCGCCCACCTTCCTCTCCTATCTTTGCCATCTTATTCCAACACTCATCACAACCCCAAGCATGTAGAGGATGCAGTTTCTACATCGTTGTTTTTACCTCCCTTTAAATGTGATCTGTTAAACCAGGAAGCAGCTACAGAAACAAAACAAAACGTTGCTACAGTACCCGTGCCGGATATTTGCTGTGCTCGTCTTTGAAGATGTGCTGCTTCTCTAAGAACAGCATTGCCTCGCATCTTGAAGTACAATCACTTGACATATGACATATCCTTTCTGTAAAAACAAATGTATTCAATGTGTTAGACATAAGCAGGCCTTTCGACTGCTTAGGTGAGAGCAAAAAAAGCACATAAAAAAAAAAACTGCGAAACGCTGTAAAATATAGCCCAAAAAAAATCAAACGATTTTATATTTTGACATTTCCTTGGAAGACTTAAAACGAACCTCCTCCTCCTCCTCCTCCTCCTCCTCCTCCGCTCTGTATGTGTGATCTTTTCACTCAACAGCCCACCTGATCAAGCTTGTCATCAAAAAACCAAACCCCTTATCAAATGGATAAGGTCTGCTGGAATAGACTGAATTGCCCTCAGTCATCAATGTATCAGCTGCGTTGAATGGGCTTGAAAACAGCTTTAAAAACACGCTTGGACTTCTTCAAGTATGAGGAAGAATGCTACCGGGCGAAGATAAAAAATGCTGTTTATGGATTAGTACAGAAGTTCAGGTAGAGTTTAGGTTTCCAAAAATGGTATGGAAAGAAATATAAAAATATTTCTTTGCATACCATCTGTATTTCAAACCTACTTATCAGAAATGCAGCTCATTCTTGTCCATATTGAGTTTGACAAACTTTAAACGTCCTTGTGGAAGGAACCAGTCGATCAGTGCTACTATAAAAAAGATGTGGGTCTGGGATATAGACTTGAAGGCAAGTACCTTGTCCTTAACGTTCATTTAGGTTGATGATGAGTAGACATGGCCAGCAGTGTCAGTGAATCAAAGTCAGCTGTGACAGCATTAATGGATCTTTCTCTTGAAGACCTTTTTAAAAATGTCCCCAACAAGCAGACAAAGCCTATACGCAGGCTTGAAACTGAGCCAAGCAGCAGAGCATTAGCACAACAACGACCCCCAGAGTGACTCTGGATGCCAACAACGCCACTACTGTACTCCATCAGCTCTCACCGAGGAACCTTAACCCTTCACCTCTGACCCTTGACTCCTTAATCACAGAGGTCAGACAGTGGTTTGGTTTGTTCTGAATAAGCCTCTTCAGTCTTAATGGAGAGCTGTCTCTAATGCTGATTGTCCCCATTCATTAACTGCTCAGTGCATTTGTCGGCAGCTGTGTCACCACTCTCCTTAACACACACACACACACACACACACACACACACACACACACACAGGTGGGTGTGAGTTGTACAATAAATGCGGTGAAACAGGTTATACAAAGACCAAGAGGCAGATGGATACTAGAAGATAGTGGTGAAACTGCTTGACAGCTTCAAGCTGCTCACTTGTGTCAGGAATGCCATTGTTTCATCAACACTGCACACACACACACACACACACACATGCACAGCCAGACAGTCAAGGGTGCTGATAAAGATTGTGTGTCTCTAGACACTGCCATTCTGTTAAATAGAACAAAGCAGGTGGATCCCCCAATGACAACGATATCAGCCTGGCAGGATCTCAAGACAAAACACACTCACTCAATGACACACACACAAACACACACGTATGCTGTAAGGGCCACGAACAATGACACTCCCCCAGCTGTCTAGACAGAGTGCGGGGCTGCCGTTGGCTGGCTGCTGGAGATCGCAGGGGGGGATTAGAGCACACACCACTACACTCACCTGTTCTTAGCTGCTTGTTTCTCAGAGTGTTTTTTCATGCAGCGCTGATACAGTGTGACAGGCACAGAGGGAGCTGGGGATACGATGAGGTATGGAAACAAGTTATGACCTCTTGGTCATGCTGTGGGTAAAAAGTGGCGTAAGCAATATGGTTGTAAAATTAAAAAAAAAAAGTAGTTGCAAAAAGTAGTAAACTATGACATTTTTAAAGAAGGAAGTAATCATCTGTTTTGGTTTGCGTTTGTCATGTCGACATAGATATGCCAATGAAAACTAAAAAAAAAAAAAATACAACTTGGCACTTATTAAATTGGAAGTGCCAAAAAAAACAAATATGGATGCAACCATCTTTATGATGTAACAAATTCAACGTGCTGTTTACGTGCCCTTAAAAATGCATGAATACAGTTTTTTTTTTTTGTGAAACCAATAATTGGGTCTCCTACTTTAAACTCTTACATTACTGTGATCCTAAACCTAACCCTAATCAGGGTTCACATCAGATTTAGTGAGCACAGCGAGAACAAGGCAGTGTTTCATACGCAGACACTGAGGACTGGTCTATAATTCAGTGTGCGCATCTGTGGAGGAGTTACCTGACTGACCCATTGTTCACATGCTGCAGACTGTAAAGCATTGACTGAGAGAGATGCAGAGCTATGATGAAATGATGTATCAGAGCCTGAAAAATGCTGGGGGGTGGAGAGCTGAGAAGGAAGCAATGAGAGAGTGAAGATTATCACAACCGATAGAGGAAATCATTGTCAGTGTGAGCACGTAGAATAAAACTCTCAGTCACTCTAGTACATATATGAATACAAACGCAGGGATGGAGGTGTGTGTGCATGCATGAGATGACTTGCAGATAAACACCTGGATTTAGTCACACAGACACCTAGAGCTGAGCAGACTTTGCCTTTCTGTCAGGACTAACATACAAGAAATTCCTCCCAGTTACCATAAAGCATATAGAGGCCTGCTGGATTTGTCCATTTCTCTGTTTATCAGGGCATGTCTTCTCTGTGGCTGCATGTTGACATGCAATCTAGAGGAGGAACCTAATCTAGGCAGTGACAATTGGAGTAAGGACATTTTCAAACAGCACTTTGGACTGTGGTAGCAATATTTTTCAACTGAGGCTCTACGTTTATGTCTAACCCTGCAAAATAGACCATTTACAAGCTCATTCAAGTTCAGGACAGTGAGCAACGCAGATATAAGTTCTTTGTCCATGTGTGTGTGTTTTCCCTGTTAATTTTGGAACTGGCTTCAGTACTTACATTAAAACAGCTCAATCAGATGTCCTGAGTATCATCTGCTCAGTTAAACACCTCTGTTTTTCCTCTCGCGGGGGGCTGCTGTCAGTGTATCACAGATTAGTGTGCAAGGGGGAGCCATGATTAAAGCTCGGAAGGGCCGACAAGATGTCGACCCCCTTTAACCACAACATATCATGCGAGAGATATGGCCGTAGGTGTGAGTGGTGGAAGTAGGAAGGAAGGCTGTAAAAGTGCCTCACAGAAAGACTCACAGACTCCCCATCCCCCAGCCTTTTGTGAGCCTGTCTGCATGCGTTGGTGTCTAGGTGTGTACAACTGCATGAATAAGTGCTCATGTGTAGGGGAGTAGGGAGAACAAAGGGAAACCGAACCTCTCACACAAGAAACTTGAGACATGAGCTGCTCTTATGTATGCCAGCGTGCTTGACCTTTCACCCCAGGGACCTGAGACACCGGTTTATCGAGGTGGCTGGGGGTGGGGCGGACTGAAGGTCACCAGAGGATGAAATGAGTGCAGCAAAACTGGACTGTCCTCTCCTAGGTTTCCCCCAGTGATTTGGGATGACATCTGATATGGTCATATCATGCCATTGCCATTTCTTAGATTTTCTTTTAACTCTTACTGCTCTGAAACGGCGTCATTTGTAGTGTGTTACAGTCCGTTAAGGTATTTCTAGGAAAGCTCTGCCTTACGTGACAACATCAGAGTGAGGGAAGGGCTCCTTTTTCAGCTCTCTTCTGCTTTTCTGCTGTTCTTCTGTGAGCAGAAGTGTGCGTATGTGTGTGCGCTCGTTCGGCCCCAGCTCTGGCTGTTGTCTGAGCCACAAACAGCAGGAAGAATATGCCGTGTTCGCATCAGAAATAACTTCCTGGGTGTTGCTCAAGGTCTCAGTGTTAGCATGTGGGTTTGCTGCCTTTCTCGTGACTCCTGCACGCAGAGAGGCTTTGTGCTGCTGAACTTACATGAAGGTACTCACTGCAGCTGTCCTTGGTGATGATGGGGGTTCAGGTAAACCAGTGACCTGCACAGCAGAGTCTCTTTTTATTAAAATTAATGTAAAATTTGGACATAAGAAACCAAAACCTGAGTTATTTGCTAATTGCCATTTTAAAAGATTTCACTTTTGCCTCTACCTTGCCATTTTAATGTTTGTAAATGAACGGGGGGTCTCTATGATTTATCAGTTACATGCAGTTGACATTAAGGAGATGAAGAGTGATGGTGATAATTGTACCCTGGGGATCATAGTACTTTCTGTTTCCGTAGTATCTCCACTCTAGCATACAGCACAGTAAGTGCTCCTTTCCACTACAGCTGCAGAGTTGGTCCATTGAGGGAAGGAGCACATTGAATTTTTAAAATGTGCAACCCAAAGCATTCTTAAAGGGAAAGACATACAGTACGGAGCAGAGATAGAGGCCACACGATCGCTTTCGGGCAGCAACAGTCTCCACGGCGACTGAGTGACCCACATTTTTGTTCTCTCCTCTGCCTTTTCGATGTGGGAGACGGGGGGCAGCTGTTTAGGGGGGTGGGGGTATTCCGTATCCCTCGACGCCGGTAGTGGGTCATCGGAAAGGATGAGTGTGTTGCTATGAAGAAAGAGAGTGAAAAGGAGATGATACGCTCGGGCAGCGAACAGAAGAGGGAGAATAAGTATGTTAGAGAATTTAGGCTAGAAAAAAGTGGGAGGAGTGTTAAAGAGTCCAGGCTAAAATAGAGGCCCAGCAGATCAACTGCAGTGAGACAGATTGATGCCTTAGTTAGTTGTGTTCTTTTATTGTGTCGTGCACATGCATGTGTCCAGCCCACGTGGACATGCAAGACATCAAATATCCCACAGAAGTGGTGAAACATTTTTCAGACATGAACATATGCCCCTGTCCCAAGCTCCACAAATGAAATCTGCTACAAAAAAAAGGTTCCATTCCTAAAACACAGCTCAAGAACTCATCAGAGATGGGCACTTTACTGAAAAGCATAGCTCTTCAGTTGTCATATAATGAACAAAATACATTAAATAGATTTCATCATCAGTCTCACCTAAATGACATAACAAGCAGAGTCTTTTCTCTTCATTGAAACTATTAAACCTACATGTTTCTATAGCTCACATTTCATAAACAGGCTCTTTATACAAAAGAAACAGTTTGTGTTGAGCACCTTGAATATTACACAGCAGCCTAGTTCAAAACAAAAAATGTATTAGTCATACTCAATAACTAATTACTGCAAGATGTCCCAGAGAAAAGATCTTCTTAGTGAGCCGTTTTGATGCTTCTCTTCCATATGACTACTACTACCAAATACTAAAAGTGGTAGAAGAGACCCAGTTTGAGCGAAATGTGCTTTAAATTCATTTCCTCTTACAGAATAAAATGAACCACTACCACTAAATGTGCTTGAGTTTCTGTTTCATAAAACCCACTCTTATTCCTCTTCCTCATTCTGTCTATTTACTGATGACCGTATATTTTTTTTTTTTTCTGTCTGTCTGTTTGTATTTTAGACAGGAATGCCCCAGACTGTGTGCTCAGGCACCATGTACACCACTCCCAGTGGCTTCAGCCCTCATCTGGCCTGTGCTGAGCCTGGGGAGGATGAGGAGGCCCCACAGGAGGGCCCGGGGCCTGGGGCTTGCCTGGCTGACGGGCCCCCAATCACCTCTGCCTCCCTGGACACTCTTATTCAGAATCTGGTGCCCACTGCTGATTACTACCCCGAGGTAAACGGAAATTCACCGCACTTATTGCGCTGTTCATTATAACCCCATCAGAAAGTCTATTTGGGTTTATAGTGGTAATGACAGTACTGCCAATTAGATTGTTAGCCCCATGTCTCTGTATAAAGTGCTATTCTGCTTCCCTTAATTACAGAAAGCCGCAGTGTTTTTTTTTTTTTTTTTATTGATGTAGTGGCAGTGTCTTAGCGAATGTCTCCCTCTGTCCTTTGACAGAAAGCCTATGTGTTTACCTTCTTGCTGAGCGCTCGTCTGTTCATCCCTCCTCCGGAGTTGCTGGCCAGGGTGTGTGAGCTGTGCATCAAGCAGCAGCAGCTGGATCAGAGCCCACTCGATACGGTCAGCACTGCACCACACACACAAACACATAACCCCTGTGTGCACATGCACGAGCTAATAAACAGGAACACAGGCAGGTACGGAAAACGCATGCAACGCATACTTGTGTTCCATCCGATTCACCTCCTATTTTTCCCAGAATTGACAAATTGCTGACTTGGGTTTTGTTTTGCTGATGGAGCCACAAATCCAGACTGTGGTAAAGCTCTTTCACTTCTTCAACAACAGGCAAAAGTGCGCAAGTTTGGTCCCAAGATCCTGCAGCTGCTGACAGAATGGACCGAGACGTTTCCGTCCGACTTCAGGGACGAGAAGATGGTCGGACACCTTAAAGACATCATCCACAGGATAGCTCCATGTGATGAGGTACGCATTGATGTGGAAACAAGAAAAATCCCATTCTACACATGAAGTTTCTACAGGAAAACTATTTGTGATTTTGGGATTTTGAGCCACACTGTAGTTGTGTCCATTATAGCCCTTACAAACTGGAGCTGCAGTGAGAAACGCTCTGATGGGGAACAAAATTCAATTATCATCACTACCACTGTGGTGGGGCAGTGGAAGGAGTCAGAGTGTCAGTGTAGGGTGAGCAGCCACATTTCCGTGTTACACAATCTTACATTACAGAAGAGGAGCGAGGAAGGAAGGATGTTAGACGAGTGGCTCTGTCTGCAGCCTCAAGGGAAAGTAGAGGGAGGGAGATGGATGGAGAAAATGGGGGGATGGGATACAGGGGCATAGGGAGCAGAGGAGAAGGTGGAGAAAGGAATCAAAGTGGAAGACTAGGAAAAAGGGAGGGAGGTGAAGAGAGGACACAAGGGCAGGTGGTGATGAATGTGCTGCTATTTGCAGCTGGCTGTCTACAGTAAGGGGTGTGTGAGCATGTGTGTGCATACATGTGGGATCTGCAGCTCTGGGTCATTTGTTAGACACAGTGACCTAACGGCCTGCGTGACCAGTCATCTGGAGGGAGGGGGCACAGAAACGCACATTCCTGGACACAGTGCCCATCGCCGCTGTTGTGTGAAAACCTGGAAAATGTGCTTTAATTCAACTGAAAAATTACATTGTCCTCTTAGCTCTCGAGCTCATTAAAGCCTTGCAAGCACCATTAGATACTGTGAAAATGTATCGCCTTTGTGGCAAAAATAAAGACGTTGCTTGCAAATCTAAATGTTTTGGAGATTCAGCAACTGTACTGTGACACAGTTAACGAGGTAGCAATTTACACATATAAAGAGTTTATAAATTGTCTTTAATTTATTCTCTCTCGATACTCACTCACCGTGAACAGGGCAAGTATACAGGACAATACAGATGCTGGCATACGGCTAAAGAAAGAAACTGAGATAAAGCAAACGTAAACATATAGCAGGCAAGACCGTATTTATGCAGGTCATCGGCAGTGGTGGGGAAACAGTCAATACCAGAGTGTATTTTAATTTGCACTTAAGTAAAAGGACATAAGCATTATTAGTAAAAATGGACTTGCAGTAGCAAAAGTAAAAAATGACTCAGTATGCATTAATGTCCAGTTCAGAGTGTCATGCTACAAGATTTTTGGGTTATTATAACAGATGCCTTAAAGGGTAAGCAGCATTTTACTGTTCTCATTGGCTGAGGTGGAGCTAATTTGAACTACTTTATATACTGGAAGGCACTTTAGTCTCAACAACAACTCATCATATTTTAGAGGCTGATCATGTGTATATAATGTATAAAATGTTTTGTGTAAACTATTAATCTGCAAAGTAACTACTAGATATAGCTGTTAGATAAACAGAGTGAATAAAATGTACAATATTTCACATTGAAATATAGTAGTGTCAAAGCTGCATCAAATGGAATTGCCTCAAAAAAATATACTACATTATATAATAGTATATATACTAATATACTATATTATATAATAGTATATATACTAATATACTATATAAATATACAAAAAATACAAATAACTTTGGGTTGCCAGGTTGTAAAGCTTAACTACTTTGAAGGATAACTTCATCTGAAATATATTCCGACCTCTAGTAGTCAGGTTGTGTTAAATTTTTTAATTCTTTAATTACTCACGAGCGATATGAGTTGGTTTCCTGGTGGAAGGCTGCTGAGCATCTTTGCCAATAACCATTTATTATTGACTAATACTTAACTATGACAAAGTGAGCATACTATGCAAGAGAATAGAGTGGGCTCACAACCTGGCAGTTCTTTTGATTTATGCCTCTTGCTGATCTATGAAGCACATTACTAAATTATTCATTAAAGTCGTTATTGACAGCTCCTCTCCTCTCCTCCCTCCCACTTTCCTCTCCTCTCCTCTGCAGGCGTACTGGAAAACCCTGAACCAAGTGCTGCAGAAGCTTAGCCAGAGGCTGGCCCTGATGAGTCAGGGGGAAGAGAGCATCGTCAAGGTCTCCCTCAATGCCTCCTCCATCTCTGACAAACTGGTGGCCTTCAAGACCAAGCCTCCGCCCATCCAGAAGGACATGCTCTCCATCTGCAACGACCCGTACACACTGGCACAGCAGCTCACCCACGTGGAGCTGGTGAGGAGGGGGGCTGAGGGAAGTGTGGGTTAGACGGAGGTCAGGGAGAGATGGTAAGAGATGATAACAAGGATGGACGAGGAGGAGAGAAAAGAATTTTTGTTTGATTGGGAGGGGGGGGTTAAGGATGGTGAGGCATAGGTGGAGATTTAGTGTATGTCAAGGACATAAACATGGGATATAAAAGACATCAAAGGAGGAGATGGAGGGAATAGAAACAGATATGAGAATGATAGGAAATGACTCTGTAAGAACAAAGGAAAGATGCTGGGAGGTATAATAGAAAAGAAACTTAACACTGTGACCTTGTTGTGTTTTGAAGATCACTGTAGTGTAACCTTGATTATTGCTTGTCAGCTATTCCAGCTCTAACTGATCTTCACCCAGTGTAATAGACACAAGAACAAAGGGAATAATGCAATGAAACATACATGAACAAAAGGATCTCTGCAGTGTCCCTCACACTGCATGCACGCTGCCTTCAGTCTGTTCATGTGTGTCTTGATGTGGGCACGTGTATCTGGGGGTGGTACTGTTTCTGTGTGTGTATGCCTGTGTGTGTGTGTGTGTGTGTGTGTGTGTGCCTGAGTAAGCTTGTACCCTTGTCTGAGCGGTGACATCACCCCAGAAGTCAGTGATGTGCCTGGGGCTTCAAACAAAGGGGATAAAACCACTGTGGATATATGTGACCTGACAGCTTTACACCCTGGCGCGCGCACACACACACACACACACACACACACACACACACACACACACACACACACACACACACACACACACACACATAAAAGGAGAGAGAAAGACAGAGAATGGCATGTACAGTGCACATATACCGCACTTTAATATATCTCTAGTAGGTTTTAGCAATATGCTAATTCTGATCAAAAAGAATTAGATGCCATTGTGCCTTCTGTCACCATATGTCTGTGTGTGTATGCAGCACTGTTTTGTTTTTGGATTATATCACTAGCTGAGTCATCATGGGTCAAATGAGTCATTTTGATTTGCACATGTATGTGACTGTACAGTTGTCTTTTAATAGAAATGAATATTATCTCAAGTGTCACTTTGAGGAAATATGACTCCAATGAGTCACGTCAACGAGTCATTACTTCCCTTTATTGATTGCCTTCCATTACTGAAATGAAAGAATTATTAATGGGACTCCCTCTATCGGTGTGTGTGGTATTTGTGTGTGTGTTTTCCAGGAACATTTGAGTCATATTGGGCCAGAGGAATTTGTCCAAGCCTTTGTTCAGAAAGACCCTCTAGATGGAACACAGGTAAACTTTTTTATTTTTTCAAAATCTCCATTTTATTTTCATTGGTAATTCATAAGTATGACTTCTAAAATTAGTTTTGTATAATGTTTTGTCACATCAGTGGAAATCCATAGTCTGTCCTCAGGCCAAAACATAGCATTTTTTTTTTTTTCATCTTTTCAGTTTTGTTTTGTTGGGAAATCCAGAGGAGGAGCTGTCACAGTAAAAAAAACATTTTTTTTTTTATTCTTCCTGGTGTAAAAAGCCTTGTTTATTGTGTTGTTGGTCTCTAAAATCTGATTGGGAGTGGCTTCTTAAGGGGCCAAACAGAGGTCAGCGAGTCAAAAGGTCACAAACAGCACAGCATTGTAAAGTAGCAAGCTGTAGCAAGCACACACAAGTCCTTCATCCGCCCTCTTTTTACAAATGTTAAACACTTTCACTCTCTTCGTCCACTGTCGTTCGTCCACTGTGTTTTTTCTCCGTATTCAATTGCTGTCTCTTTCACACATCTTCTCTCCGTCTGTCCTTCCCCTATGGTTTTTTTTTTCTCCTGGTCTCCATTGATAGTGTTACTTCCGCTCCTGGCTCACAGTCTTTCTCATTTACGCTCACATAGGGTCAGCCTGTACATAGGAAGCTATTTAGGATCAGAGGAATTCCCTACGGTAACATTTCCTGTGTGTGTGTGTGTGTGTGTGTGTGTGTGTGTGTGTGTGTGTGTGTGTGTGTGTGTGTGTGTGTGTATCATCAGCAGCCATGCTTCAGTGACCAGAAGAAGAAAACCTCCAACCTGGAGGCTTATGTCAGGTGGTTCAACAGACTGTGTTACCTGGTAGCTACTGAGATCTGCATGGTGAGTGGCAAATGCTGGTACGCCAGGCACTCTTTTTTTCTTTTTGTCAAACCTTAGAAGCAAACTGACAGTATAAAAATATCCTCATTATGCCGAAAATGAAGAGTATGAAAAGTCTCCAAAACATGAGGAACCCTTCACAAAATAGGACAACCAGGCCGAAAAGCACTTTAATCATGAAGCAGACATGAAAAATAATTGGGAGGAGACATTGGAAAGATTTATACACAGTGTGTATTCTGTTGTGCCTGTTGAGTGGAGATTTATGTCTCAAACGTACAGCTGAGAACACATTCAGTAATTTAAGATTTTAAATAATGATTTCTGGTACAACTTCATACTGTAGCTGTATTTCGTTCTTCCAAACAAATAGAGGGACAGCAGATGTAGGAAGTTTAGGGGTTACAGAGCGCTACTGGCCCCTAGTGGAATTACTACACCCTCACTGAGAAGGATTGGTTAACCATTTGTGCCTGTATCTGTGCAGAGAGATAACATTCACTATGAAAAATTAATTAAAGATATAACAAAGACCTTGTCTCCTTTTTATGCAGCCGGCAAAGAAAAAGCAAAGAGCCCAGGTGATAGAGTTCTTCATCGACGTTGCCAGGGAGTGTTTCAACATAGGAAACTTCAACTCCCTCATGGCCATCATCTGTGAGACTAATTTCGTCATATCTGAGAGTATTATCACTGAGAATTCTCTTTCCTGACCTGGTATTAATAGCTGAAATCTATTTCCTCCCATAGCCGGTATGAACATGAGTCCTGTGTCACGGCTGAAGAAGACTTGGGGCAAAGCCAAGACTGCCAAGTTCTTCATTCTGGAGGTAAACATAATGCAACCATTCACTGACTGAGAAGTACAAGACAGGTAATAACTTGAATCTGACAGCGTATTGCTTGTTGCCATTTGCTTTGGCAGCATCAGATGGATCCTACGGGAAATTTTTACAACTACAGGACCGCCCTGAGGGGCGCCGCCCATCGCTCTCAGACTGCCAACAGCAACAGAGAAAGGGTAAGGCTTGACACCGTGTCGCAACTATTACTCTGAAAGCATGCTGGCGTTGATCCAGTCATTTATTTATATTTATTTTCATCTTCATGCCAATATTCTCTATATCTTCCGGCCTGTTTTGCCTCCACAGATTGTAATTCCCTTCTTTAGTCTGCTGATCAAAGACATTTATTTCCTGAATGAAGGATGTGCCAATCGGCTGCCCAACGGCCACGTCAACTTTGAGGTTAGGCTGTCTCCTTTCTCCTGACCCTGTTGCATTTAACCATCCTAAAGACAAATACTTAGCATCATTTTGTGTCTTAGAAATTTGTGGAGCTGGCACGACAGGTTGGGGAATTCATGACATGGAAACAGGTGGAGTGTCCATTTGAGGAAGATCGGGCCATCTTACACTACCTCCACACTGCTCCAATCTTCAGCGAGGATGGTGAGAACTTACCATGTTGTTTGAATGGCAAGAACATTTTGATCACTGTGATCCAAGTAGTTTCACAATAAGTAATTAATAATTAATAGTCAATAATCAGTTACTTCCCTCACTCTTCCCCAGGACTCTACCTTGCATCCTATGAGAGTGAGAGTCCAGAGAACCAGGTAGAGAAGGACAGATGGAAAGCACTCAGGTAAGAATTGTAACACAAGTGAAATGAAAGAGGGCGTCGTGTGTAAAAAGGCGCACTGTTGCTCATCAGCGTCTCATCTCTCCCATCAGGTCTAACATTCTGGGAAAGACATGAAGCGCTGACGGCAGCTAACCCTCCCACCAGCGAGGGGGCGTGTGTTCTCACTGCACTAAATTGAACTGTGAAGGAACCTAGCTGGTACTTAGGTGTTTTTCTATGAAGAAATTATGAGACAAAAAAATCGAAACACGATGAACAGGATTCATCACATCAAGGAGAGTGTAGAAAAAAATTAAAGAAGAAAAAAAGAACATAAAGAAAAAAGAACTGAAAACGTTAAGCTAAGGAACAAAATGCCTTTGCAGCCTATCAGTGATGAGGTACAGTATGTTGGAGAGGAGTACAGCTTCTCCTTTCCCCCGTTCCCTCCATGTGTGTTTACTCTGTGAAGATATGTTTACTACTATAGAGAGTACAGTTACAGGGAAAACCACTTTATAAAATGAAATTCCTACTGATGCTATAGATGTTTTTGTATTTGCTCCTCTCCCTATTTCTCTCTCTTTCTCTTTGCCTTTGGTCCAAAGCCTTGTCTAGGTATTTAATTTGAACTTTTTTCCTTTACCTGTAATGTACTGTAATGAAACTTACAACGATGTGAAGGGCGCTGGCTAGCCCAAATCAGCTGTCAGATTTCATAGGTCTACTGAAGGAATGGCAACCGTGTATATCTGGGACGACAGAAGATGGCACGCCTTGAGCATTTTACCGGTTCATCTCACTTTTATGTGTGTGAGTGTGTGTTTGTGTGTGTGTGTGTGTGTGTGTGTGTGTGTGTGTGTGTGTGTGTGTGTGTATGTTCATGCATTCGTGTCTTTTCAGACTGCCACTGTCTCGTTTTGCATGAGATTGACTGGAGAAACCTGTTTATTGGTCATGTCCTCTTGGAATTTTATTTATTCTTCTCTAATCTTATTTTGGGAAAGTGTTGGGCGGGGAATACGAACTGTTTGAAAGGGAAAAAAAGTGTTTACTCCTTTTAAATGTATTGTGCCATTAATGCAAGAAAACTACAGTATAGCTTAACGGTCACAACAGGAGCCAGGCCAGTTGTAGATTGTGTACAGGTGACATTGACCCCTCATCTTTCTGCTCTTCAGGAAGTTTTCTCTGACTGACGTTCAGTTGTCTTGATATATTTATGGAGATTTCTGTGCTGACAGATGTATAGTTTTTATTGTAACTTTCCTTTACTGAATATGAAGTTCAATGGCATGCTACGACAGGTGTTTTTAAAGGGGCATTAAGCGTATCCACCTTGTAAAGATTACTACTGCAACACAAACTTTGTAGTGATGATGCATTGTTGCATTCTGGGGAAGGGACGATGAATTGGAGACTTTTGTCCGTCTTTAAAACAAAACAAAACAAAAAAAAAGTAAAGAGGGAAACTTGTGCCATATGAATCACTGGTTTTCATGATAATTCAGGTTCCTCTGACTTGAAATGTGTTGTTTATCGTTTTGTGGGATTGTCACTGAGCTTTGTTTTTGGCAGTTTTGTTGTGATTCGAGAGCCATTTTTGGGGGTGGGGTGGGGCGGGAGAATAGGATGGATATGGTGGAGGGAGCGGGAACTATGTAATTAACTATGTAATTATAAGCTTTTTAAAGGTCTTATTCAGTTTGCGATAATTGATTGATGTCAGTGTTTTCTCTTAAGAAGCACCTTTCCCTCTTAATAACAGACTGACTTTAATTCTCCCTCATTTGTCATCGATAAACCTGCTTTTCTTGTAACATGTTCCCCAGACAAGCTAAGACTCTAGAGAGCCAGAGATGTGATGGCAAACCTGCCATTCAAGGTGACGACATCTTTTAATAAAACATTGCCTGTGTTGAACATATGTTTTCAGTGACAATCGCCTCCAGGACATCAGTTCCGCTCTTTTTAATGGTATCGTTGCACTGCCACGTCATCTTTTCGCTTACACTCATACACCGCTGGGTGCAGCTCAAGGACTGGAGTGCATTCGGTGCATTTCATGGTTACCGAGGCCAAGCAGACGAACCTTTGGCTTCACGACATCACTGCAAAATTTGTGACTGGTTCCTTAAAAGCCTTTAATAAAAGTAAACCATGCTCAGATGAACGGCAGCAGTTGATTTTGTTAATGAAAATGCTTGGTTTGCTTAATTTCCGTGTTTCCCAACGATTCAAGGTTTGCAGCTTGATCAAAGTATTGCTGACTTGGATTCACATGCTCAGGGTTTTCAAAATAATGCATGAGCCCTGATAATTTATAGATTCACACTTTATCTCATTTGCATGTGGTTATTTTTAAGTGTTTGATTAGATAATCAAAATAGCTTTAATGCTGAGAAAATGCATTTGCATGAATAGGCATATTACATGCTTTGCATAACTCAGAGATGAGTGACCAAAGATAAATTGGTTCAGGTATTCAATAGAACCAATCGCAACCCCATGTTGAACACTATCATAAAAATGGTTGTGCCAAACATTTAATTTTCATATAGACTGACCTTCAATTATTCCTTTAATTGATCAGTTAATTATTTTGCCAGCAACATACCACAAAATAGAGGAAACTGCCAATTGCAATTTCCCAGGAAACAAGGCATCCTCTTTAAATTGCTTGTTTTGTCCAAATCACAGGTTTAAGTCCAATGACATTGACTAAAAAGTAAGAAAATAGAGAAAAGCACTAAATCCACAGATTTGAGAGGCTGGAACAAGAAGATGTTTGGCATTTTGCTTTATAAACTGTTGCTGATTACTTTTCTAAGGATGACTACTCAATTAGCTGTTTCAGCTCTTATTCTGAACAGATACCAATTAAAATGATGTCAAACCTTTACCTTCTTAATGTATGAAGCTGGTTTAATCATTTTAATGGCGTGAAAAGGTTCCTGTTAATTTTAACATACCAGCAATCTAAAAAAAACAAAAAAACAAAACAAAACAAAACCCACATTTAATTTTATTTCTGGGGGAAAAAATTCTCAGGCATATTTCATATGAAATTGTGGCAAATCAATACAAATAAAAAAAAAAACGTATTCCTGTTCAGGTTCAGTTCAATGCGTTTTAGTCTCTGAGTTCCTCTACACCTGAACCAAATGTTATCTCGGCCAATTTGGTGTAAGTTTCAAAATGCCTGGAGCTCAGGTAGGTGCCGAAGAAGGCCTGGAGCAGCAGTACTGCCCTCATTCTTCTCAGGATCGGCTTGGAGAGGTTCACCGAGTATCGGATCGCATTCCCCTTCTCTGGCATCGGCGCTGTGCTGTACCTGGATGCAAGGCCGACATTCACGGGTAAGGCCAGGAGGATGGGGTACACGCCAGCGCCGACCACTCCGACAAGTGCGCCTCGCATCAGGGCACAGGTGGGGCAGTTGAGATCGCCGGACAGGAGGGGGCTGGACACCGCTGCGTTGTAGAGGGCGGCGGTGGTCATGAAGGGCAGCACGGCCATCGGCAGGCCGGAGGTGATGGCCGCCTGTGTGACATTCAGAGCTCTGCGATACAAGCTGTTGGATATCAGTCCTGCGAGGGCCGCGTTTCCTCCCAGATACAAGGGTCCGTAGATGAAGAGTTTCTTATCAGTGTCAGGTAGTCTCTCGAAATTCTTCGTCAACATTTCAGCAATCACTTCTCTGGTGAGCGCCTTTCCAGAGACGCTCTCCTTCTCGGTGCTTTCCGACATCTTCAGACTTGATGTTTAAACCGACAGGGTCCAGTGTTTTGCAGCGAGAGATCCTGATTCGCAATTAGGATAACACAGTTGTCACATTGAGGTTAGGCGGTCCTCAGGATGTAGACAAGAGCGCTGCCATGTCTTACCCACAATTCAAAGGGTATGATACTCTGGGTTTCTGTTGCCCTGAGTAAAACCTCTCAGGCGGGGTTAAGAAAAGGACAAACTCCATAGATTCTTCATTGATTGAAAAAGAATCTGTCCAGCGTGACATAGTTTGGATGTCAATAGACAAACCTTCAAATTAAAGGCGTGTACGAGAAAAGAAAACCCTCAGATGATCTCTCTGACTACCAATGAGCTGTTTCATATGACACAGAATCAGATGAGTTTTTTTTTCCCCCAAGTCTAATCTAAATATTTGCTAAACTACATAGCCAAAAAATTAAGTAAATTCTGCATGTGAGCTCTTAAAGAAACAGCAATAATTAAAAGAGTAATAAAGACTTTGTTATTAAATTTGGTACAGTGGTATAAATTGTGAATTTACAATTGAACTTTGAGCTTGCTTTGCATGCATCCATATCTTTCTCAGTGTTGTCTAAACCCATCAAGGAGAATATTGAGATGCTTCTAAGTAATACATTTCAAAATGTTCATGTTCACAGAACAGCTTCTAAGAGTAAAGATTACCTTATGCCATCCATTGCTCCTTTGCACATGGATTAGTTTTTAATCGAATACTTTAATTATCACAAATAATCCAGTTAGGTCAGTTTTTAAGTTTATTTAAAAGTTCATTTAAAAGTTGCGTCAAAGTGTGTTTTTATTTATTTATTTTCTAGAAAACAAAAGTCTGAATGCTTGGCCAGGAACTAATTCGAAGTGTACTTTCATTGCATATTATCTGGAGAGCCACCACCATGACTGGGGATGCTGTGCCACAGAGAACTGTTCAGCTAATCCATTTTATGTATTACTGACAGCTTCTAAGTCTAAATAATTATTCCACTGCTCTGGAAAGCAATTTAGGTCATAGTCTTGCAGTAGATAGTACATGTAAATACATGCAGTCTGAAAAAAGTGCTGCCTGATGTGTGTCTATATGTAATTTGTTTGTGCAGTGCTGTTTGTGTTATGATTTTATCAGTAAGTTCTATGCTTTTATTATTTTATCTATTATATATGTTTTTTATTTTGATCATTTCTTTTTGTTTGATTGTTATCCTCAAACAAATAATTCCGTAAAACACAATAAATAATTGTGCTCAATAAATATATAGACATGGCTACCTGAAAGGCTAAACTCAGGACATCAAACACCCATAAGTCAAGAGATTGGGCGTAGTTATTGTGTGTTGCGTCATGGAATGTGTTTAAGAACGTTCTATCGCATTCTAGCGAAGTTCGCCATCTTTGAAGGAGAATAGGTGGAGGCGTTTTCTTGCTTCTTTGTTCATATTTTTTTCACATAACCGATTAACTTACTGTTTTGAACCCCAGGATTGTCAAATGAAGGTAAGGTCAATTCTCGGATCATAGCCAAATTGCCATTTTATTTTGTTTTTGTAAAGTTGAATGTAATCCCTAGTGTTAGCTAACGTTAGCCTGCTAGCTTATCTGAAATTCGACGTCTCGTCAACAGGAGATAAGCTTGTCTGGCTACAGTAATGTGTTTCTCGGTTTGAAGTTTCGGACCACGGTTTTCTACAGCGGAAAAAGTCGCCAACAGTAAAGCTGGGGTTCACACAATAATGTGTTTTTTAATGTAGTGAGTTAGGCGAGGGGACGCAGCGTTAATATTGTTGTCGAGGTGGCTAACAGGTAAAATGCTCAGCGCTTTACGGGCCTGCGGATCGAGCTAAAACTCGACGACTGTCTTGCTTGATATATTTATCTCTGTTCCAAAATACCACGTTTTGAATTGTAAATTGATCAAATGTAAATCCCCAGTGAATAAAAATGTGTTGTTGGTTTGGACAATGTCAGGCCGTTACAGGCCTGTACAGTTCAGTCCCTCAAACGTCGAGCATACGTTAACGCTGGCCCCCAATTTCCACTTGCTTGTTCCTACCACCTTATTAACTGTGGTTTAATAAAGAAGTTGCATTTACAGGGAGAGGGTGAATAAATGATGTGATAAATCAGAGTTGTTTCCTCCGTTAACAATGTTAGTTAGATGTAATAACGGTATGGAAGCCGTTGTTCTGCTTTGGCTTAATATCTGTAACCAAACATTATCGTTATTATTATTCCTGATCATTTTCTTGAGTAGTCATGTCATTTATAAATGGTAAGAAATTTGTGAAAATACCCATAGCGTATTCTCAGAGGCCAATGCTTTGCTTCGAAATGTATATGTCTGTATATCTGTATCAGTATGACTAACAGTCCAAACAACAAACAGATATTTAATTTAGAATGATATGTGTATCAGTAGTTTCAGATGTACTTGCTTAATCTGTATTGTTTAGCCTCAGTGTTACGCAATTTCACTTTAGTAGGCTGCAGACATGTAATGCTGTACGCTGGCTGTCTTGCAATGGGGGAGGGGTCTCTACAGAAACAAACTGAATGTGTCAAGATGCATTTGAGTCCATGGACACAAAAACTCTGCTGATATTGATAAATAACAGAAATTTATGGCTTTCAGGATTCAGTGGGATTCCAGATTGTCATTTTAACTTGCTTTTCTGTGTCTTGCAGATGCGTCACTCAAAGCGAATGCGTTCCCCAGGTGTCTGGCTTGATGAGTACAGCTGGGAAGAGAGAATGGAGTGTCGTAAGCGAAAGAAACGGGAGTCGCACAGCAGCGAACGGGAAAACAAGTCCAGAAGAACTCACCATCACCAGAAGACCCATGAGGGGTAAATATCTAGCTAGTGTTTGTTCTGTAAAGCACTTACTTACAATTTAAGACCTTTTGTAGGTGTTTGATTTTTACGGCCCACATTTTAATGGACCTGGACAGTGTGTAAATGGGTGGAGAACATGAAGGAGCAGTACAGTGTTGAGATAAAACTTAGACGTGCTCAAACTTGCGTCAACTGTGTTGTTAGTCTACATTACATTTACTTTTTAGTCGGAAGGTTATTTATATGCATATAACCACATCATAACCAATGCAGGAAAAACGATGATGTGTAGATTATAATCAGAAAAAAAAGGTTTTGTGTCTTGCACATGCACTCAGGTCAGAAGCTGAGGATGTCATAAATGCTATTCAGTGCAGGAAATGGGAGCATTGACACTAATGTTAAATTGGGGAGTAACTATTTGCAAAGGCAGGCTCAGTTAGGATTTTAATAATAGCGAGACTACATCCTGTTAACCATTATTAGATAAGTCAATTTATAATGTCACTAGGTATTAGAATTTTAATGGCATGTTCTGCACTGTTTTGCGATTACTTTCCAGTTAGGCCAGTAAGGCTACACATTTGTAAACAATTCATTTACTCCGACTGACGAATGTATGTGCGCAGTAGAACGCAGCTTTTACGTATGTGTTACCTGTACTGTTTGTTCTGTTTAATTGGCAACATTTGATTGATTTGATTCAGTCCACCTGGTGAAGTTATGTGCAATCTGTGTATGTTTTCCAATTCCAGTTTTTTGCACACCTATTATGGTAGGTGGGGTTACATTAGTTGTTTCAGGATCTACTCTAATTTTAATCCTGTAGAGAGGCAGACTTCTTCCTGGAAGACAACTGACACCACTGGGGTGCTAGGGCCCTTGGGGTTTCTTGGTCTTTTTTAGATGCTTAGGTGCTAATATGTTCTGCTGGGTGGGTGTGCTGGGCGTGATTGGAAACATTCTCAGCAAACCCTTTTAAAGAGCAAGTCTTTAAAAGCAATGGACATATAAGGAACTGTTGAAAGGTAGTAGGCATTTTTACATAAGGCATCAACAAGCATTCCTTGCCTTGTTGTGTTGTTTTGTTTTTTAAGATATTGGCAGAAAATGGTACCACGTAGGTGTTAGCTTTTAATGTACCAAGATCTGCGGGTGCTGAATCGCATATTGTATTACGTTCCATCGGTTTGTGCCAAAAAGCTTTGAGCAATGTTGAGTGCTGCACACTTTAACCCTGCCAATGTGGCTCTCCATGGAAGATGCATGAGTTTTAAGGAAGGCATGCTCTTAGTTGCCCAGGAGACAGTGTATGGAGGATAAAACTGCCTAAATGTGTCACCTTACATGTATAAGTAATATTTGGATGGTGTGAATCCATCAATAAAATTCTTTCTGAACTGCACCTTCTCATTGAACAGGATTCTTGGTGTTTGGTGGCAGTAAATCAGTATGTTGCTAATTACAAATGTTACATAAAAGATTCAGGGGATAGAGTGTCAGGCAATAGGCGGACCATTAGCACCATCATACCCAGTCTTCACTTTAGAGTTTGATTGCAGACAAGGACCTGGCCTGCTCCTGATCTGACCTAGGGTTTGTGGTCCTTGTTTTTAATCTGTGTGTTTACTTTTTTTTTTTTTTTTTTTCTCCTTTGACTGTAGGCATTACCTGGAGACCCGCAGTTTGAACCAGAGGCCAGACTCCCGGGAAGGATACACCCAGGACCATAATTTTGGCATGGCCTGTGAGGACAGTCGTGAAGGCACCTGCAAGGACAGAGACCTTGACTGGCACCACTACAGCAAGTCGTCCGGACGTAGTGGGCGCAGCGGTCGCAGCAGACGAAGCAGCCACAGGCCCAGAGACAGAGACAGAAGGCGCAGACGTAGCCATTCTCACCACAGGTCCTCCTCGGTACGAGAACCTCCTTCTCCCCTCTAACCCCCTCCCTTGTCTATACCAACAGATCGAAAAGGTCGTTATCACTGGTGTTTAGCCAATGCTTAACACCTTTCTCTTTCTCTCTGTATCTCTGTGTGTCCTACACCTCACTATTAAGCATGATTTCCAGTAATGACAAGTCGGGGACTTAGGGGCTCAGGAAGTAAGAGATTGTCAGTGTTTATAGATTTGCAAGAGAAACGTGGACCCAGTATTTGTGCTGAAATCTTAGGGGGCAGTTATGGGACGTGATGGTAAAGAATTACAAAGAACTACATGTAGAAAGACTGTAATCACTCAAGTTCAGTTTTTTTTTCTGTACTACTCTGAGAAAGACTCTCATCTGAAAATCTTGTTGCCATGTTTTTCTTCTGTAACACACACTATGTGGTGGCTGGCGCCCAATTTCTCTGACGGGGCTGAATTTGAATTTGCTGCTCCGTCCTTCCGTCCATTCGCCTGGCGGTGTTACTGAACGGGCCGAATCTATCCACCCCTACACCTCCCCCCCCTTGGCCTGGTTGAATGAATGACGATGTCGCATTGTGGTGGCCTGGTGCTGGCTGACTGATGGGTTATTGATGTGATGGCGGATTGCGGCGGTTCCGGTGCAGAGGAGGAGCCATCACCGCAGGAGCAGGAAAAGATCCAGGAGTGTTGAGGATGATGACGAGGGTCACCTCATCTATCACAGTGGAGACATGCTGAGAGCGAGATGTATAGAATATATACCTTTTTTTTCCCTTCTGTTGTTCACACTTTGTGTCTCTCACTCTCTTGTTGTCTGGTTTTTATTTCCAAACGTTAAATTAGAGGATGAAGTATTTGGGCCAATAGACTTAATTTTTGGTTAGATTTTGCTTGTCAGTGTAACATTTTTAGCAATGAGCTGTATGCCAGTGTTGAGAAGCCTGTTATAGTAGCGTATCTAAACAGCATTGTAACATCAGGCAGTGAACCAGCCAAAGGACAGTGTTTCACTTTGTCAGTGCTGTGTTTCTAACTTCAACTCTCTATTTTCTGTAGATGAGATTGTGTGTACTCTAGGAGAGGGTGCCTTTGGGAAGGTCGTTGAATGCATTGATCACTCTAAGTAAGTATAAATTGGGAAATATTGTTTGTAGCTAAAGTTTCTGATTATTATTTTTTTTTCTTACTCTTTCTCTGTAATTTGATTAAAAAAGTATTTATATTGTGTGTTTCCCAGTGATGGAGCTCGAGTGGCTCTGAAGATCATTAAAAACATAGACCGCTACCGTGAGGCAGCTATGTCTGAGGTAGAGGTGCTTGAACAGTTGAAGTCCCTTGACTCTGACAGGAGATAGTAAGTCAATACATGGTTACTTCATGTCTCAAAAGTTTCATAATCTTGAAGTTGTAACATACGATATGTCAAGAATTTGCCAGATAAGAAGCTCACTTTGCATCTGTTTAACCTTTCCTCCCCCTCAGTGCATGTGTACGCATGCTGGACTGGTTTGACTACCATGGCCACATCTGTATCGCCTTTGAGCTGCTTGGCCTCAGCACCTATGATTTCCTGAAGGAGAACAACTTCCAGCCTTTCCCCGTTGAACACATCAGACACATGGCGTACCAGATCATCCGAGCTGTTCGATGTGAGTACTGCACACGATGCTTCTCCCATGAAAGTAGTGCGCTTCCAAAAGCGGCTTGGTTAAAAAATGTATGTGGTCTTGTCTTTCAGTTTTACATAAGAACAAGCTGACCCACACCGATCTGAAGCCTGAGAATATTCTCTTCATTGATTCAGACTATAATATGGAGTACAACCCTGAAAAAGTAAGTATTACTATAAATTATTATTATTTTTTTAAATCATACCGCTCTGTCATACAGCTCTGTGAGTACATGATTGTGTTTTCATCCTCAGAAACGTGACGAGCGGACACTGAAGAACCCAGATGTGAAAATTGTGGACTTTGGTAACGCCACATACGAACACGAGCACCACACCTCTGTGGTGTCGACACGTCACTACCGCGCTCCTGAAGTCATTTTAGGTAAGTGGCTGTTTGAAAGCACTGCACTAAAGCTTTGGGTGCGTCCTGTATTGATGACCTGTTATTAAGTCAACATTGTCTTTCAGATCTGGGCTGGGACCATTCCTGTGATGTCTGGAGCGTAGGCTGTATCCTTATTGAGTACTACCTTGGATCGACTCTCTTCCAGGTAGGTGGCAGCAGAGAGCATCTTGAAAGTTTTAATACTTGTGTTATTTACCATATCATTTATTAAGCTGGCTTACATTGTCCTATTCAGACCCATGACAGTAAGGAACACTTAGCCATGATGGAGAGAGTCCTGGGCCCCATCCCCACAAACCTTCTGCAGAAAACCAGGTAAGAGCTCATTAAGAAATGTTTATCAGCTTGTCTCATTTTATGAAACAGTTGTGGAAGAATTTTCAACACCATTTGTTATAATCCCTCTCATTTGAACATGGCACGATGCGAATTGAATGGTTTTGATTTGCGACCATGGATTGATTTCTGCTAAGTGAATATTGCGTGTTGTGTAGGAAACGGCGGTACGTTCACCGGTGCAAGCTGGACTGGGATGTGCACAGTTCTTCTGGGAGATACGTCAGGAAACACTGCAGACCTCTGAAGGTAAGAGGAATTGAGCTGGAGACAGCCACACATGGCCAGGGCTGGAGTGCTGTTGTATGCTAAGGTTCACGTGCAACACTTAAAATGCAGACCACTAGATTAATTGTGACATATTTTACAGAGACCGATTAACAGCTGTCCTTCCTTTTCCACCAGCATTACATTGTGTCGAAGAGCGAAGACCACCAGCAGCTGTTTGACCTGATAGAGAAGATGATGGAGTATGACCCAGCTAAGCGCCTCAGTCTTGATCAGGCCCTCAGACACCCCTTCTTCTCCTGCTACTACAATAACAGCAGCAGCAAAAGCCACAGCCGCAGCAGCAGCAGTAGTAGCAGCAAAAAAGACTGAACTCCTGAACCTGTAAACTTCTTGGTTAATCTTGGTCGTGGCCTGGCTGTCACCGTGACATTTATCATGGTGCTCAGTTCTAGCCCCTTCTTCCTGACTCTCCAGGAGAGATGTACCTTAACTGACTGCATCAGTCCACTACCCTGCTTTGCTGTGCCCTGTCGCTGTCCCAGTGTGTTTCTTAATCTCAGGCACCCACAAGTTTCTGTTACTCATCTGTGGCATGTTTTGATGTAATAAATAGATGATCCCAAGTGATTTCTATTTATTTGCCATTGCAATTTAAATTGTAGCTTCAGATCATATACTTGTAGAGTTGTTTTTGTTTTTTAAATTCCTGATTTAGTCCTATTTGTTGGTGATGGGACATCTTTACCCCTGCTTCAGTCTCACCATGAATAATTTATTCAGCTTTGTAGATGTAAAAAAAAAAAAAAAAGCTATTGCAGGCAGAAAATCCTTGTGTATATAGAATTTGTTCGGATATTTCTTTTTTCACTGGTTATGTAACTTTTGCATCATTGTGTACATTTTCTCAATAAACATGAATAGACGACAGAAGTGTGTCTTGTGTTTGTAACGTGGGCACAGCGGTATGAAATGGCATTAACTGTGGTGCCTTAGCTGCTGTAAACCACAAGGTGACAGTAAAGAGCTTTTGTATTTATGCGAGAAGCCAGGAGTAACTGAACACCACTGAAGGACATGGTAAAACAGCAGAAACCTCAGTCTATAGTTGTACTGTTGTAGGAGAAAATCTTTCATCTTTATTTGGTTTTGCTTTTTTCCCGCCTGTTGTGACACTTTTTTCCCGCCTGTTGATGCATTAAAAGGATGAACATTTACTGAATTGTTTTTGAGAGGCCCTGGACTCAAACCGATGAGAGGGGAATTTCACAAATTATAAATGGGTTCGACAATTCAACACTCAACATCAGCACACAGATAGATCCTCTGACGGTTTCTGATTTGTGAATTATGTCTCTTATATGAAGGAAACCGTTGTGCGCAGTATTCGGTCCTCACTGAATAAAGGAATGGCGACATAACTCTAGACTCAGTTTCTACAGCCACATCTGTCCCTGTTGTGTTTTTTTTTTTTTTATTAATAAATGCTCAGTAAATTCCCCTACACCTGGCGGTCAGCCACTGTTCCAAATGTCCATATAACTTTAAGTCGACTACAGTGGTTTTGGAAATGATGGTGTAAAGGAATACCAGCAGCAGGGACTCTGCCATAACAAACCGAGCTTCCTGAGAGTGATCAGAAGCTGATCAAGCCAAACCCTCGCAGCCTCACAGCTGTCAATCTGCAGCCTCCCACGTGGTCCGCGCAGGGCGGGCGCATCTCAACTAGTTGAGCAGGCAATTTTTAGGGAGCCAAACAATTGGACCCATTGGTAGTTGCACTTTCACATCCATGTAGGATACACCCCGACAGGAAACAACGACCTGCAAGTGAGTCAGGAAGGCGCTTCTTTCTCTGGTTGCCATCCAGATCGCTCCCATCTGTGCGTGGCGTTAACCCGGTGCCTCTTGTTCCAAGACTAATTTAAGACAGCGCTTTGAACCCCAAGCCTGGTGTGCTGGAGCTGGAGTGTTGTGAATGCGTTGAGAGCGCTGCTTAGTGAGTCCACAGAGGCTGCTTACAATTTGGTTACAGAACTACACCAGCAAAGCAAGTGAATTTTGGTTGTTTTCTTTTAATCAAGAGAACTTTTGAAGCAGGGGTTCAGCATGGAAACAGCCGGCGACTCTATCGGGGATAGTAAGCCCGTGTGTCAGTGTACCCCCAAGTCTGCGGTTCAGCGGTGGCTGCCAGGTTTTCCCATCGTTCTGTGTTTGCTGATGTCCCTGAGCTCCATCACCGTGTGTCTCCTGATGAGCTTCAAGACCTTCCAGCTGGAGAACCAGATGGAGATGGACAAAGCGTCCATCTCCCTCCCGCCGCACAGGGCTTTTCTAAACGAGGATGGGACCCTAATGCCAGAGCTGAGCACCGCAGTAGGGAAGCTGGTGGAAGAGGTACATGTCGTCTGTTGCGGATTTAATTGAAACCATCCGTTGTTGTTTTTGTTGTTGGCTTGTTGTTCGCGTGAACCTCCGACAGACGCGCTGCTCGCCAGTGCGTAAAGTGTGCGTAATAACAGAGAACATATGCAGTGAAGTTTACAAACGCACAGACTTGGCACTTTTTGGTAACAGTACTCTAATGATTCCCCCTGAATTTTTTTTTTAATACATGACCTTACCACGCATGCAGCAGCCCAATTAGCTTGCAGTTAAAGCTCTTTATAGGGTGACATAACCACTGATGATAGACACCAACCTATAATTTAATCACGTGGAAAAGAAATTGAGGAAAGCCCTTCCACTTTAGAGCTGTATGTAATGGGAGAAAGATTGTGATCTCATAATTGTTACTGGAAGCCACTGAGCTCATTTTAATCTCATTCCAATCTATTACTCTTTGCATAATGGATATCCATTTGTTCATTTTTCTTTTCCTTCATTTGACCAATTCTGTGCCTACAAGACTAACTCAAGCCAAATGAAAACATACACTTTATCACTTACTCTGTGTGGCATTGAGAAAGTGCAGTATCCACATGTAATGGGGGGACTGGGATTGTTATCTCACACTGAACTTTGCCCTGTGTGTGTCTGCAGAAAGTGGGGATGCTGATGCCGAAAATGCGGACAGCAAGGGATGTTGGCCAAGAGTGCTCCTGTCCTCCAGGTATGTGCGTCAGTACTACTTACCAGAACACATAAACAAAACAAGGAATGCACTGAAAGTCATTAATCTATGTCAGGTTAACGTTACAGTCTAAGCTCGACTGACTAAAACCTGATTGTCTCTCTGCTTGCGATGATTTTGGCAGCGCTCCTGAACTTCTCCTGAGTGTATGTGTGTGTCTTTTTCTGTGTGTGGGGATTATGGCCCCTAAGCCTGTGTAGGGCCCATACTGTGACAGCAGGGCTCAACAGTCAGCAAATCAGTGGGGCTGGGACGTCCAGCCCAAGCCCCGCAGCCCAGTGTCAGTGGGGGATGCTCACTTTAATAGATGGAGCAGCCGTGTGCCAAGAATGGCCACGTTTGGCTTGTGGTGTTCATTACAGGGCTTGTGATAGTTCCTGGGGAGGAGAACAGTGTGTGATCCGCATCACGTTACACACAGACACCCCCCCCAATGCCTGCGAATCAAAGAAAGATGGTATTTCTTTTATTTTGGGTAAAGTGGCAGGCCTGACATTTTGATGTGATGAATGTGCTCTGAGGCCTCCACACATTTTGTTGAAGCATGAACATCAGTGAGTGTGACCCACTGATCAGACATGCATTTAATGTTTTACATGGTCTGTTTTATCTCACCTATGGAAAGGAAATTTACGGCCCATGGACAGAGAAATCCTTTTGGCTTGCAGCAGCAGGGTGTGCGTGTGTGTTTTATTTTCAGCTCTAGTGGAATCTTGTCATTGTTTCTGAAGAAAGGATAACTGCTAGCACACATTTCCTGCTTCTAGATATTTTTTTCATATATATATCAAGAACTCAAGGCAGAGGTTGAGTTTTTAAGATGCTTATCTGGAGATTTGGGGGGAATATCTTTCCCTGGCTCTTCCTTTGTTCTTTCTCTTTGTCTCTGGGTGTGAATAGCCGTGCAACAACAAGAACAGGTGAAAGCGTTCACTAGTGGAATTTCTGGCCCGCTTTCAACACATTCTGTTTTTCAGTCTGAAGTCTGCAGTGCCAAGACAGCTCGCTTGCTCTGTCCGGCTGGTTGGCGAAGCTGGTGCAAGTATTTGTTGTTTGCTTTGGATTCAGCAGAGCAAAAGCCACTGTTACTGTTAACGCGAGTCGTAGGTCTCCACTTTTTAGTGTATTTCTACCAAGTATGACTCTGTAGAAATGTTATCAGCTGTTTATCTTGTTAAAAGTTGCTTGATGAGGATTAAGCCTGCACTGTCCTGCGTGTGCATTTGGATGTGATTACCGCATTAGATCATGTTATTGTATCAGATGTTGAATCCCATTTTCTGTCAGTTTTGCTGAGCTGCTGTATAATCAAACTGTTGTGGCACTGAAACACAATCCCTCCACAGCTATTCACAAGTCTATTTGAATTTCTATCTTCTCAGTTTCTGGCCTTTTTAAATACGGAGTTTTGTTTTTGGTGAAACAAAAGGCTATTTTGTTTATTGCGGCTTTGATGCAACCAAATGCCTGTGGACACGTTTTTTTTTTTTTTTTTTTTCATGTTTCAACAATTAGATTGCTCAATGCAGCCTTGTTAACATTTCTCCATAAAATGTGTTTATTTCTAAAGAGGGTTTCTTAGCCGATAAACTTTTTCTTGGTGCTTTGTGTTGAAGAAGCCACATGAACTGAGTGCCATCAGGGGTGTGCAAGTGTTTGTGTCACATACGCTACATATGATTTATGTAAAATATTTTTATGGGCATTAATCTGAGCTGTGCTTCTGCGCCTACATGTGTGCATCCCATCTGCGTCTTTGTGAGTGAGTGTACAAGCTGGATCATGGTCCGATGTTGCTGCGTGTGTGTTTGTGTCTGAGTTTCAGTCCCCGAGCCTTTGAGGGGCCGACAGAGGCACCTCTCTCAACACGACACTGTAAGAAGAGACTCCTCTCTGCCTTTAGCACCAACTCTCACCACCTGAAACTTAAATCTCTCAACACCAGGATCACAGGCCAAGGTATTTCTGCCTGTATGTGTGTGAGAGAGACGCGCTGCCACACAGCATGAGCGGCATTTCTGCCATTAAAGCTATGCCCTCTGCATCACGGTGCTCGCCTTTCAGCATGCATGAGGACGGGGGCCCCAACAGGGGGCAGCACTTCCGCAGCGGCACTGGAAATGATGACGTTGGATTTGTCATTGACACCTCTGACTGAAGGACTTCCTTCTGATAGAAAAAATATATATCTATATATTTTGAAGGCACGACCCCCTGGTTCAGTCACTGCTGGAGTAACAGAGACACTGTCCATAAATAGAATTTGACCACTGGCTCTGACTCCGGGGGGGACGTTTATCTCTTGTGTCCCCCTCAGTGGAAGCATTGTGACACTTTTTATGCTCACAGAGACAACACAGCAAGTGGTCTTTAAGTCTTAGGTAAAATATGTCACTGAATCCAACTCTGCTTACAAGCTTCAGGTGTTTGCACTTAACACCCGTCTGTTCCCTCAACAGACACACACAATGCATGCTCGCAGACAAACGTACACACACATTCATGACTTACACATGAACATAACACCTTTATGGTGCCTTGGCTAATTAGAACCATGTGGGGGCTGTATGTGTCCTGTGTAGGGGGAGTGTATTGTCATCTGTGCAATTTGCATTTAAAGGCTCTTTAACAAGTCTGATGCTGACTAGGGGGCACAAAGTCTGCCCACACTTGGGCACAGGCCCAAAACTAAATGCCAGCCGGAGACACCCATCAATATTACTCACTCACCAATCACTGAAGACTGTGCAGCAAGAAAAGCAAAAAAAAAAGTCTTTTATGACTGTAGAGTGAATATCCTTGAAGTTGGGACTATTGGTTGCACAAAGCAACGATGTCAGGCTTAGGTAAATTGGGATTTCCTCTATTTTCCTCATAATTTAAAGACTATTCTGATCCCTTCTTTAAATACTACTACTCCTACATTTGGTTTATTGGTTTATAATTGTAGGATATTACCTGCAGTTTGTGGTGAAACATTGAGGTTTAAGTTAAAAATTCGGTTTCATGTCCTCAAGTGTGAGTCTCTGCCGTAAGTCAGAGTCAGGACTGAGTTCCTTTAGGTCAGAACAGGGCATCTAAGTCTTCGGTTTTAGTGTATAAGAGGGCAAGAGGTCAGACCCCCGGCTGTGCGGTCAGATCAATTTCCATCAGATAAGAGCTCATTAACGCACTGAATGGCAACACAGGCCCCCCGCATATTTATATAATTGAGAGAGCAGGCCCACAGCAGGGTTCCTTGAATCATTTAATATGTACACATACCAACCAAGATTTATTTCTTAATATGCATTCTTGTTTGCTTTTTGTACAAATACAGCTATTTGTATTTACTGAGTCTCCAAATTCCAACATATGGGGAGATTTATTGTTATACTCCCGCTGTCTTCAGGAGTGTAATGTTTAATAGGCTGAGAAATACAGTATAACATCTTGTGTGAAGCCCATCTGCAGTTTGCTGGTGTTAACCGGCCTGTCTGGCGATCAACCTCTCACCCAGGAGGCAGAAGGGAGGCTCTCCCTTCCCGGCTTCCTGTTCTCCCGCCTGGAGGAGGATACGGGGAAAGCCAGCTGTAGGGAGACGGAGACCCATGATGGAGCCAACACCCCCCAGGGCTGCATTTTGTTTTTAAAGCCATAATAAATCCGACAGGAAGCTTTGCTGCTACCTGTACAATCTATCACCGCAGAAAGAATGAATAGGCCTTATAAGATCCATTAATGACCATTTTAAAACAATAAACGCAGGAAATTTGTTTTCATAAGAGCCCCCATTTTAGATTTGTTCCACTACAGCAATGGGCTGTAGGCAATTTCTTCAAGTATTAATATGCCGGAGAGCAGCATGTAACTAGCTCTGTGTGTGAGTCTCTGCTTCATTATACTCTGGGTTTCTGTTTGTGTGTATGTGCGCTTGCACCCATGTGTTTTGCGCACATGTATTTGTTTTGATGTCTGCAGGCATATGTTTTAGTGTGTGTCTCCCAGCGACCGGCTGCATTGCTTTAAATTCACGGTGTATGAAGTCAGTTATGAAGAGGGTATCTTGTGGCAGGAAATCCAGGTGGCTTATTACATTTATGCTGCAGGGGGAAGCAGATTTCAAACCAGGGGAAGAAAATATACAATTTTTAAAATACTAAATCCTTTCTGTGCTGCTGCTGCACGCAGCCAGGTGACTGTTCCTGCACATGGACACATATATTTTCTTTCAGTGTAAACTTTTTTTTCAGCTCCAGACAAAGATGTAGTTGAGAATAAATCTTCTTACATGCAGTGCATCTATGATTTTATTTGAACTGAGTTTTCCTCAGCTATTTAACCTAACATTCTGTTTGCTTAATGTAATGTAGAACTGATTACGTTGTCAGTGGTGGTTTGCCTTATGATGGACATTGTCAGAAAGCTGAAGTATTTCCCTCTGTCCTTCTTTTCTTACTGCCTGCTTTTTATTTTCAACTATATCACAAACTGCAGATACTGTCGTCACATGGACAGCAGCTCTGATGCACAGCTGTGCAAGCCTCGTGTCTGTAGGTGCCTTTTATCCTTCAGCCGATGTGTCTGTTTTTCCCTCTGGTCACTGTAAGAGGGGAATAAAAATGAGTGACTCTTCTTGATATCTTGTTCTTATTTGGGAGATGATCTTGGAAGGCTTGAGTGTGCTCAGTTTATTTGTAGAAGGAGAGGGGAATGCTGCCTCTTGGCGAGTTGAAGATATTTAGTTTGGAGATGGTTGCGTCTGTCTAAGGCTGAGTTAGTTTGTGATAGGTTTGGGTTCAAGAGGTGCTTCTAGATGGATGGAGTATATTCATAAGTGTTTTTGTGTGCAAGTCTTCCCTAAGTTCTCAGCAACTGCCAGCTAGTTTTTGTTCAAAATAGTGATTAACTAAATCGGGATGCACCATTAAAAGTTAAAGGGACCCGCCTCAGTTAGCCTGTCACTTGAGTCTGTTACGTCTGTTGGGACTGAAGAATCTGGGGATGTTTAGTTAAAGACAAGTGATCTTACCAGACCTCTGTATTCCACTCCTCAACTCTGCTTGAGGCTGCATTAACTGCTATGCATGTAACGCATCTGAATCTCAGACTAACCTGTCAGGCGGCCGAGTTGCATTGTGGGTAAAGTAGGCTCCAGGTTTGGACAAGGAAGAAGAAATCGTGGAATAAAACAATATCTCTGGTTCTGCTGCATCAGTTTTAATACTTTAAAACTGTCCATTGTGAGGACAGCAATGTTTTTGAAGTGCAGTCGTTTCTCGGACGTACTCTTAAAATGTCTTAGCTAGTAAATTGGTTGCTAGGAAACTAGAAAATTTGTAGTGCTGTCCAACAAAAAACAAACAATAGTGTAAACAGGAAGACACTGGACCATCATGAACTGCAAAATAGCAAAAAAAATACATGCATTGAGCAGCCAAAAATCTATATTAACCTATGCACACTCACCCACCTATACATAAACCACATCCAGACCCCTCCTCTCTCTGTCTCTCATCAGCCTTCTTATTAAAGTTAACTTTGTGAAACCACAGTGTTTAACAGCGGGGCCGACATTCTTCCTTCTGAAAAATAAACAGCTGGACTCAGGCTGGCCAGTCGGCAGCCCATGAAGGCCCATAAGGACCTGGACAAACAGAGGGGCATAGGGCCAGGTGTATTTATGTAGTCCAATATCACCAGTCACAAATTTGCCTCAATAGCCTTAACAATCTGTACAGCCTTATAAAACCCCGTGTCCCTAGACAATCAAATTGGACAAGGAAGAACTCCCCAAAAAAACCTTTTAATGGCAAAAAATGGAAGAAATCACAGGAAGAGCAACAGAAGGGAGGTCCCTCTTCCGGGACAGATAGACATGCAATAGATTTTGGGTGTACAGAACAGAGCAACAAAGAATATTTACAGTAGGGTCAATCAAGATTATAGATTGTAAACATTAATGAAGAATATGATGTGGAAGGACATCGAGCAAATTCCATGCGTCGCCAACAAATTGGGCCTGAGCCACTTCACCTCTCCACCATGAAGACCTGGAAAAAGGACAAACTATGCAAACATACAAGAGACAAAACCAAGCACACCATTCACACGTCCAAGAAGGAAACAAACACACAGAGGGAGAGAGAGACAAGGAGGACGAAGATCTATATCCAAAACATCTACGAGAGAGGTTCCAGGACGGCTGATGGTCCAGCGCAGACACTGAGTGAAAAGAGATGACGGGGGGGAATAAGGAGAGAGAGAGAGAAAGAAAGAGGGAGGAAGACAGGCAAATATCCCAGAATCTCATGTGCTTGAGTGAACAAACAAACACAGTTAGAGAGATGCAGTTTACTGAAATCTCGTTGGCAGGACAACACGGACTATACTGTTTGTAATAAGTTTAATGGATTCGCTGAGACTGAGACCAGGCTGCTGGCAGGAGAATGGTAACAGGTACCAGGCCTGAAGTAATCAAAGAATAAGTCACTGTCTGAAAATCTTAGAAATTAGCTTTAAGTTTTGATTTAAAGGCCTCAGCCAAGCCAGACAGTCTGACATAAGACGGGGAGAGGAGCATGTATTTTAAAAGACCAAATATTAGCTATATTATGTTGGTGGAAAAGGGTGGTTTTGGTGATGTCTTTAACGTATTACTGTATCAAAAGAGAGGGTAGAATCAAACATAGAATACAGTGTTCTTTCAGATAAATGGGACTTTAACCTGGGGGGCACGGTCAGAGACACTAGATTTGTTTTCCAGTTAGTCTAAGAGTATACAATGATTTACGGTATCAGAAGCTGCTCTGACATCAAGTTCCGACTTCCAGTTTAGATTTTTGCCATTTGCGCTCAAATCCTCCGCAGACCTCATTAAGAGCACTTGTTTGCACAGTAAACCAGGGTGTAGACCTCTTTGACCTCCTAGCTTTGGTGGTGAGAGGTGCAGCAGAATCAAGGAGACTAGACAGATCTGTAATTGAGTCATTGGTACAATTTCTCAGCCAACAACCCCCCCACACCCGCCAAGTGAAAATGTGCAGAACAGACACAACAACCAAGAAGAACTTTCTGAACAGACAGAGTCGTCCAGTGTTGGCAGTTACAACACTAATTCATAGAGAAAATTGCTGGATGCAATTATTGACATAATATATCAGCTGTGGGAGTTGCCTGAGATCATTAAAAGAGGGAAATGATGTCGAGCGGTTGAGAGAGGAAACGCTGATTATAACTTATTTAAAGGACTTTGCATGCACATGTTCGGGTTTAAGCTTGTAAGGTCGGCACCTCTTTGCCAGCAGTGGAAATAGTTATTTCCAAAAAGAGTTTGCTGTTGAGCAACAGCTATGTAAGGCCTTGTTTATGTTTTTCATCATTGGGGGATGTACTGTTTATGGGGCTGCGTTTTCTCATGCCCTGCAGAGCTTCGTATAGCGGGTGCTAGGATACACAAACAAGACTTATTATCGTACACACCCGCAACAGAAACATGGACCACATGATGTCTTATTGCAATAGGTAGACAGAAAGGTTACAGAGCTGTGCATTTTGAGAAATATCGTACATGGTGTGAGGCATTAAGTAGCAGTTTAACTCCAATCAGTTGTTATTTTAGTATTTTCAAAACGGTTTTGGATTTGATTTAGTGTTAACGTGTTTACAACCTTTGACAGAGAACATTTGAGGTGGCTGGTCCCACAATGAGATATCAATCATTTGGAAAAACACATGGCATCAAAGTAAAACTTGATTTAGAAGAACATCTGATTTGCTGCTTTCCACACAGTGGTGCTTTGTGCTGATGCACATGATTTCAAAACACCAATTGTTTACAGCGGAGCAGCATGCATCAAAAGCATCAAGTGGCGTGTTAAACCTCAGGGACATCATTTATGTCTTCAGTCTTGAACTGATTTTAAGAGCATGGCCGCAGAATCATTGATGGTGTTTCTGGAGGCACAGAATCTGTTAACATAGCAGATGGTCTTTGAAAGGTTACAAGACTTTTTTTTTTTTTATATCCAGTAATTATTTTAGTATGTCCATGTTATATTTGCTTACATTCAAAGACGTTCTTGTCCTGAAGGAGGCTTTTCAACAAATTGGTGACTGAAGCAGAAGGCAAAACAAACCTATTTACCTTTAATATCTCTTCAAAAAGGAAAACTTGTCTTCTTTCCATCTTAAACAACAACTTCTTATTTTAGGCAACCCCGAAAAGTTCTAAAATAAAGTATGACAAGGCCATAATAGATTTCCTGAATATCTCAAGCAATCAGCCAGTATCAAAATATTTTAAGAACATTTTCACAGGGATGCCATATTTTCAGCAACAGCTCTATTTAGTCTGTTGAGAGCAAGTAGGCGAGGCAAGAGTCTACTGAGCAGTGCCGAGAAGACACGGTGCCAAATGTGGAAACTATTATGATGTTTTCTTTAATTATCACAAGTGGCAGGTGACAAGGTGAATAGCCTTTTAATAGGGGGGAGTAGAAAAACTAACTTTAACACCACCATGTGGCCTCTGGATGGCTGACGGCAGCGTGAGGTCAAATGATAACTCACTGCACAGCAGTGTGTGCCCGAATCTGTTTAATCATTCATCTGAATTTACAGGACAGGGAAAATCTGACTCGGAAAAGGCCTAATCATACTCTGTTTCAAACACGCTGTCACTTGAACGCTTCACCAAACCTGTAAAGCATGCAAAACAGGCTTTAATTCAATCCCATCATCTGTTAAGATGTCCTGCATGGATAAAGATCCACAGAAATAAGTTTCCAGTATCAATCTTTTCCTTGGCATTTACAGCTCAGTTAATCCATCAGGAATGTAGTGAGGTAGTGAGGCTGAATCCAGCTGCAGCGTGGGTCTCACGCGAACACACCTGGATTTATTGGACAGATAGCATCTGTGGACGTGAACCCAGACAAACAGGGAGGCAGAGGTGGAGCAGAGGTTTTCGTTCATCCTTCCATCCCTCCCAGACACAGAGTGGAATGAGCAGCCAAGGTAAGGGTTGGAGGGGTGGTGGCGTTGGAGGTGCGAAGCAGAGCATCGTTGATGCGGATGGTCCTCACTCTGCGGAACACGCTCCTGGTTGGTGTAAAAGCCCCTCACCAGGCTCGTCACTCTCCCAGCACCTATTTAATGAGAGCTGAGCTTGTAAAACTGGGCCTGAAACCTTTGAACAAACGCTCAGCATCACTGGTCCATGTTATTCTATCATAAGAGGGAGGTGAGGGCATGTTGGAGTGGAGCAGAGCGCCGGATAGATCTCAACAAGTTTGACCTTTTCAAACTTGTCTTTTTATCCCTTATTTTGTTTTTTTCTCCAATGTCTCAACTTCTATCACTGTCTCTAGTGATCTGTCTCTCTCTTTCTCTTCATCCTTGTCTGTGTTTATGAATCGAGTAGTCTATATTTAATGCAGACTCTGGGATCTGAATGGCCTGAGGCTGCTGTACCTCCACAGTGGGTCAGTCCGTTCGCTGTATGTATACCCAAAGTTCAGCCAGGAGTGAGCTGGGGGGGATGGAGTCAGCTATCACACATACTGTAAACATGCAATGAAGAGATGCAGGGGTACGTTCTCAGGGTAAGTGGGTGCACCCTCAGGTGCGTCTATCCAACAAGCTAATTTCCTGGTTTTATAGCCGTCAGTGACAGCAACAGATTACTGGCAGCTGTGTTTTGCTAAGAATGTACTAGTGCGCCAAGCTATGGGATGAGAAATTCAAAAGAATAACTCGATAATTCTATGTTTGCATTTTCAATCATCAGGGGTCTTGGTCAAATTCTAAAGTAAAAAAAAAAAAGAAGCAGAGACGCAATCAACTCAAATATATTAAGTTTAAAATCTCAAATGGTGAAGAGTTAACCAATCAAGACGTGCAGCTGTTCTGTTCTCATCTTTACGGCCGTGTGTAACACATCTACGGCTTAACATCGAACCACAGTGGCTGCGGTTAAACTATCAGCTTCATCGTGTGTGAAACAGCCTGCCAGAGCCGTTGATGGGTCGTTTCACTCGCTGAGGGTTTCTCTGACACTGATTTCAGGATTTTGCACGCAGTCCTTTCCCAGCAGCATGGATATCTCAACATAATTGCTATAATGTTACACTAAAATTGCCCTAACTGGATCCGATCGCTGGCCACACTTGGGTAGAGATGTGTGTGTGTGTGTTAGTGTAAGTTCATATGCACTGTATATCTTTATGTGTGCCAGCCATTGTGTGTGGAGACCGCTGGTGCTGTGACAGTGTGATAATGGGTGTTAAATAAGTGTTAATGAGTGCACAGTGGTGGGATCACACCACGAATTGCCACAACTGAATTGGAACACTTGGTTTCTGTCAAGAACGCTGTCGCTGCCACCACTGCTCCCTGTCTAACTGCCTCAGCCAGATGGAGGCACAGTTGGGGGTGAGGAGTGGAGGGGCGGTGGGATGGAGGAGCTCAGTATGCTGAAACATACTGCACATGTTGAAACTTTTTATCAGCTCTGCATCTGTTTTTTACATATTGAGCAAACCTTTGTGCACGTCTGCATTCTTGTCGCGTCTCTATGTGTGGGCTTGCGTGTTGGCTTACCTCGCATGTGTGTTGTACTTCTCATGCATGCGCATGTGTGTGTTCCTGCATTTCTGCATACCATCAAATAGCCCATCTCCATTGCCAGCCTCTATAGGGACTTCTTATCTGCATATTTGCTGCTCCACTCAAGAATCATAATAAAATGAGTCCTGAGTGCATTTTGGGAGCCAGGAGAGTGTATTGCAGATGTCCATTCAGGTCGGGTTACACATGGAATATCTGGGTTGAACATGTGGACAATCTATCAGGTCCACCATCTCTCTTTCCTCTCATTCTCTCATTTTCTCTCTGACTGCTTTCATACTTTTTTCCCTCCACTTTTCATTTTCCTTGCTTTCTTTTCTTAACTTTCCTTACACTCGTGGGCTTTCTGGAGAGTCGGCACACAAATGCACCCATTTAGGGTTTAGATGGACTGGATCCTGAAAGATGTGTGTGAATGTGATCTAATGACGGCGTGCACACGTGTTTGCTTGTGTGTTTTTGTGTCTGCTACAAGCTAATTGACATAGTGTCAAAGTCAAGGCCCTGCTGCCCTGACGCACATCGAGACGAAGACAGGGCTGCCGTGGTTTTACAAGGCAACAGAGAAAACAAATGCTTTCACACATGCACAAACACAGTGAAACGTACGCCCAAAAACACCCAGATGCACACACACACATTTTTATGGCGCTGTCACTGTTTTACTTGCTGTTAATACTTCTTAAATCCAGGCACCAGGGCGCTTTTGGAACTGAGCAGGCCCTTTTTCGGTCTTATTTATTTACTTGGAGTGTTTTCTCACATCAATGTGGTTCTGATTGTGGGATTTGGAACAAGGACAAAGACGAGGATGAGTAAAGAGATCAGGGAGAGCAAGACAGCAGCAGGAGGGAGAGTCAGAGAGACTGATGTACAATGTGACTGTGATGAATGGAAAGGACAGAATTTAAGACATAAGTGAATTATACATATGGAATCTAATATTTCAGCTCATTTCATTGTTTTTCTGTCATTTTAATTTGCACTGTGAAGATATGCTGTTTATTGCAACACTATCCTGGCATGCAGTGCTGCCTGCCCTGCCCTGAGCTCCATATGATTCCTTTTAAATTCTAAACAAAGAGTTTGGCTGTTTAAAGGAAGGATTAAACCAAAAAGGTATGTATACACAGCTACAACTGCCCAAAATGGCCCTTAAATAGGGAACTCATTTCTAACGCACAACGGGCCAATAAGGAGGCCTGATCTAAATCAAGCTGCTTATCATAAAACATGTTGGTGAGAGTCACAGCCAAACCACCAAGTGCAAAGTGCTTCTCTAATGTAGTTTTAATTGGGAGAATTGGCTCGAGTTACAGTGCTATCATCTACGAAGAAACAAAAGTCGGCACACAGGCAGGAGAAAAATAGGGCTGATCAAATCAGAGAGGATAATTAAGATTTTATTTGTCAGAGCCGTCGAGATGGGAGGTCGGATTCTTGGCATGTTTATTTATGTTTTTTTTTCTGTGTATTTTCTGTTAGTCTTTTCCAAAGGAGCATATGGATTTGTTAGATGCTTGGGATGTTTTTGTGAAAGGCACTGAATGATGCAAGCCCAACAACTGCTAGCAGATTGTCTACAGAGATAATTTAATGCTCTAAAATGTTGACTCTTACACACTTTTCAAATTCTAAATTGTAGTTAGCGTTACCTTGCTGCTGCTTTGCATGTTATTGAACATCTGTGAAGAAACTGTGAGCACTGATCTGTCACTGCTGAGTAAAGGCTGTGTGTCTGTAAACTTATCCTAATCCATTTTTCTCCACTAGTGGAAAACATCAGTACTAAAGCACGGCCAAACACATTATTTGTGTAGTTTTTTCACTTTTCACTTTCTCTTAAAGTAGCACAGAGAAACCATGACCCATCAAACTGGCATTTTGTTTTTTTGTTTTTTTAAGCTGAAAACATCCTTTGTCTGATGTAATTGACATGCCCTTGAATTTTCACTGCATATTTCTTATCACTGCCAGTTTTTCTGTGCCAGCATCCTCCCCTTGAAGTGCCTAACCACTGTAATTCAAAGAAAATCCTCCATAATGCCTTCCTGTTTTACAGTTTTCCAACAGCTAAGACCTGGCTTTCGAATGTGAAACATTTGTACCTGGCACATTTAGGAAACAAGAATCCTACTGGGCCTTTTCAACAGGCAGATGTCAAGGAGACATCTTTCCTGGCGCACGATGTCCTGTTGATTTATTTTAGGCAGATGTTTTGATCAAATCAGATCAACAGTTTGCCTGTCTGGTACACCAGTTAATTCGCTGGACAGATCAGCTGATTTTACCTGGCCTAATTATATCTGAACTTTTAAACTCTCTCTTTTCACATTGGCTGTATCTCTCTCTGTTTCCTCTGCTATCGGAAAGACATACAACGGTAAATGGAGCGTAAGCAGCCAGATGCTTATCTTTCCTGTCCAGGATTTTTGCTCTGTGCACATCTGAATGCCCTCGTTTGTGTGTGTGTGTGTGTGTGTGTGTGTGTGTGTTTGTTTGTTTCTACATTTGAAAGATTATGCATATTTTAAACCTGTGTGCATGCATTTATTGGCAGAGCAGGTGAAACACAAGGCATTACTTGGCTTCTTTGCCTGTTGGAGGTGTACAGTGGACAGAAGGGGTGACTGCAGGAGATCGGAGGGGGGTAGGAGGGGTGTGGAAGCGCTGTGTGTGTGTGTGTACCCCAAGCAAACAGGCCAGATAAGATCAGAGTGGAGGGAGCACAGCTGGAAGCCTTCCTGAGCTGACCCCTTTCTCCGCCTCTCTCACATTCCTCCAAACCCCTCGTTGCCCCGTTTCTCCCCATCCTCTCTGTCTCCCCATTTTCCCTCCTAACATCTCTTTCCTGCTTCAGCTCATCTTTTCTCTCCCCAGCCCCACTGAGTCTGTCACTTCATCCATTACTCTTTATTTTTCAAACAATATCCTCGTGTTTGGAGTTTCCTTGGATCGTTTTTCTCCTTCTGTGTGGTGTCTTCCCTCCTGTTCTTGACTTTACTGCTTCCTTTCCATCCCCCCCTTCTCTCAGCAGGACCTCAGTAAAGTGGGGTCAGACTTTAGCATGTAATGCTATGTCTTTCCTCTGTTTCTGCCTTGCTCTTTGACCACATTCATTAATACTAGCCTCTCTAAACGGACCGATCACCTTTCATGTTTTCCCCTGGGCCATGTCCTAGACATGACAGTAGACCTAACATTTCAAAGTAAGGCCTCTCCACTGGGGCGTGTATGCTTTTTGTGTGACTTCACAATTGTGTGACTGTGTGTTTAACAGAATCAAGACAAAGCAAAAATAGTGTAAAGCAGCTGTGCTTGTTATCTTTTGCGACCTAATTTAATATCACTGAGTAAAGCCATTATGGATAATGCCCTTCAGGAGTGAGAGTTAACTACATTTCTTTTTCTGCTGCAAAAAAAAAGAAAAGAAAAAAAATCTTCATTAAAATGAGAATGTGTGAGGTATACGAGGGGGAGGAAATATGCAGCGCTATCAGTCTGTGATGTCTTGGAATGATTGTCATGTATATTTAGCTCTGTGTAGATGGCAACACAAAGACAGCTGTTGTTGGCAGCTCACGTCTATTTTGGCCTTGCATTTTTTTCCTTCCTGTCAGACCCGTATCTGTAAATAGTCTGAGCTGCTGACAGACAGTTGAGACAGATCACACGCTGCAGAACTGAGATATTATCTTCAAATATTAATACAGCACCGGGTTTTAGGCATCTAGTGACCCAAATTAACTGAACTCCCTCTCAAATGTAGTTTCAGATGTTTTCTGGAGACCACATCAGCATCACTGGTGTTGTCCAGCTTCTGGTGTCCAGTAATAATCCTTAGCCAATAACCCGTCAACCTTTTGACCTTGTGGAGCCTCATAATTTCTCCTGCAGTAAGCTTTAAACAAGTCCTATTAAGTGTGTCCAAAACAGGATGCCAACGCAACCCACCCACCTCCTCCTACACCAACACTCCACCAGTCCTCTGTTCTTTTCACTGTCGATAACAGAAGGATTTTCTGAGCTGTGCTCATCACAAGTTGGCCTCTTTGTTGTTAGCAATTTCTTGCAGTAGGCAAAACAAATTTAGTTTGAAATGGGGAAAAATACCAGGCAAAAATTAGTTTTAAACAATCCACTCATCCTTTTAAAAACTGTAGGAGTTTTGATTAATGGAGGAAATGGTGGATTTTTTTTAAAAAAACATTCCCTGGGCAGAATTCCCAGCAAACATCTATACAGAAGTAATGAGGATAAGGGCGATAGGTCTCCTTAAGAGGAAGTTGGTTCCTGGGGGGACCAGCAGGAAAGCTGGTGGGGTGATGAGGGTTCCACGATTGGTCTGATCTGTCCTCTTAAGGGGTCAAACGGCCCTTCACAAAAAAAAACGGATCAGGTAACCTGGCTTTAATGGTCCAGAGGTTGTCCATCTGTCTACTTGTCAGTCTTTCAGTCTGGTGTTCTGTTTACAGGCCTGCCAACTGTCAATCATCAGTCACTTAGTCTCTCACATGCAAACACACACACACGCACAGACACACAGACTGCTCTGGCCCAGCAGACCAATATCTGACCTCAGGCACTGATATTGGACTCGACTCTGGTTGAGGTTAAAGTTGCAGATGCTGAATCGAGTTAGTAGTTAAACTGCTCTTGGATCCGTATTGCACGAAACAAAAAGACCTTGAGGAGGAAGTCTAACCTGGTTATAAAGAGCAAACAAATATGTCTCAACAGAGGGGCCAGTATAAACGGGTACATGAATATGTACACAAAAGCAAAGCTTGCGTGCCAACACACGTAGTACAGTACATACACACACATGCATAGCCATGTAGCCATATGTGCACAGACAGGAAAAACATACAGATTTTGGATGTAACCCGACAAAGCCATGCATGAAGACTTGTACTGTACTCCAGTATGTCCAGCGCACACACACACACACACACACACACACACACACACACACACACACACACACACACACACACACACAGTCTCTTAACAGAAGACATTAACCAAGTAGCAGAGGTGTAGAAAGGAGCAGGAAAAAGGGGAAACAGAATGGCTTCTTTCCTGATCCCATGTTTCCTCTTCTTCCCCGAGGGCCACAGAATGAGCTTATTGGTGTCTGTCCTCTCCTCCCTCATTCCAGTCATCACTTAACCCTCTTTCTTTTCATCCTACACAAGTGTGCTCTTCACATAGTTTGGATACCCAAGATGATAGACAACCGAATGTGGAAAAAAGTCTGCTTCTTGCGTAGGAGACCCACACCATGCTCCTGTCTCCTGCTGGTTGTGATTGTATGTGTGGTATTGGGCTCTTTAGTCTTGTGTACTGTGGTACCACATTTGTGCTATGTGGTGTGGTATTGTGGTAACACTGGCAGACAGACTAAACAGGACTCTTCTTTAAAGTGAATAAAAAGTCCTCAGTGTGAGTGAAATCCTGTTTTTCATTCATGTTTCCTTCACACACTCTGACACAAACGGACATGTGTGCACACTTGAGGTACGCTAACGCTCCTGTGTCTGATTAGATGTCTTCTGCAAGTGGAGCCCATGTGTGCAGGGTATGACGCTGCCTCTTGCCTATGGTGTGCTCACACACTGCTGGCAGCTCCGGGAAAGCATCAGGAACCTACAACCTTACAAAATCTTTCTGAACGTCTGAAAGAAATGTTCGTAAATGGGAGGTACTGACAGACTCTTCACTTGAATTGATATATAATCAATGACATGTAAAGGCAAACGAAAGCCATAAATTGTGTGGTTTTAGTAATAATGGGACCATAATTGGTAGTTTCTTATTTTTTTGACCAGACAAGTGGTGTGGTTTGGTTTAGACTGAAACATCTGAACTGAACAGTAACTATTGGATATTATTACTGTTAAATTCTGTACAGACATTCATGGTCCCCGTAGGATGAATCCTTGAGTGAAACTTCTCAACAAAATACTGGATACATTGTCATGAAATGTGGTACAGACCTATATTTCCTCTTCAGGGTGAATTATGATCACTTTGGTGTTTCTCTTAACTTTTCAGCTGGTCAGTATTTTATTATTTTCACTTTATGACCAGGTACCTGCAAAACTAACCACATACCCATCAGCTTCAGCTGTACTTTGTCTTACTTTGAATGCTAGCATGCTGACGCTAACATTAACCTCAAAGCAGTGTCTTAGTCGTACTTTCAGTTAATGACATGTATCAACCCTTACATGGATATGAAAGTGTTAATTTGATACCCCTACGTTTTTCTTTTTCTTTTTTTGCTTCCATCTGCTTTAATGCACACAACTGGACATCATGTCTATAAACAATTTGTGCATGTGCCTGAGGCCTCTTTGCGTTTTTAGAAACTGCTTTAACCACGTCCAATGAGAAACTCATGCTTTTGACAGATTTTTGTTTCTTTATGATGCTTAAATTGATCTCAAACCTAATCCCGTTTTAAGAGCCAGAATCCTGCTTCAGTCCCAGTTCTTGTCCGATTCGTAAATCCTTTGTTTGACTGGGTTAGGCAGAGCAGGGCTCAGCCAAAACCACCGCTGTCACTTTCAATTGACAGGATCTCAGTTGTTGTTTGATTGGCGCTCTGGTCTTTTCAGGCTGTGATTCAGTCAAGATGTTTCCACTGCGGAGGACTGTAACAGTATAATGCCATAATGAGGTTGCCAGCACATTATTTGCGTCCACACACACACACACACCTGCAAAGCAGTCTGGGAGGGCTGGGATTCTCATTAGTTGAATTAGAGCTCATTTCTGTTATTGTTCTTGTGTCTGGTCACTTTGTTGTTTCATGCTTTTTATTTCCACTCTTCTCTTCTCTTCTCTTCTCTTCTCTTCTCTTCTCTTCTCTTCTCTTCTCTTAGGTAAGTAGGAAACAGATGTTAAGGCCATTTGCTGCTATTAAAAAGGGGGGACAGTAAAACTCTCAGACCACTGTAGAACATGATCTTCAATGCGCCATCAACCATCAGCTGACCTGAGCTGATCTTTTCTTCCACTCCCCCATCCAGTTTTTTCTCCCTCTTTATCTGTTCTCCTTCTTTCACTCTTGTTCTGACTCTCTGAACCCCTCTGCCTTTCTTGCTTACAGACCCTGGCCAGATAGTATTCAAAGGTTATTTGGCTGCTTCTCCTTTGATGGATTATGAAAAAAGCAGATAATGTCCAGCCAATGTCAATACCAAAAAGTGATATTAAATTACTATACAGCATTTTTGTTCTGTGTTGTATGATATTTGTGGCAATGCAGAGCAAAACCGTATTTGTTGAAAACCACACAGTAGATGCTCCAAGTGAATGTAAACCAAACTCTAAGATTGAGTTGTAGACAGTTTAATCCAGTTCTGCTATTTGCAGATCAGTTTTTTTTCCACTCACTTACCCATCCTCCGACCCTAGGCTGACCTTAACATCTTAGGAAGCATCTCTTTTTACACTCATTTCCTCCACGGCTCTCGTTCTGCTGCACCCCGGAGTATTCGGTGTCCACAAATCCCCAGAACATGGGTTCTCTCTCCCCTCATAGAGCCCACATGTGTCACCAGAGACACGCGTGTTGGCCTATTAGCCCGCTAAGTAGCTCTTTCCAAATTCCTATGATAGTTTTTAATGAAGCCACTTGCTGTAGGGATCAGAGCAGCAGTGTTAAATATAGGCTTTCATTAACCTCCCAGTGTGTCAGTTTTCTGCTATTGTCAGGCAGCAGCCACAAGTGTAGTGGACAGCAGGGGCTTTAGGGATATTTGTGTGTATGTGTGTAAAGTTAGTGCCCTGATGATTAAGTCCAGAGACCGGAGATGAATACGGGGATCATCACCTCAACTGAGAGACAGATAGCTGGTAATAGATGTGTCGATGGATAGAGCAGTAAGATGTATAGATGGACAGGGTGATAGATAGATGGAGGTGTGAAATGAAAACACCTGGTACAGAGAGTGAGAGGTCCAATCCTGAGAGGGACCAGCGGGTCGTGACCCCTGACAGGTGTGGAGGACGGATGCCATCGCTGCAGCGTTCACGGGGGACAGATGAAGACGGCAGAGATAGGAAGGAGTTGCCCACACTCAGGAAGAAGGAGCTGCGGGGGCAGATAACACATCAACACTTCACCAGTCCTGCTTCCTGCTGTTTGTATGTGTGAGACATGCGCTCACACTTCAAGGATCCTATATCAATGCCCACTTGATAGGCAAAGTGCATTTTAAAGACCTCTTTCAAATTCAGTTTTGAACTTATCCCCCTAATTTCTTGTCAAGGAATATTTTTCTCAGTAAGCCAAGAGATCACTCAGCAAATCTAATTTATCCAGTGTTTGCTCAGGTCCATATATGTATATTTGAGTTATGTTAATGAGAGCTTTTCTTGCCAAACTAGAAGAAGATAAATATACTTCAGAGCTGAGCATAAGGAAATCGCTTTCCTGTCAGTCTGAGACTCCTGCTGCTTGTGGGTTTGTTTAATACTGAATTGAAGTGCTTGAACAGCAATCAGAGAACAGTTATTTGTTGGTTGCTGAATTATAATTTTTATTTATTTTTTTAATTTATTGAAATTATTTAAGAAAACAAAAGTCTGTAGACAGAAGTAAAAACTAAAGCTGAAGCAATTAGTCAATTAATCAATAAGCCAATCAATGGAAAAAATAATCAGCATCTACATTGATAACTGATTACTCATTTTTAAAGCACAGATAAACATTTCTTAGTTCCAGCTTCTCAGTTGTGAGCATTTGCTACTTTTCTTTGTTGTATGTGATGGTAAACTGAATATTTTATTTAAAAAAAAAAAAAACAGTTTTCACTTTTCTTTTTGTTTTATAGATCGAACAAATAATTGATTGAGAAAAAATCAATCATTAGCTGCATCGTTAATAAAGACACACACATCGACAGACCAAAGTCACAGGACATGATTTGACCAAGAGGCAGAATTGACTGAGATTGTGCACCACTGACCTTTGACACTTCACGCTGGTACTTTTCAGGACCTGCTGAGATAGAATCTCAGTGACGACACAGACCTCCACCCAGGGTTTGAGATCGGGGCAGAATTTACAATAAAGTGCTACATAAACGCAGTGACACTGCAGAAACTATATGAGGATCTGGTGCGAGTGAGTGAAGAATGGAAAGAGACAAGAGGTCAGATTGGGTGATGTCTGACTGGCGTTTTATGGCTTTGAGCGGGGCACCAGCTCATGTTCGTAGTTTGGTTAGTGGCTGTTCATGTGAGGTTGTGGGTAACTGTAAGCGAGCGCATGTGTGTGTGGTGTGTGTGCGTGCGTGGTGCAGAGGATCTGGCAAATCTTCACTGACGGAGGCCAGGATGCCAGGCACCATCGGGAATGTTGGGAATGCTGGATGCCCTTTCACAATGACCTGGGTTTGTCGTGTGTGTGTGTGTGTGTGTGTGTGTGTGTGTGTGTGTGTGTGTGTGTGTGTGTGTGTGTGTGTGTGTGTGT
>JBBMJY010000002.1:10455738-10472982 GCA_037833715.1 Toxotes lorentzi | reverse complement strand
TGTGTGTGTGTGTGTGTGTGTGTGTGTGTGTGTGTGTGTGTGTGTGTGTGTGTGTGTGTGTGTGTGTGAAAAAGAGATAAGTAAGAAAAGCAAGGGAGTAAGTGAGTGGCCTTGAAGAGTGTATGAGGTCTCCAGTGTAAACACCGTGACCCTGTAGCAATGCTCTGTACCTACTATCAACCAAGCTAAATGGGCTAATACATTTTCCATGCCTGCTGTTGCAAATAGACTCTCATTATACAGAGCTTTTTTCATTTAAAAGGCATGTAACCTCTTATGCTTGGGGTTTAACGCAGAACTATTTCTAGTTTTCATTAAAATTCTCACTCTATATTTGGCTATTTTGTCTGTGAGCTGTCTAATTAAAAAATATCTCAGGAAATCAAGATCAGTTTTGGACACTGAATTTGTGGCATGAAATAGAGAACAGATGTTTTGGGAGCTAATTAAGACAAATATTTATTTCTTTGACGTTTTTTTGGTCTCTTTTGTTGTGTTTTGCCTCATAGTCTAATCGTTACCCCCCCCCCCAAAAAAAAAAACACGTCAAAGTATCTGGCAAGTGGAAGTAGACAGGAACGATATTTACCAAATACTAACAATCTTCTCTGAGCATTTTAAAGGAGCTGTGTAGTGATCATTTGTCTCCATGATAAGTCAGTTATTTCGGCCCCTTGCGCGGAGAATCCAGATCTTGTGTTTAGCATCCGTCATGCTCTTATCAGAACTGTTTGGGGTAAGGCTTTCTGATCGATCGGCCGCTCCTGTTAAGTGGACACCCCACAATTTGTTCAACAGACAACCCAGAAAAAGCCAGTTTTACTCTCAAAGCCAAAGAAGAGACCACGGAGGAGCAAAATGTTTGCTGTGACACATAGATCACTTTTGGGAACACTAAAGCTCAGGAGTGTCTTGGACCAGAGGAGTGAAGGCCATGTTTGGAGGAGTGTGGAATGCTTTGGCCCGTTGTCATCCTGCTGGTCTGTAGATGGTGGTGTCAGGTTGACTGTGAGCCCGAGTTACTTGCATTCCCATCATCCCCTCCCTAAAAAACACCGACCAGCCCAGCACTGGTGCTGGATCACGGCATCAACCCACCAGCCATTATTGTCCCACCAACTTCTTTTCTATCGTATAGCGACAGATATTTTGATCCTTCTGTCCACATAAACACACAGCAGAAGTCAGAGGGAATAAGATGGGAAGGACACTGTCACCTTGTGCATATGGGGACCCGGTGTTTTCAGACAAATGGATAAACAGTCAGACAGTTGGGCAGCCAGCCAGACAGACAACAGACTGAGGCTCAGCCAAGACCCCTAAAACAAAGCCCACCGGAAGAATCTTGGCATATTTTAGGCTTACCAGTATAGTCCTCTTACACAAAAGCACATTTGAAAGTGGCCATAGCCCTAAAACTTCCATAAGTATTAGCACGTACACACACACACTTATACACAAGCTATTCTTGTCTAACCTCTCATCTGAAAAAGTGCCAAGCTGGTTATGTTACACTGAGAGTGCCTGTGGAGGATCTGGAGGGCAGATTTTGAAGCTGGATAACCTCTCAGGCAGTTTAATGTCACTGTCATTGTTGTTGGCCCTGCGCTGTGCTTCTGATTGCACAACTCCTTATAAACCTAAACTTGCCCATTATGGGAATAATTGTTCTGGTTTGGTGGAATGTGGGCTCAGTCTGTGTGTGGCCAGACATCGCTTGCGTGTAATGTGGCTCTAAATGCTTAGCTTCCCTCGGGGAGGTTTGCATTGCCGTGCCACTGACCATCGAGGCTGCTTGGTCGGAGCAATTCAGAGCCATATGCTTTTGTCAGGGGTTTCAGTTTCAGTGACTTTTAAAAACGGAATAAGAATGTGAAAGTGATTAGAATCGGCCACATTGCAGAGAAGTGCAGAGATGAACAAAAAAAAGTGAGCTCTGGAAAAGCAGAGAATGAAGGAAGATTAATTTTGTCATTTAAAGTGATGATTAAAACACAAAAAGACCCGGTTCTGCGAATAACGGCCATGCTGACAGGCCTTTGTCTCCACTGTCATTGTTTAGCCACACAGCCAACGGAAAAAAAACCATTGAATTACCAGCCAGTGTGGTTTGTACTCGCAAACTTTATAAAGTCCTGTGTCAACACTTCCCCCTTTTCTAAATTCCATGCAGAAACCTCAGGAATCCTCCCCACTGCCTATTGCCTCTGACAGAGTTGTCTCATTGTGAAAATCCCATAAAGGCTGTGGACTCAACTTTCTGTAGTGAGCAGTTGTGGTCCCTCAGATGAAGAGAATCAAAGGAGATGAGGCTCCTCTAAATATTTATGTTGACTAGATTATTATACCTGCTTTTATAGCTATTAAACTTTGTCAGCTTTTATGGGCACAAAAAAAAAAAGATTATCTCAAAGGAGTCAAAGTCTGGTGATATTCTGATATCTATTTATTTGAAGGCAAATCCTCTGTGCTGATGCCACTAGCACGCTAAATGTGTATTAATCCGTGTCCCCGGTAAATGCTGCATTTACTCCTGTCTGAGTAACTCTCACTAGAACCTACGGTGCCCAGTTGTTTGAGAAAATTGCAAAGCCTGTTGTATAAATGAAACTAAACTTTTGTGTCCAGTTTTACAGTATGTCATCAGTAGGAATGGGGCGTATGGGTGTCACAGACATGGCAGGGAAATCATTTTTCTTAGTGGAATTGGTTGACAATAAAAGGATAATACCACTTTAACTTTAATTTTTTCATCACTTAACCAACAGAGTGCAGAGTGCTGGTTTTTAGTACCCGGTGCACAGCTTTAGTCTTTTTCTAAGGAAATCCCAAATCGTTCACTTGGTGTGTCCTGGCATGTTGCAGTAAAGTGTGTGCAGAGTGTGTTTGGCATGCAGTCACTCTCTGATGCCTATCACTGTGATTAGAAGTGTCATTAGTTCCAGCTCTGCCAGCTCCAGCAGAGCCTGAAAAAACATGTTTATCTATGGACACATAAAGAATAAGAACATATGTATACACACACACACACACACACTTATGCACACACCCTCAGATCCATTCAAGCATAAAAGAAAAAAATCTGTGCGCCGCATGCAAACAGACGGGCAATCACAAATCCTTCCACTCTCACTCTATTTGTTGTTTTGTCTGTGTTTGTGTGTGTAGTCTTGTCCCTATTTTTACTGTGTGTTTTAAATGGTGTCTGTTTACCATGTTTTACATGGTGTGTGTGTGTGTGTGTGTGTGTGTGTGTGTGTGTGTGTGTGTGTGTGTGTGTGTGTGTGTGTCTCTTTGCCATGTGTTTATAATTTATGAGGGTCTAACAGAGGATTTAAAACCCATTAATTGAATAAAGCGGACCCAACTCTCTCAGTGTCTCTTGCTGTAGGAAACAGTTTACGTTTCTCTGTATTAATGAACATAAGTGCTGTGTACTGGGTGGCGTGGCTGTCCAGGTTAGATTTGTGTACTTTTTGTTGGATAAGCAGATGTTTGTGTGTAAACACTCCTTCTCCTCCAGATGGGACTTCAAATGTCTCTCTCAGTGGCCGAAGAGGAAAACGTGTCCTTGAGTGCTTTTAATAGATGATTTATGTGCACAGACTGTGTATGACATCTCATTTGGCTCAGAGGATCTTCCCACGCTTTGGGCTAGACGCTTGCATCAGTGTGTCTTGAGTAAAGTAAAGTATTTAATGGATTATTATTTTTCCGTATGTATTCATTTCATTAATATCTCATTTAATTATTTCTGACTCATTCATACAATGCTCTTACTCTCTCAGAGTCTATTCACCATGTCTCAGCCTCTAAGGGATTGTTTTAAGTTGTGTTTGCAGGAGTCTCCATGTACTCAGATTGTAATGTCTCTGTATGTAGTGGAATGTTTTTGAAGTGTTGGTAGGAGTACGCTGCCCTCTGCCCCGATGTCTCCTTCATGCTTTCTGAAGTGCGCTGCTATGGGGTTGCCCCTCCACCATCTTTTTCTCCATGCACCAGACCTCCCCTCATGCCCTCTGCTCCCTGGACGTCTGTGCTCTCAACCTTTTTACCCCACCTTTTACTCCCCCAGTGCCTTCTTTCCTCTTGTCCCCATCTTCCACCCATCCTCCTCCATCTTCACCTGGCGTCCATGTTGCCCTCTTGTCTTTTTCTATCTGTGTCAGTGCTGTGGATGCCCCATTATCGACAGGTCTCCCGGGAGCCTTAACCTCACTCTATCAATTGTTGCGCCCCTTCAGCTTCCACAGGTGGAGTTTGATGCCGGGGGAGAGGAATGTGTCTGAGGCTGGAGGTCCAATCTGTGATGAGCAGTCAAACACACATACACAACTTGTATTTCTTGCGGGAAGGAAACAGCAATATTATGGTGTGAAGACAGATGGCTGCCACTTCTCATCATCTTCTCAATAACTCGACCTCACATCTGGCCCGAGGGAACGGCCACAGGGCAAAATGTGAGAGATGCATGTGTGTGTGTGCAGACGGTAGAGGTTCGATCCCCTTCGTGCTGTTATTAGGACGTCTCTTTTTAGATGAGTGGAACATAAATGAAGGGCTGTCAGTGCAAATGCCGATTAATGAGAATTTAGTATGCATTATGTTCCTTTATGATCAAGTAAATCGTAAGGCTTAGAGCTAATCTTCTTCTAGAGTCGTGAAGTCTTTTTATGTGACTATTCCTCCTCTTCCTCTATCCACATGTCTGCCTTGTGCTGTCGGCCATGTGTGGGGTTATAATTGGTCTGTGATGTTGAGCTGGTAGAACTCTGATGACCTTTGAGCCTGGTCCCTGAGAGAAAGTTCAATACCAGGAATGGAAACATCACTCTTCTGCCGGGCGGCACGAACAGCCCCGTACACCAACACCACCAGCCGGCAGCGCCGCTTAAAACAACAAAAGACACCGCACTTTCATTTTGAATCATTTGACTGAGAAGTGGAAACAGAAAGTTGCAACACTCTCCGCTCTGCAATCCAGCATTGAAATAATCTACAGATATCATTCAACCTTGTTTGACAGAGTAAGACATTCCCCTTCATTGGTCCAGATGTCCCTCTTATGAGAAACCCCTCAATGGAGCGTGAGAGTAATGATGGGCAACACCCATGTTTCTCTGCTCTGACAGAGTGAAATGTAGATGCTTTTAATCTCTCTTACATAAGCACATTAGCAAAGAGAGAGTCATGTGTGGGTAGTTTACACCAAAGGTAGTTACGCTCTGGTTGACAGCTGTTGAGGCAAAAGGCATTTTGGTCATTTCTTAGATTAAGTGACCACTTCCGTCTGATTTAGCCCCAGAGTGTCATCGGTCTACCCCAGATTCTTTGTAACAAAAAAAAAAAAATCTAACTAAAGGTTTCTTTGTATTTTCCTCTGAAGATACTTAACTCCCACTCTTTAGCCTTGCCCCTGGCAGATAGCAAGTTGACAACCCCCCCCCCCCAGTGCTGACGGATGAATCTGACACAGAGTAAAACTTTTGATATCTTCCTCTTTTTTTCCAACCCTTCACTCCATCTCCATTTTCCCAAGAGAGAGGCTGGGCTGGGCCTGGCCAGGCTGCTTGGTGTTGGACAAGCCTGGGCTTCCTGGTGGGTGATAAGTGACAGAGCGGGGTCTAAGTGGTCAGGGTCCATGGGGAACAACCCTGGAGAGGCTCTGAGGAGTCAGAGGTCATGTGTGGGGAGGATGAAGAGAGGCTGGGTCGAGCTCCTCGAGGTACCACAACACAGATGGTGATGAGGGGTAATAAGAGAATTGAGCTGGTGTCACGGTGCAGGCCAAGGCATGGGAACTACTACTGCGAAGATGTTCGGAAACTGAGTGTGTGTGTGTTGTGTGAGTGTAAGTGACACCTTTAAACTAGCCCTCCCGCACTAATGAAGGCACTCTGCGTGCTCAAACACTCCACTCAAAGCATAATAATCAAAGAGGAAAGCCGTCCGACTGGGGCAATTAAGAGGTTTGTTTTCTGAATGTCTGTTGACACGCTGCCCATTAATCTCTCATGGAGCTCGAGGCAGAAAATCCACATTACATTACAGATAGGTGCACATATTTGGGCAAGCTGTTTATTTACCATGAAATTCAAACTACGGGGCGGTTAGCTCATATTATAATTTGTGTCATATATGCTTTTCTGTTATGCTCTGAACCTCCCTTAATGTGGTCTCAGTCTGGGGCGGCAGGTGTGTCTAATTAGGATGTGTGTATAATTTGAATGACTATGTGTGTGTGCAAGAGAGAGACATGAGAAAGTGAGGAAATAAATCTGAGATGAGAGAGGAAAGGAGCGTTTGAGAGTGTCTGTACGTATGTTTGTACTCATGACTGATCGTGCAGGGCTTCTTGTGAGAGTTTGTGTTTGCAGAGGATCACAGGACCGTACTTCAGCTGTGGGATGACCCCTAGCTGAGGTCCTGCAGGCCTCCGGGGGCCAATGGCTGAAGTGGGTGCCTGCTCTCTCAGTGGGTACTCTCTAACAGTGTCTTGTTAGCTCACACTAACTCTGCAAGATTTTTAAAGGGTATTATAAAAGCGTTATTTTTGAGGAGATACAATCTAAGCTGAGTTAAAGTCAGGAAGCAGCGCAGAACAAGGAAACATAAATGCTTTCACAGTCTGTTAGTCACATCATCAAACTCGTGTGTGTCTCTCTCTTTCTCTTTCAGCATGTTAGGCTAATTACCTCCTGTCCTGCCTGACTTCTCAGTGTAATAAAAATCAAATCTCTCTGCAGACGAGCATTTCCTGTTTGGCAGGAAATGGACTTAGATAAGGCCTATTTGCATAAAGATGGCAGAAGGAGGAGAGTAGAGGGTAATTATTAGCAGGGAGAAGGAGAGTCAGGTCAGAGCTTGTTTCTACTTGAGGGTAAAGTCCATGTCCTTAAAGTGGTTTAGTTATCTTTACACCAATCCTTTGATTCGGTTGATGTATTTGATGTTCTCTTATCACAGATGTCGGCCCAAGGACAGTTCCCATGCACTTGGCATAGCATGAGAATCATTATGCAATCCAAATGTGCTGATTTATTGAGATGCTATCAAGCGTCTAACCAAAGTTTCTTAGATGCAATACAGGCAGGGAACTTACCACAAAAGGCTGCGGGGATGTGCTTGAGACAATGTTTTTGGTATGTTGGAGATTGGAAACAAACTTAGAGAAGTAGGATGTTTTGGAAAATACAATTATTTGCTTTCATGCTGAAATTAGATGAGAAGATTGATACCACCCTCACATATCTGGCTGTTAAATATGAAGCTACAGCCAGCAGATGGTTAGCTTAGCTTAGCGCGCAGACTTGTAACAGAGGGAAACAGCCTACCAGCTCCCCTGCAGCTTACAAAATAAAACGTTATATCTTTTTTGTTTAATCTGATCGAAACCAAAAAGGACAGGTTGTGATTGTACAAGAGGTTATGGACTAATTCTTGGCTGCTTGCAGTGACTCCCTGCCCACAGAAAATCCAGCACATAATTCACCATAGAACCAGATCTCTTCAAAGTTTTTGCATAGTCCAATCATCTGTGATGTCACATGTTATTAATTAATGAGTTTTAGAGGTGATGGGGGTGCTGTTTCTCCTTTTCCAGCCTCTCTACTGAACTAAACTAACCATCTCCAGAGACTCATATTTATCATACAGACAAAACAAATAATTCCCCAAACTCTTCTTTTCAGAGAAATATAAGCAGTCTACCATTTTGATCTTGACGGACTGTTGTCACCTTCCCCTTTAGAAGCGTTCATACAGATCACTTGTTACCCTTCATTCAGCCCACACCCACACACCCACCACAGCACCACGCAGCCACTATCTAGCCATCCATACATTAGCACAAGCTCACCTTCCAAACACTGGCTGACTTTCAAAGCCAGTCTTTGCTTGCATATGATAATGTGTGGCTGTGGTTATTGTGTCAGATGAGACGTGTTTTGGGGGGCCGTTGGAGATGTCTGCGTGTGATAGGGTTTAGTAGGAACACGGTGCTTTCTGTTTCAGAGTGAAGTCGTCTGTGTTGGTCTGCGTTTCTGGGTCAGTTAATGAGCTGGGAGGGGGGCCCTCATGTGTGTCACTTCAAACAGTTTTATGCTGTTATTAGAAACTCATGTCTCAGTTACATTTTCAGCATTCTTTCTTTCAGTTTTTTAGTTTTATTTTATCTCCATCAGTGAAATTCCAGATGCCAGAAGTTAGCAGCGTATATTAGTGTTGTGTTTTTGTTGTCCATGGCCAGTTTAAAAGAGTGCTGACCTGTCATCCAGTGGCACAGCAGAAGTGGAAACACATTGAGCGTTAACTCAGTGTTGAGGTCAAAGACTGACTCTGGCTTTCTTCAACCTGCCTTTGAATCACAGGAGCCTGAATGTGTTGAGAGAACATCATGTGAACTCATGAGAAACTTATGGTTTTGTGCAGAGTTTCGGGATTTGCAGGCCTCTTGAATATGTATTTGCGGTTCATTAGTGAATCTAGTCTGAAAAACGAGGGAAGATTTGTCAAGCTTTTCTTTCTAACACTTTAAAATGTGGGTCAGGGTTGAATCTAAACAACAGCTGGCCACATTGGCACAATTTAGTATTGCGTTTATAATCCACAAGGGATATTTCTTAATCATTCCAAAAGCCCCTAAATTTTTTCTTTATTGCCGCCACCAGGGTCAATTTTGAGCAACACTGTCAACATATCATAAAGCTAACGACTGGATTATGAAACTTATATTAAATTTAAATACAGTGGATACTTGAAAATGCAACTTTTGTCACAAATTCTTAAATTAATATTAAATTATTAATTATCTTTAATTTTATCATTCATTTACACATGCAAACTGAAGATGTTATCCCTCATTTTTTACATTCTGTGAGGAATCGTTGAAAAGCTTTTGGTAGGTAGGTTTATGAGAAAGCCCTACAACTTGAGCTGTTTTTTTTTTTTTTTTTTTTTTTTTTTTACAGTCTCCCAAGTTCATTTCCCCTAGTTTGGTGGTTTCTTAAATCCACTGAATTACATTGTACTGTACAAACACTTTGACATCTCTTATCCAAGGGATGCCAGTCAGGCACCAGGCCCCCCATGAGAGTGTATGTACTGGATGCTGGTAGGTCAGAGGTCTGAGTTTACTGTAGCAGTTTATCACATCACACCGGGGTTATCTCTGATAGCACCCAGTCGTGTGATTGATCATAGAGCCCTTAAACTTGCCCAACTTCACCACAGAGCTACACTTTACCTGAACCGCAGAATCCAAAGCCCCTAATTGCGGGACCAGAAGAGACCTGATTGGCTGAGAGAGACTTCTGGAAATACTTACACTTCCTCTGTGGTCTTCCTCGCTTACACTGCCGTTGTGGGAACGGTGCTGGGACTGGAATGAGTCTTCAAACTGTGTACAGATCCTGTTCAACCTAATTCAAACACATGGGATATTATAAATGTTTGTGTCTGCTCTGTTTTTAGTGGCAGATTTGCATTATACAGTCTTACCTAACACACATACACACACGTGGGTAATAGTGCTCACACACGTATACAAACACTCCATCTCCTTTCTAGAGTACACCCCGTGAGTTTATGGAAATAAAGTGCAGGTGAGGAGATGGAAGAAGGTTTTCCAATGCGTGTAGGCTGATCCGTTAAACTGCTCAGGAGAAGCTCTGACCTGCAGTTTAGAAAATTTGAATGGATCCAATATGAAATAGATTTTAGGCCATGAACTACAAATAATGCATAATTTTTTAAAATTTCCCAAAGCATGCCAGACATTTTGAATCAAACTTTTTTTGACAGGAAAATGCTTTCAGTCCTGCATTTAATCCTTCACAGTGATTGCTACGCTATCATCATGTGGCAATGCAGCTACAAGCAGGAACTCTTTCGAAAATTCTTCTTCTTGCGTTCAGGAAAATCCAACCTACAAGACTTGAAGGCCTGGAAGGTGGACAATCAATCTAAAACGTGATGCTGTGCTTTGTACAATAGAAGGCAGCTGTATAAAATAAATGTGATTTGATGGTCTAATACATGCAAAGCCACAAAAGAAATTGTCTGTCCCAGTACATTGGCTTGTTGTACTCTCGGGGAAGAATACTTCTCATTCACTTTCCTTTCCCTTCCTGTCCTGCTAACCTTCAGGCGATCGCCACCCACCGTAATTATGGTCTAATCAATCGTATTTATTGCCTGGTATGGAACAAAAAGGCCTACAGATAACCATTTCTTCGGTTCTGATATAAACCCTCACAATCTGTTCATCGTTAGCACTGGTGAATAGTACACATGAAATCTCAAACCTCTCTGCACAGCCACTTCCATAAAGGTCATCTAATGTCGAACGGCTCCTAACAAACAGCACATGGTTCCTGTTTTATAGAGGCATCTCTCTCTGCTGTTGTACTCTGTGGTTTGATTCTTCTGAACCAACAGAGGGACTGACATATCCGGTAAACGTCCTCCTATACAGGGGTGTTAGCTCTGGATTTTCTGTGTTAGAGAATGCATTTGTGTTCGGGTTACATGAGAAGAGATGAGATAAAGGTAATGTAATGACATGCTACTCAAAAAGCCAAGTGGAGTCCACGTCTTGATGAATTGGACAGCTCCTTTCTTCTTTCTTTTTTTTGGGGGGGACCAACTTTGTCATTGTCTTCTTATGAATGGCTTTTAAAAACATATTTTGCGTTGTATCTGGTTTGGTTTTTTGGGTTTTCTGATTTAATGCTTCAGCACAAGGCACTTTGTAACTTGTTTTTGGAATCTCAATATTTCCCGACTTTTCCCTCTTCCCTCGTTATTGGGTCTGTGTTATTCTCCCTAATACTATCTCCATCTGTTCTTTCCCTTTCCTGTCATATTTTTTTTATCTTTCTCTCTCTCTTTTTTTTTTTTGCATCAGCAGACCTCCATTTTAATGTAAGCGTATCCCTTGTTGAGAGTTAATTTGTGAAATTTATAGAATTTATGAACCGTGGCCAATTCACCACTGTAAAAATGTAAGCAGATATACTCTGAAATCAGATCCTCTTCCTCTCTATGTGATGATCCTGCAGCCTGTGAGCTCACGCCTGTGAAACAGTCCAAGCAGCTGTGTGGATCTGATGTCTCAGTGCTGTACAGCTGACAGCAGTGCTAAGGGTATGTTTGGTGGCCTTAACTGATGAGGTCCAGCCAGGATGCCTGTTAATAAAACTATAGCACCAGCTCCCACTGTGAACCCCGGCAACAGTCTGGGATAAAATCCAAATGTTCCATTGTTTTCTTTCTCTTTGGTTGGGTGACTCTCTCATTAAATTGAGTTTGTGTGTGCGTGTTAGCTCTGTGCATGACAGTGTGTGTGTGCTTGCACTACATGCGAGTGTGTAAATCTCACTTGTGAGACTCAGTGTCTCGGTCACAGGCTGAAATGGGATGTAAATTTATGAATAATTTGTGCTGAGCAGCTGGCAGCACGCTCAGAGGAGAGACATTTTGTTTTAGTTGGACCGTCGCACCGACCCTGATCTCAATCCCACAGCCTTGTCCCCCACCCCAGTTTGTTGTTTGCCGTTATCCATAATAATTTAAGATAACCCCTCTGAGTGAGGAGGATGCTTGACTTTTGGAGTCGTGTTTGCTTTCTCTTTACAAAGTCTACTTCAAAAATAATTTCTTTGGAATCTGGAGTTAAGTCATAGCTGCTTGGATCCCAATCTCTCCTGGAATAAAAAGGTCTGATACAGGTGGGGGAGTGCGGGGGGGCTGTGGAGATTATAAACCACTCCGGTGCCTTACGGTGATGACTTTATTACAGGTTGACAAAAGCAGGGTGAGCCTGAGGGCTTGACGGGTGTTTGAAGGCTCTCAGGGGGTTAAGCTGCACTTTCAAGGAGCATCCATTTGTTTGAAAACCAGGGTCTTACAGTCTTCCTGCCCCCTGCCATCTCATTACCTTCCAGATGATCTGACGTCATCTGTCACGCACACACAAACGCACACACACAATGTTAACTCACGCTGTCTCGCTGAATGGATATGAATCTAGGCTTATTGTTATCTCGATGCTCATTTCCTGCTTCTCACACCTCACTGCCCTACCCTTAAACACACACACACACACACACACCTACTCAGACACACTCACAACAAACCCAGAGGTCGGAGGGAGGGAGATTAAGCAGCTAGTCATAGAGCTTAAAGTTTACTAAGTTCTACCAGTGATTCTGGGTCAGTTTGGTGTGCATACCCTTACATATGTGCCTGTGTGAGCATGTGTGCTAAAGGTGGACAAAGCGGGTCTTGTGTGCACGAGCGTGCAGCTGCGAGGGCCACGGCGTGTTGATGAGGTCTTAATCAGAGCGCTTACAGCTGGGGTTAGAAGGTCAGCGGTTGACGTTAGGTTTTGATTGGGCCCCTGGGAACCTGACGGAGCCCGGGGCCATGAAAGCAGGGTGGCAGCGGAGAGCCACAGCACCGTGACACGGCTGATTTCTTTCGGTCAGCGCACCCAGCATGCTTTTTTTTTTTTTTTTTCGCACATGGACACACACACACATTTGATTGTCCACTACACACAGACAATGGCCAGAGGTTTGTTATTATAAGGCAGGAAGAGCCTACTGTGAGGCTAAACCAGCTCTTGCTCTCCGGCCATCATCCCTTCGACCTTAAGGTCTCTAAACCACCAGACTGTCTCTTATCCCTCTCTCCTTTCCCAGCCTTCACAGAGTAAAGTCTCTATGAGCGGAATGAAGACCATTAATCAGCTATCAATGTGTCATTATAAATGAAAGAATACAGACAGGAATGCTTCCTTTGGGGCTTTTATAGGGAGTCCCTCTCCATTCTGTGCACCGCTTGATGTCATGCCAAGCGTCTGGAGTCATGGATGACTCACACAGTTGAGGAGAGTTTAGACGATCGTTTGGAAAGGAGTGGGGGATCTGTCCGCATGTTTTGTGTGTTTGTCGTGGTCAAAAACCTTTTAGTATTTGCCATTAAAATTTCAATTTCAGTGAGTGTGCAGACTTTAAATCAATCAAAACCTGCTACTGGAACTTTGGAGCACAGCCTTCCAGTTCACATTTATTTGCTTTAGCGTTCAAAAGTGCAAGAACTTTCCCCTGCAGGCCACTGAAGGTGATTTGTGACTGCAGCCTTTTTTTTTTTTCCAGAGTGTGTTCTGGGAAAGAAAAACGAGGCAGTTTTTGACCAGGCTACTGTATGCATGCTGCCTGAAGCAATAGAAACATGTTGGCAACATGCCATCCACACAAACCATTTCATCAACAGAATATAAAACAACCAATGTGGCAGAAAACAGCATCCCAGGACTAGGGGGGTGGACTGTTTGGTGTCAGTGAGTGGAGAATTATGGCAACATACTCTCCTGCAAGGCCAGTGGCATTTTCCAGCAGTGACAGATCGATCAAGAAGAGCAATTTGAATGTTTCTTTGCTTTCATGCAATGCAAATATGCTAAATACAAATGTATTAAGTTGCACCTGAAAAGGACCTGAAATTGCACCAGAACGCAGACATGGCATCGGCCTCCGTGATTTGTTTGCCATCGGTCACCGGAGGCACAGCTTTGTAAAGTGTGATCACATTCAGACTTCCAATGAACATCTTGTTGTCCCTCTGCAAATACCTCAATGATGGGCTAATGGTCTCATCTGGCTTCAAAGCAGACGCCCCCCTCTCTCCACTAAGCTCTTAAAGGTTAGCAAAGATAAGTATAAAGTGAAATATGAAAGAAGTAAAGGTGAAGCAGAGGTCATTGCCGAGACTGGTTTTCCTCCATCCAGCCGACTTTCATGGGAGGGACCGCTGCAGTTAAAGCCAATCAGCTTCCCCGAGACCCAGTAAGTCTAACTTATGTTCTGAATAGATATTTGCCCATATACCCTTCATGTTGTGACATGCCCAAATCCTGTCATATATATCATGTCTATGCTTTAATATACAGTTTAGATCCGCATCACATTTTGTGGTGAACATCTGTCTTATCTCAGAAGGCAGATGCTTTGGAGAGCTCTGATCTTTTCTTGGGATCACGTAATATTACACAGCTTTTTTTGTATAAGGGGGCAACATGTTTGAGGGATGTATATTTGCATGCTCTTGTTTATTCACGCCTGGTCCAAGGTTTTCCCCATTGGGTCCCTGAAGATAGATAAGTGGGCAATGTGGTGATGGATCACCCAGAAAGGATGAGGGGATGACGACATGCTGGGCTGCCAAGAGAGCTGCATCGTGCGGTTAGCCGCTGGACGCCTTAATGTACTCAGCTGCTGGAACAATGGAGGCTCTACACAGACTCTCTGTACTCCTTCTTTATTTTCCCATGACTCAGCGTGTCTGCTCTTGGACTTTTTTGTTTCTTTTTGCAATTTCTCCCTCTTGTTGACTGAGAACACCAAGCCCTTCTGATTCAAGCATTAGCCGTCCACGTGAAGAGAAGCAGCAGTTCAGGTGATCCCTCATCCCCATGAGAATTTTTTCTGCAACAGATGGCTGCCATCCTTTCTCAGGTGGTCAGTTCCTGCAGTTTGGTTGTGTTTACCTCTTTCAGTCTTTGGCATTGTTCTGATTTTCTTTAGGCAACTGTTTATTTATTTATTTTGTGCTGTGAAACACAAATCAAGAGCTTGAACACTTTTTTTAGGTGTTTGTTCTCATCTACTTGTACTATATGCAGGAATGCTGCTGGCATGTCATCCCAGTGGTGCTCACACACACACACACACACACACGTATGTGCTTTTGCTCAAAAACAGACACTCTCTCACACACATAACTCGTGCGCACACACTTGAGAGCCTAAAGGACTGTAATCAAAGCCACACTGGTTGATTTCATACTTGAAAAATCTCACTCTCTGGAGAATCGATTGAAGATATGAAATGCCATGTGAGATGCCACATTTGGACCATTGCAACATACCATTTGTGAACCTTGTTTTCTTTGCAATAAAGTAAAATATACTGGCATGTGACATGGAAAATGGTAAATAGTTAGAACATGTGCCAGTCAAACAGCTGTGTTAGATCAGTCATTGAAGTAAAATCAATAAATCCACATCTAAAACCATTACATTTGTCTCTTTTGGCTCAGTGTATGAATTACAATACAGCTACGTACTTCAGCCTGCTGCGGGTTTATGTTAAAGCTGCAGTATGTGGCACTTGGTGCTTCCAGTCTGCTGGTCTGGACTGCAGGGTGTATCTATAGGGAGATTAGTCGCCTTCCGCTCGCTCAGTGGGCTCCATTAGTTTTAGGACTTAACATTGTCACGACAGGCGGGTTGCTGCTTTCCAAACAGCTTCTTTTATTCAGCCCCAGTAACTGGGTGACCCACAAACTGGGCTGGGAAGAGCAAAGCAAAGAAAAGCATGTGGGAAAAATGTAGTGACAACTATCCATCCTGGCGAGTCATCCTGGTGAGTCATTAAAAAAAAAAAAGAAAAAAGCCTTTGGCCAGCAACATATGATCAGAGATTAAGAGGCAGATCATTATATTAATCACTGATTAATTGATAATTGATAAATGCTGTGTTGCAGTATAGTGCTGAAAAGTCCCTGAGCAAGAGCATGTGTAACCTCTGCTCAGCTCCGAGATGAAAGACAGACCTCCCCTCAGTGTTTTGGTTCTGTATCGGTTTTGTTTTTTCAGGAGGCGTAAAAGCCAACGAAAGATCTCGATCCAGTCAGCTCCATAATGTGGGGGGAGGGGGGGGGGTGGTGGAGGGGTTGCCAGATGTGTGACCTGGCCCATCACTCTGCGATAAGAGAGACAGCTGACTCTCAGCTAGAAGCACATGGGAAGCTGCGCCGATGCATCCAGTCTGCACGAGAGGAAAGCGAAAATGATGAATGAAAGTGGCAGAGATCCGAGCAAGAGGAGATGGGCACACTGACTAACAGATAACTGGGAAATGAAAGCATGGCAAAAAAGTGTTTGAATGAAAAAGAGAGAAGCTTCTGTTACTCATCTGCAGCTCACATGTGCAGTGCTGTTTCACTCAAGAGAACCAGCGGAGTTGGTCCTCAAGGCATCCATAACCAGCTGCTCACTCAGCGCAAGAGTTTCATCCCTCTCTCCGTCACTAACAGGCTGTGTAATAAAACCAGTGTGTTTCTGCAGAGACGCCTTCATTCAGTCTCTTTTCTCATTCACCCCCCACATCCAGCTTTCTGTCTAATTATGTTACTAACACTGAGTCAGGCTGTGCAGGTTCACCAATTTGTACACGACAGGAAAAGGCGATAGCGATTTATTAGCCAAGTTGATATTTTAATAGACTGCAGACGCTGCACGGCACGGATGTTTGCTCCCATTGGCGGAGAGGCTTTTTTTCTCAGGCTCCGATTGGCCGCTTTGGAGATGCCATCAGTGAGTTAATGGCACGGTATCTCTGTGATCTCTTTGGCATCAGACCCCCCGTTGTATAGAAAGCCTGGACGTAAAAATGAGCCACATGTTGATCCGTGTTGTTTTAGCCCTCTGGGGAGGGGGAAGAGAGGTGATAAGGATCTTTGTGGAGTTTAGGCCAAACCCTATTGTTCAATAGGCCAGTATGTGTGTGTGTTTGTTTCAGAAGGCAAACGAATCCATCACTTCATCAGTTCACTCCATAGAAAGTCTGTACAGCTCCAGTTATGAAGTTTGATGGCCAGAATATAGGATATTCTTTTATACGAGCCCTGGAGGTTAAAAGGGAAAAAAAGAAAAAAGGAAAAGGAGGAAAAAGACAACCTCAGAAGAAAATGTGTCAATAAAGCAGGTATAACACAATATCCAGTCAAGAAAAAAGGAACTCAAGCTCTTAAATCACAATCAGTGCACAAGCAGATTCATCTAAGTTACGTTAATGTAAATACATATAACACACGTGTCCCTAAAGTATCAGGTATGACAGCGAAAGAGCCCAGGAGAATGTTTTCTTTAACTTTATGAGATTTAATAATCATTATGTGTTACAGTAGATGGAGTACGCAGGCCTGCACTCCACAGGACCACCACCACCACTGGGCTCCTGTACAGTAGAAAGCTTTTCATCTCTTCTCCCATGAAAGTCGTGTATTATCCCTAAAAATTTCCTCTGTGTCCAGCAAAATGATTTATCCAGCGACACCAAAACAATAATTTATAAATCACATGAGAACATAACAAATTTGTTTAGAAGGGGGGGGGGGGGGGGGGGGGGGGGGGGGGGGGGGGGGGATGGGGGGGGGGGGGGGGGGGGGGGGGGGGGG
>JBBMJY010000002.1:10405212-10455638 GCA_037833715.1 Toxotes lorentzi | reverse complement strand
AACTCCCCCCTTGCCTCCCAAAACCCCTTCTCCCCGCCCACCAAAACCCCCGACCTTAACCCCCAACCGAACCCAAAAAACTTCCCCCTCCCCCCCCCCCCCCCCCCCCCCCCACCCCGGACTCCTCGACTGAAGTGTGTGACAGAAAGCAGGGGAGGCTGCAGAAGAACAGGCATCTTCAGTTACAGCTCTGATGGATGGAGACGCTCTGTGTGTGTGTGTGTGTGTGTGTGTGTGTTGCCAAAAACTCGAGAGCCTCTCCATAAAGTAGCTGTAATGAGAACAGCATGGTTTGGGCGGCAAAGCGGGAGAGCAGAAGATGACTATGGGGAGGAGACAAAAAATGAAATACTGAACCGATCTTTAACAGAACATATCGTAACTGGACAGAACAACCAATCAAGTAAATGATAATTGAGTCACATAAGTCATTTATCAAGTAAGAATACCAAACATTTTCCAGGTACCTCTTAAATGTGAACAATTTACTTGCTTTTCTCTGTTTCATATTATTTAAAATAAACCATTGCGGGCATTAACTGTTTGAAAGACAAATGAAACTATTTTAAAAGCCCTGAAAACATATTTTTCAATTAGCATCTTACTATGAGCAGTGGGATCCTACATGAGCACAAAGTTAGAATTGTTTTGGTTATTCCACATGACAGATTTTCACTATTTGTTTTTTTTTTTTTTTTTTTGTCTTTGCTTTTCTCGCCGGTTTGAAGTAGGCAGGGCTCAGGTGGAAAGAGACGATGTCGAGTATTTTTGTCAGTCACATCTGATCAAACCACATCCCATACATACAGCTGATTATAATACAACATTTATGCCTCATCATGCCTTTTTAAATAAACCTTATTTGCAGACAGTTTGTGTTATTCTCGGGCGATCCGTTTGCCTCGCATTCGTCACGTTCGCCTCAATCTCTCCGATCTTCGCCCGTGTTAGAAGTCTGTAAACACTGCTACCTTCTAAGTATGTGGAAACCACATCATATTTGGACTTTTACAGTAAAAGCCACAAACCAAGTAGCAGATAAGATAAGGGAAGTGTGTGTGTGATTTCCCTGTTTCCCACTTTAAGCTTTTTTTCTTATTCTGAGAACCACGTAACATCAGCTTTCCGAGCTAACATAAAAAGGCAGCATAAATGGACAGATTATTTATTTCCCCAGCTATTCGAGACTGATGTGTCCTCTCTTTTTGGAGACATTAGGTTGTTTTATTTCAGTGGCCTTGGTGTGTGTCAGTGATTGAGGCACCAGACTGCGGCAAGCCCCAGAGGAAATACAGCTCAATAAAGTATGCGGCCGTGTCGAATGGTGGACTTACTTACGAGTTATGTGGGGCACAGAGAGATAACAGGATTTAGGACTTCTCAGTGGATCATGGGACAGGCCTATAAAATTGATCAATGCACCAGATGATGAAGCTACAGTTGAAGCTAATTTTGCTAGACAGCACATTGTGTCGGACTGTCAATCACAGCCACTGTTTGCTTTTTTTTGTCTCCACCTGCCTCAACATGTGTCATCTGCTCTGGTCCTCAGCTCAACACAAAGTGTGCATGTGTCATCGTTGCGTGCGAGCATGTGTGGTTCTGACTCGGCTCGGTCTGCAGCACAGGTTGTCAGGTTGTTTTAAGTTCAGGAATATCCCAGTCCATTGTGTCTGTGCTCCCTCAGAAGCTACTTAACCTCTCTACCCCTGTGCACTCGCATCGTAGAGCGGATACTTCAGGCTTTTGGCCTCTGTGTGACTTTCTGAAGTTAAAGCAGACGTGCAGATCTCAGTTGATCCTCGCTGATCCAGACTCTGAACTGTAAAAAGCTGTAAAGATTCTGACTTTGATGAGCTGCGCTGAAATAAATTCTACTGTGGTAATAAAACTTATATGACTGTCAGAGGCTCTGTGGTAGTGTTGCTGTTGTTCATTCAGAGGAGCACTGGAAGTAAGATAGAGGGAACGATCCTTCGTGGAAGGATAAAGGTGGATGGAGGAGTGCATATGGTGAGCCAGAGTGAAAGTGAGGGATGAAAGAGAGTTGATTTGGAGGAACAGCATGGAGGCGGAGATTGATGGAGAAAGGCAGGGAGGAGAAGAGGATGGATAGAGCTTGAAAAGCAGAGTGAGAGAAGTCTCTGCCAATGTTCTCAGGCTGTTTAGAGACGTAAAGTAATGTTTACGGTCATGTTGTTATTATTTGCAGGTGGAGAGGTTGAGATCACTGTGTTGCCTTCTCTGCCGCGTCTGTCAGTAAATTCCAGCCCTAACCAACTCCGTCACTGTGAGAAAGAGGCCTCTTCACCAAAGAATAGCTTTCTTCTTTTGTTGCTTGTAAATCAGTCAGAAGCCAGAGTTTGTTTTGGAGTGGTCATTAAAATGCCAATGTTTGTGATTAATGGATGATCTGTTATGTAAAGTTCTCCAGAGCGTTGTTTATGAGGTGGTGGGTTTTTTTTTTTTTTCCAAAACAACAGAAAGGATTTTAGATATGGTTTCCTTCTGTCCCTCAGACCGTCTGTCAGTGCTTGAGAGATTCATGTTTAATGCAGCTTCTCACCTGCTCAGCTGCCAAAAGGCTCCCCCTTGTGTCCAGAGACGTTTAGGTGAAGGATTCAAGATACCTCCTACATACAGTACGATCTGCTCTCAGTTTGTTACACACAGTCTTCATGAAATCAGACACCAGGACAGTATGTGCACGTGCATGAAGGTTGTGATACAGCAAGAAAACTGGCATCTTATAAGGGTGACACATTCAGCTCTTTAAACTCAGGCTCACCTGCTGTAAGGTGACGTTCTGATGCGGTGGGAGCGTGTGGAGGTGTTGCACTCTTAGGTCTGAGAGGCTCTGACAGGCTCTCTCAGTGACTTCCTTTAAACCTCGACTGAAAACTCTTTTTTTTTCTGAAATGCGTAACAGAGGCATCGTCTTATGTACCTCTTTGGATATGGAGGAATGGTGTCATCTTCCTTGGGATCCTTGGGCTATTTTTGTACGTGTGTGCTTTTGTGCCCCCATCTTCATTTAGACCTTGAGGTAGAGCACATTTGCACAGCCTTGTTCTTTCTGAGGGATAAGACTTGGTTTTTGGTTGTAGCGCAGAATTGGGGTTAGTCATGTGTTTGTGACGGTTAAGGTCAGGTTTAGTGGCTTGAGAATGTATAAGTGAACAGAATCCCCACAAGGGTGTGTGTGTGTGTGTGTGTGTGTGTGTGTGTGTGTGTGTGTGTGTGTGTGTGTGATTTGTGGTTTGCAGGAGGTTTATTTTCATTGGAGAGCTGAGACATTGGTAGACAGCAGGTATGTCACTGTTAGCTCGCTGAGGGCCCCAGATCACACACATACATACACACACACACACACACACACACACACTCTCCAGCACTCATGCATCCCATACAGGCGTCACATTTATGCATGCTCACAGCCACACGCACACTGCTGAAATTAATTTTATTGTTATTCTTTACCTTTAACCGTTCTCTCTTTTTTTCTCCGTCTCTCTCCCTCCTTCATGTCTTCACGATGACGTGTCCCCTGTGGTCCACCTTCATCCTTCCTCCATGTTAGGTATGTGGTTCAAGTTTTCCCTCTCCCTCCCTCCTTCTCTCCCTCCCTCCTTCTCTCCCTCCCTTCCTCCTTCTCTCCCTATCTTTTTTTTTTTATCACACTGCCACATATTCCCAAATTTTCCAATGACTGCCTCTCTGTGTTTTTGCTGATATGTTAAACCACCACTCTGTCAAGACATTCAGCACATGAGAATGAATGACCTCCATGTGTCAAGCCTGCCGTGGTAATGATTGGGGCATATACTGTACACACATTGACAATGTGCCAGTAAATACCATTAATCACAGCCTTGTTTTGGCTCTCCTGAGTCAGCCATGTGGAAGCCATTTCTGTGGCTATAGTACTGTTTAACTTTTGGGTCCTGCGATGTATTTTACGTCTTCAGCGTTTCTCTGTATGTTTTTTATTTTCTGTTCTAGTCAGAGTTGCTCACACGGTGACTCGGCAGTTATTCACTCATGTCTAAAAATACATCCTCCTCCCTGTTTAAGCCCCGCCTTCTTCTGGGGAAACGGCAATACAAGTCCAGGATTTTGTTTTCTCCTGTGCTCTTGAGAAATTGGAACATAAAAAGCGCGACAAGAGCAACTAATGCTAGGTGTGGGCAAAACTCTGCGGAGCAGATGTGTCTGTTCGTGTTTGTGAATCTGAGTGCATGCTAACACATCTTTAAGCATTTCCTGATGGGCGCTTGGTGGGTCTGGCTGCAGGAGAAACGAGTGACAAGGACCCCTTTTCCTTCAGACTTGCTAGCCGGGGTAGGCTCCTGTGGTTGGGGCTGGTGCAGTCAATAGTTCAGGGAGTCTGCTGGTGGGGTTCAGGGGAAAAGGAGGGGGGGGTGGCTGTGTTAGTGGTGAAGCAGATGCATCCTCTGTCTGCCCCGCAGTGACTCATCAGTGACAGAGCTTTATCATATCTCCAGTCTACCGATACACAAATTGGGACAATCACAGTGTGCAGAGATAATCGTGTTGACTGTGTCATTACCGGTTTCAGCTACAATTTCAATCTGATGTTGGTGACAAATATAATCGTTTACGTCTGGATTTTTATTGAGCCAAAAAAACGGATGAAAACGTCTCAGTGAGTCACAGAATGTGTCTGACTTGTAGACAACACTGCTGTCACCCGCTTTCCACCAGACTACTTTGCCCATATTTGACAAAACAGTAAAAAAGAAAAGAAAAAAAAGACAGTTGAAATTTGGGATCAAGGGGTTTGGTGATATGTAGCAATTCAGATTGAATACGAACATTTCATGTAACTAGTGTGGAGTTACATGAAATAAGTCTTGTTTTGCTTGGATTGTTTTCTTTGTTTGTGCCATTTTCTTTCCTCTGACTGGCCGAGACCTGTAGACCTGAGACTGAGTGTCCAGTCGAGAGCCGCAGTGATAGTCAATGCAGCGCAAAGTCTGATGACGCCGCTTCTCAGTGGACGTTCGCCCGGTTTCCCTGCACTTCAAAAGGACATGCATACAGTACAACAACAAACTCAGAGCGCAGCAATTGTGGCCGCTATTGGATACTGACTGTAGAATCAAAACAAACGCGATAAAGCAAATAGGACCCCCTCCCCTGGCCCAACGGATGCGTGCTGGGGGGGAGGGCACAGCTTGGCCTGCTGGGGTGGCTCTTTAATGTGCCGAGGAAGCGTCACGCTGGAATGCTCTGCACAAACAAGCCTCAGCTCACATGTTGACGGCCAGTGTGTGTTTGTGTACGTGTGTGTGCGTGTGTGTCTGTGTGTGTGTGTGTGTGTGTAAAGGGTAGGAGTAGAAATGTGAGTATGACAGGGAGGGCCACGGTGTGTGTATCTGTGTGATTTTTCTGCCAAACATAGTCCAGGTTTTCGTATGGACCTGGTATCTACCACAAACCCACATTGTGGTTGTCAGTGAAAACACGCCTGCAGCAGCCCTAAACAGTGAGGATTTAGCTTGAGTTTTTCCAGGGTTTCTGAAATCACAAGCTCTGCCAGGGATCTTTATTTCTTTTTACAATAGTCTCTTGAAGGACAACAGTGTCACTGAACTGTTACCAATCCATGAAAATGACCTTAAAGTACTAAAAAAAAAGACGATAGCTCATAGAATTGACAGTAGGCTACTTACTTAATTAAATCTCAGTTATTCTTAACTTTCCATGAATTATATTTAAATGAGAGCATCTCCAGTGTCCTCTGCCGTTGTTACATACTCTTGTATACTTATTTATAATTTTGCAAAACAACAAACAGTCAAAACATAATTTTAAAGTAACATGAAATTATTCTGTTGATATTTGACTTTGAAACACTACATTTATCAGTGCTGTGAAAATGAAACGGCTACGCTCTGTGTTGCGCCACCTCGTTTCACCCCGCAGCTGTCTCTCCTGGTTCTTTGTGGGATTCAGATGTGAGGCAGGATGAGGTTGGCCTGTCGTGTTGAGTCAGGTTGTGTTTGTGATTAAAGTGTGATGGGTGTCCGAAGTGTAAACACATGGATGAGGTGAAGAATTCATCCATGCTAGGAGGTAGGAGTTAGATCCCAGAGTGCTGATTTAAATCAGGACCTTAAAGCCCTAGTTTCAGCTTTTAATGTGCTTCAAATGAGTAAAAAGGCTTTATCTGGAGTAGATTATCTACATTCCCTATGAAAAAAACTGGGGGATATTTCCAAGCCTAGATTGTACGCAACCTTGGATATCCTCGAGGAAATCCAATCCTAACTCCGTAAACAAGTTTTCTGGAGTGGTTTATGTTTATGCATGTTTTGTATTGCTGTTTTCGTCATGCTGTGAGCGCTGCCATTTGTTGGTGTTGGAATTTGCCTTCTTCAGATTCAGCCACTACCAACTTCATCAGGCTTGTTTATATGATTGTGTAAACATCTCATGAACCGGGGAAAATTGAGCCACAACAAACACACAAAAACAAAAAGAAGGATGAAAGAAAGTGAAGGCTTAATTTTTTTTATTTAAAAAAAAAAAAAGAGAAGAAATGTGTGTAAAAGATTGGGCCCCTCATGTTGTTCGAAATGGTTGATGGTAACCATATTGATGGGTTTGCATTTATAATTCTTGCCAAGCACTTAAAGGCAAGACCCACAGAGTCTGAGGGAATAACGTCTATGAGGCACAGAGGAATGAAAGGGAATGAAAAGAGGTTTTAATTAGAAATCTGTCCTTTATTAATGTCTTTATTTTATTTAGAAATAATAAATTATACTGCCTGATGATTTAATGAACTCATTACAGGGAGGTAAACACAGCCAGAGGGTGTAAGTGGAAAAAGTAGAAACTCCCCATCTTGTTTCTTCATCCTAGATATTTTTTTTTTCCATGAGTAAACCTTCATGGGACTGACTACAGCATCTTTAAAGCAACTCTTGCTGCTTTAATATGTTGCTTTATAATGTCAAAAAAAAAGAGACCAAAAGCCAACAATGAACTGATCTTACGAACAAACATTTTCTGTTTAGACAAAGCCTGATATAGTTTATTCCTCTGTGCCACAGAACTCCACTGTTGTCCAAAAACAGCCACACAGTCATACTCGCTGACGTGTTCCTTGTCCTTGTTCATCCACTATGATGAATGTGGGCAGGGTAGTTTATTTTGAGTCAGTCCTACATATGCTGTCCGGCCGCTGTAAATACTCGACAGCGTGGATGAAAATAGTCCCCAGTAAATTACTCTTGATGGAGCAGTATTCACTAAAAGCTGTTTAAAGTAATTCTATCCTTATCCTTTAAGAATTGTGTGTCATTTTAACACAACTTCGTGTCTTCATGTTTGCTTTTATTCTGTTATAAATAAGCAATACATGACACACATGTCCAAATATTCAACAGGCAAACAGAAGACAAAAACCAAATCAAAACCCACAAATTCAATCCAACATTGGGCCTGGACATGCAGAAACAAAAACTAGAAAATTAAGTAAAATAACAAACTACTTTAACTGAGGTTTTGCACACTGTTGTTAGCACTTTCTCATGTTAAAATGTGACACACAGTTGGATTATTCCAATGTAGGCAAATGCCAAATGCTTTTAAACAGCGTATTTGGACACTCATATGTAATTGATACGGGAATCTTTAAATCCTTAAGACCTTCATGCCAGAGTGTGCTGGTAGTTGGACGAGGTGCAGCACACTCCATCTTTGCGTTTGCTCGCTCCGTCAGCTCCTCATAAAACACAATTTACAGCATTTAGCCAGAGATGTCCGAAGCAGTGGCTGGCCACATCACAAATCAAAATGTATCCACTGATTGATGTATGACTGCGCCAAGGCAGCTTTTTGCTGTAAATCAAGCGTAACAGAACCTCGGATAGCAGATGATGAGCAAACTGTGATCTGCTGTAGTTTACATGTACTTCACAGTGAATCCAGAAAACTCCTTCACTTCCTTTTTTTTTTTTTTTTTACCAAAGTTGTGAGCTTGGCTGTAAAGTTACACATCTAATTATCCTGACAGCACATGAAGGCACAGTCTGATATAAATGTATACTCTGCACAAATCAAGGGATGTAGTACACACATTTTCACATATACTTGTGTTACATGTGTTGCCAAGTTTTCTGAAACAGTCAAACGGTCCTGATTAATAAAGTGTGGAGACATATGAAGGTGACTGCGCGGACTGTGAGACATAATAGCGGCCGTACAGCGTAATTACCCGTGTGTTTGTACAGCGCACAGACAAAGAAAAACATCGGAAGCGACAATTAACCTCAGTGACTTCATACCAATGCACTGGCTCAGCAGCTGTTCATAACCACATGTTGTTTCTATCACTGAACGTGAAGAATCCTGAGCTTTCTTTAAAATGTCCCTCTGCGGTTCTGCTCACTGTGTTGTGTCAGAAACAATCAGCTCCCCACAGAGACGTCCGGGGAAAAGGTTAAACGTGATCGGACCTTCTGCTCATTATCCTAAACCTGGAGGAAGACATGCGGAGGAAGAACCGGAGTGGGCACTCAGTGAGAGTGAGATTTCATCCTCATGTTTTTATGCTCGTTTTCAAGGTAGTTGATGCATGCCGCCGTCAACATCTAGCTCAGTGCTGCATCCCATACGATCTCACAGAGCTGCTATCATAGCTGTTGGAGCTATTTTCTCCTCAGAATATTTGAATTATATTAACTCATAGAAACGGATCCACTTATCCAACAGTATCCACTTAAACTGTTCATGAAATGAGGAAAGAAACATTGCTAGCAAGGGAAAAAGTATAATGAGACAGAGAAAAAACACAACACAGGCTAAGAAAAATGGCAGGTGTAACAGTGTTTAAATCAGACTTGTGGAAAGATGTTTGCCACATGTCTGCAGTCCTCTGGCTCAGAGACAGACCTCACCACTGATGGATGTGGTGTAAAACGCTAATACATTCTGTATCTGCAGGGTGGAGACCCAACTGCTGTCTGATGGGCTTGTTACGCAGTCTGAAATCCCCTTTATGCACCGGGGCTCCATAAATCTTAGCCCACTGCCCAAATGAGAAACTCTGGGTCTCACTGTGGGACCTTGGCTCATTAAAACCTATTTCTCCTCATGTCATCAGGTTCTTCATTGTCATATTAATTCATACAATATCCTGTCCTGATTTCCTCTCTCATCTGTATTAAATCATCATATAATAAGTGCTCTAAAGTCAAAGATATATCAGTTGTATGCAAGGTAAATGTTGAGGTCTAATGTTGTATCAGATGGTACAGTGATTTGGTAACAGATTTCAGCTCTGCTGTAAGACTTTGGCTCCTCAGGGCAATGGGAAAGTTTCAGATGAATATCGAAAAATGAAACGCCATCCCAGCTGTTCATACAACAATATGAAAACAATATTGTATGTCTGTGTGTGTGTGTGTGTGTGTGTGTGTGTGTGTGTGTGTGTGTGTGTGTGTGTGCATACACAGTATGTTTAGAATTAGTAACGGACCGCAGAGGTTTGCACACGAATGGGGAGCAGCGTATGCACGTATTTTCGGAGTGCACAGAACGTGCGGGAAATCCAAACTGCAGGTCGTTCGCTAAGGATGCAGCCTTCATTTTCAGTTCTCAACAAGTTGGGTTTGACAGCAGTGTGCCAAATGTGTGTCAATATTTGTGTTTTGGAGAAAATCCCCTTTCAGAATTGATTACATTACCTGTGAATTAAACCCTGGTGTAGTGTGGCTCACTCTACGCGTGTCTTCAGTGAGCCAATGTAAAGTCAAACACGCAGGCAGGCGCTCATTCATCCCTGATTAAGAGTCCTTATCCGTCGAACACCAAAGGTATATTTGATGACATATTACTACTTAGGAACTACAAAGAGAGCAGCGGGTTGGTTTGAGAGTGGGTCAGACAGTGATGCATTGCCTTTATTTAGCCGGGACAGATGGCCCATTACTGCTCATTACAGGCTGTTCTCTCTACTTATAGCATAATTTGTTTCAGTTATTTGTACTGTAACTTAGGCTCTCCTTAAACACAGATATTGGCACATGTACACACACCCCCACCCCATCTCTTTTTGCTCTTGTTGTAGTAGAGAGGCCTCCTCTGAGACCGTAAAAGAGGCCCCCTCTTTCTGAAATGCACGGCTGCAGCCTTAAAAAAATGTGTCTGACATGTTGGACGCTGCCATCTGATTAAGTAACTCCTCTCACTGGTGTGTATCAAGTTTAAAGTGTTTTGTATGCGTGCGTTTGTTTGTCAGTGAGGGATGTAATATTAATGTGCAGAGCAGCTGTGCATACTGCCATTCACCATGACCCATAAGAAATCAAGTGCTGGAGAAGTCAGATACCGATACTGTGAAGGATGAAAGCAGGAAAGAGAGCAAGCGGGAGAGTTCGAGGACAAAAGACACAAGATGGAAAATGCAGGTAAGGAAAAAAAAAAGGAAAATGTAGGTTGCAGAGTGGAAAAGATGCAAAAATGCCAAAAGTTAAGAAAGAGCATGGCAAAGAACAAGCAGAGGAGGCAGAATAAGAATCAGCGGTCGGCGTAACCAAGGGCAGTGCCAGATTCACATTAATGAGCCGCTCACTGCCGGCCAAAGACTGCTGAGCCAGAGCTGCTGATGTCACTGACTGCTCCCTGATCCCCCTTTTCACATCGCTGCTTCACTTTATGTGGAATTTGACTTTCAGAATAATGTTTCACAAGCTTCTTTAACGTATTCTAGTAGCTTTGAATATTTACTCCAGTGCAGCTTATAAGTTTATAACAGCTCAGGTTGTAAATGTACAGCAATACAGTCTTTGTGACAAAGGGAAAAAGTAACGGATGTCTCTCAAAAAGTGGTGCAAGTTTGATTTTGAGCAATTCTGATCTAAGATTAAAAGAAAGCTTATCATGCTTAATTCCTCTGAATTTAAACATTTAAGACGGTTTTTCTCTCTCTCTCTCTCTCTCTCTCTCTCTCTCGCTCTCTCTCTCTTTTATAATACTGTTAAACCAGGAGTGAGATGAGGTAACATTATCTTTGTCCAGATGTCTCTCTGTCTTTTAGAAAAAGCTCGTGCCGAACATCTCTATTTATCACTCATCACGTTTTAATTTTCTTTCGCATCAGTTTGATGAAAGTATAAAACCATAATGAACTGGATCAAACTCAGCATGAATTGTGCCAAGACCCGTCACAGTAGTTGATAAATTATTTCCAGTAATACATGTCCACTCTGACGGACGCAGCTCTGATCTAATGCAGCAGGTGATGCAGACAGTGAACAGAGATAAGTGGCTGCAGAGGGAAGTTCTGGATGGAGGTACATGCATCGAGCATGTTCCATGTTGGATATTTAAAACCGTATGAGATGGTTTCCACACAGTTTTCTTTTATCAACATGAACAGAAAAAAAAAGTCTGAACGTTAAACACGTTAAATAAAAACAGCAGTTATTTAAAGTTTAGAGTTTTAGGTAATGGTGTAAAATCTGAAAAACCACCTCAATAATCCTTTTAAAAGTCCCTTGCTGTAGCTTTCCTGACCCCCCCAACCCCCTTGTGTCAGAGATGGATGTGTGTTGTCCTCCCTGTGGACTGGAGGGTGATGTAGGAGCACGTGCCACAGTTTGATCCCCATGTCAGATGACTCCTGTTCAGGCTACAGGTCACCTCAGCCCCTGCCTCCTCCCCGCAGGGAGAGAGGGACACCTGATCTGAGGTCCTGTCAAGCATGGTTAACTCACTCCACACCCGAGGGGCTGGTGAGGGGTCACTGAAGAAATGTGCATTCTTTTTGTGCTGTTAAGGAAAAGGATAAAGTTGTGGATTAAATAAAATGCTGTACATCATATGCGATACTGAGTCAGTCTTATTCCGCTGTTGTTGAGAGCTGCAGCTTATAGCCCAGTCCCCACTAGGTGCCTTTAACCTGTTACAACCATGTAAAAGTAATGTTGTGTCACAGTAAAAGGAACCCCCCACCCGGTGTTCACTTAGCTGTCCTCCTCTAGGGGGGAATAGTAATTGCCTGTCATGTGTTTCCACTGTAAATGATGATCTTACTCAAATGAGTCAGATCGCTTGGCTTTTCCCGGGGACTCATTTTTCGGTTCACTGGCTTTGAAAGGTTAGCTCAGCCCTGCTTTGTGCTGTGATTGGCTGCAGACCTCAAAGAGCACTTCATGACTTTAAAGAGAAACACAGCAATGTAAAAAGAAAATTGAATAAATGAGGTATGTGTTCCTTCTTTGGGTCTTTCATGATCAAAAATGAGCCAACACCGGCCAGACACTGTTTGGTAATTATGTTCAGATTGACTAATGTTGTTGTCTTAATTGAATTACTTTAAAAACAGGTGGTGTGTCCCCGGTCTCAGAGGTGTAAACTGCCTCCTCCCTTAACACCAGTGTTTCCACCACTGTCAGTCTGTCATTAAACAAGAGATGGGGACAGCTAATTAGTGTATGATGTGGATACCGATAAATAATCACAGCTTGTAATTTTCTGTGATGAAAACCTTCTGCAACTCTCACCGACTTCATTTCACTCAGCCCTGTCTAATTCCCGCAGAGCTTGGCCGGGCTTCTAGGAGGAGGATGCAGTTTAAATAGTGATTAGCGTGTTTAGACGGAGCTGATGTGTCTATGGTCTGCCCCGGAGCTTCTCTGTTACTCAGTGGGAAGTGTCTGGACTTTAAAATACTGCTGTATGGAGGACGGGAGGCGATGAGAGGGAGAGGAGACCAAGAGGTTTGTGGTTTTATGGTTTACACTCCAGATAATTCATTACCATACTGCGTTGTTTCTGTGCTTCCCAACAAGTTTTTCAGCAAATACTTAAATTTTTTTTTTTTTTTTTTTATGGCCTTTGTCGCAGAAGGCCTCCTCTCAGCTCTGTCCCCTCCGGCTCTAGCGCCCCTGTCTTTTTTGGCGATGCTACAGAGGAATTCCACAGTAAACTATTCACCTTTGTCGTCCGTTGTTGTCAGAGCCACATAAAGAGCTTTGTGGGTGAAAGCTGAAGAGGTTCTTATTATGGACAGCAAATTAAAACTAGCTGTCAGGTTGCACAGGGCACTGATGTCTGTGCCTCACAAAAACTGCAAATATTAGATGCATTCCTGATCATATATCATTCCACATTCTGTTCATATATATTTTAAGTTTGAGAACTTGGTTGGTAGACCAGCGTGTGACCTTTGCCTTCTCCACCATGAATGCAAACATGATACACACTTCAATAATCGCTCTGCTTTTTGAGCAGAGTTACAGCCATCTGTGTGTTAACCAGGGTTTCATCACTAAACACAACACACGCCTCAGGACCTGTCACTTCACAAACTCTTTTCACCAGTTCAATAAGAGTCCTCAAAATGAAAAACAATAAATGTCCACAGCAGAGCCTCTGTGAGCCGTAAAGAGAGAGTTAGAACTGAAAAGTCATAACCTTAGTTTTCATAAGCCTGTCAGTTTTAGCCGTGCCGAGGACGAGATAAAGGTGGAAAGCCGTTGACATCTCCAGCTCCCCGGCGGACGGGATGGGAGGTATTTCCACAGTTTAGTAGATTAATCCATCAATATGTGTTAACCTCATGCTTTCATCTAATTTTCGTTGCTTTCCTTTCAATGAGAAATACAATTTATCTCCTCTTCAGTCATATCTCTGTGTTTTCTTTTGCTCTCCTCTCCTGTGAAAGCACGTCCTCTGCACTCGTGATGAAAGGCATCTGCTGCTGGCTGTAGTTTGATTGTGCGGTTGACAGCTGGCCCGCTTGTTTATTGTTCTATTTATCTCTGGCGCCCTGAGCAGACACATGCTCGGCCGCTCGCAACATCGGCAGGCACAGGTCGCTGAGAGAGGGGAAGAGATGGATGGACAGATGTGTTTCACATCAGAGAGTCACTTCTTGGGAGTTGTTGGACTGGACTCATCTGGACTTCATGGACTCATCAGGCAGGCACACATCCAGTATATATCCTGTAGATACACACAATTACATACAAATGAATACCTCCAACCACGATGACACGAGGAAGCATTTCATTGCTCAGTCAGTTTTTATCTGTTACACTATCAGAGCAGAGGGGCTTCTGCAGATCAGCTGACTGCACCAGCACTCATCCTCTAACTCAGGGAATCTTTAAGTGCAGTACTTTCTCCTCGCAATAGTTGTAGAGAGATTTCTGACCAAACAACTCAGACATCCCGAGAACCGTGCCTCTACTAATGCTAATCATGTTTACACATATAGAGAAATTTCAAACCAAAAGTATATGCACACAAACATCTCTCTGATTTCACCTCCCCAGGCTAGCATAACAACAAAGCCTTGTAAAGGTGTTGTCTCTCCTGCACCAGTGCACAGATGCAGCATAGCAGGGAGCTTCTTCCAGCCTAGCGTGGCATGTTTTGTGTCTGTCCACCCTCAGGCATTAGAACAGGTTTGTTCCACTGACTGGACCTGAAGGGAAGGGCAGGTGAGGTTACACGGCCTCCTGACCTTTTAACCCTTGCTGTGTTAACCTCTGGCACTGGCTGTATCTCCTCTGGCTGCTAACAGGATGCAGTGTTTGCCCCGAGAGGTGGCTGTTTGCTCTGTCCATCTGTGCCAACGCTTTGACCCCGAACGGAAATTCCCAGACCATTCCCTCACCCCTGACCCCATCGGAAAACCTCTCATCCTTTTTCTGCTACTCATCCTTCCTCTCCTGTCCGCTCATCGGACCTCTCTGTTGGCTACATTCTCCTTAACTGAATTACATTGTCGCTGCAGGGGGGAAAGAAGAGCCAGTCATGAGGATGGACAATCAGTAACAGACAGCAGCGTCAAACAGCGGGGAGCACGGTGTCTTCTTGTAGTTTTGTTGTTAACATTTTGTTCTGGAGGGCTGATGATGATGATGATGACGGTGATGATGGTGATCATAATGGTGGTGGCGGTGGTGATGATGACGTGAACAAATTTGTGGGAGCAGGAAGGAGCAGGAAGCCCTGTTAGTAAACTCTGTCCTGATAGTGAAAGCCACAACTGGGCTCCAGTCAAACGTTCTGCTGATTTGTCAAAACAAGTTACGATCTCTGCCATTCCAAAGATATTATGCAGCAGATATCTATGTTCATTTCTTCATTCCTTTGTTGCTTTGTGTGAGTTTGTGCATGCACATGTTCTTGCATAAGAGCACCATGAAACCTGAACCATACGTCTGCAGTCTCTTTGCTCCCTGTGATCGTCTCTGGCGTTGTTTAGAGTCGAGGAGACAAAATCTGTGTTGTTTCTTGTCTCTGGGGGGACGGCTGAAGTAGACAAAAGTACAGCCAGTTCACTCTCTGCCTGCTATCCATCCTTTTCATTATGAACTCTGATTCGATCCGTTCAGCTGTTGTTTGTGCTGTTCCTTCATTCAATATAGCCCCCACAGCCACCACAGGACGGTAAAACCGGCCGCACTGTTCAACAGGGGAGCCATGAGGCCATTAAACACGACCAGATCAAAGCCAGACGCTCTATTCTGGGAATGAAGCGAGAGTTTCTTTATTATTTCACTGTTGTTTTGCTGAAATACGAATGGTTGTGTTTATCTCGTGTTTCGTTAATTTATCTTCGTGTCTAGAAACCTTTTGTCGGGCCCAGTGGCCTCAAATATTCAGAGGGACTCTCAGTGTGCCATGTTTGCTTTGTGTCAACTGTCTTTTTGTCGCTGTTTGACGTTCATCTTTTAGCACGTTATTCTGGTCCGTTGTACTGTTTTGAACTCGCTCAGCATCACAGTGACGCAATGGACTTCTCTGGCAGCTGGGGTCAGTGTTGCAGAAAAGGCGCTGCAGCATCATTTTCCCAACTTACTTTACGTCCTTGAAGTTGTTTCCTGTTTGTTCTTGTTCAGTATAGGTGTAAACTGGAGTCCCTGCAGAGGAGTGGTAATGTTTTCAAATGAAGGTCCTGCTTTTAAAGTTTTACTTAAGTAAAAGTACAGAAGTATCATTAAATTTACTGAAGTTACTAAAAGTAAAAGCATTTGCTTTAAAAAAATTTTTAACATTTTTTTAAACTAATCTTTTAATAATTTAGCCAATAAAATAACAGAAAATTGTCTGTTACAATTTCCCAAGATTATGTCTTCAGGTTACTTGTGTTGTCCAAAACCCAAAGATATTCAGACCATGGAAAAACAGAAGATTCTCACATTTAAGAAACTCACATTTATTGCTTGAACAATAGGTCGATTGTCAAAATTGTTTATTATTTCCTGTCCAGTCAACTAATTCTTTCAGCACAAAGTAGAGTCTGAAAAACAAAGGTGTTTTTTTTTTCCTTTGTGTGTGTGGAAATTTTTAGCTGTACTGTAAGTTATTCCCTAAATGACAAGTGAAAGCAGGTGAGGACCATCAGGAATCATTTGTGCTGAATACCTTTCATTCGTGTCTGTTAGTTGGGCTGTGTCCGAAAAGTCCTCAAGGTGTCTCTGCAGGCCGTCAGGGGACAAATTCAGTGAGGCAAGGTCTTCCTTGAGAACAGAGGCTAAATGGAGACATGTGGTGAGAGGTGGTGCGCTTCGCCAGGTACGCCGTTATTCCTGTCTGCACGGCTGACTGGCTGAGCACCACCTCAGGACAAGCTCATTGTCCTGCTTTCCAGCCTCTCCGGAAAAATCCCTGATTCATATGAAGACAACACTTCTGATTTGGAGCTTCTCTGCCCCACTGGTCACATTCCTCTATCCCTCCTTTTTTCATGCTTTCCTCCCTGTTCCTGCATTTTCTCTCTCTGATTCATGTCTAAAATCCGTTTGTGTGATTGATTTTGATCAGACTCGGATTTAAACAGATCATCTCTGTTCTCACTCTGTTCCCCTTCCTCTTGTTAAAGTCATTGTCAGTATCTCTCAGTAGATTTTCCTCTTGTCTGTTTACCATGTACCCTTTTGTTTTACGGAGGACAGAGGAGGAAAAAAAATGCATCTTGCTTTTTTCTCCAAGTCCAAAAACAACAAGACTATTACTGGAAAGGGGCCTTCCAAATTGGCGTGGCTTCTACACATGGCTTAAAGATGAGGAAAACCTGTATCTGATTTTATTTGTTTTTCTCTTTTTTTTTTAAAGAGGGAAAATAACGGTGGTTGTTATATTATATTCACTTATTAAACGGAGGTCAGCTAAAAGATGTGTATTGACACAGGAAAAAATGCATGATCATACAAAATAATTGCCTTGAAAAGGAAACAGTCCTCCACTTTTGTTTCTTATCTTGATGTTTTTTCCCCCCATGATTATCAAACATAAAAGAGTTTGAGGACAGTAGTTAGGACTTGATGTTCTTGTTGGTCATGTTTGGCATTCACAAAAGACAGAGCCAAGAGATGCACTACAGATAATATAGTGCCGGTGACTTCGGCAGCAGGCCTGCAGTAAAGATCTGATGCCACCAAGATGTCTGGAATCGCCTGGTGAAGTTTCCCAGCGGCATGCCTCAGGCCTGCAAGGGCTTTCTCTGATTCACAGGAGAGAATTAAAACTGATATTCTCCATCAAAGGAACATTTCTCCCTGCAGGCTATAAACAGCCACAACCTCCTCCCACTTTCTTCATCTGAGTCCAAGGTATTCTGCAGGCCTGACAGTCACTGGGACAAGGTACACGGCCTGTACCCTGACATTTTTTTTTTTTAATTTTCTTTATTCGAGCCAAATTAGAGCAGAGAGGACTGAACAAGAGAGAAAGTGTTGGTGTGACAGAGAAGGGACCAGGGGCAGTTAAAACTGAGGTTTTGCTTTGCTCTTCAAAGTTTCCTGGAAGCAGACGTTTAAGCCCTCGCCACCGAGTGACACATTTTACTTCAAGAAATCGTGCTCACAGAGTCACACGGAGTCATAATTCAGTCAGATTGGGACACATACAAACATAATACACTGTTTTTTATTGTGACTTACACTTTCGGAGGAAAACAGAAATCAGGCCTGAGAATCAAACAGGAACAAAATATTACTTAAAATACTGTCATAAAACTGTGTATAGTACAATTCTCGTGCAAATACACGGCATGTCTGACTAATATATAAAAGCCTGTAAATAAAGACAGAAAAAAAAAAGAAAACAAACAAAAGACTACTTAACCAAATTAGTTCACTTATCATTTGTGAACGAGGTCTGTTTTTTTGGGTTTTTTTTAAGTAGCATTTGTAGGAGAAACATGCAAAGCTGCTTCAAGGTTTTGCGTGCTGCGACCGTATGTTTATCCAGTTTGCCAGACCTGTGTTCTCCAAACACATCTGATGGTACTTTGATCCATCAAAACTGTCGATTTCCCTAAACACTTACATCATTTGATTCTTCTCCGTCCAACCACATGTGGCCCTCTCTACTCTGTCAGAGAGTTTTCCTGCCGCCTCTGCCACTCATGCGATCCCAGAGGACCGATAACCATTGTGGGTTAAACTCTTGAAAGTTTAAAAGTCGCTAAAAAATCATTAAATGAGCCGTGTAACCTCAGATTATTATTGTCATTTTAGGTTTATTAGTAATCATTTAGATGATGTAATGTGTTTTTCTTCATCTCTTTGACTGATATTGACATAATGATTAAGTCTTTACTATGTCAGTGCTTGTTATAATGATGGCTAAATGCCTTTATTTCAGTGAAATATGTGAAATATGATCCTCATACTGTCCTGTATCTTTGTTTTTGTGAGAAAGATTGACAGTTTACCTGGCAGCAAGTGGTGAAATGGCTGTTGAGGCCTTTAGATCTATAACCCATGTTTCTGAACTCTTTAGTAGGAGCCAGGAAATTACTTGCCAGGTGGTAGAGATGTAAGAAAGGTCATGGGAAGGAACTGGGACTGGGAACGACAGGCCACCATCACTTTCTACAGTAATCATGTTCACATTTTGGAAGTTTATGCAGGTGGAAAGAGTCTGCCTTTATAGGCTTTGGGTGAACGGTGATCGGCCGAGTATGTGTAGGGAAACCCTTTCCAAATATACAGAGCAAGTCATTTTCAGCTCCTTGCTTACTGGGCAGGGGGGTGCCGCAGATCCAAGTGGCCCGTTAGGCACGTTAGCTGCAGCTCAGCGGTGATCAGAGGCCAGCTTCCACTCACGCAACCTCAAAGCCTCTGCAAATAAACACAGTGAAAAGGAGGCTGAGGGAGCAAAGACAGGGGAGAAATCACAATGGAAAACAATAAGCAAAAGGAGGAGCTCAGCGGTGAGGGTAAAGAAATGAAGAGACGATAGAAGGATGCAACCGAAAGAGGAGAATATAATAAAAAAGGTCAATAAACAATGGCATCCCAGGCCTTGTCTGTGACCGATTATGGACTGGTTTTCTTTTGTTTGTTGATAACCCTTAGAGTAGCACATTGTTTACCCGTCTTACCGCATGGCACCGCTTATTACCCATGGCATTTGCTAAAAATGTGCTGGCAAGGAACTTTTACACAGAAGAAAAGGTAGAGGAAAGGTCAGGGTGCTGCCATTGTTGGTTTAGCATCTGGCTAATGCACGCATTGGCCTTCGGTTTCACTGTTTTGGCAATATTTTACTGAGCTTAAATTCGTAGTCTTGGTGTGACATGAATGCCCAAGTATTCACCCTCTTGCTGCAGGTCTTTGAGACCTCCAAGAGTCGATGTAATCGTTTAATCTCAATTTGCTCCATGCCTTTCAACTGCCTGGTATCTGTGGTAGGCTTAACGTCTGTGCAGGAGCTTCAGAGGACCCCAGTGACGTCATATCATCTTTATCACTGTTTCCCCTCTAAGGATGGGGCCCTGACATCTGAACAGAGTCCGTTCTTTATTTCTGCAGACTCAATACTACCAGTAGACCTCCCTCACTGTAAGAGTCTCTGTGTCTCTGCTCTTTATTGCTTCATCTCTTTCCCATGTTAGCTCTGCACTGCCGCCATCCAGTCCTGCACACACATACAGTCCTGCCTGTCGGCTCTCGTCTCAGGTGGAATAATATTATCTCAGTTGAGTGTCTGACGTTCATACGATCTTCAGCGCGGGGACTGTAGTTAACCATGTCCAGACTGTGCTGCTACTTAAGAGGCTCTCTCTTCATTGCTTGAACTGTACTGCAGGTCATAATTAACCTGAGACAAAGCACTGACCTGTGACAAATAGACTGTAACACTACACCTACCCCTTCCTCCCTGCTCGGCATAGCACAGTCCAGTATGGCACGGCACAGCCCACTACAGTGTGATGGAGTTGGAGGGGTCCTGCAGATTAAACCTGGCCTAAAGGCAGGGATGGAGCATTCCAGGGAAATATACAGACTCTACGATAGGAGGGAACGTTTGGGAAACAGCCCTGGATCTGTAAGGGAATTACTTCTGAATTACATTAAGTGCTGCGCCCCCCCAACCCCAACCAACCAACCACCCACCCACCCACAACCACTGCCAGAAGTGGATGACCTTGTCCTGCATTCACATGGTGGTTATTTATATTGCAGCTCAGTGAGGGTTGTTTGGAACTTCACAATCATTTTTAAGACCATAGTTTGTAAGGTGTAAATTCACAGGATTAACCAAAAATAGACATTCTAGTCTGTTTTCAATCATCCTTCCTCAGTTTTTCCTTGAAACTGTATTACATTGATAGAAAATGAACAACACCATGTTTCTGTCCATATCAGTAACCCCTAAATTAGATCCTGACAGGATCTAGTTGATATAGCTGCAATGAAAACACTAAGTTTACATAACTATGTAACAGTTTTTTCAGGAAAGGGGTGCAATGATGAAGTTACAGTTATAGTTTCATCCGCTTTTCACAGCATCTGTCATATTCCTGCTTGTCTCATCTCGTTTCTTTAATTCTTCCCTGGTGATGTAACTTTTCCGTGTTTGGCACATGTTGTAATGATTGTTTACACTCTTCCACTCGCGTCCAGTCCAAATCTTTCGTTTTTTTAGAGATGCACCTGCTATTTGGACAGAAACAAAGATTTCTGAGCGGTTAGTCGCTTGCACGTGAAAGAGCTGATTACCAGATGACGCTTACAGTTAACAAGCGCTGTTAATTCACATTTAACCTTGCATGACCCGCCTTTGAAGCAACAGTACTGATTGTGATTATGTTATTTTAACAGTTCAAATCCTGTTCAGTAATGTGACTATAACTCACAGTGTCTCGCAATTGAGTGTTTGAGAGTCAGATATTTTTATATATTTTTAACATGATCCTGAAAATACGTAACAAAACTTCATATTCAAATGCTGAAAAACTCACATGAGCACTTGACAGCTCTGAACTTTAAGGAGTCATGAGAATATTTGTACCAGAAGCAAACAGAGTGGAAAATCAGGAGAAATGCTGGTTTACAGTTTTAAAGCAGTTTAAGTCTGGTATAGTTGATCTGTTGTATCCTTAAAGTCTCCCCCACATAATCCTGTCATCCTTTATTCCCGTCCTCAGCTAATTGTAACAGAAAACACACGCAGACGCTCCCCACAGCTTTTAAACATGCAGTTACCACAGGTATGTTAACGGGGCCTGGCTTTGGTATCCGTGCATTAGCTGCACATTCCAGTGGTGCGGATAATGGGAAGTTCTATTAGGAGCTATTTGCGGCTGTGCTGTGGCGTGTTTCACCAGATTCCAACATTAGCCGGGGTTTTAACCTTGTCGGGTGAAGGATACAAGGGGAGTGAGGGGCTGATGCTTTGTCTCCATTTGTCTTGTTTGTTTCTGTTCTCGACCTCCCTCCCTGTATATTTGCTCTGTGTCGTTGCAGACTGCCTTGGGAACACGTTTGTTTACTGTCTGTGTGCATGTCGTGCACTTATACGTATCCGTGCTCATTCAAACCTCTGTTTCAACCTGTGTCGCCTCTTTCTTCATGTACGCATCTCATACGTGCGTTTTACACCTTCCCCACTGCATGATCTCTGCTCGACACACATGTACATACATGCACATGTACCCTGTGACTCTGTGTGTGCGTGTGACTGTTGGAGACCTTGTGGCCGTGGCAGCGAGGGGTGGCCTGTTGACACTGAGCCATAGCAGGGGAGCTTCCTTCTCCCCAGCTTATAGAAAGCAAACAAGCTAATCAGAGCCAGCACTCCAGCCTCCTTTCAACTCTGCAGCTATTCAGTCAGCCGGACAGAGGAGAGGGGGCGACGGCCGTCCTGCTGCAGAGGAGTTACAGTTACAGTGACAACTGTGTGTATGTGTGTGTGTGTGTGTGTGTGTGTGTGTAGGTGGTGGAGGAGGAGAGGGGAGCATGCAGATGTGCCCCCAACAACCTCTTGGAAACGTGGGTAGTCTAAATTTTCTAAACGCTTCACTAACCACGTCCTGATTCGCAGTATTACTCGCCCTTTTCAACAGTTTATACTGAAAAAATACCCTGATTTTTTTTTTTTTTTTTTTTGTAATTAATGTATGATGTTTTACACCTGTAGACAAAACAGTCTCACCTCATGGTCCATTTAGTAGCTGTTCTGCAGCCTTCGATCATGTCACGATCCAGAATTCCCAGTAGTCATGGAATATTTTGCGGTTTTCCCTGGTCTGGGCAAGGTGACACATCCACAAAAACAAAAAAACATCCATCATGGCTGGATGAATCTTTTTTGTGTAATTTTATTTAATTTGTATTTTATGTCTCCTTCTAAGAGCCAGTAATCATAGTAGGTTACAGTAACTGACCTCAGAATTGCTTTCAGTTACCGAAAGAGAGGGAAAAAAAATGGAAAGAAATACAAATAAACTACTGATTATGCTCCAGGTTTCCTGTGACTAAATCAAAAAAACATGGACTACAATATACTACTCATATTTAGCATGACAGGGTTTGCACTGCAAATGCAAAATTCAAGTTTAACTTTTGCGTTACTGTTTTTTTTTTCTTTAGATCTTTGCTCACGCTTTACCATTTAAAATAAGCAATGACAGATTCACTAATATGGGAGTTGTCTTTGTGGCCTAGTGGTTGAGATGCACACTCATCTTTCTCCTCTATTGTGTCTTCCTTCAAATTAAGATTACTGATAATAATGAACCTTATTTGTTATGGTTTTCCCACGACAGCTTATTCAGGTATGTTGATATCTTCTGAATGATCGCCTCTACCGAGCCGCGTCTCTCTACCTTTCTCACCGCTTCCTTTCCACTTCGCTCATCTGTGTACTTTAAGTGAACTTTTTCAAGTCAACAAATATAATATTCCACTCCCCTACATGACTGCTGGTGTTTGAATTGCCCGAGTGAGTCTTTTAACAAGTTTTCTGGTACACAAGTTTTCTGGTTGTGTACCGGTTAAGTCTTATAGCAAACATACAGAAGCTATAAGACTTAACAGAGTTGTGTAGTGTAATCAAATGTGTGTTTTTCAGTGGAAACGCTTTAATTCCCACCTCCTTCTTTCAAGTGCTTCTTTCCAGATGGGGTTTCAGAGTTCAGTGTGTGTGTGTGTGTGTGTGTGTTTGTAAAATCAGGTGCAGGTTTAAACTCTTCTATAAACCTTTATAAACACACTTTCTGCCTCTGCTCTCCTCAAAGACTACAAACAAATAAATCTCAGACTTCAAATTAGCATCAGTCTACACTTCACCGCATGCACACCTTGACACAAAATGACCTTCATCTCACCTGATCACCCCCAGAGAGCTGTAAAGAAGCTGCTTTTAGACATGTTTGTGATTACCCATGATCCTCCTCGGACATCCTTGACCTGCTAAAGGCTAACAGGAGAGAGCTAGGAGTAATTTATGTGAGCCCAGTGCTCATCCCTTGAACCCTTTGCTCCGTGTCAAGTTGTGTCCATGAATTTCGGTCATGGCCATATCTTCTTCTGTCAACACTCTCACGCTCCCCATCCTGACCGCCCTCCACCAGGGGAGAGGAGAGAGACAGTAAGAGAGAAAGATGAGCACTGAGAAGAGGGGGGGAGTTCATGCTGTACAGCCGTCTCTCTGCTTCATGACAGAGGCCATTTGGCAGCTTTGTTATCTAACTCTGCTCTTCTTCACTCCAGGTCTGGCCTCCACCCAAGACCAGGCATCACACGCACATGAGAGTACACAAGAATATTTATTACATTTTTTTTCTCCCAACAACACTTAAATCACTGGAGTGATCAGCGCACAAGTTCGAGATGCGGTCTGTGGAGTTTTGTGTGAATTTACGCGTCATTTGAGTAATTTAAGGTTTTTACACTTTTCACAAAATTTCCCAGAAACATGCCCTGTTTTTTTTTTTTTTCTTTCTTTTTCAAAGCTGGTGGGTTTTGGGTAATTTTACCACAGTACCCAAATCATTTCTATTTCCTGATGCTGATTACTGTTTTCAGTAAATTAAGTTCTCTTGCTATAACCACAGCTCCATAAATTCTAATATCTAGTAAAGACAAAAGTGGGGAGAAAACAAAAATGAGCAAAGGAAAAAAAAAAAAGAGCTTCTGAAAATGTGATTTTCACCTAAAACTTGGTATGATTTTGGTATCATCAGCTCTTTTTAAAGCTATTTGTATTACTTTTAATAGTCAGAACAGATTAAATTTAATAATAGACCCTCTTAAGTGCAAGTAGGGATTACTGTCATGTCACATGTTGATTTACTTATTGATCATCATTTCGTGAGCTGTTCTGTTTGTATGAAAGGCAAAGATAATGGTAAAATACCTTTCACTGTATTGTGTGTGTGTGTTTTGAGTGCCTTAACACACCATCTAGGCAGCGGGGAAAGGAAAAGGCTGTTACAAGTGAGATCCGTTTCATAATACTATTCTTAATGTGCTGTGGTTTCCTTCATCACATTATGAAATCACAAACCTCCTGATAAGAGTCCCCGTTTTCACAGTTGAATTTGTTCAGACTTGGGGCAGTTGTAAACCTTAACATGAGCAGAGTCTGGCATGTTTCTTACTTTTCTTCTGTATGTGTCCAATCAGAATTATAGTTGTGTATATCTAATGTCAAGAGCAAGGGAAGGGGAAAAATGAGGAGGGAGGAAACGCACACATGCAGTTTATTCATACATACATCCACATAGTGCTGTAACAGAGATGCCTATCGAACACAGTACACAGTAAGTGGAAAAAGGTGACGATTCCTGTGACATGAATTCTGTTTTTCACTACCAGGAAAATGAAAGTCCTCACAGATGTCGACATACGGCAAACACGCTCGTTATCAAATCAACGGCTGCCTCTGTTCTGCCTGGTGTTTATAGCATTGGTAACTTCAGAACACTACTGAATTATGGGAAATAAGCCTCCCTCATGGTTGCACATTGTGCCGGTGTCAGATGGATTTCTGAAGCATATAAAAAACACATCAAAACACACATATGGTCCCTAAACTCTCCTCAGGTACCCAATCTGCAGCTTTGGTCAAACAAACATCAAAGAAATTGGACGTTTAGACAACTTGATAGTCCGTGCGCAGCAGCAGAGGAAACCTCCATTTCTGTTAACCTGAGACATGCACTCTGCTCTCATTTGCTTTTACACGCACACCTTCCTCTTTCCTGATCTCACTGACACACCTCAGTAGGAGCATGCATGTTAGCGTGGTGTGAGTCTGTCCAAGCTGCGTGACTGTGCCTCTGCATCTGCAGAGATTAGGGTACATGCATGTGGTGTGTGTCTGGCCTGTGTGATAGGGAGCATGTGGAATATGTCCGTCTCATTGTAACTCGTGAAAGTTTGTGTGCCTGAATACAAGCGCAGATCCCAGACATGTAGCAGGTACTCGTGTCATTTCAGTGAGTCATACCGTAAGTACCCAGAGGATGCTGGAAGCTCTTCAAAGAGAGTTTGTTGCTGCTATAGTGAAATGAGCTGAGAGAATCTGGACTCAGCAGATGAAAGGAGCAGAGAGTTTGGTGGAACGGGTACACAGCATGGACCTGAGAGGAGGAGATCTGTGCCCTAAGAAGCAGCACCAGCATAAGCGACCATTTGTGAGGCTGTTTAAGAGGGTAAACAGTCGGGGTAAATTCAGGCTAAACAGTCTTGCTCTGACTATCTAGACTGCTGGTTTATGTGCTGGTGCAAGACCTGCAAACAGAGAAGAGAGGAAAAAAAAACCTGAGACAAAGACAGAAATAAATTATCCATAAAATTATGTTAACGTGACAAAAATACATCAAATGTGGAAAACATGATTGCATGCCTTTGATGTTTAAAACAACTCCCACAAACTTACTGAATTAAGTAAAAAACCAAAGATTTATTACATTTTGGTAATTTATTTATTATGCTTCATTTAATCCTAACATCAGGAAACATGTTATGTTATGTCAACATGCAATTACTCTGAGAAAAAACCAAGCAAGATTGAAGACAGACTTATGTATTTATATTCATTTTATTAACACCACCAGGAAATGTCTTTGCAGTGAGAAGCACATTGATGTGGCAACAGGAAAACCTCAACCTCAACACTGTACAGCCTTTCTCTGGCACATTAATGACACATACATGTATATATAGGAGTAAACAGGATACATATTTGCTTCAACTTTTATCATGCAGTGTTTACTGTTGATTAAGATACAGACATCCTGAATGCTATAGCGGGCCACCTGGCTGACCGTGCAGCTGCACTGTGCGACACTGGCCTTGAGTGCAACCGCGTGACTGCGAAGCCTGCAGAGCCGTAATGAGGGAATCCATCAACAAGGGGCAAAGAGTCAGCGCAGGAAGAAGCAGGTGCGACTGTATACTGTGCCATTAAAAAAAGAAAAAAAGTCTGCCCTTGAGAATCTGGAAACCTTTGCTTAAGTAAAAAAAAAATGGAAGAGGAGCAATTGTAGCAACTTAAAATGATTCTTTAGGGCAAAAATTTTTGGTGAAAATCCCTGAAACATAAAGAAAATGGCTTGTTGATAAATGAGCAGGCTAGATGATGAATAGAAAGACCTCCGGCACGAAGACTAAATCATTTCCTTACTTTTGCACTCCAAATTTCCAGACACATTTTTTCCCCCCTTTTTTTAAGGCTATAGCAGGAACAAGGATGAATGTGAAAAATGATGGGGTGCCCTTTTTTTTTCCTGACATGGATTCCCTGTGTAGTCAGTTAGTCTAGCCTCATATAATGTGCCCTAAACACACTGTGTGTGTTTCCTAACAGCTGGGCTGGCCCCACTGAACCAAAGCACCATGGATGGCTGCTAATAACCCACCCTAATAATCCCTACATTAGTTAATGTCTTTCTGCGTTCAGTGCCATTAAATACCCATTCATTATAATGCCAACAGTTAGTGTTATTGTGACCACGGTCCCTGAGGTGGGACCTAACGCTAGACGATGGCTGGTTGACTCTGTGGTGGTACAGTGGGCTGGCTCATGCCCTTGGGTAGTGATGCTTTGTGATTACCCAGGGTCCCATAGAGGTGAAGCCCAGAACGGAGCCCCCTCAGCAGGGTATCTGGGTAATGAGTGCTGGGTGTGCTGTTGGAGCCCCAGACTGGAACGATAGGAAATATGCACACAAGCTGGATACTGTGCTGGAAGACGACCACAACCACGCACACATATACACACACACAGTTTCAATGTTCATTTTCTCTGTTGCTCCATTTCCTCCTCACAGTGGAACACAGGGAAAGCCTGCTGAGAGGACTCAAAAGACAAGTAGCTGAACATTAAACATACATTTGATGGCTTACATTAAAGTCACATTTTCTGAAACTGGCAAATTCAGCTCTAACAGCATTCATATGTAGATGCGGTGATGTAATGTAGGAATGCACAGGGTTTTGCTCGGCTGCAAACCTGCTCAGACTGTGATTCCACAAGTGTTTAATCCCAGATCAGGTCTGACTTTTAAGATAGCATGAGGCTTACCAGCACATGTCTTGATTACACCACTCTGAATGCAGGGTCTAATTGGACACACGAAGGAGGTTCCCCTGGAGGATGGCTGGATATTCACTGGGGACTCTGGGAACTTTACTGGAAGCCATTAAGGAAACAAGACATTTCCGACCGCAGGGAACTAGAAAAATAAAGAGAAATGGAGAAAAAATTAGACGCTTCTGGGCTGAATTGCTAAGAACATGATTGGAGTGTGTGTTTGTGTGTGTGCACATGCATGCGCATGTGTGAGGTCGTGTGCCAAATTACAGGTTGGCACTGAACTGTCTCCGCTCATGTCAGCTTCTTGCGCTTCGCTGCAATGCAGACACAGTAACTGCAAAGAAACACACACACATGCGCACACTCCAACCTCCTGCTGTTAGCTCCTCTGTCCAGTCAGGACCCACCAACATACCGTCATAAATCAATCATTTATTGTCATCAGGTTTCAATTTTAAATGTCAACTTGTTCGCCCCCTGTGGCAGCGCCTGCTTCTGTCTTCAAAAGCTCAGTGTTTTCTATGTGCAGGAGTGAAGAGAATGCACATTCACAGTCTTCAGAGGAAGCCCACAGAACAGTTTAAATATGAAACCCACAGTCTTCATGTCACTTTCAACTCTTGTAGGAGAAACTGACGGAAACTCTTGATTATAATTGAAGCGTTACATGAAGTGTGGGGTCGGGGATAGTTAGCAGCAGCACAGCTGAACGGTGGTGGAATCTGTAATGGCACCTGGAAGTAATTGTGTTTCCTCCCTCGAATATTTATGTATTGGTGAATTATTCTAAGCATGTTCCCAGTATTTATTTCTACAATGATGTCTCGCTGAATGGCAGAGCAACCATGCAGCCAGTCTGTCCGCTCTGAAAGTGGAGAAATAAAAAAAAAAACAGAAAAAAAAACAACTGCTTTGTGTGTGTGAGTTGTGCATCTGTTGACAGTGCTGCAGCAAACTCACTCTAACTGTATCCCTCATTAAAGTCAGCCCACCACCCCTTAGGCTTCCCTTTTTTATATGCACCACCCGATATCCAAACACTGTTAAAGACTCATAAAAGCGCAAGATAATATTTTGATATCTGTCATCTTATTCTGTTAAAAAGGAGCCAAACAGAGAGGAAGTTGCCTTCCTTTGTGGTATCCATTCCCATCATAATACACAAGCTCCAGTTTCCCATGGTTGTGTTTGTTGTGATTGTCTTGTGGCACCAACACAAACAGACACAGTCTGCTCAAAGTCTGAAGACCTGGTGGATTTGCTTAGTCTTGGTGGGCAGGACACCGGGAGAAGATTTCGATGTTCTTTGGATGTATGCTTGTTTCATCAAAGCAAATTTCTAGAAGTATATGAAGTGATTTATCCCCTTGTACAAACTCCAGCCTCTGTCTATTGAATAGTTTGTGTTTGTGGTTTTTGACAATCAGCAATGTTGAGGGATACTTTTGGTTGATAACTTGGCTCATTTTTAGCCATCAGTGTCAGTCTCTCAGTCAGTCAGTCCACCACTTCAAATGAATGAAATGTCTTGGCAACCACTGGATGGACTGCCGTGAAATTTGGAACAGATATTCATGCCCCCTCTTTTGGATGAACTGTGATAACTCTAGTGATCCCTTTTCCTCTAGCCCCACCATCAGACCAAAATATCTTTTTATCCACTACTTTATGAGTTTATGACTCAATACCTGCAAAACTAAAAACATTCCTCCATTATGTTTACTGTTAATTAGCTAATGTTAGCATGCTACCTGGCCAAACTAAGACAATCATATAATGAATATTTAAGTTAGCCAGTTACTTGGAGAGAAAGCTTGAGGGCAAAAAGCCTCTTTTAGGATAAACTTAGGCTCTTGGTCTTTTCTGCCTTACAGTTCATGATTTATTACATATATTTGAAGTATATACAATGTATTTATAACCAGTGTGTTTCTTTTGGTTTTGTACATGTGTGTCTTGTTATATTTTTGATATTTGATGTACAGCCATGTCTTAATATCATGTGGATAGGACCAAATGTCTGGCATAGCTTTAAGAATACACACAACAAGGCACAGAGCAGTGTGAGCTGAATTAAACACATCAACTTTCAGTGCCCTGAAGAGGCCAGATCGGGTGAAAGATGTGTAGTGAGGTCAATGAATCACGGTGTACTGGAGAGTTGTACGGTGTGTTTTGATCTTGAAGAACTTGATGGAAAATAAAGAGTGAAAACCGGAATTACTCTCAAAAAGATGTCCTCCGTTTCTAAGCTGAGGGATGAGATATACTGGAGAGCGAGGAGGAGAGCCTATTTGTGTGTCAGAGGCTGAGGTGGGTATGTTCCGTATGTTGAGAGGTGAGGAAGGTGCTGGACAGATGGGGGCGGCGGTGGGTGAAAGGTGACACCCTGACAAGTGGTGTTTACGAGAGTAGAGAACACCACAGGACAACTGTGGGCCACCTCGAATATGAGACAGAGGGAGAGAAAAGAGAAGGAGGGTGACTTAGACAGAGATGTGCATGAATGAAAGTGAGAGGGAGTAGAGAGCCAGGCGGGAAGACGTGACAGCGACATGAGGATCCCTCTCGGACTGACACCACCTCTTAACCCCGGGAGGTCAGAATGAGAGAGGTGCGGAGAGACAGAGTGAGAGAAGATTTGTTATATATAGTGTGACACAACCACAGAGTGATACTGGGAGAAACCTGGCAATCACCCACAATATGTGTCTGCATGTTAATTTCACTATCAAAGTCCATCTATGGTCTGTCATTTATTGGTGTATGTAAGTGAGTGGTGTGTGGGCAGCCTTGCCTGCAAAGATAAAATGTGAATGGGTATGTGAGGGGGTCAGAGGTGACCTGTGTTGGAGTACAGTGGCAGATTTATGGCCTCCACCAACTTGAAGGCTGGAGGTCACATGCTGACTTTGTTACACTCCTTAACCATAACACACACACACAGAAGGCGGTGGTACGCACAGAATACCGGCCTGCTGATGCCAGGTGATGTGTGTTGGGCTCCAGTTAATAGATAAAATAGGGAATGACTGACTGACATCTGCGTGAGTGAGCGTGTGCGAGTGCGTAAGCATCTGGCCTTGGGGGTAAACCATATAAAGTCTGATTAAGATGGAGGACGGGGGACATTGATCAGTTACAAAACAAGCTCTGGACCCAGGGATGAAAGAACAAAGTCGGATCGCGTTGCTCTGTATCATTAATATCTATCAGGGGGAATACAGAGCTTAAAACAGCCAGACGTGGATGGATGAGAGGATGAGAAGCTGAGAAAGGGGAAAAAAGAGGGAGAGGTTTCTCAGGGTTGCACTGTTGCCCCTCTCTACCTCAGTATATTCATTTATTATCTCCCTCCCTTCTGCTGTCACTTTCATAAGAGTGCTTTTATCTCCTGTGGGGTGGGTTGGTTATGAAATCCAAACCCGCTGCAAGAGTGTTTACATCAATTCAAGGTCTCTGATGTAAACCTGTAACGCATGTTTCGGCTACTTTATCCTCTTTTCTCCCTTTTGATGTGTGTTTATTCCAGAAGTTTATTATAGTTGATGGGCTCGAAATATTTGTGTGATTGTAATTTACAGATTAGTTTAAAGAAATTGTTCAACATTTTGGGAGATAATTTGTTTTCTTACCAAGAGTTAGACGAGAGAATCAATACCACTCCCATGTCTGTCTGCTGAACAGGAGACTGTTCGCTTAGCTTAGCATAAAACCTGGAAACAGGAAAAACATCAGCCCGGCTCTGTCAAACTTAACGTTGCCAACTTAGCGACTTTGTCGCTAGAGCTGGTGACTTTTAAGACTGCTTTAGTGACCTTTTGGACTTATTTGAGCTTAAAAAATAACAGCTAATGGTAATGCAACAAGTTGTGGTTCCCTCTTTCGCCAGCCTTTAGGGTAAGCTAAGCCAACTAGCTCCTGGCTGTAACTTCCTATTTCTATATATAGCGTATAGAGACGATAGTGATATCAATTTTCTTTTCTAAACCTCTGCAGGAAAGTTAATAACAGTAGTCCCCAAAATAATGAACTGTTCCAGTACAGTGGGTTGCAGAAGGAAGGTCTATGCTAAGGTTTATTAGTCGACTGTATGTCTGGAAATGGAAATGACTGCCAGTGATTCACACTTTGAGGAGGTGTGCACATGAGTTGAAATGTCTGGTATGTATCTGCAATCCTCTGCCATAAACAGGTACTTTAAGTTTGACCTGCTCCTCCAGCACTGTAATCTCTGAAAGACAGGACCAGTAATTAGATCCTGTTTTGCGCTCAGTGCCAAAATATGAGTCTTGCTGTTATTTATTAAAACAAGCAGAGTGAATTTGGCATCAGAAATTTCTAGTCCCTTGCTGCACCTTGATTTGATGAACAACAATGGATCTGTTTGAAACAGGCTTTTAGAAACGGCTTTAACAGAAGGTGGGTCGAGAGGGGAGAAGTGTGCTGTCAGAGCCATTTGACCGCACTTGGTTTGGTTTAAGGCCGTATTGGCTTTTCTACAGTCAGGTGCACGCAGACAAAGCCTCCATTGTTGGAAAAACCCAGATAGTTCGTTTTTACTGTAAACCTCCTCTGACCGATTTATGAGGCAGGCCCCATCCCATGCATAAAAATGTGAAACATTTTGAAAGCGCTACCACTTGGAGCGGATGGTAAGGGCCTTAAATCACTTTCGAAATAACCACAAAATGTATTTCTTGTACTGATGTATCATTTTACCCACAACACCCGTTGATCTGGTTTCTCCAGCTCAGTCCAAGAACCTGTCTTTGGTCAGAGGGGCGTTACAACCACAAGCAGTTTTCTTCCACTTGACCTGGCAGTCGAACGCTGAAACCTGAAGCTGTTCTAGTACAGCACATCAGTGTGACTCCATATCAGTGTTTGGGTTGGGCTGGGGATGGGTCTGGGTCAGTCTACCATTCCTTGGTTTTGGGTTCAGTGAGAAGGGTCATTAAATGATGATCCATCTGACATCCTATCCAAATGAGCGCTTCTATGACTGAACAGACAAATTCACATATACAGAGACGTCTTTCCCCTTTTTTTTCCACTCCCTAATTTCTCGGCCCTGTTGGCGAGGATGAACGATGAGGGAGTTTGGATTTTGGGCCAGCAGCAGCTGAGGTAGTTTGGCAAGAGCCAGATACAGCAGGAGAGCTAAAAGGCTCGTCAGTGTTCATACTGGGTGTAAAGAACAAATCCCATTACGTCAAATAGTAAACGTGTATGGAGCAAATGAATGTGGTATGACTGACTCTGGATGAGGCGTTAGATGAGTGCGTGTTGAGTGAAACGAGCTCGGTGATGGCCCGTGCATCGCTCTGTCTCTTCTGCAGCTGCGGTCCCCTATCTTTTGCCTACGTGCTCCATCTCGACCCTTGTGCAAGGTCACTATGTTATGAATGCTGATACAGTGATGTGATTGGTCAACAGCAGTGAATGGCATGGCCTCTGTCATGTGCTCCCAGCTGTGTTTAACTTTCATTACTGCACTTGAAGGCTATCAGACATATCAGCTGTGTCAGCCATCTATCATAGTTGCAGCTGTCGACACACACAAACTAACAGTTTGAGACACACACACCCCCCCCAACACACACTCACACACACACATACACACAGTTGAGGTCTCTTGGGCAGAGGCCATCTGCTCAGAGTAATGCCAAACTCCAGATACCTTGATGGACATTTATTGAAGTTGATGTTATATTTTGCGGTTAGATGACTGGTTGAATATAAAATCACAACAGGCTGAAACACCACACTGATCCCAGTCTGTCACCCACTGTGTTAAAGCCTTCGACAGCCATCCCAGCCATGTTCTGACCCCAGGAACCTGAGCAGCTGATCGGGCCAAATATGGAAGCCACCAATCGGATAAAGTGACGCGTGACCCCCTCCCATAAAGTTCACACTGGGGCAAGTGTGCACCTGCCGCAAGAGCAGCAACACAACACAACCCACAAGCACAAACACACTACACTGTTGTAGCCTTCGAATCACGCACTAGTAAAGGAGGACCTGGTTCATGTTACATCAGTAACACCACAGCATAGAGAGCGAGCAACATCCAGAAACCCTGCAGCCATGGCATCGTATCTTGAGGCAGTGTGAAATTATATCCTCCTTACACACACCTGTAATGTAAGTCTTTGAAATAAACAGATGATCATCTTTAAAAGAAGCAGTCGACAGCCCTCGTATTGAAATCCTTAAGAGTTTATGAGGGATCACAAAAGCAGCAGCACAGACGTAAGTGACAGACTGAGTTCATGTCCCAACAGGCTGCAGCAGCCACACAGGTGACATGATACCACAGTGTGTGGAGTGTGACACAGTCAGGTTGGCTCTTTATTTTTAAAAAATCCAGTTTTCACCTCTGTGTTTTTTTAGGGCTGTGAATTGAACACCAATAGTACATGACTGAAATGTGTTCACAGAAACAAGTACTGACCCCTCTGATTGCAACGGTGCTGAGGTGTTGATGTATACGCTGACAGCTATTGTGCGCTAGTTTGTTCTGCATGTGTATATATAGTAGATGTGTATCTGCATATGCATGCGTCCTGTTGTCAATGAGCCAAGACAGCCACAGTGTAGATGTATTCGCTCATCCGTTCTATTCATTTGTTCTACACTGAATGGTATTTCAGCTGTTGTCCAACATGGAGATTTCCTTGCCAGTTAGCCCGTGAGCTTAAAGTGCAGACAATTTGCTTTTATTTCAAATCCTCTGACAGAGTAATCCAAAAGAAATTTACATACCAAATGTTTCACAAAATAACACGTCTACTGATTTTCTTTTCTACTTCCTGTTCATTTTATGTGGTGCTGCTCCACGTACTCAATCACATCTTTCCATGACTGGCTGGGGGCAACTAATTCCACATTAATGTTGATTCTCAGCCATCGATTCTTGATCCACGTGTATCAGATGGCGTTGAAGGTTAGTTGCCTAAGCCAGAGTGGCTTGGCAGAGAGCGAAGGGCTGTAACGATGGGATATAATTACAACCAGACCAGAGACAATGGAGAATTGGCCCATAGTGGATAGATTAAGCCAGGTATGCCTGTGCTAGTGAAATTATGGAGATAAGGAAAATAAGGGAAATGTGTGGTGGTGATGGTGGTGGATGAATTATAGGCTGGAGCTTACATGGCAGAGAGATGAGTGAGTGATAGTGGAAATATGAATTATATCCAAGAGTGTGTTCAAGATTAGGAGGGCTGTAAAATGTTCAGTCAGGACTTAAGGAGTTAAGAAAGGTGGCCACACAGAGGAAATGCATATAAAGTAAAATTTATCTGGGAGCAGGAAAGTTGTGAATGATGTAGGAGTCTGTATACGTGAGTAGGAAGTAGGCCGAACACATTTGACCATGTATTTATGGGAAGTTCTCAATTTATTCTAAATGTAGCTGAGATAAAACATCTAATGTGACTTTAACAAGTATACATGTCTGCTAAGCTTCATTGTAGTTAATAATAACTCACTCTGCCTCCATTTATTTCTGTACTCAACAGGCCCTTATCCATTCCCTCATGTAGCAAGCAGCGGCATTTGGCATGTCAGTTCAGTTTGTTCTATGGCTCTATACGACCTGCTTCGTGCCACGCCAAGTCACGACTGGAACACCTGCACCATGTTGCCCATAATACCCATAAACCACTGGGAGCGTGGCTGGCAGCTCTGAGATTGCTTGGTCTCTCCTTGGCTTCTGCAGAGGCTGCAATTAGCCTGTCTGTTTCAGGTGTGAGAGAAGAGGAGAAAGAAACCAGAACAAGAAGTTTAGCTTAAGGTAAGGGCTAAGGGCACGAGAGGTGAGACACCTTTGAAAAACGAAGAGAGCTAGAAATAATGTTGGAGATTTGAATTTGATTTCAATTGGCAGAAATTGCACAGTAAAGCGGAGCTGGAATTTGGTTTGAAAAAAAAAAAAAAGCCGAGAGAAAGGCAGAGGGTGGGATTCTTTCCAGAAAAGCCGTCAGGGTTAAAGAAGGAGGCTAGCTGGAATAAAGCTCCCTTTTGAACATTCACACCATGTTTCCTCAACCATGGCCCACACATCGCCCTACACATTGTCTTCTGTTACAGCCACACACACGCGCACACACACAAATACTGAAGTTTGCGTTTAAAGTCATGGTGATTAGTGCACTTTTCTCTTTATTCCTTTGCACTGGAAGACCCGCCCCCACTCCCTGTTTTGCTCTAACATGTTCCAGAACATCAAACTAGAACCACATTTTATGAATGAATAAAGGATACAAAGATAAAAGAGCATTTTATCCCGTTACAGACCACCATTCGACATAGACTGGCACCGGGCGAAACCGACACTTCAAACTATCCTTGTCAAATTACCGCTGCGCACATTGATGCTGCTGACGTCCGTCACATTAAAGAGTCTGATACTTCTGCCTTGTGTCAGCTTTAAAAACTTTATCCAAATCGCTCTAAAGGAAGTCTGGCACTTTGGATGTTCAAGACATAATCTTGACTTGTAGAGGCCCACGCTCCTTCAGGTGACCTGTGTATTTCCCGCTCTACATGTGTGCCAATATGTGTTAAACCTCATGTTTAATCTCCCTGAGGACTGGATTTCACACCTCCAGACTTCCTGGACGTCCTTGCAGCACCGATGGCCCCAGTCTGATCTGATCTACAAACATAACCCTCATTTTCCCCCCGACACTGCACCAATAGCTGCTGTCGCCTGCCTTCAGCCACGTCTCCCATTCGTTACGGGACTCACCAGTTCCCACATCTGATGGTAGCGATTGGTCACAGCAGGTTTGTCGATAACCAGTGCTGCTTATATCACACAAGGCTGAGCTGTTTCTAAGAGAACAAGATAGAAATTGCGCAGGTATTTCTTCTTCCACTGTGGAGCCATAGAGTGTATGTGTGTAGAGGTGCGGGGATTGCTCATATGCATGCAACTGTGTTTGTGCGCTTAAAATCCCCTCAAGTTCCGAAATTCCACCGTCTGTGGTTACCGTCCCTGCTAATGGAAGTACCACCCAGGAGCCTGTCTGAGTAGCACCGAAAACCAAGCCTCTCCCATACACGCCAGCATGCCCAACGTCAACAAACACACATCTGAGCACGCATGTCTGTGTGTGCATGCACCCGTCGTCCGTGATTCACTTGCAGCCGAGTAGGGTTTGTTTATCTGGGGTCAGCTCATTTAAGGCACCGTCACGCAAAGGCCTTTTTTTTTTTTTCAAAAAAAAAGAAAAAAAACACAGATTCACAGACACACTTGTATTAACATGTGGTCATAACAAACTCCAAACATCCAAACTCACGACATTTTTCAGGGATTCCCACAGTGTGTCTCTCCTCTGTTGTTCTCTAACACAACATTTTACACTTTGGATGCATATTACTGTACAAATTACATCGCCGAGTCAGTTTGCTGGCTTGAAGACTTCACTTTTCTTGTGCCAATGTTATACAATATTTTACCATCAACCATCATTATCATAACATGGCAACAATGGCTATTATTCAGCAAGGGTGATATAGGTTTGCTTTAATGAGGATGTCTAGTGTTTGGGCCACCATCTACTAAAAGATTTGATCAGGAGTCAAGGTGTGTCATGAACTGGGTGGATCAAGACCTCGGCTAAATTGCTTCCTGAGGGGAAACCCTGTTTCCAATCTTCAGATCACCTTTTCTGTCCTGGTTTGAGGCTAAAAATACAGCTGGTGTAGCCTGAAGATAAAGCCTTTGTCTGTGGCTGCTGAACTTTGGGTGCTCTGGTCCACTTTGTTGTGATCTGCTCGGCTGGATGCTGGATGTTTTACTAGGGCACTCTCATTGTTTTGACTGTGTCTGTCTCTCTGTGTGGGGTGGGCCCGTCTCTGCCTTCGGCTCTCATTAGCCGACACACACTGTGACTACTCAAGCGACCTTTCGGCACCAACCTGTCACTCAACGCGAACCACCTGCCGCACATCGCAACAGCAAACTTAGCGACTTCCCAGCCGGCGCAAAATATAAACACATACTCAAAGTTTTCCACAAGTGAAAGCTACGCACTCCACAAAAACACAAATGATCTGTCAGAGATCGTAGCAACCCAAATAAATGAAGACATGATGAGCTTTTTGTAAATGGTGCTCATTAGGATCAAATGAATAATACATCAGACATAAACACCTAAACAACCCTGCAGCTGTAAGAGCATGCATGCATACCTCTCCTCGCGCACGCAGGTTTACAGCAGCATCGCTCAGCCTTGACGGAGCGTATCAAGAAAGCTATATGTTGATCACACTCGCGTGGGCATGAAATAGACATCCATCCCCTCGCACTAATACACTCTAAGATAGCCTCTTTCACAGACACCGTCTCACACACGGCACAGTCACGCAACACTTGATGCTGAGAGTAAACCAGGAAGGTCGACCTGGTACCGATGTGTTCTCAGCTTCCTATTTCCCAATCACAGATGACCTTTGCATGAATAGCAGAGTGATGCTTACTGTATGGCATCTCTCTCTAACCACATTTTAACAGTCACAGAGGGGAAGTACAGTCCACGGCGCAGGCAGACAGGTTGTAACATGTGCCGTATTAACAGCTGCATTACACTTATATAACATACAAGAATAACATTCGCAATGTGTTTGAGGTTGTAGGTTTAGGACACAGGTTTAGTCTCAATATTAGAGGGTCGAGACTGGTGTGCCAGAGAACCCCGGGCCCTCTCTTCAACTCAAAAAACACATTGTAACATTGTTTTGTCAGCTTGATGCTTTGTGACTTTCACTAATGTTATGAAAATTGCTCATAAACATGATTTTTGAACTGATAACATCTTTCAAAGGTTTGCCACAGAAAATGACATGCTGCTTCTGTTTGGGGTTTCAGAAACCCCTGAAGTAAAATCTGGTTTAAATACAATGGATTTTCAAATGCTATGTATCTGTGATTGGTGTTGACAGTGTGAATTGAATCAATTAGGATTCTGTTATTGGAGTTTTATAACAGCTTGTTCATCTCTGGGGTCCAGCTGACTATAAGTTATATAACTTTAACCGAATGTCCAAGCTCAACTAGTGACAAATGGAAGTTTCTGACTTTTAATAATATCAGAAGAGAAGTGAATAAGAAAAAAATAATTGATTTTGTAGTTATTGTTATTAAACCTCAAACAATGAGAACATAATGCCAGTGTCAACAAAACACAAAAATCTACACTTTTTATATAAGCTGTGGTGCAACATACTGATACTCTGCCACTATACTTCCAAAACGTGTGCTGAGATGAAGCTCAGGAAAAGTCATTATTCTAAACTCACAAAGTTGTAAATGTGTATACAGAGACGCTGATCATTTTTAAGGCATGTGTTAAATGTGAGACAACGAAGCTTTGGATAGGGGCTGTCATATTTTGAACACTTATCGTATAACGATTGAGTCTGGTGCAAAAGTTGAGAAAAAAGTCACTACTTCTCCTGTTGGATAATTTAAACCCCTGACATACACGTGGTGCAGATCTTTATTCAATCTGACACAAGAAGATTTGATGGGTTGAGGTTGGGTTTTTGGAAAATGTTCTGCCCTGTCTCACCCACTGTGAGACTGAATAGAAATGAACTCAGTCTGAGGCACTAAACCCCGTCTGACCCAGGGCAGGGGAGATCTAGGGCAGCTGGAGAGTGAATCACCACCATGTGAATCACATCCGTTGTCTTTTTCTTTCTGTTGCTGTTTACATCCACAGCATGTGTCCCCCATCTTATTGGAACGAAAGTTGGACAAACACAGGGAAACGATGACAGATCAGGAGACAGCTTAGGAAGAAGTAATTTTGTTTCAGACAAAGAACGTTAACAGCTGTCCCGATCTTTGCAAAGACAGAGACAGACTGAAAGAGGGGAATCCTCACCAACCGTAAACTGTTTCAATGATCACAATTGACTTAGACATCTCCGTCTGTCAAAGACTGAATGTATTTTTCAGTCTTTGACATACAGTGAAAGAGCTCTCTTGGTAATTTAAAACAAATGATGTAGAATTATAATCAATCATTTTTAAATAAAAAAAAATTAAATTATGTTTGTCAGCATCTCTGCTGTTGTAAAATAAAGTTTGTCTAATGACCAAACATTCACTGTCTGAAATCCCCACCGTTTGTTCTTCATCCTAATATGTAGACCCCCATATATAGACACCATACAGATTAGAGGGAAACGTGTTTTTTTTTTTGTTTTTTTTTTTTGTTTTTTTGAGCAGGGAGCAAGAAATGAGAGAAGAGGTGCCATAGAGACACGTTGCCTCCAGCTAACATGGAAGCTGAAGAAGTTGACCTTCGCTACTTACACCCTTCCTCTCCACACCCCTGGCCCACTTCTCTCTTCCTCTCTTGTTAAATTAAATTTTCCCCTGTTGCATGAGGAGTGTGCAACAGTGAAGGAGTGGAGGACGAGGGGGGGTGGGGGGGCGGGTGTTAGGTTTAGATGGATAGATGGATGGATGTAAGACCTGCGGTTGTGCACACGGAGTATCACGTTCTGCTTTTTTCATTTGGCTCTTTATTGCTCCCAGTTGTTGGGTTAAACAAAATGGGGCCTAAAAGAAGAGGGGAGGGGAGGGTGGGCATCAACCAATCCTGCGCTTTGTTCCTTGAAAGCACTTTGTTTGCGAGAAATGTCACAGTAGCTAAATCAAGCCGAGCCACATCTATGAAAAACAGACTGAGGATGGAAGGATGTGTGTGTGTGTGTGTGTGTGTGTGTGTGTGTGTGTGTGTGTGTGTGTGAGTGTGAGTGTGTGTTAGTGAGTGTGTACATGTGTGTACCAAAGGTGGTGTACTATAGATGCAGGGAGCATATTGAGATGCATTTGGTAACAATCACCAGGGAATATTTGCTGTAAACGTTTTAAGAGAAGACGAGAGGGTGAGACAGAGAAAGCGAAAGCTGGAGGTTGTGTATCTCTGGATTTTCACACACAGACGCACCAGTAAACACACTGATTGAGAAACTGCTTCCAGCTCTGCTCGGGTCAATTGCCCTTGTCAGCAGGAAGGCTGAATATACCTCAGTATTTGCATGTGAGTCTTTATGGGAATGTGTGTTTGCACGTGTCTTTCCATACATGTGTGTTATAGACAAAACAGAGATTTTAAGTGGTACTGGTCGTTCTCCAGTTGTTGCTTAAAACCTTCCATGTAAAGACTGATGAAGGGTGCTGGATCTGGGCTGCGATCCGTGTGTTTGTTTTTCTCAGCCTCAGGTTTTTGACGTTCTCTCACACACATGAACACACTTGCAGTCCTAGTGGGGGGATTGGCCTGGTAGCAGGCCTCTAGTCAAACTTTGGCCCACATGCTTTCCGGCCCCACATACAGCTCTTCAGGCGAGTATGTACACACAGCTATCCATAGTTCAAATGCAGTTCAGTGTGTTTGTGTGTGTGTGTGTGTGTGTGTGTACAGTACACGTGTGCATTATCACTCTTTGTATTCATGACAGCTGATGCTGAGCGAGCTTGCATGTGTGCAGCATTGTTTGTGTGTGTCACAGAGAGAGCTATGCACAGGATGTAGCTTCTTTCCTGCCTGACATTTGCGGAGGTCCATCTTTCTTTCTTTGGGGGTTTTTCAACACCTGTGACAGCGAAGGACATTCAGCACTTGTCCTCCCATCTTTGCACCGTACTGCATCATTTTTTTTCTCCCATCTCTTAATGTACCTTTTTATTTCCTTCTTTAGCCCCTTCTGTCTCCTCCTTCTTCCCATCTGCTTTACATTGTGTAAACCAACCGATCATTTGGGGGAAATGTCATGTTTTGTCTTTGAGTTCTGTGACCTTCTTTTGATGCTGATAACATTTGACCTCTTGAAAGAGAGGGAAAGAGGATAAGTAAAATTATGATACAGCCTATTACTGTGTTGGTACTCACACTGAGTAAAACATGGTCCTCCAGACTGTTGTTTACTCTAATGTACACACGTTTCTGTTTTGGTGTGCCTGTGTGACATTTTCTGACCCTAGCATGTCACAGCAACGCAGGAAGTTGAGACTGACACCTTAAAAGTCACGTCAGGTGTCTGTGAATTTATTTGTGTTTGTTTGTTTGTCTGCATCTCAGTAGGCATGTGTTCGCTGCTCTCTCCTGAAATAGGAATATGGACTACTTCTAAACTTACATGCACTTCGCCCTCCTTGTGTGGCTGTTTTTCCCATTAATTCCCCCAGTCAATCCAGTCCTACATCAGCTTGTCATCACCGGCAGCTGCCTTTTATGTCTGAAATAAAGGTAGAGCAGGCATGGCCCCAGGTGACCCATATCTTATAATGCATATCCCTGTGTGAGGAGTCACTTCAAATGTCCAAAGACCATGTTGTACACGGATTTTTAAAGGATTACAAAGCCATGCGTTACTCTCATGATCTTTTTTGTGCCACTGTCATTTTACTTCCTGGGCCGTCCTGTCATTCTATCTGCTGTATATCTCCTTCTTTCCCATCTCCCATTACATTTATCTACCTCAACTGTCTTTCCTCCCCATCCCAACCACTCCCTTACACATTACACACACTCTCTCCCCACTGTCCAGCTTGTCCTCCCCATCTGCCTCCCCTCAAGCCCCCCGCGAAATGCTCCAGCCCTCTCTTGCTCTCTCTCTCTCCAGAGACCTTGGCCCCCAGCAGAACAGCTCCATGCTGCTGTTTATGGCTGTGGGGGCTGAAGCGCGGGAAGTAGAGCCCACTATGGAATATGGAGACTATTAATATAAATGCTGCTGCTGGCAGAGTGCGTGCGTTTGCTGGCATCTGTGTCTGAGGTTTGAAGGTGTAGAGGTGTTAAATGAATAAAATTGTTGAAACGTAAATTTTAAATGAGAGTCAGTAGGTGCACAGCTCTGCTCGTTCTCCATTGTTAAATTTTAATTTGTTTCTTTTGTTTGCCAAAAAAATGTTGGCTTGAATCAGAAGAAAGAACAACAGTAGACAGGTAAGGTTCTGGTTCATTGGCACTCTGCTTCATGGGGCCGATCTTCAGCTAAAGCAATGGCAACAGTTAACTTCTTTTTGTGCTTTTTCCTTTATCCTTCGATTCCAAAGTCATTATTAGCATACTGCTGTTGCATAAAGGAGGGTAAAGAAGGATAAAAATGGGAGAGGTAGGTATGAGAAGGTGGAGGAGCATGATTGAGATCTCTTTGAAAAGGCTGGCAGAGGCAGGAAGTGATTAGGCCTCTACAATAACTCCAATAATGACAATAGGGAAAACATGTCTGCAGCCACAACCACTTAGGATCAGGAACAGTACCCAGTATGGTTCCTATTTCTTTACGAGAGTAGGCCTGAGCGTGGGAGGATGGGCACATGGAAAGAAAAAGCAAGGTGTTACCCACAGAGGAGTTTTAGGCCATGGAGAAGCAAGCTGAAGGTTTAGTTACCATTGTATCTGCCAAGCTTTGTTACCTCGCATGGGACATTTGAAGGTTACAGTGATAATTGTGACAGATTTGCTTTTTTAAACTCTTACGGACTGTTGAAACAGTGGGTCTTTGACTTCACGCAGAGGCTCACAAACACAGACTGGTCAAATCTTGCTGAAATTGTAGCTCAACAACTGTAGCTCTAACGTAGCGCTAACTATTGTTAGCTTCATGCTGTTTGGAAAATGGCACCTGACTCGACCTGACCCTTTAAAATGGTCTGAAATATCTGGGAACATGAATTATATCACGCTAAAAGACTCAAGTGCGGGACAAAAAGTCAATATCCTCACCAACTGATGATCCATGTAGAGGACAAGGAAATAAAGGAGCAGAAATGTTCTTTTACCGCAGGGTAGAGCAATATGAGAAGGGGAAATTTAAGATCAGAGGGTAATTTCATTCTCTCTTGACATGCATAAAAGCTAAAAGCATTTGTACTTTGGTCCATTTGACACAAAGGTTATGATAGTTGAGAGACGTACTCTTTATTAATTGTATTTTCAAACTGTATGTTAAATGCTAAGTATTGTTCATGCACACAGCTTCAACAACTTGCTTACAGTTGCTAAGCTAAAGACGAGGGGTGGACAATCTTTTTGAGCCTGCATATTTTTTTGTAGTCAGTTGCACCATCTTGTTTAACAATACTTCTGTTAAGTTACCAGACAGACTCTGACGCAAATCAGCGGCAGTGCAGAAATGATTCATGGTCTTAGCGCAGCATGAGGTCTGAGAATCTGATTCGGCCCTCTCGATGATGGCCACATCATTCTCTGGTTCCTCTACAGCCCTCCTGATATTCCTCACAGCTCTACCAGACTTCTCCATCAACAGCCGAAATCGTTTTACCGGAAAGGTGGAGGTACCAGCTGCATCACTGCAGGGTCAGAGGAAGGTAGCTGGATGGAGCCCAGGCAGTGAGGAATGGGTCTGACGAACCTGATACTCAGCCAAAGTGAGGGGAGAGTCGGTCTTAAACATGCCTGAAGGTCCATTTTGTTCAGCCTGAAATAAAATTATACAGCACATTAACTTCTGAGTATGATGGGATCTTTGTTGTAGTTTTGTTTTTGTCTCAATCATCTGAATCGGTGCTCCCGTCTCTTACGCACAGACTTTGTAGTGCTGTGCCAGCCGATGTAATGCCAGGCAACACATAACCACCTGCGGTGAAAACAGCGAGTGATGCTTGGTTGTTCGCTACTCATCCCCACAAGTGCTGATTTGAGGGATTTATTGCTCTTTCTGTGTGTTTTCACAGGGCCTCCGGGAAAGCGTGGAAGGATGGGAAGAAGAGGAGAGCCTGGTAAGTCAGGCCCACCACCTGCTTTGTTTTGTTTATTTCTCCTTTCTCTCTTTTCCTGGGAGACACACTCTTTCTTCATCTCTCTCTCTCTCACTCTCCCTCTCTTCCCGGGTGACTGGATAGGTTCGAGGGCTGGTAAAAGCAATGACCCATGAGTCAGGCTGGCAGATGATGGGCTGCAGTTGGCCCTTCTCCCTGCACCTCCCTATTTGCGGCAACATAGCGCTAACTTTGGCCATGTGGTTGCACTAACTTTGCCCAGATGTCAGTCGCTCTCACTGAGCAGTAGCAGCTGTAGTAGTACGGGCCTAATGAGATTCTCTCTTGCCAACATCACTACCCAGCATTATTGTGCAGCTTTTTCTTTCCATCCAGACCGCAACACACTCATCGAGCAGCCGAAGCAGTGCAGAGACATAACTCTTGATACACAAAAGTTCGTCCTGACAGATAGAACAAATGTTTTACAAGTCTGAGTCATCCTGATTTGAAATGTTTTTTATTAGGTACGGACCCCACCAAATTGCCGCACAATAATTTTAGATGATTTTATCAAAACCTGCAGGGCTGTGGTTCTTCTGCAGGATATGTGTCAGATGGGGAAATTTCTAGTCTGGCTGTGATTCATTGTTGTGGGGGTTTATGAGATGTGATCTGCTCCTGTGAAAATGTTGACTAAGTGACAGATCACCAGGAAGCTTAATTGCTCTACTTAACGCACAGAGCCTGTGTGAAGTTGTCAGCAGCAGTGGAGTATATATGAAATCAAATTTTCTTCTTCTACTCTTTCTTAGTTTGTCTATTAACTTGATTTTATTTGAAATAGAATATTCATTGATGAGCTAATGTAGGTCTAAAGTTTCTGTAGGTTTTTAAAGTCCCTTTATTTTTAAATGAATCGTGTACCTTTGTTTTCCTGTTAAAGGATGAGGGTGGAGATGTTTAAAATCTTTCTTGGTGTCAAGAAATTACATGAAATGACAAAGACCAACAATGTATTAGTCAGTATCTTGAAGTCCATTTGTTCCGACTCAACATGTAAATCTTAAAATACAAGTCACAAATATATGGTTCCATTTTCAAAAAGGCTCAGTAATTTCCTAAACCATCTGAGCACTGTACTTTTTAGCAAACATTACTCAGACTGGAGTTAAAATTGTAGTTGTTGAGGACTTTTTTAGCATCGGATTTGGTGCACTGGTGAGTATTTATGGCAGCATGGCAGTGTTTGTGGGATTGACCCAGTGCAACGCTGTGGTGTCTTTTTAATAGTTTTTGGAAAACAGTGGTAGATGATTTTGGTTTTTTCATGGCATTTCTTGACGATAAGAAAAATATAGAGCATCACCACATTTTTCCTTTAAATCCAAATATCCTCCTTACTGTCCAAGTACCTCTTAAACAGCATAGATTGTGGAAGTCCCTCTGAGTTCTGTGATTCTGTCAGGCGATCATCAGGGAAACTGAATGATGATGTTTTCCTCCTCCAGGAGTTTAGCAAGGGGGATTTTCATTAAGGGAAAACTGGCTGTTTAGATTTCAGCAGAGATTAGACTTTCGCCGTTCTCTCAGAAAAACAAATGAGAATGGAGACGAGAAACGGAAACACAAACCTGAATAACAGGGAAGAGGGCAGACAGAGCATTTAAGCATCTTAAAATTAGCTCTCTGCCTTGTCTCCTGCATCAGCTATTTTTCTTCCGTTTGCTCTTTTACTTGTTCTCCTTTTCTCGTCTCTTCTATCTTTCCCGCTCATTCCTTTGGTCTCTTTCTTTCTCATTAGTCTCCACACACACCTGTCTCAAGTTCAATGGCTAAAGCTGGTCTTACTGCCAGTTTGCGTTTGTTTGCCTGACTGTCTGGCCCAGGAGGTTCTTGTCACAACGTCTAGACGCAGCCAAACGTGATTGACTTGGTCTCCATGCCTCATAAACCCCAGCACCTCTCCCTTCTTCTTTGCCTCACACCTCTTCACCCCAAGCACCTTCTTTTTTTTTTTTTTCATCCCTCTTTTGTCCCAAACAGCCCTTTCCCTCAAATTAAACACCAAACTTAAAGGCTCCCATAGATTCTGGTCACAGAAGCAGAACTTTCTGTGTTTTAATAGTAACAAAACACCACAAATATCCCATATTCCCTTAAAGGGAGTCTGTTTTCAATCTTGCTCAGTTTATTTAAATGTTTAGCGTTGCATCCATGCTGATGAGCTGTGCCGTACCAGAGCAGCAGTGGTGGCGTCACACCAAATCAGCCATATGCTGTAATTGTGTTAATTTAGATTAGATAACTATGTGTCAATCACTAATAAAAAGTCTTTTAATAGCAAAATACTATAGTCACTTTGTAGGGGTTTTGGGTGGTTTATTAGTGCCCTCTGCACTGCAAATTCAAGAGAATGTTTTTTTTTATTATAAGAATATTCCATTAAAACCAAGACCACTAACAAGGAGAGGGGTCCCTTTGATGATTACTATTGTTTTTGGTTAGGCAAAGTATGAGAAGCAGAATGTACTTTTTGCTGCTGAGGCTCAACATCAGAGGATTTCAATCAGATCTGAACGACTGACCCAAAGAAACCTCTGAGACATCTTTTTTTTATATATATTTTAAAGGGACACAGTTTGCCAGCAGACCCGACCTTTTCACTCCTCGTCTGTCCTCCATCCAATACAACCATGTCTTCTCAGGAAACAAAGTCTTGACATGACTTCATATCCTAATGCAAAACATAACCCATTATCCAGAAGTCTGTTTATCATAACAGGTTCACCACAAACTCCATTGGCAGCGGTTCTAATGAGCTTGTTCTGTACCATATTTAGGTGGTTAATTACAGTCATCATCTAACCGCATTGCATGTGCAGTTTTTTTTTCGTTGCATACCACTGTTCCGAGGAATTGATTGCTGTACAAACCAGAGGTTACCATAACTCACACATGCTTTACTTCATGTGGCAGTAGAGATGTACAGAATTTATCTTCTAATGTCTGATTTCTCTTTTTCTGTTGCAGGACCTCCTGTAAGTACATTGTCACTTCATCCAGGTAGTATCAAAATCACCCAAAATGTCAGTGGACACAAAACAACAACACATGCATACACACTCACGTGCGCACACTCATAGTATATCATCCCGAGGAGTGCACTATACATATACACTGCTCGGCAAACTACTGTCTGAGCCAAAGGATCTTTTCTCCCACAGCAGTAAAACACACAGACATTCAAACTGTCATAGACTCACTCACACATGTGCATCCACAGAACATGGCAATAAATGGACCACCTAGGGAAGTGTGTGTGTGTGTGTGTGTGTATGTATGTGTGTCTGTGTGTGTGTGTGTGTGTGTCTGTGTTTTGTGGTAATGATTAGAGAGGGATGACTTATTAACAGCAAGTTATTCTCCTCTGTGGGACTCCTGCTGGCACTCTCACATACAAACACACACACACATACACAATGGATAAAACATACACTAACACACAAAGTCACATTATGTGGAAACAGCTGTTGCATTCAGGTTTGTGATTTTTTTTTTTTTTTTTTTTTTTTTTTATGTTTTGGTCACATATGGCACAGATCAGATACACAGAGGCGGAAATGAAACACACCCGAACACTTTTAAGGAAGCATCCAAATGGAAAAGCACGTCCGGCTGACATTTTGAAAATCTAGCGAATGTTTTCATTGGAAAAAAAAACCGTCTGTGCACCTGGTGTACCCTAAGTGTGCATGAAACGATGTATAATTTCTTTTTCCGGAATGCGTCCAAAATCCTGCCAAAAAGCCATAAAGTGGATGGGAAGGTGTGGTAATGCAGAGTCACCTGCTGCTCCACAAAGTAACAGTCTGTCTGTACAATGGAGTCAAGTGGCAAATGGCAATTTAAAAACATAAAATTCAGTTAAGGCTGACCTTTGAAAGTAATCTTAAATCTTAAAAAATAGATTATAGACTAATCTAGCTTACTGTAAAAAGAAAAATCTGATCCTGTAACATCATTATCATCTCCCATGATAATAAAATGTATAAAGTCACATGATGACCAGATGACTTAACATAAATACAAGGTGTTGTGTGCCTCGGTTGTTTTCTATTCTAACCTGTTCCAATGCTTCATGCTTTAATCTCTAACCTCACCAGGGCAAGGCTGGACGGGATGGATACCCGGTAAATTTGATTTGTTATTTATCCTGTCACTCTTCAATTCACCCAATCATGTCTCTGTTCTCCCTTAAGTTATTTCTCTTGATTTATTCCAACTCCTCCCACAGGTTCTTTAGGCTGTTGTCTGTTTTTTCTTCTTCTCTATTCTTTTTTTAAAGAAATAACTTTCAGTCTAATCGCTGCCTGCTCTCGTGCCTCTTCCTGCGATCTTCACCACCTGTTCTTCATCAGTGATGAATCCTGCCCCATGGCTGAGACATGACTCAAACACAAAGACAGTTTGAAATATTACAACTTACTGACTCAAGTCAGAAAATAAAACATTTGGTGCACATAAGAAAATGTGAAAACAGTCTGTGTACTGATTTACACAGAGCGTAAATCAAAGCAATGAAAATGTAAAAGGCACAAATCAAGGCCTTGATCTTTTAAATCGTGTTTTAATAGTTTGAGTAATATAACTGTTTACATCCATAACAACTGAATGCAGAGCAGATCACCGATTTCCATCAGTGAGGTGTAGCAGATGACTGAGAGCCAGTTCTTGTGTTATCCAGAGATATAGCAGCCTCTAGTGGCCGGTGAGATTCCTGACTTTGAAACAGCTCCTGGCCTCTATTGCTGATTTGTGGTTGAGCCATCATCAGATTCTCATCATCTCATAAAGATACACCCTCCAGAGTCCAGGCTGAATGAGCCGCTGGATTCATCAGAAGTGGATGTTTGCATAGTGGCACAGATCAAATGAAACGTTAACATGTGCAGGGTCTGTAAGTGGAGCGTGTTATGTGTTCTGTGAGGCCCTCTGTCCACTATCGTGTGACCCTGCTGTCTGGTTGCTGTGGTGACCTAAAACGCGCAGTGGTTGTGTCCTAATGTGTGTTGTCTCATTGGGAATTTTGGGAAGTTCATTTCCCATGGGGCTCTTTCCCAGTCAGGTTCCCAGTCTGCCTGGCACTGCACAGTCCTCCTGACGGGAAATGCCTGCTGCTAATCACACACAGGTGGACGGAGCGCACAGAGGAGTGTGTCTAAATCTGTGTTTGTTTGCCTGTGACTCTATTCATCTTTGTCACTGTCTTGTTGTTGTTTTTAACTGCAAAACATCACCATATATATAATGGTGTAATTGACATCTTTAAAGCTGTATAATGTGGATAATCCTTCCTAATCTAGTTAGCATATTGAAATCAGGCTTTACAGCTATATAATTAAATAGATGAAACAATATTAGAACTGGAGGAGCTCTGTTTTCTAAGTGTAAGAGGCAGCTTCCTGTTATGATGCTTATGTAGGGGTATGACAACTTGGCAAGCAGCATGTATGAAGTTTCAGTGAAACAACAGCAGATTAATCATACTGACAATTTACATAGAAAGCACATTGTTTCATTTAGCATCAACAGAGTGATCAAGTTTCCAACTTTCAAGCTTTAGAAGGGGGCATTCTTCCTGTTGTGATGCAGTGTTTGTGTATCTGTGTCCATATGTGCAGATGTGTGTGAACTCCTTCCAACCACCCATAGTTTATGTACATCTCTGTAACAAAGGCCAGAACTATAGAAGCAGTCAGGGCTGTGTGTGTGTGTGTGTGTGTGTGTGTGTGTGTGTGTGTGTGTGTGTGTGTGTGTGTGTGTGTGTGTGTGT
>JBBMJY010000002.1:10338345-10405112 GCA_037833715.1 Toxotes lorentzi | reverse complement strand
GTGTGTGTGTGTGTGTGTGTGTGTGTGTGTGTGTGTGTGTGTGTGTGTGTGTGTGTGTGTGTGTGATTTGAGTGTGGACAGCTCATATGCAGAGGGCTTGCACACATCAACACCAATGAGTCAAGTCAGCTTCCGGAGAGCACTGCGGTGCAAACGTTGTTGTTGCCACTGACTTGTGCCAACTAGATTTCTTTCTTTATTTTTCCATTGTTAAAACAAACAGCTGGATTGTTTTCCAGCACTTTGCTTTTTTTTCCCCCCCTGCCCTCTCTCACCCTTATTATGTTTCTCTGACTTTAAAAGAATTTAAGCCTTTAACCCTCAGCAGATACAAGTCTTAATTCTATAACTGGACACATTCACACAATATGAACAAATAACAGTTGTTATAAAAGCTGTGTGCATGTATGCCAGTGTTTGAGGCACACATGTCTCGCAGACGTTAAGTTCATCAGACTAATACATGCAGCAGCCCACTTCCATTGAAGCATCAGTAATATGGTAAACAATGTTAATGACGTGGTTCATGTGTGTGTGTGTGTGACTGTTGATGTATGCTTTCTCTCCTCGTGTAACCCCTGTCACTTCTTCCTCTCATAAATCACAGGGGTGGGGGGGTCCAGTTTCAGAAAAGATCCTTCCCGCTGTCAAACAATCAGAGTCAGACAAACTGACAGAACAGTGCAGAATGGGTAAACACACCCCCACACACAGCAATTGGTTCTCATTCATATGCACGGTCAGCAATGTGCCCAGCCACTGGCGTGTTTATACAAGAGTGCCAGTCTGTGACAGACAGCAGACCTCAACAGGCCAAGGCCTCCATTGTTCAGCCTTCCAGGCTGCTGAGCGCAGATTAAAGCCAGACAGTCACCCAACAACATGTCAGTAATTTTCTGTCCCAAATCACACAGCACTCTGGTATGCTTTATTCTGCTCTTTGGTTCTGGATGCAGCCACTATTTTTTTTTTTTTTTTCCCCAAAGCAGCAAATGTCATGTATCACAAATTGTGCTCATGTAGCTCTGACATGGAGTAGAGTTTTGCCCCTGCGGCAAAATGAAAGTGGAGAGAGACAGGAGGAGGATCACCGCAAGAGAGGATATGATAACATCAAAAGATGCAGGAGAAGGAAGGAAAGGAGAACCGGGAGAGAGGAAAGGGTTTTCAAAAGAGCATCCCACCCTCCCCATCGTCTTCTACTTTGACATCACGTAATTACGCTCGTCGAGCTTCATGTGTGCGACACATTACCATGTGTGCTTCTAAGAGACGTCTGCTCTGATGTGCAGACACCAGCTTTGTATCCTCAACAATTACACCCTACTGGATAATTACCAGTCGGCACCATAGGGAGCACAATAAAGACAGTAAAGACGCCCGTCGCCCTGTTTCATTGAGGTTTGGAGACACACACACACACACATATATATGCATGTGTCAGCATGCACATACACACACACGCAAACACAGACAGAGACATATGCCCTCCTGCAGGCCAAGTTATTTTCCAGAAATGTGTTTAAAAGCCATCTAATTGGTGGGAATGCTGAGTCGAGTCTTTTTTTTTTCTTTATCTGCTGAGGGACGCTGCAGGACAAGAGCAGGAATACACACAAAAAACCCACACATACATAAAAAGGCATTATTTCATTTTATCCCACATTCACTTGAGGTTTTGGTGGTAATCTCAGGCCTATTTTCTCACTTTTTCTTAAGATTAATCTTCCCGTCTTTTTTTTTCTCTCAGTGTTCCTCTATCCTTCCTTCCTTCTTTTTTATTCTGTGGCCTGATCCATTTGTGGTATGAGATGAAGAGATTTTAGCACTGGCTCATTTCTCTCTTTTTTTCCCGCTTTTTCTATTTTTATTTGCATTCCAGCTGTTTTTCCTGCCATGCAGTCTGTCTTGTGCTGTAGGTTTGTACCGCAGAGGAGGGACACTGTAACAATGTAGCTATAGAAAAAGAAAAGCATAGAATATACTAAGGGCCACACAGCAAAATACAATTGGCTTCTTTGTTTCATATATTGTTATGCACATAAACCCTACTGGCCCATTCTGCCCTGGGTTTCCATCAAAAGTTCTCCATGACCCCTGTTGCTGATTTAAGTAAGCCTCGTATATTTTAAAGTTTCTTATTATCAGCCATAGAAGAGCTTCCTGTGCTGCCATGTCGTTAGTTGAATTTATTCTATATTGTGAGAATAGAGAAATACAGTGAGGAACTAAGGTCATAAAAGTTAGATACCATATACAATTTTATGCAAACCATCAGCTGCCAGATATTAGATTCAGGGTTTTAATGGTGAGAATAAACCCGCTCTCACAGACAGACACATCCTCACAAAGGATGACATACACATACACACACAGCAGTAGTACCTACAGTTCACAGGCCACTGTGTGACTCGTTAGCAGCCATAAATCAGTCTTTTTTTTTTTTTTTTTGCTCCAGTTCAGACTCCACAGCAACCGATGACCTCACCATGTACACCTCCTCTACTCATCCCAACGAGTCTTGAAGGAGCCGAGCCCCGATAAACGCTCCCAGATGCAGAGATATCACCCCACTCGTACACTTATACACACACACACACACATATACGGATACATATACAGTATACCAATGTATGGATCAATAGACATGGACACAGAAAGCAGGGAAAACTCCCTGGTTTGTCTCTGGTCTTTAGGCTCGTTCGAATTTTCACACTTGCGTGCATGACATGATAAACACCGTGTGCTGCGTTTAATAGAGCAATGAAACTACGACTACGACCTGTCTGTTACTGTATGTAGCATCCAGTGAAAGATTTTACTCTTCACACTCCTCTCATCTTTAGACAGTCGTGGTGAAATTATTGCCACCCGATTGGTCCCAGTCATTTGTTCCACTCCAGTCTGAGCCACCTACTGCCGATTTCACCAGGGGCCTTTAATCAAAAAGACATCAGGAGCCTCAAAGGCTTTTCTCTGTGTTTTTATAAATCTCTTTTAAACTGAGTGACCACTTAGGTTTTTGATGAGAGTTTATAGCGGTGCCAGCCTGTTACGAGACTAAAGAGGGGGCAGTAAACGATCACATGAACTGTTAAAAGCTGCTCCACATATCACCCCCTCTCTTCCTTTTCTCTTCCCTTCATCCTTACGTTCCCACTGTCCATCCATCAAAGCAGGCAGTGATGACACTGTGGTAGGTTTTCACTGCAGGACCCCGGGCCAGATAGCACCCATGGGTCTGGTAAAGCAGGGAGATGAAGAGAAAAGCTTAAGTTATATAGGCAACCCAAGGCCAGAGATGACGACTGTAGATGATGGTTTCCAGTCTGCAGAGCCACCAGGACTCTGAAGGGCTAAGCAGCCCACGACTCCAGGGACCCTGTAAAAACTGTTAGCTTAACGTCGAGTACGGTCGTTAAGGAGGAAGTCAACATTAGCCTTTACCGCATACATCACAGTAAAGTGTTTTTGGAAAGTTTGATCCACAACCCAACTGATCTTTTACCTTTAAGTAGGGTAAAGGTAAACTAAAGGTTTGTGCCTTTGAACTGAGTGTTGCTTTGCGGAGGAGGTTCAATGGCTGCTCGGCTGTTTTTATTGAGGTAAACAAAGTGGACAAGCTGAACTGCAGTTTCAGCACTTGGGTGAGGTTGGATGGGGACTTTCAGTGTACTTAACTGCCTGTTGGATTATCTCATCACTGCAAAGATTGTGTGTCAGATTAATACAGCTGGACCAAATCCCCCCGCAGTCTATCATGCTGGACACCACACTCTAAATCAGAAAAAATAATTATAAACCACAACCACCTGGAAACATCTCAATATCTGGGTCTTATGTGTGCACACACATGCACACACACACACACACACACACACACACCGTTAAATGGGGCAGGATTTCCACAGACCAGCTTTCTTTTTCTACTTTTTATCCTCAACTTTCCAATAATTGCAGCTGTTTCTTCTCTGTTGTTTACATGCAAGCTCCTTACTGTCCTCCTTAATAGATTTGTTTTTCTAAATCCCCTTAACTGTTTATCCCAACTTAAGATCATTTATGTTGTCCCCTGAGTGATACGAAGTCAAGACTCAAATATTATGAATTACTAATAAATAACAGCCATTTTATGATATTATGGAAAGGGAAGACTTAATACAAACAGTGTCTTCACTATGTCTTAATCATTTTCTTTATTCACAATAGATTTACAGTGAGTTTTTGAAACCAGTTACTAAAGGAGTAGTTTTACATTTTTGGAAATACACTTACTGAAAAAAGTTTCTTGCAAAGAGTTAGATGAGGGGATTGATACCACGCAGAGACATGAACAACATGGTATTAGTCTCGTCATGGCAAGAAAACGAACAAGCATATTTCCCAAAATGGCTAACTATTCATTTAATGGTTTTGTCTACACACGACTCGTGTAACTTTGTACTACTTTATAATTCCTCTTTCTTTGCCTTCCAACAGGGTCCACTTGGCTTGGATGGCAAACCAGTGAGTATTCCCATACGCAGATTTGTAAAACATGCTATAAGAGACTGACGTAAATTTAATTTTACTTCTATTCTTTCTCCTCTCAGGGTTTACCAGGTCCTAAAGGAAGCCAGGTACACCATCACACACCTGTTGTCTTGTTTTTGGTTTTCTAATAACACATCCTGGGGGGTATTTGGCCTGTAAGACAGGTGATGGTTTGCTATACCTCATCAGTTATTTTTACTGTTCCTAGGGGAATATTGCCAGCGAGTAAAATGCCCGCTATAGCCATCTTGTTTCTTGTTCCACCTCTTAACTCATCCCAGGGTTCACGGCCATTGAGAAGTCATGGCTCAACTGAACCGAGCACTAAAAGCCCCTTTGCACTTCACCTCTGAGTCCCATCCATCAACCTTCCCATGAAACCGTGCCGCACTCCCAGGCACACCCAGGTGTAGTGTGGAAACGGGTGAAGCAGAGCAAATAGGTTACGCACCAGTGCGAACAGAGTTTATAACCTTCAGTAGAGGCTCTTTAAAAAGTCATTATAGTACCCTTTCTCCCCCGTCCTTCAGCCCTTCTCTCTGGTTGCTTTGCCTGATGAGAGGACAACTAGTCATCTGCTGAAACATAAACCCCTTACAGCATAATGAGAGCTGTTTGAATAGCTCCTCTCCAAACACCGTTAGGCTGTTGGCTCCTGATAAAAGAGACCTCAAGCTGCGTCGGTCCTTTAAGAGGACTCTCCCCACCACCGAGGGTCTGCAGTAAAAACCACAGCATGTGTGACACAGACATCATGGCCAGACCTGACTAACTAGGCAAGTGATGTAGGGGGTGATGACAGCAGGGGAATAAAAGTGGTAAAACATTAAGATTTGTTGATACATGACAGCTAAAGGAGATGCAAGACAGAGGACGAACATGCAGGAACAAAACAAGACTGAAGGAACGCTGAAGAGAAACTTAAGTTCAACCACAACCATAAGTTTGCTATAAACTTTAAAAAAGCACAGAGTTATAAAGGTTTATGAACTAAAAACAAAAACTGAACATGAACAAAGTCTCTGACAAAGAGATCTGAGCTTTCAGACACATCTTGACCTTCATTAGGGGATGGACTTTACTGAGTTGTCATGGGGATTGTTTAGCTGAAAAGCTCCATTGTGTCCAGGGTCAATAATGAACTTACAAGGCCAGGAAGTTGTCTTTTTTATTCCCAGGGTTAAAATTTCAAACATTCATCTCATTTTAATGAATCAATCATCAATTTTTAATCACAAGGACCTAGTGGAAAATGTTTGCTAATTTAAGATTTTAGAAATACGAATAATATCAAAGAGTAAATACACATGGAAAAAAAATTGAAGGTAAAGTAAAAGGAAACACCCAGTTTCCTTTTATTTCCCCCTTAAGAAGCTTTAACATTATAAAAATCATCTTATTCCAGACTATCTGACACTATGACATACATGACATATACAGCATTACATGTAATATCTCATCTTATTCCAGTGCTTCCTTAAAGCTATGTGATGTTTGCACTGAACAAAATATTCAAACCCAAGAAAAATAAAATAAAGTTCTGTGTCTGAACAATATTTGGCTTCACAGCATGAGTTAGTATTGACTTTATAAAAACAGGCAAATATGAACATGACGTATACACAGAAACCTAAGAACTTCCCTGTGATAATTACCAGCCTACAAGATTAGTAGTCACTTGAATTAAACCTTCCTCCGCCTCCAGATCTTCTCTCCCTGAACTGAAGCATGGAATAGGGCAGGAGATAAGCTGCTGCCTGTCATCATGTGGCCAGTCACATTAACTAACTGCTTATCCCCTGCACCATACCCCTTCTTCAAACTCCTGAACACAATTAGAGCTCCAGTCCAGATAAAACGTCTGCTGGACGGAGAAGACGTGAGGAAAGGGGGAACGAATTAGAGAAGGAAGGCTTCAAGGCAGATAGCATGGCATATTTAGAGACTGGGGAAGAGGGAAAAAGTGTGTGAAATGCAGTGAACGAACAAGCAGTTTAGAGAATAGAGACACAAAGAGGTTTAACATTGAGGGTGACTGGGCTTTAAGAGGTACGATCTGCCCACTGTTGTCACTTTTAGAGACTCTGCGGTTGAGATCAGAGATGGTTTGGCGGCAGGTTTCCACACAGTCCTCTCTTTCTGTCTCTCCGTCACAGTCACAGAAGGCCTGTAGTCAGTCTGCGGTTTGTGGTGCCGCCGCACTTGGCGTCCTTTTGCCACTTGTCAGCAGTGGACAGACTGAGAGGGAGATGGACGAGAGCGCAGCACAGCCAGGCTGGCAAGGATTAGCTCGTCTGTGGGCCTGGTGTTCATAAGACAATGTCAAACCGTCCAACACAAAGTGTGACTGTGTGGCAGCGTCTCACATACAGGCCTGTTTTGAAACCCTGTGTTTTTAGTTAGTGTTTCTAGCAGTCCACTTCTAAAACATCTTCAGAGAAAAGAGAAAGACTCAGAGAAAGAGTGCTGGAGGAACAAAGGAACATTTTGCCTTTTCAGTTTTATCTCTCAGCAAAATAGTTTTTTATCTCACAAAGAGAAATCTTAAAAGGGATTCTTACTGCAAGCTCAGGTCATGTCAAAATTTACTTGAGATTGAGCAGTCTCGATGGCATGACCGCATTAAGAGGTGTTACTGCCTTTCTTCACTTTTTGATCAAATACTCCCTGCTCGCAGCCAGCCGAAGATGTATCGTACAATGAAGTATGTTGCTCATATGATAACTGATTCATCTTGACCGACTGTCTCGCATTATCTCCTCTGTCCTTCAGGGACCAGCCGGACCCAAGGGAGAAAAGGTATGCTTCAATATGGATTTCACCAGCCCTGCGAGACAAGTGCAAGCGCGTGCACACACACACACATAGACACACACACACAGAACCTTACAGGTGTTCTCTCCATCGCCCTCCCACGTTCACGTTTTCACTGCGCGCCCATCAAACCAGCCATAGATTACACGTGGTTATGTAGGAGCTCATATGTCTCCGCACATTCTCACGTCAAGGCACTAAACAGGTTTACAGGGCTTCCGCAGGGCTCGATGATAGCCAGATGTTTTCCCGCTCTGTGAACCTCTGCCCAGCCTGAGATATTAGCAACCGAAAGAGCTGCGAGAGCTGGCAGGGGAGGCTTGTGGATGTGGTCATTTGTGTACACGCTGATGAGAAACTTTGTGTGCATGTGTACGTTTTTTGCACTCAAGTGAAATCGGTCCAGATAAGCACGACCACAAGAACAACACAACTGCAGTAAACAGCATCTGTCAGAGCAGGACTCAGTCTGATGAGTGGGGATCGCAAATCCGCAATATATTCGCAAATGACGGATGATGCTGAGTTTTGGAAAATTGGCTCCCCTTGCGTAATCATTCTAGTAGTGCTGTGATGAGAACAACTCCAAACCCTCATCAGAGACCCAACCAATCCCCAACACGTGCTCTCCCACTTTCACTGAACCCATCGCATCCTGTCAGATGATTCCAATTGTGGCTCATCCGATGATTTATACAGTAACCGTCAACATCCTGAGCTGGTTTGGAGACCTTTGAGTTCTTCTCGTACACAAGTATTATTTTTTAAACCTGTCTGTCACAGCTGCTCCACGGTAGCAGTATTCTATTGTATGACCGGTCCTGTGTGCATATACAGTGCTAATAAAAGCTGACAACCGTTATTTTCTGGTTTGTCTCACAGGGTGACCAAGGAGACATCGGGCCACGGGTAAGTCATGTTTTCTGTTTTAGGTTAAATGATTTGTTTTGACTGTTATATGTGCATTTTAGAAGCTACTTTTTCTCCACGGCTGACCTGGCTGAAAACACTTTTTCCTTGTAATCGTGTTTTGTTCCCCAGCACAGCTTTGCAATTTAAAAATGAGCTTCCTTCCGAGGTTATTTCCTCTTTCTTGTTCTTTTTTTTTCACTGCTAGTCTCCTTTTTAAAATTTTCACCCTTTCTTAAGGTCAAGATACACTGCCACTTCCATTCAGTCATTTTAAGCAGTTCAGTGTGACAAAAATACACTTTTTCACTTTAGTTAAAGTTAGGTAGATAAGTGGAGTTTGACAAGTTATCTCTCATCTAAAACATAGCAAGAAAGCTCAAGTGTATTTACAAAAAATCCTTTAATAGAGACAAACACCCATACATGCACAATTGAAATCACACTCTTATTTAACTTATATGTGCAACTGAATTGAAAAGTATCTTAGAGCAGCCACGGGAAACCTGCATCAACACAGGGAGCATATGCCAATTTCACAGAGAAAGGAAAAGCAGTCCCAGCCCATACAAAGTAACAGACCATCACAAATTGGAAATCAAAGTCCAGGAAGACAGAAATTTTCATTCTTTGGATTTTTTTATAACATCTGAAAACAACTCATCATTTCCTTGTTATCACACTGGGGAAACTATGTGGACATGCAGGGAGACAAATGTGAAAAAAAAAACTGATTATAAGTTTTGGTCTGTGCACATTGTCCTTCAACACTCGAAGCAAGTCTTATAATAATTCAAAAGAAAAGTGTGTTTTTCCTGTGTGGCTTCCCCAGCAACTGCACCAACAAGAATAGTCCGGCTCCTATGATGAGGTCTGAGTTGCCCACATCTCCAAAGCCAGAGATGAGAAATGATGATATTAAAGAACGATGGAAATACTTAAACCTCACCATCAAAACCCACCAGTTGGGGCTGTGCCAAAACTGCCATCTCGTCTCAACCAAAGTGTTTTGTTTTTTTTTTTACATTACTGGGTAACCTCACTTTGCATCTGGTCCACGTTGTCAGTGTTGTCTTTTCATGTGATATCATTCCAGCCACCATGAGATCTATGTAATTATCTCCCGCTTCATTCACTGTGGTTTGAAAATAAGCCCCCTGTGCTTTACATGGTGAACAGCCTGGATTCTTTGAAGAAGTCATGTCCCCCATGAATCCTGAATGTTTTTCTACTTTTATTGTCTTTAGAATATAAAATCAGGTCAAGGTCACACTTCTTCACATGCAAATAAAAGTGGGGAGGAGCTCCTGAGGTGATCTATACATTGTCTGGGGTTAAAAAACAAAGATCTAAAGCCCTGTTATTTTCATGTTTTTGTCTCTAAATTTTCTCCATTTCCCCCTAGAGGGCAAATTAGTTTAGTAAATTAAAAAAAAGTCTGTATATAAATAAGCCAAATTACCAAAACAGGAAGTGTTAGCCAGTAATTGCCATATTGGCAGTGACTTCTCGTGTGAAGTTCAAAACTCTGAATGTGAAGCACTTTCAAAATACTAACACATAAAATATTTATAAAAACTGCAATGGTTCCTTTAATACACTTAAACCCCCTCCTGTAGCCATTTGCTGTTTACCTTTATTGTTACTAAAATTCTTTAGCAAATATCCATCAAAGGACAAGATTTTGAATAATAATTAGACATAGATGTGTTGAGAGAGAATGTGAGAAAATGTTGGCATAACAGAGTATGTGAGGGTACTGGAATGAAACTGAGTGGCTATTGTTTTATAGCAGAGCACAAATGGAGTGTAAATTTGACAGGACTGTGCAGCAGAACAATATTTGTGGTGCAGTTCAGACACATTACAGGAATTCCTGATTCCTATCAAGGCGTGAGCCAGTTGATTTCCATGCCTATCCTTCTAGATTTCGAGGTATTAGTTTGTGCAAGAATTAAATCTTTTTGGCATTCTGCATTACAAAGCTCTTCCAAATGGTAAATATTGCACTTGGACGAGGCTTCAGCAGCTTTGATGTCTTTGGATTAGACTGCAGCCCAAAAACCTCAGTGTATCGCTTAGAAACACAGGCTTGGTTCAAAACAAACCTTGCATCTCCTAAAACTACTAAAGTTGTGAATGACACTTGGCTCTAGGGTAAATTTCATAGATATAGTTTAGCAAATGAAAAACGGTTGGTCCTGAATGTGTTTTAACAGCTATGAATCAAACCAGTTAAGGTCCACTAAGGCTGAGCAGATGAAAGGTGGCGCAGTGGGAGGTTGGAGGTATCATCCCAGTACATAAGCTCAGTCATCACCTTGCCTTGATTTCAACATTGTATGCTGTTTCACCTCTGAACTCCACAAGATAAGTGAATACATGTGAAAACAGGAAGTGGCCATGAATCTTTGTCAACCTGTGACTTCCTGTCAATCCATCATTTTCAGTGCCTTTGTCAGGCTGAATCTGGTCCTAGAGCAGATTACAAACACAGGATAACGGGTCTTAAAACACAATCAGATGTTATGGAACCAGCTAAAATGTGTGACCAAAGGTCATGTGCAGGGTTACATCTTTCACTAAAGCAACTTTTATTGAAAGGCATTACACTGGTAGCCATTTTTCCCAGCCTCCATACTGTCAAATCCATACGGAGGAGATTGTCACTGCATGTTTATGTTCTCCTGGCAGCTGTGTTGAAACATAAGCCATGATAGGAGTTTCATCCCCAGCCAAAGTCTCCCTTTACCTCCCCCGGAGCAGCTACAAAAAAGACCATGCTTAGACGGGGATCTGAGGTTGAATAGCTGTTTGTCTTTGTATCAGCCTAAGGTCTGATGAGAAGGAGGTAAAGGGAAAGCCCACTATGAAACAGCCTATTCTCTTTTGAGATGTTTAAGGAGCATATGTGTATGTGGTCTCCATGGTGGGAGCGGTGCGAATGAGTGAATGTGACAATGGGGAGAGAGGAGTGTATAGGCAAAGAGAGGAGGAGGAGGCATTTGCGGTGTCGGAAAAACCTCAATCATCCAGCGTTTACCACAGCCTGTTAACGGAAACCTTGTGAGCAGACTAGCATCTCTCCTTCGTTTTCTCTTCACTGTCCCACTGCAGTCCCCCACCCTCTTTTAGATCTTCTCTCCATCCTGTCTCTCCATCCTTCCATGTGTTTTTGGAGGGAACTCAACCAGAGAAGAAGTATAGTGCTCCAAGCTCTGGCGGCAGACAAACTCTGCTCCTTTCAGCTTGACAGACAATCATCACACTTACTGTCTGTTGGCTAGAAAGAGCCAAGCCACCACTGTTTGGTTCGGTCGCAAAGGGTATGATGGGAAGGCATTAAATGGAACACACACACACAGTTAAATATATGTTTGAATAAGAGTCAGGATATTTTTTTTTGAAAGCGCTGTTATGGGGTCTCACTTTTTAGGTTTTTCGAAACATATGTCTCACTATTTGCAGATGATGTGTTTTTGTTCTATTTTGGAAAAGCCCTTTTTGTCTATATTGGTATTCTAAATTGTTCACCTTTACCTTTGTCACTCTTCTCTTCAGGGTCCCCCTAACTATAGCACGTATGCAGGTCTGCACAGTAATCAGATTCTCACTGTCAAGGTTTGTCCCCCCCAGCGAACTGTTCTTTTAGTCCTCCCAGCAGCCACTGCTCACTGTCAGGCTGCTGATCTGTCACTATTCCTGCTGGTAGAGGAGCAAAATGGTTCTTCTTATGCTTTTCTCTTTTGGCTTACAGCATCAGAGGCTGTTGCACTCTCATCTCTGTTTTTCCTGCAGAAGTTGCCTCCCTTTTGGACTCTCTCAGCTAAAAGTGGCTTTCAGACTTCTCCTTACTCATATTTCTCTTTCTTCTCTCCCTATTATTTCAACCCTCTCCATGTGCTTCCCTCCTTCTTTCTCTTTATGCTCCTTCCTTCTACTCTTTCTTTTTGTCGTTGCTGCACCTCTCCCACCTCAGATGGTCTTTCCCCGATATGACCATGGCTTTCTCTCTGGAGAACAGTCCAGCAGCTTTCAGAGACGCTTTCTGAAGGTAGAACACAACTAAGGCATGTGTGGATTTTTAACACTTTAGTAAACCTATACTTACTCACGTTCTGATCAGCTATGCATCACCTTCCTTTCTCACTTTTCCACCTTTCTCAATTCAGCTATGTTTAAATGATTTCACGTTTGATCTTTTTTTGTTTTTTCATAATACTCCTGTGTGTGCTGGTGTGTATAATTGTATTAACACAACTGATTAGGTAACATTGTTTGTATAAAAGCTCTACAGCATCCAAAATTTTAGGAAAATGAGAATGAGATGAACCACATGCATCTTAGACCGAGTCAAGAAAAGTGTGCTTCTCATTACAGGGAGAATAGAAGATCTTTGTTGGTGACAGCTAAGTTCAGGCCTGACCTTAATAAAGACATAATAATTATCTCTGTGAGGAAATGATGTTTTAGTCTGCTTTAAGTCCTTGGTAATATCATTTTCATGAAAGCATTTGCTTTACCATGGTGCTTGCCGCAACAAAACAAACCATAATGCACCACATGTCTGTGGAGATGAGAGGGTGCGGAGGAAGTGTCACCATGTGATGATAGAGAAAACACTGGTCCTCCATCCCCTTCAGTGTGTGCAAGACCTTGAGGGCATTAATGGTTTCTGTTTAGCATAAACATGAGGGTGGAAGTCATCAGAGAGAGACATGTCCCCAGTTAGATGTAAATCCAGGGATGAAAGGTTCTTTAATAAGAGGTGACATTTCAGTTGTTTTTTTAAGAAGCATAAAGAGAAAAGAAACTCATTTTAACAGATTAAGTTGTTCTCAATTAACAATTTGTCATGTGTAAGGGTGCATTTGTCAGCATGGCTGTGTTCCAGTACATGACTAAATATCAGTCTGACTCACCGGATGAGGACTCCTGCTGTTGGCGAGTTTAACTGGCAAATTGATGGAAGCTGATGGAAGAGTTAGAGATTTTAGAAGTGGGACCTACACGGTTCATTATGCCAATAGTATTAAATATAATAGCAATCAAACACTAATAACTATTAGAATTTTTTTTTTGTTCTCCTTTCCTCATTCTGCCTTTTTTTTGTTCCATTTTTCATTAGGGTGACCAGGGCCAGGCTGGACCTGCTGGTCCTCCAGGTCCTCCAGGTCCTCCTGGTCCCAGAGGCCCCCCTGGGAACACGGGAAAAGATGGACCCCGTGGCCCTTCTGGAGAGCCGGTAAGAGCTTCTGTTCATGCATCAAAGTGCCAAATGTACACCCTTTATTCAAAACAGTGCACCCATTCACACCCCACTCGGTGGTTTCCATTCTCCTCATCCTCCATCACTCACCCCCTCTCCCTCACCCTCTAACTAAGGTTGCACCACAAAGAATGCAGTCATTTAAAACATCTCAGTCAATAGGGGGTGTATTACTCCAATTGTGTTGACCTGGTAGGGTTCAACCGCAGGGTGTAACAGATCGCAAGTTGTCTTTCTATGTGTATATACTATGTGTAAATGTGCATTTATACACATGTAATAAGGGGGTAAAGGGTCTACACAGTAAACTGCAGTGAACCCATATTCTCATTCTTCCGGGTTTGCCAGTGTGCTGTGGCTTACCTAAAAACTCCCAGAATAGCAACTCTACTCCTGGCCTCATCTGTTTTGTGTAAGATAGCGGCCACAAAGTTCTCCAACACGCCCCCATTCTCCCACCCTCCCCCAATGACTGTGTCGCTGTGCACCCCTGAAACAGATATGGCACTGTGGCGAGTTCATGGGCAGTTTGCTGGCCTCACCAAACAATAGTTGTGCTCCTTGCCTGAGGCAGTTTATGTTTCTCAAAATTAACTTTGCTTCCCAGAGGTTAGTTCATATTCAGTGGTAGCTTAAAGCTGTGGTTATAAGATGGAAGAGAGAGAGAAGCAGCCTACGAAGGTAATTTTTGTTTATCCAAGTGAAGGAATGAATGCTCAGTTACCCTCAACTGGCAGCAAAGAGATTCAAGTGAAAAATGTTGGTTTCGGAGTGGGTGAGTTGGACGCTTATGCAGAACAAAGTTAACACAGCTCAGAAAATGGCTGAAAACAGACGGGTCGAAAAGATGGGGGCCCGTCCTGTAACCTAGTCGATTTCAAATGTACTCTCCAAGTTGATTAAAGGCATTGCAAAACCCAAAACAGCAAAACAAGGCAGAGTGGTGCTAAGAGCTGCTCCATGTTGTGGGCAGATGTCTGAATGTAGGAAAGGCTGAGCAGGAGAAAGTGAGCAAGCCTGCCAGCATGGGTGTCCCTGAACCTTTGTCATTTATGTTTGTGGAAATATAGGAATGACAGCTAGTCTACATGAAACAGCTCTGGTGGATGTTTGGGTGAATAATATAATTAATATTTGCTTTATTTCAAAACATGTAACTTCAGAAGATTATTTCAATAGTCAGTTCAGAATCTTTTATAACTGGAAATGTGTCTGAGATCTCAACACAGATGGGTAACCAATTAAACAAAGTAAGCACGTAATTCATGCAATTTTCACACTCATCAAATCATAATCGTGCTCTGTATAAAGGCATCTGCATCTAGTTTCTCCACATGTTTACTTCAGGGTTTTCCTTTAATTTATCATCTGTTTGAATGTACTCCTGCTCTGCATGGGCACTTGACAAAGCCATGTCTGTGGACTGGTCGTTCCTTCTTTAACAGTGACATCTAGTGGCCACAGTGGTTTAACTCTTCAGTGGAAATTGACCTGCAACTGAAACCATAACTACGTTTGTCTTCTGTACTCCTCAGGGTTTGCCAGGTCGTGATGGTGTTGAGGTGAGTGTAATTCAAATCCAATTTTTTTTACATCATAAGTAATTTAATTTTTGTTCACAAAGTGTTTATAAATCGGTGGTGATGATTTGTCTTTCTCTGGATAATTACAATAACCTAATATATTTCTGCCTCAGGGACCACAGGGATTGCCCGGCAACCCGGTAAGCTTGTGTGTTGATAATCAGCCTTGTTTCATCTTAACTGTCTCCCCTCTTGTTTCACTCAAGTACCTCAACTTTCTTGTCAAACTCTACTTTCTACCAGAGAAATAACACTTGACCAAAAGTTTAAACTTTTGACATTTATGACATGACAGGGAGAAGATGGTGAGCCTGGCTATCCAGGGGCACAGGGTCCTCCAGGGGCAAAGGTACAGATAAGGTTTACTCATCAGTAGTCATGTCTCAGGCACAGGTTATTTTAAGTGTATGTCTTTTCATGCATCAGCCTTGAATGTTTATTGTGTATTGAAACAGGGCGAGCCAGGTATAGGAGAAAAGGGAGAGCGAGGCATGGATGGACTCCCAGGATTAAAGGTAAGAAAAACTCTGAAATGGCCATTAACAATACACACATCAATAATTAGTACTCTTCTTAAGAATAACATTATTTTTACACTATATTAAAAGTGTTACATGTCTAATATCTGAAATAGTTTTACCATACAATTGTGATATTTACATCACATAGGGTGACAAAGGGGAAATTGGAGAGCAAGGACCACAGGGACCCATGGTATGTGTATTACCCACTGGATTAGCCCTCTTTAACCATTCACTTATTGTACTGAACGTATGTATTGTGATTATCTTAGCCTGTTTATGTATATCTCATTAATTTTTTCTTTCTCTGCCTCAGGGTTATCCAGGTGAAAAAGGCACCGCAGGTTCCTCAGACATCATTGATTTCAATGGGAAACTTCTAGATGCTTTCCAGGTGAGTAATATTAAAAGTGTCAGCGAGAGCAGATTCATGGTTGCATGCATAAATTACATTGAGCATTTGTTTATTTACTGTATCTCAAGTTAGGAATCAGGCAAAACTTAAGCCCAAAAATGGCTGTGGAGTTAGAAGCACGTCTGGATTTCTTTTCTGTTTCGGAACAGCAAAACTGAACATGTCGCCATTTCTTCTTGACAGGCCATCAGCACCATCAGTGTTTCGGTAATCTGTTGTTGCTCCTGCATGGTTTTGGTGGTGTGATCAGTAACTAACACATATAATAATGCACAGACTCGCACAGAGTTGCACATGGACACAACAACTGTATATCCGCTCCTTATCCCACCTGCTTCAATTAGTGGATCTGTGTGCTTTTGTAGATGCGTTCTATCCAGAACTACAGACTTCAGATGTTTTGGATGTCACTCCTAGAAGCCACATCTAACGGGAATTACTGAATGTTCCTGGTTTACCAGACTGGTTTACCAGGCTCTCGTGTGTATTCATTTGGGGTAAAATGTAAAGCCCCAGTAAATATAACACAGCTGTTCTGTTCTATCAGCATATCGTCTAAAGAAGCGGGCTTAATCATGCAGAGAAATCAACAGCCTTTGTTACATTGTTCTTAGTGTGCTGTCGTGCAATGAATCCAGTGTACCTCACAAGATACGTGGCCGTAACTTGCTAAAGATCAGCATGTTGTATTTTTTCTGTTTTTGTGCTGTTCCATATTACTCGGTTGTGGCACAAGGGGGAATGCATTGGAAAATACTGAGGAAAGAGGAAACCCTCACAGTCGCCACAGTTTCGGTTTCACAGCCCTCTCTTCATACACAAGACTCTTTGATTCCACCATGTACCGTGCTACATGCTAATGACAGATGGCTATCTCTGCAGTGGAGTGTGTATTTCATTAAAAACCACTATGAACCAGGTCCCCTTGGACCTGATCTGAAATAGGCTCCTGCATGCAAGGCTGTAGACAGCAGCGTGATATACTTACAAAGGAGTCTGTGAAAACACCAACCTGAGATCTTATCAGAAGCGTCTTGCTGGATCAGTTCAAACACAAGAGTTATATCCATGGGGTGGGGAATGCTCATTGGCCACCCAGCTTGTGTTAGGATCCATTCACTTGTTTGTGTGAAAAGCTGTATTGGTTTCATCTGTGGTGAAATTTTAGGTAGTGATGAATTTGGTTTAAAGCTGTGCTGAAATCGGTGGTTTGTTACCATCGATCATTTTATGACTTTTAGTATAATTATTTGCATGAGCAGACTTTATTTTGCAATGATGGAATATCTCAGATCAAATTGTTGTTTGTAAACATCTGTTGATTTCCATGGCTTTAATAGGGGACAAACAAAACGTCAGAAAGTGGGAAGAAGGAAAGAATCAACATGTACACCTCTGGGAGATTTCCCTTTTTATTACTTCAAGATGGCTGAGGACTTCAGAGGGATTAAGGAGGGACCTGTCACTCATTAGACAGCACAGGAGACTGCATGAGATGAAAATGGCATGCATGTGCACGCTGTTCTTCATCCATTGTTAGTGTTACATAAAGTCGCATGAATGTTTCGTTTCTCCTCCTGTTGTCCAAGTCATCCTGCATCAAAACAATCAGCGAGATGGGAAATGATGCCAGGCTATTGTGTAGCACAAACCACATTCAGCACTGTTTTACAATCTCTGTAAGATAAAATTGCTTCAAGTTGGTTGCGATCAGCAAACAGAAAAAAACAAAAGAATTCATCGGCTTTGTTTACTGTCAAGCCAGCATTGGGAAATCCATCAGCCTTGTAGTATTGTTTTGTGTTGGCCGGGGTTCAGCCCCTATGGAAAAACTCTGTGAGTTCACATTTGCTGTACCATTGTGAACAGCTAAATAATGTGTACACTGTATGTTTACAGTATGTCCATGTGACTGTCCTGAAAAGGACAGATCTAATTAACGTAACTATAATCAGTATTTTTATATTACCAATGAATCTCCTGAATACTTATACTTGACAGCAGTCGCTCAAAGCGATGAACCCACAGAGAATTATCACTAAATGTGCAGTATATGGAGCAAAGGCTTAAAGATATCAACTTAAAAGGTGATGACATGCCAGTGTTGCGTTTACAGCTCTTTTCCACTGCCACCCAGTGGCCAAACATCACTTATTGCAGGTTTAAAGATGGATAGATTGTAATTCCGTGTAAAAAGAAACACATTACAAAGTTTATCTGAATATATGTCCATTTCTGTCTTCTGTCGGCCTTTCTCCAGGGCCCACCTGGACCACCTGGACCCCCAGGCCCTACAGGGGAAAAGGTAAGGCACTCTGCCCTCTCTTGTCACCCCAGTGCGCCATACTGTCATTCTCTAGTGGTGGTGTTTGATGAAAACCAAAGATGCGAAGTGTTAAATCCAGTCATTTTCATCAAGTGAGTGAATGCTTTCTCTCTTTGTGTTCTTCCAGGGTGAGCTCGGTTTACCTGGTCCAGCAGGAGTTGATGGAGAGAAGGTATGGTTGCAAAGAAATTATATGCAGGCTGATTAAATGCCTTATACAAGCTTTGGCATTTTTTTAAATGGTAGATATGTTGGTTTGAGGACTTGTTTTCTCTCTTTTTTTTTTTTTTTTTACTACTCCTCATTTTGATAATATATGATTCATTCTTAATTTTTCATCTTCAGGGACCTAAAGGGGACATGGGTGAGACAGGCCCACCTGGCGAGAGAGGGGAGAAGGGAGAAATGGGGCTCTCCGGGCCTGCTGTAAGTACTGACCGCAAACATGTTTCTCTGAGATACAAACAGTGACAAGTACATAAACAGCTGGAAGTTCATCTCACTCTTTGTGCACCAGGGCATTGACGGACGGAAAGGAGAGAAAGGCGACTGCAGACTGGATGACAACCTGGTCAGTGAAACACACATGAACACACCTAAATTCATCATAGATTTGTGTGGCCACATGCAGTCATCAACTTAAAAGACTATGTCAGAGATGATGGAATACACAAGCAAACACTGAGCGTGTGCTAATGAAACACATACATCCAGAGATATGAAACTGCAGAATGCTTTGGGAAATAGTCAGCAGTCATATAAAGTGTCCTTGATTTAGAGGAAGAGCTAAACCGTGACAAAAACACTGTTACACCTAACTGGTGAATCGTCTCTCGTCATGACTTCAGTTGAACTTTGCCAACATGAGATTCCTGCTCCTGCTTGACTCTTGTAATGTCAATGGTGCTCAGGTTCAGATGATTTCCCAACCAGGCCCACCTGGTCCACCTGGCCCACCAGGAGTTCCTGGGTCCCCGGGAGTCATGGTGAGTACTTAGAGTATGTCACTCTCCCAGTCCTGGTAGAAATTAGCCACATTTTAGATTTGCACCTGTAGTTGTCAATCACTCACAGCACACAATGCTTTTCAGGGGCTGCATGGGATGCCCGGTCCTAAGGTAAGCCTGTGAGACCATGTATCTAGTACAGTCTGCATATGGAGGGGACTATGACTTGTTGTTTGGTACTCACTGTTCCTATGTTCTAATGCAGGGAGAGCCAGGAGTCGGGATGAAGGGAGAGAAGGGGGACATTGGTGCGCCTGGACTTAGAGTAAGTGACACCAAGCCTTTATAATCAGACTGTAATAAAACATGAGACATGATACAGTGATAACAATGTGCTTTAACTGCAGGGACTAGATGGCCACCAGGGTCCACCTGGATCTGCAGGATTAGTGGGTCTTCCAGGTGCAAAGGGAGAGAAAGTAAGACCACGATCACCTCCGTAAATGTGTGTTGTTGTTTTTTATTGTTTGGATATTGAATAGACTCATGAGTGAATCTGTGTGAATGTGTGTTTGCAGGGCAGACCAGGGGAGCCTGGACTAGATGTGAGTCTATCAATGAGAGTATAATTCTCACACATTTTTAGTTTTTTAATTGAACTTTAACCTGTATCCAGTGGTAAGCTACCCTCTGACAAATTTGGGCTTCTGTGTGCAGGGTTTCCCGGGTCTGATGGGAGAGAAAGGTGACCGGGGGGAAAGAGGAGAGAAGGTTGGTACACAACACAGAAATGAAATTATATATAATTAAAACACAAACAGTCACATATTTTGTTCCTCTAGTTTATCACATCTTGTTCAGAATTTACCGTCATGCATAATAATACATAACAACACGCATTTATTTGATCTCTGTAGACATGTGGTGACCAGCAGTTAACTGTACTGTTAGACACGTTCATTAGTGTGTGGTTGTGTGTGTCTAACTGCTGTCCTCTTCATGTCTAGGGTGACAGGGGAGCAGTGGGAAAGAGAGGTCTAAAGGGCCAGAAGGGTGAGCAGGGTCCTCCAGGCTTGGACCAGCCTTGTCCTGTGGTATGTCTCACACACACACACACACACACACACACACACACACACACACACACACACACGCACACACATGCTACAGTACTGTGCATGTAAATTGGTTTACTTGTTACCACTTTCTTCTCACCTTTTACAAACTCATTATATCCTTGCTTTCTGCTCTCAGCATCTTTTCTGTCATTTTCTATGCTTTTCTCTGAGTTTCTCTCTCAGTGCTGTGAATATGTAACTGGCTCTTGCTGACAGGGTTGTGATGAGACTAAAGGTCTGTCAGCGGAGGCAGGGCTTTCTTCCCCTCCAGCTCCTCCTCTTCCTCCTTCCGGCCCTGAGGCCCCCTGTGCTGTGGTACAGTATCTCTGCCTCCTTCCTCCTTTCTGATCGCTGCTTTCTAGTCAAACACTTTTCTCTCAAACTCTGTTATGCATGTGCTGTCAGTCATCACTCTATACGTCATGTTGGTCTACTTCGGTACAGCAAAGACAAGTTTTCACAAATAATAAACAGAATATTTTGAATATTTTTTATATTCTCTTTTGCTTGAATTTTTATTATTTATTGTCCAGTCTCCAACTTTGCTTTATTTCATAACAGTTCAGTTTGTTCATAAAGAGTGAAGCGTTATTACAGTTGTCGCTATTTGAATGAGCAGTCTGCAGAACTATAAAATGAGTTTATGAACATGGACATTTTCTGGCTTTTTAACTTTCCACTGCTGCTCTCTCTCTGCAGGGACAAGATGGGCTGCCCATACCAGGCTGCTGGCACAAGGTGAGTGTTAAGAGTTGTAGTATATTTTTAAAAATTTGTGAACTAATGAAATGATCAGCTTTTGATTTTGATACAGCAGCAGGTACAGTTAGGGAACAGCTAACACTCAAAGCATAAGTTTAAGATTTTTACTCATGGATTGTCAGCTTTAAATTCATTGCTTGACTCTGATTTGACACAGGGGCATTTTGTAAGTATATAACAGTGTGAGCTTGTGGAGCACGAGTAATTTTTTTGCTAAATGTGTGATAAAGACCATATGTTTGGATTCTGGTTTGAAATACTACTACTAATCAATCCCTGCTATTCTTCTTTTGCAGTGATGACTAACCAGCAGCATGGAATCTGTACATATTGATCTGGTATATTTTACAACAAGCAACCCAATCCCTTCTTTCCCTTTTTTTATAAAAACGTTTATATAATATATTGAGATTTTTTACAAGGACATTTTGACTCTACAGTATTATGAAAGCTTTTTTAAATTAGAGATCCAGTGTTGTTGAGAATGCAGCCGTTGCTTTTGAAGACAAGGAACTGAACTGGCAGTGCGACTCTTACTTTGAAGGACAGTCCAGATGACAGAGTTGGAGTGGAAGAGTGCCTTACTAACAAAGTACAAAGACTTGCTGCCTGATTCTAATCATAAACGCTGTTTGGGATTGATGGTGTGTGCACTCGCCCGGTCTCACTGAAGGATGGACAGATCTCCCGGCGTATCGAGGAGTGTGGGTCAGTACTCTCTTCTCCTCTCTGTGTTTTCTGAAAGGAGGAGATGGCGAGGCAGAAGCTCAAACGCAAGCGTCTCTCTCAGCCCTGAATGGGTGCGGGGCCTGGTGGAGAAAGGACACAGTGACAGGCAGAGAGCACGAGGGGCAGATTTGGCCTTTATGAAGCAGAGAGAGCCGTGTAAAGCCTCAGTGTCACACTGAACACTCAGATCCTCCGTTACGATAAACACTCCAGGAGGAGACGACAGAGAACACTGCGTCTCCACCTTCGCCTGGGAAGAGAAGAGATACATGTGGCTGATGATGTTATGCTTGATAACCAGTTGAAGTTGTTTGGGAGTCAATGATGTCACTGGCACATAAGGAAGGATTTACTGCACAGATACATTGAACATGTTATGGTGATCTCTTGTATGGCTCTTTTGGAAAGGTTTTCACTAATTAAATGCATGATCATAACAAGGCACAGTGTTGTTTAGCATCCTGACAGCTTGTATGACCTGTGGTCCATCATTATTAAATATCAGATGACAGTAGATTCATTTTCATTTGCAATAAGCAGTCTTTAATAGTATTTCCATTTTGAACAAGCCACTCAGAAAAGTCAGTAAGTTTTTTTTTTTTTTTATGGCTTACACTTGCGGAAGTGGTGACTTGCGTGTTGTTTTGTTTTATTCTTTTATATTCTCTATAATTTTGTCCAGTGACATTTTGCATTCCTGTGCATTGACGAGTTTGCGGAATATGTAAGTAGTGGAACTTCAAGACCAGATTTGAAGGAACCATTCACAGTATTCATGTATTCAATCAGTGTTTCAACCAGAGAGCCAATCAGCTCCAACGTTAGACTGTTTCTATTTTAGTTGCCTTGAAAAATGATTGCCTATCAAATTCTTTCAGCATGACTGATCATTATCTTTTCATCACAGATGAAGACGTTTAATTACTGTTGCCAGTTTTACTGTTCTAAGTTCTTGCTGCTGACTTAAATGTGTGTTGTTTGTTTGATATTTCTGAACCAATATTAGTCATTTGGACTGAAGGACTAACAGACTAAAGTATGAAATTTGAAACAAAGGTATACACAACCATTGTTTGTTTGTTTGTTTTATTTTTGGTAATTATACATTTTAATTCAACAATACACATTCACAGTGGTTTATAACTGTCAGTTGTAATGCATTTTTTTTGCATGTGCTTTCTTTCAATTTTCACAACAGGTTTTAGTCTTTGTAAAACATTTTTCTCAGATGGAATAATTTCTTGGTGCTTAAATACTTAAAAAACTCTTATGTACTTGTTTAAAACTCTACACTGCATACACATACAAACCATGGTTGGCAAAACTGCACACATTTACACACTTATACACATGCACATCTATCATTGTTTAAAGAAATGTAGAACATGGGGAAAAAAGGAAATTGTGCTTGACTTCACTGTTGTACTATTAACTATTTTCAAATATTTGGCTACATGTATACAGGACAGAGATGACCTCGAATCATTACTTTTTACATGTATAGAAATACATTTACATTAATGGAAAATGTCCATATACATGTGTATATCCTGCAGTGTGAATATACACACTGCCTCAGTGGTGATTGCTTAATAATATTTATATTGATATTGGCCACAAATGGATAAGTGAAAAGGTGGAAATGGAATTCGCTATTCCAATTAGGTACATTTGGTCAAAGGGCAATTAAATAATATAAAAAAAGAAAAAAGAAAAGGAAAAAAAGGCTAACAGTGTTGATTCAGTACTGCATCCAGAAAACACAAAGCATTAGAAACACAGACTCCTTCTTTGTAATTTAAAATTTCCTCTAGCTGACCTGCAAACTGGCTCAAGTCATGTTGCAGTAGTCATGATGCAGGCCACATTTCTCTCCTGTTTAGGTCTGTGTCTATGTGCAACATCTCTGATCAGTTTTGCATTATAGACATCACACAAAACAGTTTCCATATCAATGGTATAACCTTGCTGTGAAGTCCTGCTCATTTCTTTTATTTACTTCAGAAGGGTTTTGTAAGAAAGATCAGTGCATCATATATTAAACCTATACAGTACGACTTGTTCATGAAGTTAGAGGTATTCTAGAAATATTTTCTATGAAACATCTGTAAATCAGTTGCATATCATTAAGCTAAGACGGAAGAGCTGACATACAGAGGTTATTTGAGAATCATGTTGAGTGAGAATTTATATCAAAGGCTGAATGGTTTAACTGCAAATCACGCAGGTCTTGGCATTATTTTACTGGAAGCTGATGGTTATCTGTCACTTAACATTATTATATGTGTTTATTTCTTTTTGCAGATTCTGTCAGTTTCAGTTTTAAGGCTTAATGAAGTCAGTAAATGACACCATATCTGAATACAGTTTGGTGCTTTAGCAAATCATATATCACAGTATTAGCTTGACTTTGTGAGAATGTTTTCGATTGTGTATTTGGTTGTAAAAGAATTAAGCTATTTTTGTAATTAGTTGTCTAAATATGTATAACTTGAAATCTGGTTAACTAAACATGTAGACTGAAATAAACTCTCTGGTTTTATGATTTTGTTTCATTAATTTAACATTAATAAAATATCTATAGTCAGTCTTTAATGATTTTGAGATGTTCCCCCATACTGCATGTTCAAAAAATGCACTGATGTAACATGCAGACATGCAAATATTTACCATATTGCTTTGAGTATCAAATTTAACTTTATTATCCAAGGGAAAAAAATATTTTGACGGGCTCAACAATTACACAGAAGCTGTACAAATAAACACAAAGTAAAACAATAGAGACAAACCATAAAAAAGAACAATACCAGACTATGGCCCTGTAAGTTAAAGAGACACACGTCCTTTAATACATTATACACAAAAGAGAAAAAAATTACAACCAGAGGTCAATACACCACAATGGAAGGAACTGTTTTCCTGTACCATATGAGCTCAATGAATCCAGTATGAAATATGTTAGACGGGACAGCAGCTTCCTCACAAGCTCAGTCTCTTGCCGGGCTGAAAGAAATCAGTTTAAGGGCAAATGGAGATACTTCACTTGAGTCCTGCCAGGCAGTGTTCCTACATGATTTCTAAAGGTTGACAATCTCTTCAAAAATGTTGCACAACCAATACAATGTTTTAATAAATACTCTACAGACAGAAATTTGCCATACAGTGAATGTAATTCTGCTGAATGTGTGATCAATCTCTACCACCTCCAGGTTACTGTTGACCTCTGACCCCCCCAGAGGAACATTTATTTCCCCAAAACTAATGCCACACAACAGAGTATAACATGGGCATGGTGTTATTGGTGTTTTCAGTGAGGCTATAGAATAAAATCGTTACTTAGGACCATGTGACTCAAATATGTTTATAAGAAAGACAGATATTGGTCTGTTATCCATTAGGCCAAAAAGTGTGCTCTTAATTTTACAAATTTTATCAAACATTTTCACAGATCAATTGCATATGTCGTCTAGTGTTACAGCTGAATGAGTTCATTGTTTCTAAGACTGAACAGCAGGTTACACAATTGGTTGCAGTTGATCCATGTGGTAGGGAACACTGGAACACAGGCACACAACCTTAACATCTGCCTGAATTGTTTACAGCAACTCTGAATGTCATGTTTTGAATTTTACGTAATTGCTAGTTTTAATAAAATAACCGTACATTCATGGTTTAGTGTTTCTGAGTATTAAATTGGTCCCACATTTGTTACAATCATTGACCACCATGGAACTCTTATATATCTAAATTGCATGCCTCTTAACTATATTTAAATTGGAACATTTGTCCTCTCAAAAATAGCTTCAGTGGAATACTATTATGCGTATTATGCGTTTTGTTTTGTTTTTTACATTCTGGTAATAGTATTTGCAATTTTCAGTGTGTTATATATTTCGCCACAAAAATTTTTTACCTTTTTACATTTGTATTTTGTAGTTCCAGGTAACATTTAATACACTGCAAGGTTTATTTGATCAATATTCTAATTATGAATTAATGACAGAAAGAAAGTCAGTTCCTGCTGTCATTAATGAACAGTTTCATCACTCTTTTACAACCCCCAGAAATAGTTAATGTTAAAAGACCTTTTTCACAGATATTTTGACTTAATAATAGTACAAGTGTTACTACATTAGCGATACCTCTTTTCTATTCAAGTGCAGCTGTAAGACAATGTGACAGTGAGCCAGCACGCACAATACCAGGACCATGAAACTGAAACCAGATTTTATTAAAGTCAATATGTCTGGCTTTTTATCATTAACAAGTCCCAAGGATTTTAGAAAAATTGCCAATTTGCTTTTTTCAGTTGGAGGAAATTTATCAAATCTACGTTGGTATAAATTATGTTTTGCCAGAAAAATGACCCTGTTTAGTCAACGTGTTTGTCCTGTATAAAGATTCCAAAAACAATGTCATTACATTTGAAAGTTGAAATTTTTGTTTTTCGAGCACAACCATTGTTTTACAGCTATACTTAAAAAGTGTTCTAAAGATTCAATGGCAGCATTACAAAATTTACAAATATTACATTTAATATTAAATCCTGGTGAAGAAATGCATGGAATTCTGATAATGGTGTAAAAATACACTTCTTCTGCTTTTGAGGATTAGAAGAAGTTCAGTATTTGGTCCTAAATTCAATAATGTGATTGCTTGCTCAATCATTCACATTCTAAGATACTGAACGTCCACCCAGAATGTTTAAAAAGTCTAAACCTTTGCTGGATATATTCATTAATACAACATTTATCACCAGCTAACCCTATTTTATACCGATTCAGTTCTCCATAGAGTAAAAAACATATATAAATTTCATCTGTGAGTAGAGTTACATCTCACTTTATGCGTTTATTTGAGCATTTATTCCTCTAAATATTAACTTCTCTGATAAATATGCTTCTGTCAGGTGTTTTACAAAACCTCTAAGAAACTGCTATATATATTTTTACTTTTTTCGTGAAAGTAAACAATAAATTCAAGTTAAATGTGGACATGTGGGGGGTTAAAAGTATCAAGTCCACATCTCCCAGAGTCCTCCGCGGCTCGCTCAACCCCCTCATAGCTTTTGCATCCGGGTCTGAACTTCCTTTTCCTCTGTGCCTAGATGCGATGAGGACTTAGGTTTCCCCGGACCTGCGAAAAATCCGAATCCATCCTTGTAAAAGGCACCACCGAACCTCGCCAAAATGACCGAGCAGATGACAGTGAGGGGGACCCTGAAGGGGCACAGTGGATGGGTCACCCAGATCGCCACTACACCCCAGTATCCCGACATGATTCTGTCGGCGTCCCGAGGTGAGGCTTCCCCCGCCGGGTCCGCCAACATGGCTGTGATAGCATTAGGCAGCTAGCTGGTTTACTGCTCTAACGTAAGACAAAATGACGATACAGACGTGAGTGTCTCATTAAATATAATATATAACCAGCCACGAAGACGTGTAATGTATTCATGTTTTTAAAGCAATGTAATCTGCTCGAACTGGGGAGAAAGACGCCAGTTAGCCGGACTAGCTAACACTATCTGTCGCCATCTGTAGTTAAGCATTAGATACGTACAGTCTATCTGTGACACATGTAATAACATACGCATAAATAACTATAGATGTGATAACATACATAGGTGTAGGTGAAAGTGTAGTTACATGCAGAGATGTGTGGACCTTGCAACAACCCACTCCTGATCTTTGTGTATTGAGCCTGCTCACTGTTGATTCAGTGTTTGACAGCTTTCCTTGGAAATGCAATGGCCCTATGCTAAATATGCTAATATTTTAAATATCTGCTTTTTACCACCCAGAAACATTGATTTATTTATTGTTTCTAATGTATTTTTGTTTGTTTTCCAGACAAGTCCATCATCATGTGGAAACTGACCCGTGATGAAACCAACTATGGCATCCCCCAGCGCTCCTTGAAGGGCCACTCTCACTTTGTAAGTGATGTTGTCATCTCCTCAGATGGACAGTTTGCCCTGTCTGGCGCCTGGGATGGGACCCTCCGCTTGTGGGATCTCACCACGTAAGTGCCAGGAGTGGACATGTCCTCAGTTACTGATCAGATGTGTGGCAGTTTAAGTGGAAAGCTGATTCCTCATACAGTTTGTATGCATTAATGCCAACACCAGAGTGGCCACAGGTAAAAGTTAAGCAGGAAAATAATTTTTTATCCATACCTGGTGTAGTTTAGCCACAGGAGTAATAAACAAATTATGCCAAAATCAGAGTCTGGAATTACAGTTTTAAAAAAACATTTATTTTACCCTCAGTTAATTTACTTTCATAGGTGAGCTACATCAGGTCCTTCTCCATACAGTTAATAAGTCACATCTGAGACAAACCCAGTTACATAGTAACTCGCAGCAACTTGATGTAGTTAAGTGACCTGGCTGAATATTTATTTTATTTTAAGATACATGTTAATTATATACATCCTTAAATTCTGTTAAAAATCTGTCTTTGAACACAGAGTAATGTGAGATCAGTTCACTTTCAGTTTGCCATATGGAACTTTTTTCCACCTTTCACACAGTTTTTAGACTTGTATTATAGATGTTTCCTTGTTCCCAAAACACAGTGAAGCATACTGAAAATTCAGCTGGTGCAAAACTAATCAAGTGTGCTCTACCCACACCGCTCTTATGTGCACCACAGATGGAACCACAAAAACCCCTAGAAGTCACATAACATGGCTGATTTTTAGTGTGTTTCTGGAAAATTGATATATGTGTATTACTTGTAGTGCTTTTTTACCCCAAGTGAAGATTTAAAATGGCACATTTGGTCATAATTCAGTAGGTGACCATTTAGTGTCATAGTGTTACATTAACTAAATGTTTTGATAGGAGGCTATAGGAACCTGAAGACCATTTCTTCCATAAACACAGAAAAGACAAGTCTTGACTCTGAAATGTGTTTATAGCGTCTGGATTAGTTCTTATGCAGCATAACTGCAGCATACATCAGAAATGCTCATGCTTACGACTTCTTTTGTTAAGATGTGCAACATTTGTGATCATCTGAAACATTTGGTGTGATGTTTTTCCCCAGTGGCCTCACCACCCGCCAATTTGTTGGACACACCAAGGATGTTTTGAGTGTGGCCTTTTCTGCTGATAACCGCCAGATTGTGTCTGGCTCTCGGGACAAGACCATCAAGCTGTGGAACACTCTTGGAGTTTGCAAGTACACCATCCAGGTGAGCTGCCAGCTCATGTCGCAGACTGTCAAGATCATTCAGACTCTGTCAGTGGAATTGGAGTTTAGTTGCTTTAAGTGTGAGGCTATGATCTTGCCCTTCTTGGAATTAGAAGTTGAAACGAGGCAATTGTTAATAGTTTTTTTTTAAATGCTCTTAAATTTGGAGTTTTCTGAATTACAGTTCAAATTGACATCAGCAGTTAATCATGCTGCCCAGCCGCTCATCAGTGGAACCACTCGTTTTACAAGACCAGCAGCCAAACAAAACACAACCTCAAATGTTGGGTAACCAATGGGTGACTTCAGTCTGTCTTCAATTTGCAGGATGAGAGCCACTCTGAGTGGGTGTCTTGCGTGCGCTTCTCCCCCAACAGCAGCAACCCCATCATTGTCTCCTGCGGCTGGGACAAGATGGTCAAGGTATGTTACTAAATTCCTGTCAGCTTTTGGTTTGAGTTCTGTTACTTTACGGGTGTGCCTTGTGAAAAGAACCTGGGTGAAACTCAGTCCTTAGTGTGCTTGCCCAATGATTTGAAAAGCTGGCATGTATTACCTGACTTCCTCACCGATGAAAATGTTTGAATTGATGAGGGCACAACTGCACATCGCTTTATGTGGCGGTGTGTATCCTTCATAGGTGTGATATAGTCTTCCTGTTCCTGTCCTAGGTGTGGAACCTGGCCAACTGCAAGCTGAAGACCAACCATATTGGCCACACTGGCTTCCTGAACACAGTGACTGTCTCTCCTGATGGCTCCCTGTGTGCATCTGGTGGAAAGGTATGATATAAACTTTTATTATTATTGACTGTTTTTTTTTTTTTTTTTTTTAATCCTTCCATTCTCATTCTGCATTCAAATACCAGCTTAAGCTTGTGGGTTTCAACAGTGATGACAACTTTAGAAGCATCTGTTTAACTGTGATGATAAAGAGGCTGTTTCTGAGTGGAACCTACACTTAAAAAGCTTGACGGGGTAAACCTCAATTGTGGACATGCAAAGGGATAGCTGGGGACATCACGGGCACGTAGCTGTTCTTATTATACTGCTTGGTACTTGGTGCGGACCGTGTGCGGTTGGTGCCCTTGTAGCGTAGTGGCTGTATGCAGAAGTCAGCGTGGATGCAGTCAGAATTTATGTCACCTTGACCTTTGCTATGTGGAAACTGTAACTCTAGCCTTACTGAAGTGTACTTTTCCTCTTTCTGTTTAGGACGGCCAGGCCATGCTGTGGGACCTGAATGAGGGCAAGCACCTCTACACCTTGGACAGTGGTGACATTATCAATGCCCTCTGCTTCAGCCCCAACCGTTACTGGCTGTGCGCTGCCACTGGCCCCAGCATCAAGATCTGGGTAAGTGACTTCATCCTAAATGGCTAACAACTGGTATATAGTACATTAAAGCTATAATGCAAAGGGCAGTGACGAAACTTTAAATGCCAACTGTATTCTTTGATGATAAAGAGGCTGTTTCTGAGCTCTAACATAGACCATTTTTTCATTGTTTAGTGACAGATGCGTCCTTTGTCGTTGATTCTTTGCTTCCTCGGTGTAGTTACTGATTGCCTCTGGTGTTTTCCATCTCTTCATTTAGGATCTGGAGGGCAAGATCATTGTGGATGAGCTGAGACAGGAAGTGATCAGCACAAACAGCAAGGCTGAACCCCCACAGTGTACTTCCCTGGCATGGTCTGCTGATGGACAGGTACAACACACTCAACTCTGTAGTATGTTTCTGGTACTCATGTCTGGCTAACCCACTAGTTTGTGGTTTTGGTGTTTTACCCCCAGTGATTTTACCCATTCACTTTTAACTCTGATGTCCACTGGTGACAGTCCTGCAAATATGAGGGGCAGTAGAAACACACTTATTTGAACATTAAAGGACAACACAGTGACAGAATTTGAGTGCTCTGTGTTAACGTCTGTTCCTTTTTGTTATTTCTTTACAGACCCTGTTTGCCGGCTACACTGACAACCTGATCAGAGTGTGGCAGGTCACTATTGGAACCCGATAAGAACTTTTCGTTGAAGAAACTTTGAATAAAAGACTGTTTGAAAAGGACATGTGTGCTTTCTTGTTTTCAACCCTGTATATCAGTTATAATACAATATGTTTATTTTTATTTGTTGTATGTTTATTACAGGTAGAACTTTACTTTTAATAAAATTCACACAAACTGTATAACAATCGATTGGGAGAATAGTAAATTGAAACTTTAACAAAGAAAGCTAGATTTGGACGTGACAGTCACTTTAACTTTTATATCAACCTTAATGTCTGAGTTCAGTGTGTTCAGAATGTACTTCAGTATTTTTCATACACATTCTTAAATACTGGTATACACACTAAAATCTGAAGTGAGGAAAATATATAAGATTCAGAAGGGGAGTAACATTGATTTGTAATTCAAAGCCAAACAATGATGGCAATGTTACGGTCTGACAAATGTTACGCACACGTATGGATTGTCCCGCTTGGCGTCCCGTAGGTGTTTAGCGGTATCCTAGCAACCGAAATACAGACATCAGTTCCGCGGGGCAGTGGTTTATAGAAACGAGCAACCGCTCTCGGGTTTTTACAGCTTTTTTAAAATAACTTCACTTTACCGGTTTCATATTCTCCCGTATCTTTAACGCGAGGCTAGAGATGCTTTGTAGCTAGCACGGAGGAAAAGATGTACCAAAATTCAAATCCTCGCATTTATGTGCAGAGAACTCTGGCACTCATTAAACCCGATGCCATCCACAAAAGCGAGGAGATTGAAGACATTATCCTCAAATCGGGGTTCACAGTTTTGCAGGTGAGTTTGACATTTCTTGTTTGAAAATGCATTGGTAGACACAGTAACCGAATTACAATGCTCTCTAATGCAACAGGTGTTTCATACGGTGAGCATTTACAATTATCATAACAATTTCAGTCTTCAGTGTGTCAGGATGGGGTTGATCCAACTGATCATATCTGATTAGTTTGTGTATTTTTTATTTTAAGATGCTCCCACATTGAACGGTAACGCGTTTCTCCAATTTTGCAAAGAGCCTCACGAAATTATTGAGTGATTAATTGCACATATATTGTTACTTGCATATATGTTGACGGAGATGTAACAAGAAATTGCAGCACAGAAACGCTGAAAACTTTTTGAGGCAACACACAGACAGTTTCACCATAGTTTGTCCACCAGAGAGCAGTGCCCTGCTCAGTACATACCATGGTCACACTTCACAAAAATTGAAGTGATCTTCAACAAAATTGTCTCTTACAGTAAAAAAAAAAAAAAGATACTGGGCGATATATGACCAGACTTTATATTTCTGACATCATAAATACAGTATCAGTTGGGAAGACCTTTCTCTACAAAACTCAGAGTCTGAATATTTTATCCTTGTGGCAGAAACGGAAGCTGCAGCTAAGTCCAGAGCAATGCAGCGACTTCTACGCAGACCAGTATGGAAGGTTCTTCTTTCCCAGCTTGACAGCCTTCATGAGCTCTGGCCCCATCATTGCCCTGACTCTGGCCCGCAACAATGCTATCGCCCACTGGAATTCCATCATAGGGCCTGTCAACAGCATCAAGGCTAGAGAAACTCATCCAGAATGGTCAGTTTGTTAACTTATAAATTGTTAATTCTTTTGTCCTGTTGTCAGGGTTTTGGGTAATACATAAAATGTATTACAGTGCTAAGCATTTAGATTGACTGCCTAAGAAGGCCGAAGATGGAGGCTGATTTAAGTTTCTGCTAATGCCTTAAATGTTTGCTAAGAAACAGAGGCTGAGACAAATAAAAGAGACCATCACTAACAGAAATAAGGGAATGAAACAGTACTAATTCCCCTACCAAAATAAGTTCTGTGCATGTCTCATATATAGGTTGTTATTATGAGAACACATCCATGTTATGGTGTCATAATACTTGAATATTGCTGTGATATCATGGCAGCAATTCATGGACACATTATGTTATACGAAGTAATAACGTTAAGGAAACATACTGTTTACATTTTCTATATAGTTTTGAAAAAATACCTTTATAATATTGTTTGTTGCTACATACACACTCTATATAATTGATTGTGATTCTGGGCCCTAGCCTCTGACTATAATGAGTCATAGAAATGCTCTTTTTATTTAGTATTGACTATAATGAGTCATAATGATTAGAGATTAGGACCAAACATTTTCATAATTTATGACATGCAATACATAGTTCACTGTGCCCTCTGAATACAGGTCATCTTTGATTTGGTATCAGGATTGGTTTGCGCTCGTGACCACCCAAGCACAAGTATTTATATGAATGTGCTGATTTTTCTCTAGCCTTAGAGCAAAATATGGCACTTCTGACCTGAAAAACGCACTCCATGGCAGTGAGTCATTTCATGCAGCTGAGAGGGAAATCAAATTCATGTTTCCAAACTGTAAGTAATACACACACTCACACATACTCTTGTTCATATGTTCAAATGTTGTATTGAACATTTCTGACTCTGTACGCGACACGCTCTCTCTCTGCAGCTGTAATCGAGCCCTTTCCCTCAAGAGAGGCAACCGAAGAATACCTGAGCAGGTATGTAAACCCCACTCTGCTACGTGGACTCACTGAGCTCTGCAAGCACAAGCCACTCAACCCCTGTGTGAGTATTCACTGCTCAGTATTTTGAGATATATACAAATTGACAAATTTTATTAGTTTTTATGTACCAGCATTACCATTCATATTACTGTTACCATGCTGTTTGCCTAGTCAATTTTTCTGCACTTTTGTTTAAAATAGGTTTGGCTTGCTGACTGGCTGATGAAGAACAGTCCAAATAAGCCTCAAATATGTGATGGAGTCACTGTGGAGCAAGCAGAATGACAGGAGGTGGAACAAAATAGAAGAATACATAATATCAGGCAATATGTTTTGTTTTTTTAAACAAATGCGTTCAGTGATACGATAAAACTAAAATGTATTTTCTGCACCAGTCATCTGCTATGTTTGCCTTCTGTTAAAGTTAGTATATTGATAAATAATTTGTTCTTTTTTAACACTTCTCCAAGTGGTGTGACTTGATTCATTAGCAGAATAAAAATTTAGTAGATCTACATAAGAGCACTAACAACTGGTCCTAATCAATGAATTAATCAAATATCTCAAATTTGTTTATTTTTTTAAATAAAGCATTGAAGCTGCCTAGCAAATCAGCCAAGGGGTTAAAAACGTTGCTATTTATTTACTGAACATAACTGCACTCAATGAATTGGATGAGTTGTTTCACCTGAGTTGAAATGAGAACATTAACCATGTTGGATCGAACACTCTGTAACATGCCTTTGACCAGCTTCATCTTTGGTTGCTCTTCTGGAAATAGTTCGCAAACACAAAATGTATTATTGCCAAATAACCATAACCATATTGCCAAATAACCATGCATTTGGCTTTCTAACAAATGTTACTGAGTGCACAAAGTATGCCAGTAGAAGAAGAAGTCAGTTTGCATGGCAGCTAACAGACTAATATGTTTTTGATAGTTTTTTTTTTTAGCAATCAAGGAAAAAAATGGAGAAAAGTATCTAATGTAATTATTGAGACATGGCTGGGTGTTTAAGTCAGTGTCTAAAGGCCCTTTGAGTGTAGGTAATTTGGTCTGCAGTGTAACTGTGATTGCAGCTTTTTAATATATGTAGTTCCTTACTCATTGTATTGACAGATAGCTGTAATAGAGTGAAGAGGTGACGATTATTGGAAAGACTCGGGTCCCTGCGGCCTGCACAAGATAAGAGGAACAACTTAAAATACATTGCAGTACAGCACGTTATGACCTCTTTGACAATCCCAATAAGAACTGCATACTTCATCACAAAATAAAGTTTATTGCGAACCTGTAGTAGTTCATTATGTACTTGATTTCTCTATTTGATGGTTTTTCTGCTATTTTGTCCAACCACTGTTCATTATTTCTCTTAATCCTGGACTGTAGTCACTGAGTAAAATGTCCATGTGCATATAAAGGGTATTGTGACAGCTCCTTACGTACCCATCAATAATGTATAAAAACAATCTCCATTTTGAATATTTTCCACAATTTTTACACGTACATGGATCGTACTACTGTTGAATTCGTCAACATATTTGTGACATTCAGAGTGAAATGCAATGCAATTCAGACAAGTGTTCAGAGTAACGCTGTGAACCATTATTCAACCTAAAATATAAGCTGTGTCGAGTCGAAATAGCCAAGCACCGAGCAAATTATCTTCATCAATGGCAGAAAAAGGGTACTCTAAGCTCCTTCCTGTGTTCTACGGGCGTGAACGTCTTCTGTGAAAAGAAAGCAGCGCGTATGTAATTGGTTGGTGGCGTGAATGACAGCAGCGAACATCCAATCAGATGCCGCCTCCGCAGAAATGTGTTTTTTTTTCTGCCGGTTCTAGAAAACCAACCACGAGTTGTCGTCGTGTGGGAGAATCCATCTTGAAGAGAGCTCTCCGGTTGTGTGACCAGTAAGCAGGTTTTTGTACTACTTTAGCCTTGCTTTTTTCATTGTATTGTCACGTAAGTACTCCGATTGCCGTAGTCTATTTGTTATTTTTTCTGATAGTGGTAGATTAAATATATATAATTAGTAGAAAATGCGAGTCTAGAGTGCGGCTAGCACGGCCTCTGCATTACGTAACTGCGAATTTGAGTTGCACAGTCTAGGCTTGGTTTATCAGTGTGATACAGATGGTTGTACTTTTTCTAATCTCTGGCTCAGACAGAAATGTACTTTACGTGTTGGCTGGTTACTATGTTGCGTGAGCAAACGTTACTCTGTTGCCACTTGCTGGCACTCGGAAACAAATAAGGGTTTCTGAGGATGTATGGAGCGCGACTGTGCCGGCCAAAATGGTGGGAAATGAATGTATTGGCACCATGTAAATGGCGAAGCATGTACGGCATGATGGGTTATATAATCACAATGATGATATAAGTTAATGACTTTTTTTCTCCTCTGGGTTTAGGTATAATAGTGCAAAATGTCCGAGACAGAGCAACAGTATATGGAAACATCAGAAAACGGCCACGAAGTCGACGATGATTTCAACGGAGCCGGCCTCACCGAAGAGGGGAACGACGACAGCGTCGTGAATGACTGTGGGGAGGGCGCGGGGCCCGACGCGGACACGAATTCGCAGAACGGCGGCACGGAGGGCGGCCAGATCGACGCCAGCAAAGGCGAGGAGGATGCGGGGTGAGTCGGAAATGGCATAACGCGAGTCAGTAGTGAGACCCGACAATTATAATACGCACTCGTGGTTTACCATGTTTCTTTGTTCCAACCGGGCTTTGTTGGCGCCATGTGCAGAGTGGAGGGGGGATGGGCGCCTGAGCAGGGATCAAATCTAACGTACCGGCTTATGAGAAACTATGGATACGCGGTGTCCGTTGTGGTCGTATAGCGATCATCCCGGTGTTGAATTAATGTAAAATAGCTTGAAGTCATTGCGGCTATAGCCTGCCTTCATACGTCACCGGGTCAACAGATGTTCTGGAACAGTGTGTACAATTACAACCCCTCACCCCCCCAACCACAGCCATATTTATCTGCTTGTAATTCTAAACGTGTCCCTTTCCCTCTTTTGGTGTTTATAGGAAGATGTTTGTTGGTGGTCTCAGCTGGGACACAAGCAAGAAGGATCTCAAAGATTACTTCTCTAAATTTGGTGAGGTGACAGACTGCACCATAAAGATGGATCAGCAGACAGGCCGGTCAAGAGGCTTTGGCTTCATTCTCTTTAAAGATGCTGCCAGTGTGGACAAGGTGAGTTGGGATGCAATTATCCTGGAGCTTAAGGAACTCTAGTGTGTTTACAGGACAGACAGTTTTCAAGTGTGTTTTGTTTTTTTTCTATTTAGGTTCTTGAACAGAAGGAGCACAGGTTAGATGGCCGACAGATCGACCCCAAGAAGGCCATGGCCATGAAGAAGGATCCAGTCAAGAAAATCTTTGTGGGAGGCCTTAACCCTGACACCTCAAAGGAAGTCATTCAGGAGTACTTTGGGACCTTTGGAGAGGTAGGACATTCACTGGGTTTTGTCGGCATGTAGAGTCACTGAATGGTTACAGTGATATTGATTGTTTCAAACGTTTGTTGTTGTTTTTTTTTTTCTCTCTGTTTAGATTGAGACCATTGAGCTTCCTCAAGATCCAAAGACGGAAAAGAGGCGAGGATTCGTATTCATCACATATAAAGAAGAGGCTCCGGTCAAGAAAGTTATGGAGAAGAAATACCACAACGTTGGTGGAAGCAAGGTAATAGCAATATCACCCCTTCTGCATACAGGGGCAATTGCGTATGAGTTTCATTTCTAAAAGCCATTTCACTCTTTAATGTGATGTGTTCTTGTGTGGTGTTCCAGTGTGAAATCAAAATAGCCCAGCCCAAAGAGGTCTACCAGCAGCAGCAGTATGGCGCCCGTGGATATGGAGGACGTGGTAGAGGCCGTGGAGGTAAGCACCTTTTTATGTGCATACTAATAGTCTTTCTCTTAGCCTACATTCAGTGGTAGATTTGAATTTGTGCAAATTTACCGTCTGGGTCTTGTGACAAGAGCTTCACCTGTTGTTTCTAGGCCAGGGCCAGAACTGGAATCAAGGCTACAATAACTACTGGAACCAGGGATACAACCAGAACTATGGCTACGGACAGCAAGGCTACGGATATGGCGGCTATGGCAACTATGACTACTCTGCTGGTTATTACGGCTATGGGGGTGGCTACGATTACAGTAAGCGATAAGTGCCCCCAGGGAAAGAAAAAGAAACTTTATTTTCTTGGTCCTCCTTGTTGTACAGAAGAACTCAGTCCCTTTTTCTCTTGTCCTCCAGACCAGGGCAATACAAGCTATGGGAAAACTCCAAGACGTGGAGGCCACCAGAGTAGCTACAAGCCATACTGATCACACGTAGTGCAGGTATGCATTTTTGCATCATCCGTGGTAGTATGAGAACATAGCTGTAACCATTGGTGCCTTTTTTGACCCGAAAGATCTCCATCTACTCTAAATCCATTCAAGCATTGTGGTGGGGTTAGGGTAGGCCGTGTTGTGGGGTCTGTGATCATTAAAGATGGATTCATTCCACCTGTCAGCCATCTTAAGATGCATCTCTACAAACACTACTTGATCAATAAGGGTTGAGTTGGTGGTGGTTGAGAACAGGAACAAGGACCGTTCCACCTTTCACCAGGGTGCTACGTGTTAATAGCTAGTGGTCGTGTGTCCCTGCCCCCACTCCCCCCCCCCCTTCAAAGTGTGTCTGTCCATTCACTGACCTGTCAAACTCATTCATGCACCTGTCTGTCTTTGTGTAACTGCATGCCACATTTGGTTTATTCTCAGTAACGTTAAGCACCATGTTTTTCTCTTAAGGTCTAAAGTAAATAAGAAAGAGATCCATGGTCTGACCACAACGAACATGGGCTCTGGCTTTTCCTTTGGAGTTGGCAGAAATTTGGACTCATGCTCCATTTGTACAGATCAAGTGAGGAACTGGGGAAGCAAATGTCACTTTTCCACTTTTTATTTTATATTGTTTTGTGTCCATTTACATTTCCAGTGATGGAAGTGTTATTTTTACTGTACTTTTTGGTACCTTTTTGAATCTAATGTATTGTATGGTTGTATTTTTACATGTCTACTGGATTTACAGATGAGCAGGAGCAAGAGCTTTTAAAGCTCACAAATAAAACAATTTTGCTTTTTTTTTTTTTTTTTTTCTTTTGGTGTTTCTAGATCTTAAGTTTTTTTTGTTTCTCCCGTGCTGAGTGTTGGATGCGAGTTGCATGGCTTCAGATGTGGGGTGAGGTAAAATAAGGGATTTAAACTAATCAAAGGGTTCATTGTAAGAGTGTCAAGTGAATGTTTGCAGATGGCATAGTAGACGAAGACAACCAGCATCTTTTTTTTTTTTTTTTTTTTTTTGGCTTTTAAGGAGATTCTTCCCCCATCATGTCTGCAATTTTAAGTGGCTTTACTAGTGTTATTCAACTGAACGCAAGCCTGTTAATGTAAGAGGGTACTCCCTCTCTCACTGGAAACTCATTCCTCTAGTGTCTTGGGCAAATTGGTAGAAATAAACTTTTGGTTTATATTACACATGGATCTTTTTGTTATTATTTGTAAAGTTAATGTTAAATGTTCTGTACTGTTAAATGGCTTGCTTGTTTTGTCTTGAGTAATGTTAACATCTCTACGGATGCCTCTTTGGGAAGCTGTGGGAGAGGGCTTCACTGCCTGCAGGATAACGGGCTGAGTGTTAATACCCACCCCACTAGATGTGAAAACTGCGATACTTGAGCATTTTTGTGAATGTGTCCAGGAGTTAAAAAATAGTGGTCTGGTAAGTGCTTATCTCAACCATAATGTGTTTTGAGAACATGAAGTGTTGTAAGCTGGGACTAATTATTTTAAATATTGCTACTGTGGGCAAAAGAAAATACTCAGAATAGTCAAAGAGTGAAAAATTAACTTTATTTCTTGACTTAAAAAAAAAAAAAGGTCTTTATGCAAGTTCATTAGTGTTACATTAGCATCTTGTTTATCAGTCACCCCCCACCGCCCCAAGTGCTAAAGATGTGCTACAGCTGGCATCAGTTTAAATGTGATTTTCCCACAGTTGGCTGAGTTTCATCTGAGAGGTGACTGTATCTCCTCCTTTTCCGAATGTTGTCTAATTGGTGTAATATGGAGTACATTAGATAAAAATAAAAAATGTGTGGCCACGAGATCATAATGCTATCTCGTGGCCACGCATTGTTTTTTTTTTTTTTTTTTTTTTTATCCAATGTCACCAGAGGGGCTCCGTAGTACTGAACACCTGGTGGGGGAAAAAAAAAAAAATTTCACTTCAGGTTGTGCAGCTTTTTGAGCAATCATCCTTCAGTTCTGAATCTCATCCTACCATCTACTGTCACCGCTTTTATATTGGCTGGATTTAAGCTTTGGTATAAAAATGAACTGTTAGACAGTTGTTATACATCAGACTTATACAAATGCATTTCAAAAACAAAGTGACCTATTCCCCACAGTGGTCAGTGTTGAGTGCGAGGCGGCAACATGTTCTGCCAAGTGAAACGACTGAACTTGTTTGATCTTCTTGAACCTCAAGTATAGACATTCATACCTCTACCTCTGAACTTTATGAATGTGACCATTTGACAATGTCTGATGCAATTAAAAGTTTTTCTACAGGTTTAACAAACCTTAGATGTCTTCCTTTTCCAGTTTAAGGTCACTGGCTTCTATGTCTGTGAGAACAAGAAAAACTCATGAGTTATTCTGGACATCAATGTGTGAAACAAATTCTTTAAAAGCATTTTTTTTTACTATTGTTACATTGAGTGCTATATGTTAACATACAAACAATTATCTGGCAACAGCTGTACTGTGAAGGTGGTGTTTGTGCAGTTAACCTGTGAGGATGCGATCAATACATTTCACCACCAGTTCTGCATCCTCCATAGAGAAGCACATAGGAGGTTTAAACTTCACGACACTTTCCCAGGGGCCGTCTGTACTGACACAGATTCGGTCCTCCTCTTTCAACCTAATATAAAAGGAGCATTAACTTAGATCCCAGGACAGCACATGGCAAAGACAGTCTGTCTCGTTTCCTGGCAAATAAAAACAGCAAAACTATAAGTACTGCACCACGCCGTAGTCCCATACCTCTTCACCACCAATGCTGCTGTTTTTGTGGCAGGAGTCCTCTGCTCTCTGTCAGTAACCAGCTCAAGTCCAACAAACAGTCCTACACCTCTGTAAAAAAAAATAAAATAAAATAAAAAAAAAAAAAATATATATATATGTATTGTTGGTTAGACAGAATTTGGTCCATTATGGTGAAGAAAATAGATAAATCTGACATACACACATACCTACATTAGTTCTACACTATGTGTGTGAAAATGCCGTGGTGGTGTGTATATTTATTCTTAACACTTAATACTTTATCTAAGATGAATCTCAAAGTGACATTACATGATTAATAAAGCGGGCGATCTTATTCATTTTTGATGAAAATGTTTGCACAACTCTTTAATATTATTTAGGGAAAAGTGATTTCTTAAGACTACACTTGCTGGCAGTTGTAGAATTCATGTCCATACAGGCCATTATTTCAAAGAAAAACATTTGGGTTTAGCAATATAAACCTTATATCTTCAAAATGAGTTACTGCTTTTTTTTTTGCTGGGAATTCAAATCAAAGCAATATACAATCTCATGTGCCTTACGTAGGACTTTATCACCCAAGGCAATTTGGCATATCAGTTTTTCTGCTATGATTAACATTATTATTTATGAAACAAAATAGCATGTCTGTAAGGTAAAGTCACAACATTAAGATGTGTCACCTTCTCTCAGTAGCCCTGCATATCCACCCAGGTGTCTTAAAGGGTCCACTTAAAAAAAGTTATACTTTCACGGACTGTTGTTGGTGTACAAACACAACTGGCATTCTTTTGATGCGGCTTAACTGACTCTGCATCATGCTGTATGTTTTATTAAGATGTATGGTTTTCTGATTTGTTGAGCACATCTCGTCATCATTATCTCTCTATGTCTATTTGAAGCCCAAGCACCTCAGCCTAAAAAAAATTTGTGCAGCCAGTTATCACAATATAAGCTCTACCACCCAGCTGAGCACTGTACATGCTCACAACTGTCTTCACAAGAGATCTAATCAGCCAAGATAAGTGAGAATACCTGTGTGGATTTACCAAGACTGTGGGAACTTTAATTAGTGTTGGCAGTGAAATGGTGGTATAAGGGTATTAGGTAACAACATCTTCAATATCCAGATTGTTCATATCGATTAATAGTTTATTATTATTATTATTATTATTTTTAACTGATTTAATGCCGGGGCACTGAGAATAGAATATCATTAGCCTTCATGACTGCGAAGAGCCAGAGTGAACTAGTCACTGCATCCTTACCTGACATCGCCAATTATTTGATGTTTTGCTTGCAGCTTTGTGAGCAAATCTTTAAGATATGCTCCGACTCTCATGGCGTTTCCTCTTAGGTCCTCCTCCTCTATGACATCAAGCACTGCCAGGCCAATAGCACACGACACTGGATTCCCTCCAAACTGCATGAAGTTAGACAGACTTAGTTAGACTTTTATTTCATCTTGATATATAGAAGATTTTTTTCTCTTTCGACCTTAAAAGAATCTTTCATCATGTAACTGACATCAGTTTAGAAATAATAATTGTACTTACTATCATATCACATATTAATGTTAATGTCATGATTTATGTCAGACTATAAAACTGGTCAGCTTGTTTCTTATTACAAAAATAACTGGATTAGTAGTCTACAGCTGGGAAAGGCTATAGAGGCCAACCTGAAGGCGCTTTCCTTCATATTTCATTAAGGCTACTGTATAGTCACCGTATTGAAGTACTCCACTCCATTGGCTGTGAAAGCTCCAGCTATCTCCGCAGTGGTTGCCACACATGCCAAGGGATGTCCATTTCCCATTGGTTTCCCCAAGGTCACTATGTCAGGACAGAAACCCTCTCCCTGAAGCTGGAATGCCCAGAAGTGACTTCCCACACGTCCAAAACCTGTCTGCACCTCGTCTGCCACAAACACTCCACCGGCTGAGCGCACATATCTGAGAAGCGTACGAGGGAGACGTACCATGTCACCATCATTGTACATGTGGATGAGCAAAAACAGATCCTGAAAACCAAGTCACTACTCACTCTGCAACTTTAGCTGAGTATCCTTGCGGCAAGATGAGTTGCCCTCCAACACTTGGCAGTGATTCAGCAAAGAAGGCACAGATCTATGGGGAAAAAGGCAGAAATTAAGTAGTGTGACTGTTATGGAGTAGTCATGTTTATTTACTACTTATTCTATTCATGCTGCATGGAATTGTGTTAAAGTGTACCTTACGACCTTTCCCGTGCACCTCCTCTATTAAGTCTTTCACTGCGTCAGCATATGCTTGGCCTGGGTTGGGATGATTCTCTCTGATAATGCCTTGGTAGGTGTCTGGTAAGGGTGCCTAGGTGGTTGAAACACATTCTTTCAGATATGCAGGAGTCCACTGTTGGCCAGCAGTTACTGTTATGATGGTTGTATAAATTTACACACCACATGAACCCATTCTTTCTGTCCTGCCAGTTTCCGGAACTTGTAAGGACTAATGTCGATGAGGGACATTAGATGCCCATGGTATGCACTGGTATAAAAGAAGAGTTAATTGTAATTGATAAGCAGGTGTATTGTCAGAGGGTGAATGTTTTGCCTTAGAACACAATACTTACTGATCAAGCACAATAACGTCCTGGTGTTGGGTGTACTGTTGTGCCAAGCGTAGGGCAAGATCATTGGCCTCTGAGCTGTCACAAGAACATGCATAAAATCACTGGGATGGTACTTCAGGAATACTATTCTGTGGGGTGTGTTAAACAGCATTACTTACCCAGAGTTAACAAAGTAGAAGACGCACAGTTTCTCAGGGAGGGTGGCAGCCAGGCGGTCTGCATACAGGACTATGTTGTCGTGCAGGAATCGTGAATTTGTGTTCAGGAGGTCCATTTGTGCTGTTGCAGCTTTTGTAATGCTGGGGTGACAATGGCCCACTACAACAGAAAACATACTGCATGTTTGCCAGTGGGAAACAAGAGTGTAGTAAACTAGATTTATTAAAGGTACTAACTAGGGACAATACACTGGATGATAAATGTTTTACCGTGGTGAACATTGCTGATGCAGTCCAGATAGCGTTTGCCGTTTTCGTCGAACAGATACTGGCCTCTTGCTCTTACTATTTTGACAGGGTCGTCTGAATAAAAGAGTCTACACGACTGTCTGTAAGCGAAAGATTGAATGCATGTCAGTACTCTTTCGTGCACAGCATGAAAATCAGACAATGCCGGTCAAGATTCATTTTAACATACCCGATTAATCTCTTCCTCATTGCAAGAGTCTCTTCTTTCCTGAGTTTCTGAAGTGCCATAGCGTCTTAGGCCTATCTGTGTTCAATGTACACTAAAGACTGATGTGGCAATGGAGAAAGTTAACTATCGGCAGTTTACTGGTCTTCCTTGGAGGTCTGTGCACCCGTCTCCCTCCCGTTAGAACTGTGTTTCCCCTAGCGCCCCCCTCCTCGTTTGAGGTTAGGGCTAAATTCAAGTTATACTCAGGCCAGGCCTAGCAGAGATACCGGTATCAGTCAGGTTACAGTGATGGCAAACATAGGGAAACAGACTTCGAGTCCGGTTTCTGGAACTGTTTTGCTGTCTCGTCTTGACATCCACCACGCATGCGTCAATGATAGATTTGGGTCCACTAAACGTTAGCTTAAGCATTCTGCTATAGAGTTTTTTTTTAATTGCAGATATAATTAGACTATTTAAATTACAAAGATATTACATTATTCTACATAAATAAGAGAAAAACAGCGTTTACGTGTCTCTAAGACTTTGTTTTGTCATTTTTGATTTGATGCTGTCACTTTATTTAGAAGGATCTAACTGTGGGGCTGTTAATGGGACAGAGACGTAAAAAATAACATTAACTTATGATGCAATTTTTTGTTTCAGTTGGAAACACATAAATAAACGTCATATTGAAAAACTATCCGCTATATAATTATTGTGGATTTCCCTCCAATTGCGATTTTTAAGGCGAGTATAAAAAATACCTCTGTATTGGTATCGTCCAAAGGCTATAAATACTCCGCTGAACTACGCTCTGTCCGGTTCGCTGTGTGCAGCTTCGGTTGCTAAGGAAACACTGCATGCAGGTAATACATCAGGACAGCTGTAGCATGCTAGCGTGCAAATAGGCTGCGTAGCCAAGCTAACGCTACAAGTAATTTAGATGTACATTATCGGCTCAGCCATTTCTTATCGACCCCTTTTCATATTGTATTCTAACGAGTTGTGCCTACAACTGGGTGCAATGACAAGCTATTGCCCGGTTGCGAACAGACCCAATGGAAGTAACGTTAGTTAGGGCACTTGTTATCCTATCAGCTAGCTAACAGAACCGGCTAATAACTTGGTGCTCCGCGGGCTGCATCGTGTCGCTGAGCTAGCTTACTATATCCTTTGCCCAGCAGCTAGTCGCTATCCGATTTAGCCAGCAAACGTAGCCTCATGGTAATACGTCCACCACGGCCAATGACAAACAGATGTCCTGTAGCTAACACTGGAGATAACGTAATATATTTTTAATTTGCAGACCCAAACGTTGTGGTGTTTTTCGTTTCGTGTTTTTTTTTTTTCTGGACGAGGGCAAGCTGCGTAACACAGACTTAAACTTATTTGTTGGTTTGCGTGTTTGTAAAGACTGAGAGTGTATTTAAGTCAGAACACAGAACTAGCCTTACTAACAGCCTTAATCAGTAGTGTTTTGTGCTAGATGTGTCTCACTTATCGTTTTGAGAATATCATATCATCAACTGTTAAAGTAACATCAACAGTAAAGTTTCTAGGTCAGATTGAATAGTGATTTCAAAGTTTCAAATCATCTGGTGGTTGACAGCATTGCTCTTGGCTGTTTCTGAGCAAATGGAGTCATTCTGTGGGGCGCAGTGCTCCTTTTATTAGTGGCTACTGCCACATGATAAGGTTCAGCCTGTGCCCCTGTACCGGTGAAGTAGCTTGTCCTTTGGCATGTGAAACTAGGCTAACAGTGTAGGACCATGTTCGCCACAAGGAGGAAGGCCCTGGAAGCCACATCTGACAAAGTCTAATAATTTGAAGTTGGTGCAGTTAATGACTGGTCTGTTGTCAGCATTAAATGTATGTATCTAAATCTTTGGTGCTCTGCACTTGTGAAGAGGAGTCCAAAGGTTTAAAGGCTGTGTTACATGTTAATACAGGGGACAGAGATAAAATGCTGTCTCTCTGTTTTAGTTTCAATTTGAAATGTACAAGTGTGCAAATGTTTCATGGGATTCCTTATATGGGCCAGTGAAGGTTAATCTTCAAAGATGTTTGTGAGATCAGTAACCATTAGATCTTAAACACTTAACTTTGTGCTATTAGCATACAATGAAAATGTCTGAGGAATGTGTGTTAATAAAATGGACCCACAGGCTGTCTTGTGGTCCTCTGCTCTATGCATCACACCATTTTGGCTTCACTGTGGTAATATAAGCCCTAGAGACCTGGTCACTGTTCTTTTGTCCCCTTTGCAAAGATACCATGGCATGCTTCCAACCCCTATCCCCATTCATTTTTCACACACTTCCCCCATCCTTTCCCTTTTTGACTCTCCCTCCCCCTTCCATTCTCTTCACAGTTCACAACTCTTGTCATTTGTGTTTATTGGACCCATCTCACTTTGATTGCCATGGTATTGCCCCTGAGATTTTCATTTGGGGCATACTCTGCTTTTTCTTGAAATTACACTAGTTCACGTTTGTAGTCCCAACAAGAAGTGGCCATGTTCACCGTGCGTGATGGAATGTGAAGTGTTTCTTTGTTCTGGGTCTGTTCACATCCATGTGGGTTCTCTCTGCCTTTTGTGAACATGAACTTCTGCCTCTGCCTTTCATGTGTGAATGAGGCAGCATGTTTCATGTAGAAAAACGTGGCCAATACTTAGACCATATTTATTCAGCCATTCTGTTCCTCTTTCTGCGGGCTTTTCCACACAATAACCATTATGCCATGTTGGAGGAAAGTCCCCATTACCAGTCTTTACACTTACATTATACATTAAGGCCTGATGGATCTGTCTGGCAAATTTATAAGCTTCTACTCAGTGAAGTGCTTTGTCTTCAATGTTTGTGTGACTAGTTTCAGTTAATTGTTGACATTGTTTGACACAGATCCCTTCTCATCTGTCCCTCTAGGTGGCATAAAGATGATGGTGGCATAGTGAGCAAGCAGGTCAGTCTGGCTGGTTGAGGTGTGGAGGGGACACCACAAACCACGCCAGGATTCTGACTAATAAAATTTCCACTGCCCTCAGTAAATCTCCTCATTATCCATGTCTATCCCTGGATCGTAGCTACAATTATGGTGACGCTTATCACGGAGCAGCTCCGTAAGCAAAGTCTGGAAGAGCCTTATCACAAGGCTTTCTCATTCAATGTGAATGTGGTAAGTTGGACACAAAACTAAAATCTTGTCTTTTTCTTTGATTTGCCTGAATATCTGAACATATTTTTAATTATGTTTCTGTTTCAGTCATTACCTGCAGTGGGCTCCAGTCCCACTGTCTCGTGGAGTGCATGCAGATCGAGACAAGGCAAGTTCATTGAATTAAGCAATGCATTTGTAACCTATCGGTGGGGAAATCTGTCTCATATCTGTCTTTTGGCACTTTCAGAGACCAGCTCAGCAACACACCCATCATCCAAAGCCAACCTTCTGGATGGTTCCTGTGGACTCGACTCCTTATGGCCTCGGCCTTCGCATTCTGGAGAACGTCTCCAGAGAATGGAGGTCTCCTTCACAGATGAGGCTTTCCAAAGCTCACCTCCGCCACCACCTCCAAAACGCCACTGTCGTTCGCTTTCTGTACCAGAAGACCTGTCTCGGTGCCGCTCCACCTGGCATCCTAGTGCATCAAAGGTTTGGACCCCGGTCAAACGTGGCTGCCAAAGTGGAGGAGCATCTAGTTCAGGCTCTGGAGCCAGCTCTTTGCCACTTTGTGGTCCCAGTTCTTCTTTCACCTCCTCCTCCCTACACTCATCCTCTAGCCCTACCTTCTTTAGCTTAGCACTGTCCTCTGACTCCCCACTACCATGGAGCTTCCCATGGGACCCCTGTGACACACTGAAAGGAGCCTGCTCTGCCTCCTTTGCTACTCCTTCATCCTGCTCCTCTTCACCGGCCCCCCTGATTTCTCACTCAGTGCTGCAGCGACGCTTCTCCCTCTCCCCTGTGCACATTCAGGACACCTCTGTGGTGCTCCTGCCCCCCCAGCCCTGCCCTGCTTCTGCTCTGACATATGGCTGTTCTGGCATGGAGCAACCAGCCCTGTCTCCATCTCCCACTTCAGCCTGCAGCACACCATCCTCCTCTAGGCGCGACCTGCATCCAGCGCTGCCACGATGCCACTCGCAGCCCTGCGACATGCGCAAACCTCGCTTGAAGAGGCGCCATGATTCAGATGTTCTTCCCTACCCCAGGCCAGGCCTTGACTTCAGCAAGATGACACAGGTGAGCAAGAAAGTCCAGTGGTCTGGTAGGTAGTTGCTGGAAGTTCCTCTTTATATCGATACATGTATTGAGATAGTTTTTTGTTGTTTTCTTTTTGTCTGGAGCTGAATAAAGGCTGTCCAGGCAGAATTCTTAAATCCTTCAGACTTATTCTGACAATGTGGGCCTTTTTTTTTGTGTAAGCCCATCAACCCAATGAATCCATTCTTAACCAAAGAAATGGGCACTGCCATCCATGCAGGCTTCCTGAAAGTCATCACTACAGGACTTTTATTTTATTGTCTCTGTATGTGTCCAGGAAATATTTGAAGCTGGCAATTTGTGCATCAAAAATGAGACGGGACCACATTTTAGGAAGGTGTTTTGCCACATGTTTAGTGGTAGAACTGTTGTCACATGATACTCATGACCTTTCTTTCTCCTGTGTAGATTGGTAATCGCGAGAGCCCAGTGTGTGGTACAGATGGCTGCATAGTTCCAGTGTCTTCCCAGGCAGAGCAGCGCTCAGCCTTCTCCCCTGCTGAGTTCCTGGGACGAGCCAGCATTGGGCCACTAAGCGAAAGTGAAGAAGAAGACGAGGGGGAAGAAGATAAAAGAAACAGGACTGTAATAGATGGAGGACAAAAGATTGTTTTTGAAAGAGACTGCACCGAACTGGACTTGAATCTTATAGAAGAAAACTGACTAGTCGTTGGTGCTCCCAGCCTGATTACTGCATTCATAACCATGTTAAGCACACCAGTAGGCTTTGTGTGCTCTTCTGGCAGAATCCTTGGGAACCTGCTGCCCTCCTAAGGTGTCCAGAGTTTGTAATCAAAAACCAAGCAATTAGGGTTATCAAATATCAAATTACAATGTTATGATTGTAACACTTGAGCTAGTTCACTGTTCAACATTTCACAAAAATGTCAGTGCCTGCCTATTCAACACTCCATAGGGAAATGTGCATGAGCAAATAAGCGAGTTTTCATGCACAGACTTTTGGCTAATATTTCATATTGATACAAGTCTTAATTAGCATTAACCATTGGTAAGCATCGTGATATCCTTACATATCCTTATCAAAGAACACTATATACTGCACTAAGCAGAATATTCTTAATATTTCCTCATATGTGACTGAGGCAAAAGTTAATGGGATAGAGGTAAGGGTTCCTCAGTGGGTCTCTGAATCTGGATATGAGTGTAGATGAGCTGGTAAAGGTGGACATAATGTTGCCATGTGTCGGTCAAAATGATATGCGGGTAGCCCAAAAAAACATAAGAATACTATCTATATATAGATGTTCTCCTGTATATTGAACAGGATACATTCCAAGATTTTGCTGCAGTTCCTTAAATCCCTCACAGACCCTAAAAAAAACATCTATGTTTACTGCTGTTCTGTCATTAATTTAGCTTGTCCTTTTGGAGAAACTCTACACCATCAAAGGGAAGCTTTTCTTGTGATAGAAGAAAGGATAGCTCTCCCTTTTTGTGCATCTGTTCTTTTCTTTTTGGAGTTTTCACAATTGCTTGGACATTAACACACCTTTTCAGCAGTCATACTGATGATACTGTAAACTGACCATGCCTTAAGCTTAAAATACAGAGTTCTTGGTGCTCTGGTCTTCTTTTCACAGCCAGACATTTTTGCAATCTCCATTTGCGCTGATTAAGATATTTTTGAACAGGTGGCACATGCACTATAATAGTCAGTTGAATAACTGAATCGATGCTGCAGCTGGACTTCATAGGGCACAATGAAATGTACTGTACAGCGGTTAGAGTGAGTACACATGTCGAGCCAATTCTATGAGTGTACATGACAAAGGTGGTAGTGATGCAAATGATTTGGTGGCCTTTCAGAAATGGTTTTTCATGTGTTTTCAGATGGAAATATTCCTGTTGCACAATTTATGTACAAATAAAATTTAATAGAGAATGTTGTTTTTTTTTCAAAATCTGTCTTGTTTTCTATTCAGAAATAATTTATACAGCCTGTAGTCAAACAAAAAGTAAATCGGGGGCAGTAGTTTATTAGATTGCTGTGTGACCTCTAGTGGCTGATTTCAGTATTAAAGTGATTTTTTTTGCTTAGAAATGTATAATATTTAGTCCATTCTGATATTAACAGCAAGTATTTATGCATAAACAACTAAATTTTCTGTTTGAGGAAAAAAAATTCGCACCAACTTAATTAACCTGAATTATAGATGTAGGAAAGCGAATGAGTGCGTGGAGCTTTGAAACCATTCAACAGTGGGTAAAGTTAAAGCACACTAGAGACGTTTTGGATTATTTTATAAGCAGGCATTTTATAAACAGCTGAAAGAGTCTTACATGTGTTTAAAGGAGAAGATAGCCGTTCCGCCGTGGAACGTGAGGGCGCTCCTTCCTGGCCAACGATGCTTTTTCGCAGACCGTCTGACCCCCCCCACCAACAAGCCACTTCCTCTTTTGTCTAATTTCATGGCGATCGGGAGAGAGGGAACACCACCGACGCACGCACACTGTCTCAGCACTCTCGAAAGAGTTTATTCGGGGTAAATAATTGACAATTTTTGCAAGATTCGGTCACTGGGTTTCAAAGTAGTCCTGCTTGAATTCAGTCATGTGGGCGATTCACCTTTCCCTGTAGAATTAATCATTTTTTCAGCTTTTGGGTCAGATATTTCACATTGTAGCGCCACTCGCTGATAACAAATCGGACGAAATGGGCTCCCCCTCCGCCTGCATCTCTCCCACACACTCAGCGGCACGCTAGTTAACGGCGCTGGCTAGCTAACGTTAGCAACGCTGCAAACGCCTGATATGTGTAGCTATGCAGATGGTTTCTTTTGACACACTTCACAAGTTAGTGGCAGCTAATTAACACCGACTGCCGTGTATGTTCGAGAGAATGTGCAGTTTCATTAAAATGTTAGCCACTTAAAGTACTCAAATGTTTGTGTTTGTGTTAGCTAGCCAACGTCGGCTAGCTAGCCGCCGTGCTATGTATTTAGTTAGCGTTAGCTCAGCAATTCAGAAGTTAATGTTATCTGAATTATCTCAGAACGAACAGACAAAGTATTGTGAGTTTCTCACAAAATATGAACTTAATAACTGCAGTATTTGCATGGAACGGATAAATGCTCCTCATTCATTGCGGGAGCCCCATTTTTTCTTGATAGCGGAGAAAAGGTTTAGCTAGCACCTAGCAGGCTAGTTAGTTAACGGTAACTTGGCTGTTAATGAGGGGCTGTGAGATGTTTCCAAGTGAAGATGTCGTTAAAGTCAGACACTCAAACGGATAACGTTAACTTTTGTGTACAAGTGGTTGTGTTTTTGCAAGCCAAAGTTAAGCGGGATCTTGCTGTGAGTGCAGCCCTAACAGGTTAAACAGAAAAAAAGAAACCGTACGTTTAAGGTGTTATGAGCACAGATTACTTTTATCAAAACACCGGGTCACCGGGATGTACATTTTATTTACTCTTGCATATGAAATCCTTGCCAGTGTTGGTAACATGGAGTTATTCTTCTTTTAACCAACCGACTGCTGTGATACTAACTGACATTATCATATCTAAGGCCAGAATACTTTTTTTCTTTGTTTACAGTGTAAACTAAGTTGTCTACCTGACTGGCACAAGGAACACTGTTCTCCAGGTGAGTCTTTGTCAGCAGTTTGTCACTGTAGAAATAACCCACTATGATCAATTACTCTGGGTTTAATTTGATTAACTTAGTCTATTTCCAGTGATGAGTGAATGGTTATTTTTCCAATTTCTTGTCATCATATCCTTGTTTTAATTGGTCCACATGAGTATACCACATTTTTATGCCAGATTAGCCACGTGCCTTAATTGTCTTTGCTGACCTTTCCCCCTTTCTGTGCAGGTGAATCTTAGAGGACATCACTAAAGGGGCTCCAGAGCACTTGGATCTGTTCTTCTCTGTCCCAGGTTCAGACTGCTTGGTCTATGGCGCTGATGGACAAACACAAACAGGTCAAGCGGCAGAGACTTGACCGCATTTGTGAGGGTGAGATTTCATAAATACTATATGTTGTGTCCACATGTGAGGACCAGGGCATTTTTGAAGCCTTTGAATCTGCTCAAACCTTGATCAAAGTCTGTGCATTCTCTGAAACCAGGTGCCGACAGCTGCTTATTATGTTTGTATATATATAAGAAATATTTTCTTTTGCTTTAGTTTACTGAAGCGCTATTGGTTAATACACTTGTCTGTGGTTTTCTTCACTTGGAGTAACAATGCCACCTTTCTGGTTAAAATGCTAACCCTTATTGTATGTCTTATTTCCCCTCATTTGGGCATGGAGGAGATTGCTATTTGTTCATCTTTTAATTTTTAGTTAAATTGGTATGTAGGTTGGTGTCTTACATATTGAAGATAACAAGTAAACATTTTTTATGTTGCTACTGGCATATGCAGTCATGGCCAGTACACTGCAGATTTCTAGAAGAGACAGTATTTTGAGCTGGAGTAGATGATGGTGATCAGACATAATGGTGCACTAAAATGGAGGGAACAGTCTGGGAGCGTCTCAGGAGACGGGTGAGAGGGAGAGGACAAGGTGAAGGGTCGTAGGGCAGGCAAATGGGCAAGCTGTCACTTTAAAAAACGACAACAGCACAAACCGCCCTCGGCCTCAGCCTCGGCTATGCTAATGAGGTTAGTGCTGGTTGGCTGGCCCTCAATGGAGCTGCATGTGATTGGAGGCTGGTCGTGGGGGAGGGGCTGGGCGTGGATGACAGCTGGGATCCAGCCAGCCAAGAGCAGGCTGACAAGAGAGAGAGAGAGAGAGAGAGGGAGAAAAAAAAAGAGCGATAGAGGGAGAGCAAGGCAAGAGAGGGAGAGAGAGGAAGACAGGCTGACAGACTTCATAATGCAAGGTTAGGCCCGGTACTCATGTGTTTTCTATTTTAGCATGTGTTTTTGAAATTTGTGAACTATTTGGGGGGGGGGGGGGGGGGGTTTAAGGATTGGGTGTGGTGCAGCTATGTTTGTGCAGTTTCCCTTTTATGTTCAGGCCGTACTGGTGTTGTCGCAGGCGTTAAGAAGGAACTGAATAACCAAGTGTGTGTGTGTCTAGCTGCGTCTGGGTGGAGTACCGCTGCTTGCTGCATTATCATCGTTTGCTGCCCCTCCCCCCTCACCTCTTACTCCTCCAACTGCGGCCAGAGGGAGAGAGAAGAGGAGGAGGGAAAGAAAGGGAGAGGGGGGAGAATGAATGAATCACTGAATGAATTGTATTGTGTGTGCGGCCATGCTTCTGCTTCGTAGGCCTCGGGTATGCCAGTGTCCTTTACTCAAATTACTCTGTGTGTAGGCCTACTTGTACATTTCCAGAACTGCTTTTTCAGAGAGGGTCTTTGTGATGAACTCCTTTTGGTTTTTTTCTTTTCTTTTCTTTTTTTTTTTAAATAGTAAGAGTCTCTTTGTGCTTTCAGCGCGTAGCAGTAGGCCTGTTAGCATTCTTGGGCCATTTGCAGTGAATGTAAATCACACTGCTAAACCAAGCGCAGTAGATTGTACATTTTTGTAATAGTAGCAAGCTGTATGTTTTTCTTTCAGTTTTTGCCTGTCTGCATTTATTGCTTGCGTTGGGAAATGGTCAGACGTCAAAGGAAGTGTTCGCAAATATTTGTTTTCCACCCTCGGCTACCAGTTCCCTTCGCTCCTTTGCAGTCTCACCATTACCTCCTGCCCTCTGTCCAAGTAAATGTTCCAGCTAGAGACACTCCCCCACCCCGGGAGACACACACACACCTGTCACACAGCGGGGACAAGATAGTGTATACCGGTGCATGTGTGGGGTTAGTCCAAGCTAAGGATTGCTGAGAAGAAAGAGGGGGAGAGGTGTACAAAAAGCAACATTAATATAGCATTAGTGTTAATTTCTTTTCTTTTTTTTATTTTAATTTAACAGTAATGTGCTGGCAGAAATATGGAATTTATTTCTGGCATTGATGCATTTCCTTTGTTGGTAGAATGGTACATGACTGTGGTGCATTTGAGCATTTCTTTGTGTGCGTGTGTGTTTATGTGTCTGCAGAAAGGGGTGAAACCAGACAAATAGGAAGGAGAGACTCTTACAGACGGGAGAATTTAGGTCATGACTCAGACCCCCTCATGAACCCCCACCCCACCACCTCCAAGACCCCGCAGTTTTCTCCACCCCTCCCCCCAGCCGCCACACTCCATCACCTTTCCCCCTCCCATCCCAGCCCCCCTCTCCCCCCCCCCGTGCCCTTCTCATACAGTAGGCAGGTCAAGTTCCCAGATTTAACACTTCGTCAAAAGTGGTGCCCTTCATTAACCAGAAAGTAACAATCTGAATGGAAGGGAGATGAATTTATGAAGACTTGACAGTGTATATTGGTTCCACGCATTCCTAAACTGCTGGAGCTGGAGTTCAGTACCAAATAGGCCAGGATACTGGATGCTCTCCATGCCCCATCACAGATTTAGTTACACATTACTTTTGTAACCAAAGAACACATCGCTTCTGTGGGAACATACACATACACACCACACATCCCAGTAGTGTCCTTAGGTTGCAGCTGGAGGTGGATGCGTTGGGAGAGAGTCATAAAAGTCTGAGTTATTATTGTCTAAGGAGTGTGGCAGTTTGCCCCGTTAACTTTAGCCATGCGTGGAGGGGGATTTTGTGTGAGGGTATGATGACTTGCATCACGCTGGGTAGTCCAGACATGGAAAATGTAGACTGTTGAGTCACTAACCTCCATGTTAAGCTAAAGTGGCTGGTGGCAGTGCTGTGCACACCAAGTGTCATCAACAAGCTGTGTCAGTGCTGTAAGAATGAGATGAAAACCTGTAAGAGAGAGCTTTCAAGTTTTCATTTTCCTTTGGGTACCTTTATTTTTAAGCATTATTTGTCATGGATTTGTAATCGTCAAACATTTAAGTGTTTTATTTATTGGTCACATGCAACAACAAACATTGTTTTCTTCCTTCTGGGCTCAGGTATCCGACCCCCCATCCTGAACGGGCCAATGCACCCGCGGCCCCTGGTGGCCCTGCTGGACGGGCGCGACTGCACTGTGGAAATGCCCATCCTCAAAGATGTGGCTACAGTGGCCTTTTGCGATGCCCAGTCCACACAGGAGATTCATGAGAAGGTGAGACACACACACACACACGCATCCACACTGTAATCACAGACCATGAGGGCAAAATACTTTGATTCTAATTTCATCCTATAGCATGAAAGCAATCATCATCTGCAGCGTACACAAAAATTGCCTTCTCAATTAATGACTAATATTTAGCCACACTGTGTGGCTTTAATATCGCTTTGTTGAAGTGGTGTAATATTTGAATGTTTAGTGCAATTTTTGGAGATGAATATTCAAGTTGTTTATGATGCATTTGTCTTCCGCAGGTGCTAAATGAGGCAGTGGCCGCCCTGCTGTACCACACCATCACTCTGTCCAGAGATGACTTGGAAAAGTTTAAAGGCCTACGCGTAATTGTCAGGATTGGCTCAGGCTTCGACAACGTTGACATCAAAGCAGCTGCTGAGCTAGGTGAGCTAACCCAGGACAACGCACAAGGTTGTTCAAGGTATTCCCCATGACTGGTTATGTTGTCTTAGATGCTCATCTTTTCTTGTCTCCCATCCACGCAGGCATTGCTGTCTGTAACGTGCCCGCAGCCTCGGTGGAGGAGACAGCCGACACTTCGCTATGTCTGATCCTCAACCTGTACAGGCGAGTCACCTGGATGCACCAGGCCCTCAGGGAGGGAACCCGTGCCTCTAGCGTGGAGCAGATCCGGGAGGTGGCTGGCGGTGCTGCTCGTATCCGCGGCGAGACGCTTGGCATTATTGGTTTGGGTGAGTGAAGAGCGTTGACAGGGGTGGCTAGATTAGTTAGGGAGCATTATTGCCACATATTCCAGCAGTGCCTTAAATCTGAGATACACAAATCTGTATTTGTCTTTTTAAGTTATAATTAAACACAGTTTATTTGGTGCTGATGTACTTACGGGGATCTGTTTAATCCACACTGACAGTTGATGGGTCAGACAAACAGTATGCTGTAGGACATGTTTGGTATTCATGATTTCTATTTTGGTTCCAACAAGAGCACAGCAGTGGCTGTTAATAACTGTACCATTTCTCTTTGTGTTGCAGGGCGTGTTGGCCAAGCGGTAGCTCTACGGGCCAAGGCTTTTGGTTTTGGCGTGATCTTCTATGACCCCTACCTGCCTGATGGCGTGGAGCGTTCACTAGGTCTGCAGCGCATGGCCACCCTGCAGGACCTGCTCATCCACTCGGACTGTGTATCCCTGCACTGCAGCCTCAACGAGCACAACCACCACCTCATTAATGACTTCACCATCAAACAGGTGTGTAGGATACACTCTGAACATGCAAAACACAAAATTTGTCTCATGCTTAGCTTCCCGTTAACAGGTATTTTTCCACCCTCCTCACATTTTTAAGTGTTTAGAAAAAGCATCTAATTAAGGTGCACTTGCATTAGGTTGGTTGAACTGCTGTGTGTTGTTACTAGATGAGATTAAATAGGACTGAACGTTATTGTTAGATTTCTCTATCATGATTCATCTATCAAATTGTTTATTCATCATTCATTCATATTAGTCATTTTGAGTCTTTTTTTTTCCCCCCTGGGTTCACATCTGCACATCCAGGTCTGCCTCATTTTGTTCCCCTTGCTGTTTGTGAGGAAAAAAAGGTGTTTGCTCCCTCTGAGGTTTAGCTGCATTAGCTGTTGTGTCTATGGTAGAAATAACGTAAATACCACGTTATTATTCAGCTGGCATTGGTCCTGTCCCAATGTGGGCCCTTCCTTTTGCTTAATAGATTAAATAATGGCATAATTAGTTGTGCTCCCACATTGACAGTCTGTATTATAGATTGGAAGAATAAAAGTAAAATATACTTGTGCCAAATGATGTCGGTGTTTGTGTTGCATTTTGCTGTAGGTTGAAAGTTTCAGTTTCTGGCCTTGTCTGCTCCACAAAGTTTAATCTTACTTCTGCTAACTCTTGATACAGATGCGTCAGGGTGCTTTCCTGGTGAACACATCAAGAGGGGGCCTGGTTGACGAGAAAGCATTGGCTCAGGCTCTGAAAGAGGGCCGGATACGAGGGGCCGCTCTGGACGTTCACGAGACAGAACCCTTCAGGTATCCGTCATAGACCAGGGCCACACTGGCCCATTTATGCCCACAGATGTGCATGATAACACAACCTCATCACTCCTCTCTGTAACAACTTCTCCCATGCTTAGTTTTTCAACAGGCCCTCTCAAGGATGCACCCAATCTGATCTGTACCCCACACACATCCTGGTACAGTGAGCAGGCTTCCGTGGAGGCTCGCGAGGAGGCAGCCAGGGAGGTGCGCCGCGCCATCACTGGTAAGGCACACCCACATTTCATTTAACAGGAGCAAGCCTGTTGTTACTGATTAATTTGGTGTTGATCGACGGATCGCTACGGCTCTCGTTCTTCTCAGTGGCTAATGTAGGGACTTTCTCAGCCTCAGATCATGGCTGGACTAAAGCTTTCTAAGGAGGCAGTGCATGGAACCCCAAAAACGCTTTGCAGAAACTGGATCAGTTGCATTCAAAGCACGATCAGGCAGACCAAAAAGAGTCCACACCATCAGAAAATCAATACATCAAGCTTAGTTACTTAAGAGATAGAAAACCAACCTCACCACAGATACAGAATTAGCTAAAAAAAAACAAAACAGAAGGCAATACTCCATTTCGCAAAAGTACTGTCAAAAGAAGGCTGTCTCTCTGTCTTAGAGGACGAGTAGCAGTTTCTAAGGAGACAAACATGAAAGAGAATGATACCACAGTGTATCAAACCCACAGTGAAACACGGTGGTGGGAACATTCAAGTCTGGGAATGTTTTGTCTACTCTGGAGTTGGGACACCTGCACCGATCTGAGTACGCCCTGACCAAGGAGAAGCACCACTCAGTTTTTCAGAGACATGCCCCACCCCCTGGTTTGTTTCTGAGTGGATAAGGAGTCATGCTGCAGCAGGATAATGACCAAACACACCTCACTACTTGAAGACCAAGGAGTCCTGACTGCCATGGACTTTCCTCCACGGTCACCTGACCTCAATCCCACTGAACATTTATGGGGACACTTGGAGACCAAGGAAGCCAAGCATTCTGTGACACCACAAGAAGCTCTTTGGAACATTGTCAAATCATGCTGGGAGAACCTGGGTCATCAGGTTTAGCACAAACTTGTGTCCATGCGGCTCGAGTGCAGGCTGTCCTTAAAGCAAAAGGGGGACAAACCAAATACAAAGATCTGAGATTCATGTATGTTTTTCAGAGATTCACTTTTTTCACTCCAGCTGTTAAACAGACATTATCATTTGTAATGAAATTTGTAATGGTCTTTTCTTTCCCCCCTGCTCTAGGGCGTATCCCTGACAGTCTGAAGAACTGTGTGAACAAGGAGTATCTGATGGCAGCCTCTCAGTGGCCCAGCATGGAGGCAGCCACTGTTCACCCAGAACTTAATGGAGCCACTTACAGGTGAAGATGAATGAGATGGACAGGACTTAGAAATCAGAAAGGTGTCCTGAGGCTGAACATGGATCTGGAGGCAGTAAGAATCAACTGTCATATGATTCCTTTGCTTTTTGTCTGTTTCTCAGATTTCCTCCAAGTCTGATCAATGTTGCAGCAGCAGGGGGTCTCCCAGGAGCTGGCGCAGGGGTTGAAAGCCTGGTTTCGGGAACCCTGGCGCACGGCATCACCCCCATCTCCCACCCTCCTCACACCCCCTCCCCGGGGCAGCCTACTAAGCCCGAAGCCGACAGAGACATCCCCTCCGACCAATAGCCCCCCCCGCTGCCGCCAGCACATTCCGTCACCTCTGGAAACCACCCCACCCTCCACTCGTCAGCATCAGACACAGCACGGCCCTCCAGTACATCGGCAGCACCAGTTTGACCTGATGTGGATCTACACAGTCTTGTTTTTCAGATTACATAACCAGCCCAGGAGTGACCTGTCCACAGCTACCCCGCATCCCACTCTCATCCCTCCAGAACACACACACATCCCTCCATCCTAGTCCTCATCTCACCCACTCACCCACCCGCCATCCCCCTCCTCCCTTCACTCCCCCACAACGTCAGCAATAACTTTGTTCTCAAGGATTCAATGATTGGATTGGTTTATTTCCTTAGTTGGCTGTTGTTTTAATGGAAAGTTGATCTGTTGTGGTTCTAGGTGTTAATGTTTGTTTGTTTAAAAAAAAAAAAAAAAAAAAAAAAAAATTAATAGCATTTCTGACATTAGGCTTTACACTCTGCTTCCTCTTGCAGTTCTCTTCTGACTTTGACCAGTAGAGGCACGAAAGCAGAAAGTTTGAAGCCCCCCTTTGTACATTAATGGCTCATGTTACTGCTCTCTTCTTCTTCTTTTTTTTTTCTTTCTCTCCCCCTCCACCTTTCTTATGATAGGGGGTGGGGGGGTGTGTTCTTAAGTAAACCAGACAGAATCACAAACAGTACATCCTGTCCTCCCCACCAGGCATCTAGCCACCCCTCATCCCACTTTTGCCCTTAGTTCTCCCTCCCCCGGCACTGTCATCAGCTTGCTCAGCAGAGGGGTCCATAATGCTGTCAGTGTGAAGCTCTCTCTGACTGTCAGAGTACATTTTATCTGCTCAGCTCGTGTGCTTCAGCTCTCAACTTTGATGGGAGTGCTACCCAAGATCTTTTGTACCCCTTTTACTGCTGCGATCGTCCAGTTTTTGTGTAGGACAGCTGTCCCTGTATTTACACAGGTTTTGTCCCTCATTGATTGTTCTGCCATGGCCGAATAGAACAGAGCATCATATCGGAGAGCACCTAGGCATGAATTTCTATCTCGTGCCAGCAGCCACAGTGCTGCGTGTGAGGTCTGTACACATGGTGCCCACACAGTATCAAACACAGCAGCTTTTTGTTGCTGGAAAAACAGCAGCAGGCCAGGGGGGGTCTCGCCAGCAGAGGGCACTGTCTGACAGCACAGAGGTCAGAGCTGCATCTCAGTCGAACAGATGGACAGTTACAGGTTAGCTTTAGTGACGAAGAACATGATCACACACTGCCGACGTTCAGAACACAGGATGGGTGACCGGGGATCGACTACTTACGGCCTTATTGTTTGAAAAGATCTCACTGCACCCCACCACTATCACCACCCCTGCAGCCACCCACCCTCCGCTCTTCTCCCACTGTCATGACCGACCCTACACATCTGCTCATGTACCAGTATGCATCCACCAATTCCTTTAAGTGTGAGGGGACAGTAGAGATTAGATTCCCTGTAGGAGCAAGGGGACAGTGTTCTTGCATGCTGGCTTTATTAATGACAGTGGTGTGGATGTGTGCGTGCGTGAGTGCCTGTCTGTGTGGGTTTGTATGTTCCCTCACCCTGTTATGATAACAAGTCTTTCCAAAGGAATAGTCCCTATGAGTAACTCTTTGACGCTGTCGCCCTGGTGTCAAGGGAACTCCTTTCTAGTACCTCAGTAACAGATATTGAATGTACCGTGCATACCCTTTTATTTTTTGTACAGATTTTCTAGATACTTCTTTACTATTCTTTACCAGAAGGGTTGTGAAATTGTAGCAGTAATGATACAATAAAATAAAATAAAAAAACATTGCCCCATGAAATAAATTGACAAAATCTTTGTAGGTTGGCTATAGGTCACTGAATACTCAGGCTTCAAAATCAGTGTATATCTCTTTCCCTTTTATTTCCTCATTGTGGAAAATTCAGCACAGCGCTTTCCCATTCTTAGACTTCAGACTGTAGTTGACGGGTTTTGACTTCCATCTTACTGGCTAATGAAAAATGAGGAAAAAGGAAAAACAAAAGGCGGTCATTGTGGTCTGCGAGTTCTCTTTTTATTAGAAGAGTAGTAGTAGATGCTGTTTTGTTTTGATCCCCCTTCATTGTCAAGCTGCTCTGTCTATAGTGCATGTGAGGTAATTTTCTTGGGGAAATACTATTGGCTTAAAAAAAATTTGGTGTCATCTTGCTGTTTCCCTCTGCTCCCTGGCCTTCTCCCACTCAGAGTGTTTTCAACCCGAGTTGCCATTTTTGTCGTGGTCAGTTTCCAGTGATGTACAGTTTCCTCCCCCAGAGTCTATGAGAGACATGGAGCATGTCTGTGTCCTGAGATGCTAGGCTCCTCTGTCATGTGATGAGTATATATTTTTAAAAAAAAAATAACCCCCATAGTTTGGATTATGAGCATTATAGTAATCTTAAATTTTTGCTGTTGATGATGATTATATATATATATATTTTTCAGTTCAGCAGTGCACTGTTATGAAAACCATTCTGTTTTTATTGTAGGATTTCACTTTTATGGATATGCTGTCTGTGTTCTACATGTTGTACTGAAACATTTCAGAGAAAACAAGAGATCCCTCTCCTGGTGATTTTTTTTTTTTTTTTAATAATTTGTCTTATCCCAACTGTCTTTTCCAGCTGATATCCTCTGGGCCTTACTTATTCTCTCCCTGTCGAAGTAGCTGTTATCGAAAGTCGCCATGGAACCACTCACTGCCTTAATACAGTTGACCACAGCAGGTGAAGTCAGGAGACACACCCAGTTGAAAATAACGGGCCACAACCAAGGCCGCTCCGCGTAAAGCTCTTCACACCCCGACAGGCCTAAATCTGCAGCACGTCGCGTTTCTTTTTCAGTGTCGAACCACATTTAGCCTTGTGTAGACAGATTCCAGCTCATTCTGCAAACACATAAATCCAGCGTGAATTCTTAATATGCGTTCATGTTATTTTTCTGTTTTTGTTTGGCTTCTAGTTTTCAGTAGTTAAGTCAGCCCAGCAGTGTGTATGTGCATAGGCTAACAAATAAGCACATTGTGTATGTTCACAAAAACACAGCTGATATTTCACTCTTGGGTGTGAGAATGCCCCCCCCACCACCCACTTCAGTGGGGCTCTTAAAGCTTCTATCACAGCGCTGCCAGAGCCCCACTGGGGAGTGGGAGGGCATAGCGGACACTGGTGTGGTCTGTCGAGAAAAAAAAAAAGAAAGAAAGAAAAAAAAAAAGTAGAAACTTACGTGAGAATCGGTCACTTTTTCTCTCTCAGGGTTCAAATGTACACATATCCTCCAGCAGTCGCCCTCTGTCTTCTGTCCCTCATCCCAAGTTTTCCGCCCTCAGAATGTAGAACAGCCTCCTGCGTTTTTAGGAACCGCTCTCCCTTCATTTTCCCTTTGTGCACAGGTCTGAACTTTTTTTTTTTCCTGTTTTTCTTTCTTTTGGCACTGACATCTAACCATCTAACAAGGAGTGAATGAATGAATGTTTGAAAGTGACTGTGTGTAATGTTAAAATTGGGAAATGTATTTTTACAACATGTGAACATGTTTTTTTTTTTTTCCACTCACTCTCATTGTGAATTGATTTTTTTTTCTTTCACCAGACTGCAAAAACAAAAAGAAAAACAAAAATGAAAAAAAATCTCCTGTAACTAGGCTCTTAAGCTTTATTTTTGTTTTGTTTACTTTTTTATTAGAAACAATCATGTTTGTGATGGTAACTTCCGATGGTAAACTCCACACCGTATTTTAATAAAATCTTAAAAATTAAGCATTTGCTCCGTTGTTCTCTGCTGGTATCAAGAATCCTTTTGTGTACTGAACTTTTAACTGACTTCGGTCATTTCATTTGAAAATGTTTCTGTGCTCGATCATAGTGGTCAGTGCGTTGACAACAATGAATGCCAGTTGCCTTTATGTATTCCCACTGATTACACTCAGCAGCTTAAGGACATGGAGCTTTTGCCATTAACAAAATTGTTTGCTGCCACAGTTTGTTAGCTCTTTTATATGGAAACGAGGGGTTATGTGGTGCCAGAATGGGCACAGCCTTACGACTGGACAGACTAGGTGGGGAGTACGGGAAAGGGGGTTTCTGTGTTAGACTCACAGGGCAGAGGAGGGCGGGGGATTATCAGCCCCAAAATTGCTACCACATGCACATAACCAGGAGCCTGCTCTTAAAATGGAATGAAGGGACTGAAAGCTTAGGTCAGCTGACTAGAGCAAGCTAGAGGCTGGCAATCTCAGGCTTCAAGGTGCCATGGAGTCCATCATGCAAGGTTAGAGATAGATTGCGTTTAATGGCTCCATGATGTTCATCCAATAATTGTTTTCAGCCTAATGCATTCACTTTGTCAGTATCTTGGACAAGTACAGTCCACTGATTTAGCGTAGCACTCTTTTGTTGGGCTCGTGATGGACAGTTAAATAAGTAGCAAAGTTGTTGCACCAGAACCGTTTTTATTCCTCGCAATCTTCTTCCTACATTACCCACAGTGCATCACAGTGAAAATGGCAGTCATTAGTTGTCAAGTCAAGTGGTGGACTGACCAGCTGGCCAAAAACCAACTTTTAGTTTTATAAATCTTAACACCTTCGTCGTTTGTGGATACTTGGAATTGGAGGCTAATGTAATATATTAATTTATGTTCTGTTGCATGCCATGCAAGCCTGTTCCTAGGTGAGGGACAGACATATTACATAATAGTGTGTGTAGTTGAAGGAGGCCCAGGATACCAGCAGTATTTTAACAGACCTGATTCACACACACACTTCAAACACAGTTAAGGTTCATTGCTTCCAAAGACCCATCCGGGAATGTACAGCATAGTGCAGCGGAGAATCGTCCACCTCTCCCAGCACCATACATTACCCCTGTCAGCGTTCATGCTGTGCAGCCAGGTTTTTTTAATTTGTTTGTTTAGTTCAAGAGGAAGAAGAGGAGGAGGAGGAGGAGGAGGAGGAGCGCTTGAAAGACTCGCAAATTTCATCATGTCTGGGAGGACAGTGGTAAAACCAGTAAAATGGGGGTACTGGTTCTCGTACTGCTGCTGGGTCAGTTACCTTCAGTAAACTACTGTGTAAAATTGGTCATCCTGTGTAGACAACTTCTAGATAAGATCATTTAACTGAGGTCCAGAAATGAGAACATCAGCAAAATAAAATTCTTCTGAGCCTTGACAGGGAGAAAGAACAGTATGACAGATCAGGATGTATGTTAGCGTGTACGCCTGCTTGTGTATACGTGTCTGTGTGACGAATTAGTCTCCAGACAAATGACCTGTCCAACTTGGAGGGATTGGATTGCCAACCCCAGAGCCGAGTGGATAAATATTTGTCTTCGCTTGTCTTTGGAATGATTAAATATTATTCCAGCCACTGAAACACTCAGATGTTGCATCACTTTCAGACTGCACCAGCTTTGTTTTCCATTTTCAAATACACTGCAGTGCGTCTTTTGTTTGACTCATCACTTTATTTCAAGGATAAGGATAAGATTTATTTTGTCATTACTGTCAGCAAATCCCTTGAGTTTGGGTTTGAGTGCTCACTTAAACGCCAAACGTATATTAATCCGCAGCTGCAAATAGTCCCCAACAAACACTATTTACTCTTGTTTGAGTGATGTTTGCTAATAAACTACAGTGCCCAAGTGTTTTTGGAAATTATTCAGCCTCTTTTTAAAATGAAACTATATATTTGTGACTGAATTTTAGAGATCTACATCTTCAGGCTTTGGGTAGAGACGTCAGAAGGGATTGAGAGATGGACTAACACATTGTTTGTTGTGGTCTTTTCTTGTTATTTGTAGACAATAAGAAAAACAGAGAATACACCAGCCTTATCCTTATGTAAGAATAGGGCTGGGGATCGAATTCTTCCTAAGGTATTGACCAAATTGCCTCGATACTGTCGGGTAACGAAAAATGTCATTTAGTTCGATAGCAAATTTTGATACCTCGAATCTCGTCAACGTCAGTGAGCCAATAGGCCTGCCAAGTTTGACGCGCCAAGCTCAAAGCCACGCGCTAGACCTTTTCCACATTTTACACGGATTGCGGTGCGACAGTTTCGCTTGAGCTACATAGCTTCTGTCAGGAAGCTGTCAGCTACAAGGCAAGGTATCGGTATTGAAAACTTTTGAACGATACCCAGCCCTATGTATGAACCAGCCACATATAACTAAACTGTCTGTAAGTTTTTTTCCCCCTATATTCCTCTTCAATAATCATTATAATATTGGAACACAATTCACAGTCAATATTATGCATCTGTTCCTAATGCTGCTCTTTCTTCCTGTCTGTCTTAAGGGTCTAGAGGGTTTGCGGCGGTGAAGCCGAGACACCGGAGCTAGTATGGCCCTGGCCCAACGCTCTGCGATTAGGTCATGGTTTTCCTCTCATTGCTTCACTCACTTGGCTCCGGTAACACTGACGTGAGCACATGATTGACAGGAAGAAAACTTTCAGCTATCATGGAGATTTGCGTCAGTCAGGCAACCTGCAGCCATTCAGCTGCTGTATCCGGTGTCCTAATGCTGGCCTTTATGCGCGTGTGCGCTGCACAGTGCGGTTTAGCTGTAAACTATGAATGTGTGTGCCGTCGTAATCAAAGCAATCATCAATTCCCGCATATGTTTGCGGACACGTGTGGGTTCAAATGACTGTTGGTGTTGTGTGCCAGCGCAAGTTCAAATTTGGAGTGACTTTGTGGGCCTTCACACATACGCACACCTGTGTATTTGACAGTGTGTCAGTGATGTTTCACATTAACATGAGTCAATCTGGATGCTGAGCTCACTATCATTAATCAGCGGGCAGCAGCAGGGAAGTCTGGGTATTTCCCGTAACCTACTTTCAACTATAGAGACAATCAAATAGATCGAATGATAGACCGACAGACAGATGTGGACAGAGACAGGTAGAAGTGGATAAATAAAGAAAAGCGTGAGTAACTTTTGGAGACAAAGTGGGAGGGATGAAAGATGAAAGAGGAAACAGATGGAGAGAGGGTGTAATTGTGTATTTGATTGTTAATGATTGCAGGACACAAAGCCCAAATTGTTACCCGATCTACATCTAACCCCACTTCCCCTCTTCCTCTGTCTGCTACCCTTCGTCTCCACTCGTTCCTGGAAGGTTTACAAGCGAGCCATACAGTGATGTGGCCGAGTCAGTTTAAAGGTCTCCGGTTCGCAGAGTCCTCTTTTAGGTCTGGTTGATGTCAGCCAGGTCGAGCTGATAGTGCAGATCTTCGGACTAACTGTTCCTAATCCGCATCAGATCACAAGACCTGACCAGGTGTGTGTTGTTTGTTGCATCATAGCCATGGGAAGTTAGGAAAGTAACAAAGGTTCCTGGATGTTTTAAACACTCTCTCTCTCACACACACACACACACATACACACAGTCACATGCAGCTTAGTTTGGTCTGAGTCTTGACACGTTGATAAGTGAGTGGCGGCCGGTAACAGAAACCTCCCTGGTCGCCCATGTGTGTACCAGCTGTGGGAACTGGTGGCCACACTTCTCTCTCTCTCTCTCTCTCTCACATACACACACACACACACACACACACACACACACACACACACACACACACACA
>JBBMJY010000002.1:10293568-10338245 GCA_037833715.1 Toxotes lorentzi | reverse complement strand
TCTCTCTCGCACACACACACACACACACACACACACACACACACACACACACACACACACACACACACACACACACATTTGAACAAGCTAACCCAAGGAAAAGGGGTTCCTCAGCTGAGATCACAGCTGGATCTGCCACAGGACAGAGGAGCTATTTGAAAGGAGGAAGACCGGCAACTATTTAAACCCCTTTGATTCTCTGCAGTGTCCAATCAGTAAATTAACTACAGAAAAAAAAAAAAGCCTTTGTTTCTGTCCAGACTGCACTCGTCTGTTCTCCAGGTTGCACGGCTGTGCGTAAAGCCCTATTTCTCATCTGTCCTTCTGTTTTACTGCCATTATTCAGCAACTCTACACCCCTCAAGTCTGACAGTGTGCGCTTAAGAACTGGGGTAAGAAAATACACAATGCTGAGCGGCGTATGTTAAGAGAGGCCAATGTGGTGTTGATTACCTTGTCAGCAATGAGGTTGCTGAGTTTACACAACCAATGAAAGACTTAAGAGAGACAGACAGAGGGCGAGAAGAGAGGGGCAGTGGAGGAGAGGAGTGAGGCTGCCTTTCCATACAAGGAGAGGTAGGGGGAGAAAAGAGGAGGAGGGGGAGGAGAAAGAGAGAGAAGGGAGGAGAAATTTGGAGAGAGAGAGAGAGATAAAGACAGAGGATAGAGGGATAAAGGCTGATAAGGCTGCAGCAGACAGCTGGTTACAGAGGTAGAGAGGAGAAGAGTGAGAGGGTGAGTGGAGCTGAATCCTCACTGTGATTCTGCTGCAGCTTCTCTGTCACTGACTGACTGACTGATCCAGCACAGGTAGGACACACTCTGAGCCTCCATTCATTCTCCGCACAGACGGAGTCTCGCCGATTATGGCTCTTTTAGCATCATGAGATCCAGCTCGCTTGTTTTCTTTGTCTTGGGAACATGTCCAGTGGGGGAAAAAAAGAGTTCAGATCCCTTCACTTAAGTAAACAGAGCAGTACCACAGTGAAAAAAAAACTCCATTCCAGGTAAAAGTACTTTCAAAATGAAAGTGTGTTACAGAATTACAATGATCTCCGAGTGATATTTGATTTGTTTTATGCTGTGGAGTTATCATGACTGATACACTGACATGTAAGCATCATTTTGTTGCAACACATGTTGCAACACTCCGAGGTGTTTTTAATTTCTTTCATAGTTTTGAGTGGTTTAATCCATAGCATGCATTGTGCTTTATAGAAATATTGGTTTTCAACGTGTAGGATATATTTTAATACAACTAATGTCTTGACAGATGTATTTTTTGCTTCAGTTGCATCTTTTGTAATGGAAGCTTTTTTTTGTTTGTTTATTTTGTTTTGTTTTAACATAAATCTATTGCCGCTCAATCTTTGCATATATTTACACAAGTGCACTTACAATATGTAGTACAATACACAGGCATATGCATGCACCGTCCCTCCTCTCTGGTCCTGTTGAAAATGTGGCTTCAGATAAGTATTTCTTTCAAACCAAAATCTGCATGCTCTCCTCACTTCTCTCTCAGTCTCTCTGTCTGTACTGCTGCCTACACTGGTCACGATTTCCCCTCCGCCTGCTTGAGAAACAGTCAAGTTTCTGACCTCCTGTTGTGATGCATGCCTGACCAAGTGTGTCTAGTCTGTCTGCGCATGAAAGAGAAATAGTACAGCAGGATCCACATTATACAGGAGTGTGTTAAAAAAAAAAATCTAAGCATCTTTTTTCTCAGAACAAACTCCTGAATCTGCCACCGCCCCCCTACGACAAAAGATTTTTCAGCAAGGTCTTAGTGAAAACAGCAAATTACCTCCCTGCTATCTCCTTGTTAAAAATGAACATGCCTCCCGCTGTGTGCACAAATCTGTGTTTGTGCGTGCATACTTGCATGCCTGCGTATATGAGCTGAAGTGAATGTGTATATTATCTCCGCATGAGGCAGCTGTAATTACACAGCGAAGGTGCCCGTGGGGCATTTGGCCCCGTGCCACATCCCCTCGTTTTATTGTGTCTTGTGCCTGACAGAAAAACTGCTGTGTGTGTCTGTCTAAGCCGACTGATGAGAGCGGGCCCGTAGCGTGAGAGCATGTGTGTCCACAAGTGTAAACTTTATGTCGGCTGACAATGAGCGTGTGTCTCTGTATGCATCAATAAATACCATATGGCCTATTATTATGATTGCATGTGTTTTCTGCAGCAGCAGACATCAGCTGGTAGCAGGTCTGTGTGTTAACTGATAAAGTTCAGTGTGTCAGTGTGGGAATTCAAGAAATGTCTCTTTAGTGTGTTATAGTGGCAGTGTGACATGTTCAGAGGGAAGGTCGAAGGCTCTACTGAACTAAACTCTCAGAGTAGAATAGGATCATCTGATTAACGTTCAGAGATCATATGACAGTCGCTCACAGACTTCACAGAAATACATTATTTTGGGGAGAAAAAAAAAGAAAATCATGTATGGGTACAGGCTGTGAATTTCCAGAGAAAAATGTTGATCTTCTTTGTGTGGAATGTGTGTGAGAAAGAGACAGAAAAGCAGCTAAATCTTTGCAACAGCATGTGACAGGACTGACTTTTTCTATACTAAACATATAGTGGACGGAGCAGACAGGACAGTAGCAGTTAAGATCACACACTCAAGTGAAAAATCTCCAGCTCCAGGTGGTGAACTTCCATTAACCCCAGCCTACGGTGCCTGACCACAAGTGCGGGCCACAAACTTTTTATTATCAGTCTGAAAATAACACTGTTATGCCATTTTTCCAAAAATAAAGTTACTTTTTGGAACGACTTGCGTGGTTAAGTATCTCAACCTGGAGCTTTAGCTTTAGCGAGATGATCACATGACTGAGCAGTGAGATCAAAACTGTGCTTGTGTGTCTCCATACTCATGGTATTTTTATGGCTGGCTGTGCAATGGTTAATATACATTTAATGGAGACAGGGAATTGATAAAACACTCTGCCACATATAAGGCTGCGGTCAGAAAAGTGTCAGAGTTTTGCAGCTATATTGGCAGAGTAATACTATCTGACCTCTGGAAATAGACTTCAGGGACAATGTGTTATGTGCGTTGGTGGGGTGTGTGTGTATATATGTGTATGTGCGTTCCAGTGCACGTGCGTGTTTGTGCGCTGGTCAACCTGCCCCAAATTTAACTGTCTGCATTCTGCAGCTGCTTGGAGATTTAGTTATAGTATAGTAAACCATAGAATCAGCACCCAAGGCTGCAGCCATGAAACATTACTCTCCCTTTCTGTAACTCTCAAACACAGAAAAATTCATCTGTCGTCAGGTCATAAACTGTCGCCTCACAGTGAAATGCGCACACACAACACAGCGGAATAGGTTGTCTGTCTGTTGTCCTTTTATTCTAATTCTGCCACCCTCAAAATCAGACACAGAAACCAGTGTTGGTTGGAGAGCAGAGACGGGACGAGAGTATGGGTGGAAAAGGTGGAGATGAAGATGGAGATGGAAGGAGGACTGGTGCAGAAGGAAGACATAAAGACAAAAAAAAAAAGGTGCACATACACAAAAAAGAAACAAAACCACAAGTGATTCCTCTCTGTTACTTTCTTCAGCCCTGCCCAATATGTAAGGCTGAAATGTGTTTTGAGCAGTTATCACGCACGTGCCACGACCCAACTCTGCCTCTCTTAATAGAGTGTGAGTCTGACTCAGCAGCCGGTGGTCAGCGGATGGTCAGTCAGTGAGGTCAGTAGAGCAGCAGAGCAGACAGGATTTGCATCTGTCCTCAGAGATGTCAGCCGTGTTGTTTTATTTTAGGGCGGCTTCTGTGGCAGACATTACTGTGACAGCGATGAATGTTAACCGTTTTGCCGTGTAGCCACAGATTGGCTCTGCACCAACACACACTCGGGCCTAGCCCAGGAGAATAGAAGATTTTTTTTTTTTTTAATCGAAGGCTTGAGGGTCACTGGGTTCAAAAAGCTTTGTTCTTTGATAAAATGAATGTGTTGCGATATGAGGACAGGGGCGTGGAATTTCCTCTGTTATACTGATTTTCCAGGATTGTCTGGGTTTGGTTTCCTAAATGTACATGTTAAGATCCTTTCAGTTGCTCGCCAATGGACAGAGATTACTTGCCAAAGCACTTTTGAGAGAATTCGTCAGCAGCTTTTGATTTTAAAGTGTACTACACATTTCATGGTATTCAAGAAAACTTAAGGGTAGGAGCAGATTTTTCTTATTTCAGGGAAACCCAGCCTTGTGCAACCCTGATACATACATACCCTACTCACACAACCATTTTTCATCTCTCCATTTCTTTCAGATGACGCCATCAGAGCACCTGACCTGTGGGTGGTTGCAGCAGCTACTTGTTGTACTTCTGAAGCTTTGCCTCGCCTCTGCTGAGCCTTTGAGACCACTCAATGGGACCGAATGCACAGCCAAGGGTCCTGCTTCCTACATCCTGGTCTTTACAGGTCACTGGAGCCCCCAGGCTTTCCCCAAGCAGTATCCACTGTTCCGGCCCCCTGCACAGTGGTCCAAACTCATAGGTGAGAGAGAGTCCTGGGATGAAGAAAATGGTTATCAGATGTAAAGTTTTTGTGCAAAGTGGGAGCCAGTCAGGGATGGGGTAACGGACTCATCATGTGTCAGAGGTTTAGGTCCTTATTGTCAGCATACATGGGGGTGAGAGATGTTAATGAGCAAAGAAGCAAGAAGCAGAGAACAATAAGAAAGACAGCTTAAATGCTACCAGATGGGTTTTTTTCCCTCTCTGTTTCTCTAACTTCTGTCTAGCAGTATCTTTAATATTTCTCAATTTCTTCAACTCAATCCTACATCCCTTCCCACATTTCCGCTGGTTTACCACAGTGTTGGCCATAAGGGCCAGAGTGGAGGTTTTCGGGATTGGTGAAGGTGGGTGTTGATAGTTCGGGTGTGGTGGGGTCAGACCGCTTACCTCAGAGCCAGGAGGAAGAAAAGAAGAAGAGATTCAGGCCCCCCTATTTGGCTTTTTTCCCCAAGCCATGGAGAATAGGATGGATGGCAGATGTTTGTAGGTGTGTGCATGAATGTGTGTGTGTGTGTGTGTGTTGGACTTCTCTTGTGCATCACAGTCTGTGGGAGCCATGACTATGTCTGGTTTCCAGCTCTCCCAGTGGTGCCCTGCTGCCCTGCCAGAGGATGATGCCCTACTTAGTCCACACAGAGACAGGCACCAGAGATTCTGGCACACCCATAATGGCTTTTAATGTTCACGGTTAATGGGGCACTAGTGGACAGAGGGGACAAGGAATGGGCTTTGTCAAAAGAGAAGAAAAACACAAGGGCCTAAATGAGCTGACAATGTGGGGACAAATAGAACGTTGGAAAAAGAGTTTGTCATAGTACAAAGAAAAGCACAACTGGTCCAGGGATTTGGGGGCCTGCGATGGCTTTGTGTCGCTGAATTGTGGAGACCCGGGGTCGAGGGACCAGGGACACTGCCAGAGGGAAGAGAGAATGGAGTTTGTCATGGCCAAAAAAAAAAAACAGGAGCAATTTAGGAAGGGTGGGTCGTGGACTTTAAACGTCTTGGTAGGGCTTAAACGTGATGTGTTATCGAGTTTCAAGGTCTTGAAGCTTGTGGGAAATTTGTTAGCATGGAAATGTAATTAAGTGCACAAGTAATGGCAGTTTGGGGAGAAACAAGATAGTGTGTGAAGTGTGCTGCGCACGTTATGTGTGTGGCTATGGTGCGGTGTGTGTGTTAATACATGTGTCAAGAGTGTTTAAGTAGAAATGCATGGTTGTGTATGTCTGCCTGCGCGCAGCTCTGAAAAGTGAGGTAAGGCAGAACCATCAGAGCATTTGTCAGCGTGTTTCTGGCTAACCTTACTCTGCCCTTAAAACCACTGGCCCAGGCCAGTGGCTCTGTGGGTTTCAGTACGGAGCTCCAGAACCTGTGGTACAAACATTTTAACCTAAATCGGTCTCTTGATTCTTGACAGATTTCATAGATAACCAGAACTGAATATGAGAATGTGAAGGAAATGGTTCTTTTGGCCCAAAGGGTAAAAAAAAAAAAAAAAAAAATAGCAGTATGGGTTTTGAGAACATTTTTTTTTCTTGTCCATGATCTGACTGCCAGATCTGAGATCCTCACCCATCTCCTGGCAGCTCCAGCCTGTGTTGTGGTTTTATCAGTGATAGATGGAGAAAAAGCTGAAACGATAACCATGCAATAATTCCAAAGACACACATGTGGGCAGTTCCCTCAGAAATTATCTGTTTAAGTGCAGGAAATAAGAGGCAGCCATAGAAATACATACAGGCTCCACGGTGGAAATGATCTCACCGTCTGGCTGAGGCTCTGTGGTACCTCAGTGACATTGATATGCATTCCAGTGAATAAAGATATTACTCCTGTCTTTTTCTCTTTCTTGTGTTTCATTTCTCCCTTTAGCGGTCAGCCATAATCGGCGTTTTCGGCTGTGGGAGGAGGGTGCTCCAGCCAGTGCAGGGGTGCAGAACTTTGCTGAACTTGGGGTGACGGTGGAGCTGATGAAGACAGCCAAGGAGGCCAGGAAGAGACGCATGGTTGGCGCCATGTACCGAACGGCTGGCATCCCTAACGGCATCGGGCACAGCTCCACGGAGTTGCTCATGCAGCCCCGGAACTCGCTGGTGGGCACAAACAGAACTTAAGCAGAAGCAATACTCATTCACAAAAGCACACACACGCTCAGACACTGTAAGTCCCACAAACCGTGACTAAATCTTTGGTGACCCGGGCCTCCCCATAACATCGTCCATCCGCTCTGACCAAACACTTCACCACTTCTTTCCACTATCCAATCAGACTATGTTTAGCTGAAGTGCTGAGGCCCTGCAGCCACAAACGCCCACATCCATCCTGCACAGTCTGCGCTCTGTCTGCTGCCTGTCCCACTGACCTCTGTGAGCTCAGGATGATGTTTAATTATAAGGGAATAGTTTGACAATTTGGGGAAATCGCTCATTCTTTTTCTTGCCAAGAACTGGACGAGAAGACCGATACCAGTCTCACTTCTGTATGTTAAATCTGAAAATGGAGCCAGCAGCTGTTTAGCTTAGCTTAGCACAAAGACCGAAAGCAGGGGGAAACAGCTAGCTTGGCTCTGTCTTGGCCTGTTGTAGTGACTTCCTGGAGACTTGTTTGTCAAACCTGTGACATAAAAACAAAACCTTAAGTTTTTACAATTTGTATGGTTTAACCAAGCTAACTTTTTACAACCTGCTTCCTATCTTAATGCTAAGCTAACCCAGTGGAAGGCTGTAGCTTCACAGAGATGAAAATGGTGTCAATTTTCTCATCACATGCTCATATGTACACCAAGAGTTGCTGTAATCATTATTTCTCACCATACTGGCCTTGAGGTGATCCCTTCTCATGTGATGGTGGAGGGGACAGCAGACAGTACTCACAGTCCTCAGTGTCATGCAAAACTGCATTCTAACATTCATCTGAAGCTAACATGAGGCTTCAGCAGTCTGGGTTAGCTGAATTATGTGGATATAGTCTGTGAATATTTTTAGAGCAAAATTTCCTCATTGTGTTACTATCCCTGTACTGCAGCTCAGCGAGGAAACATTGTCCAGGAAAACGCAAAAGGAAATGTTGCACTAAAACAACCAACTGTGGAAGTCACCCGTCTGATCTGGCTGAACTTAAACTACTAAAACCCAATGGTACCCCATATTTAAATCTGTTAAATGATTTGATGCATGTGGACTGTGTTTGGGCTGTAGTCTCAGTGTCTCATTGCTGGACTACAGGGTACCACTGGTGCAGAATAGTGAGTGAGTTTGGGAGCAAAGGTCATGGTTGGAGGCTTGAGTTAAGTTTGGGACCAGGGCTTAAACAAAGGCAAAGTATTTGAGATAGGACTGAGGCACGGATCTGTGGAAAAATGTGTCATAGCATTCACATAGTTAAAACTTGAAATGTGTAAAGCATATGTAGCTAATGAACGAGAGGTACAGAGGTGAGGAGGATGGGTGGATATTTACTGAAGCTTTTAGAAATAGGTGTGTTCCTGCTGGGAAGTCTGGCGACCTACATTTGTTTATTGGTTATTCCGTGGCCTGAACCCGAGGGCCCGTAAACATCATAAACAAGCCTGTAGGAGGGCATCTTTGGTAAGCACTTGTCATGGACAGCAGCTTAATAGCTTGTCGTCTGGGTACATGATGTATGGGTTGCTTTTAAATGGGTCTGTCTGTTTTTAGATGAAGAGGGCCATGACTATTATATGTTTGTGTCGAACGTGACAATGACAGGCTGAATGATGTGAATCTCTTGGCAGATTTATCTGTTATCTGATTTATCTGTTATTCTGCTTTTCTGTTTGTGTGTTTCTCTCTCTTCTTCTCATTCGTTTTTAAATCCCATCTTTTCTTCTCTTGCCCACAAACCAAAACATTCATACGCAATGCCCCAAAAATCCCATACACATATGATTCCTATCTCCATATTCATGAGCCTCCTGCTATTGCTGTTAAATGCGTAATTCAAAACAGACAGATAACACCAAATAAATACCATTCAAGATGTAACTGATACCAACTGGCATTATTCTTTAGGTTTCAGTGTTCAGAGCTTTGCAAAAGATTTGCTATCATGGAGAGGGATCACGGGAGCTTTGAGTATCTGTCTGTGCTCTAGAGATACTTTCTGGCCTGTATATTACAAACCACCGTGGACAGATCAAGCCAGTGACGAGGGATACCCCTGAGCAGACATCCTTGTTGAGTGGCCCAATGGATATAGCAGGACGGCTTCTTGGAAAAACTGCTGTTTCAGAGCGTAAAGCACAAGGGGAGGGAGCAATGTTAGTATGAGAAGGGAAGAAAGGAAGGACAGGATCAACGGAGGATTCTAAAAAGCAACAGAGCTGCTTCTGATTTGGTTTCTCTGTTTCTTGCCGTGCGTCACAGACAAGAAACAGACCAGTGTATCATGCTGACACTACCTGCCTCCTGCCCTGAGTAGTCTGCTCTGTCTGGTGCACTGGTTTGATGTCTGTCCCAGCACTCTTCCTTCCAGTGCGCTATCCAACTCCAAGCCACCCTTTCCTAGCCATCCAAAGCTGACCAAGCCCACCCGTCCTAGCCCAAGCTCAGCCCAGGTCCTCGAATGTTGGGCCACAAGTGAGGAGGCGTTTTCAAGTGTGCTGTTCTCTGGGCGTCTGCCACTTCAGCGTGTGCTGACCCGCAGGCCACTTCCTGTATGAGGTCACCAGCTCTCGGAAAACATCCATCACACAGGAGACACAGTGTAGCCCTGCACAGGAAACTGAGTGGGTGCAAGCATGCATGCGCACACCTGCAGTCCCCAGTCCCTGCATTTGTAAAAGGGAAAGTTTCTAAATCTTGACACACTACATTGCTTGTGTGTGTGTGTGTGTGTGTGTGTGTGTGTGTGTGTGTGTGTGTGTGTGTGTGTGTGTCTCTGTGTGTATTGTCATATTGTCCAAGCTATCCTAGGTTTAACTTATTTTTTTTTTACACAACATATATCAATAGACAAGCAGCAGTATTACACAATATTGCTATGGTGGGCTGTGTGTGTTTTTTTTTCAATTATTATTAATTGCTGAGATATGTCTGGACTGAACTGGCCAACAGACATTAATTACCATTCCTAGCGCCTCTCTGCTGGCATGGTTACAAAGACGTCCATCCTCTTCGTATTTCTTATGTCAAATTGTTCTTTTGTATTGCCCTTTTTATTGTCTGTTTTAACTGTAAACTAAATCTCCCTTGGACAGTGAAGTTTGAACAAATTGCATTTTCTCTCTCTGATCAACAGGTGTCCCTGATGGTGAAGATGATCCCCAGCCCCGACTGGTTCGTCGGCGTGGACAGCCTAGATCTTTGCGAGGGCAGCCAGTGGAAACAGGAAGTGACCATCGACCTCCAACCTTATGATGCAGGGACAGACAGTGGATTCACTTTCTCCTCTCCCAACTTTCCCACCAGCCCCCCAGAAAACATCACAAAGGTGAGTACCATTTATATGTTGAATCATACCTTTGGTCATTCGTGCATTCATTTCGTGGTGAGACATAGCAAGGTGGCTGGCCTTATTCTTAAAATAGGTTAGCAGCATGTGAATGGAGCATCATTCTTAGCTGTCTCCGCTTAAATTATTGCTTGGCTGACCTGAAATGATTTGAGTAAAAAGGGCCTCTGTTACATAATAGACCTTCTATTCTTTTCCAGCATGTGGTTTAAAGTGGACTATTGTGTTATATGAATTTGTGCTGACAATCTGCTGGCTCTCCCGATGAATTATGCCGTACTGTTCTCTGCTGACTTGTTCAGATCACGTCTCAGATGCCGAACCACCCAGCCAACTCCTTCTACTATCCACGCTTAAAGGAGCTCCCACCAATTGCCAGCATAAAGATCTCTCGACAGAGCAGGTCACCTGACCGTCAAACCCCAATGTCCAATCATATTCTGCCTAACTCTATCAGTCCCCAGCGCTTCTCAGGTAAGACCACAGGACTCCCGACATCAGTGGTACACATAGGTTTTACTTCTACTACATCTAAGTATAAAGGTTATAATATAATTAATTAATATAATTAAACTTTGGCCCCCTACCTTGCTTTGGACAGGCCTGCTCTACACAAAACCTTCAAATGCTACAACAAAACGCTAATAAACAGCCCTTCTTCAGCAGAGAATTGTTTATATTTATGCATTCTTTGGCCTTTGCTTGAGACTCACACTTAGTTCCTTCATCTTTCTCTCTCCCCTCCACACAGCGACACCACTGGACTGTGAAGTGTCTCTCTGGTCGTCCTGGGGTTTGTGTCTGGGTCCCTGCTCCAGAGGCGGAGTTCGCCACCGCACACGTTACATCCTTTTGCGGCCGGCCAATGCTGGCACCCCATGCCCTGAGCTGGAGGAACAGGCTGAATGTGTACCACACAGCTGCATGAAACTCCAGTAACCCACAGAGCACACAATCACGGAAATTGCCAGTATTCAGCACTGGGACTTTGATGTTATTTCTGCTGGACTGAGAAATTCTGCTGCATCTTGAGCGTCACCTTCATAATGCAAAAGATTGCTTTATCTTTGTCACGTCTTGTGGACATTTAAGACATGGTGCATTATCTGTGCAGCCTGTTAGTTTTACTGCCTACAGTCCTCTGGGTGTATTTTAATGACAATAGACGGAAACTGAAGTCTGGTTGTAGCAGAGTGTTGGGCAGGTGTTAGGGTTTGAGATGACACTATAAGTGTTTTTAGGTTTAAAAGTGATTTTTATAAATTGCCATGGATGTGGAGTAGAAAAACTGAAAGTGAGAGGCATGACGTGTGTCCCCTCAAAGACTTCTACAAAACCTATTATGGTTTGTTCATTACCAACAACATACAGTACAGTTCAAAAGTTTTGGAACACCCCATTCCCCCCCCCCAGTTTTTATTTAAATTTAAGCAGTTCAAGTTCAGGGAATAACTTTAAATGATACAAAGGTAAGTAGTAAACTGCCCAAGGTAAAAAAACAACAACAAAAAACAAACAAACAAAAAATCAACTATATTGCTATGTTGCATTGCATATGCATATTGGTTGCATATGCAGATTGGTTGTTCAAAACTTCATCAAACAGCAAGATAATGGCCCAGAACATTACAAGAAAAGACTCCAGACTTAAGCCCCATGGAGCTGGTTTGGGATGAACAGGACAGAAGGTGAAAGCAAAGCAAACTACAAGTGCAAAACATTTGTGAAAACTGCTGCAACAGTATTGGGATGAACTTTCCAAACAATAGCTCGTTTCCATTGTAGAAAGAACACCACAAATATGTTCGGCTGCTGGATGAGTCAAAAAATTAGATTAAGTTCAGTTCAACAAAATCCCACAATTGTTTATTTTTTATACGCTTTAATTTCAGAGACACTGAATCAAGTACATTTAAAAAAAAAAAACATCTGGAAAAATGAAGCTGTTCTGAAACTTCTGACTGGTAGTTTATGCATTTAAGGTGTATGTTGATGGTGGCTTCCCAAATGTACATCTTACATGTATCCACACATGTGCACACAGACATCTTCAGGCAAAGGTCCTTGCACATACTGCATATTTTTACAGACACGGGGGCATTGGTTTACATAGGTAACCTATACATGCTTGGCACATGCAGCTCTTTCAAAATAACCTCACACACCAATTTATAAATATCACCTTTCACAAGAAAAAAAAAACCAGATAGCTGACTTGAAGCATTGAGCCAGTCTGAAGCCGCTGGTCAGCAAGATGCAGGTTTTTATAAAAAGAAAGATAAATATTTGTTTTATTATCTTTTTTGATATTTTAATGTTGAAATTTTGTACATACTGTATGATGTATCTTACCTTGTATAACTCATGAATAAAAATGGTGGTGTTTTTCAAATAGAAGACATCTGTGTTACTTTGTTCCCCTGTATGGCTTTTCATTTGGAACGTGTTATTATGCAAAAGCAGTGTCTAAATATAAAACTCTTGTGAGACCAAAGAACATTCTTGATTTGCACATTTCCAGTAATACACAATGAAGTTATTTGTGTATGCCAGAACATAATTTGACCAGTATTGACACTTCTTTATATGTGTCCAAAGAACACTCAACACTGCAAAAATACACAGCTGAAAATATCACAGTACGAAAAGGTTATGATGTCTTACACTCACAAAAATAGAAGTCACAGTTCTACATATTTATAGATGAAAATTTAATGCATTGTACTCTGTGTCCTAAAATTTGATAACCAAGTGCTCCATAGCCCCTGGGTTACTTTACTGGTGGTATTTGAAGGGTTAATAAATGAATGTAAAAATGTATGAACTGTCAGTGTTCACTCCAGCAGAACATGTCCTGAAATATTCACTGCTCACCACAGTGCAGTGGAGGGTTTGTGGCAGTGTAGCACCTCCTAGTGTTAGTTAAAATCAACAACACCATTACTACTACTGTCACTGCTATTACTGCTACTGTCACTACTATTACTGCTACTACCACCACTACTACTACTGATACTAATAGTAATAATGAAATAGAAATTGTATCAGAGTGATCATTTGTCTTAGGTATTTTTCTACTTAAATGATACTTCTATTGTAGTTTGTATTTACTGTTTATAGGTCCTGTTCTGTGTAATTGCAGTGTACATGTTATAGAGTGCAATTCTTATGTATGAGTTATTTTATTCTTTTTTTTTTCTATAAAATATGTCATACAGTGCTACGCTGACTGATGACAAATTAGCCATTCTTTAAAAAAAAAAAAAACTAATAAAGAAAATGGGGTTTCTGTGATGTGTACCCCTAGGTTATGATGTTGTTTTCAAACTTTAAAATGACAGAATTTTTGAAAATGGATGGAAACACCTGGAATAAGAGACTTCTGTTGCAGAGGCGGTCTGCCACCCAAACTGATCATCTTGTGATCAATTTAGCTTGTAGAAAATGGCCTAAATAATAGGTACATAGACTGAATAGAGAAATCAGAGCTACTTAATAAAAATGATAAGGAAAGTGGGTGATTAATCATCCAATATCAACTTACTCAATATTTATCGTCGTAGGACTAAATCCCAGTGATAAGAAACCAACTAGACACTGCAGTATGGAAGTATGGAGTCCGATTTTAGAATTCAATTTTAAGGAATCATAATCAAAATATTTCCATATGTATTCAAAAATATATTCAGAGCTTTGTAATTTGCAAATATCAATATGGTTATCGGTCACAAAAAAACAGCAGGCTACGCGTTTGACTTTAACATAAATAATGCTTTATTTCTTTAAAGTGATTTAACTTTTTATTTCTTTATTTCAGGCGGTCCGCCTCCGCTGCGGAAAATCCTGAAAAACAAAGCACCCTTCCAGCGCAGGGTGCGAGTCCTGGTCCTGGTACAGGGTCCCGTCACTGGAGGCCGCTGTTTCCGCACTCACTTGCTCTCTGTCTCCGCAGTGCTGCCTGTCTACGAGGAGTGCGTTTGATTGTTGCAGGGTTCAATGGCGGACAGAGCTGGATAGTCGCATTAGCACCGAGGACAATAACATCTCGACTCTGTGAACTGCCGGCGTGACTCGGTCCGCCGTAGCAACGGGTGAGACGAGCTCCCTTGTGCGCTAACGCTGAACACGAAGCCGCTGTGGCTGTTTTCTGCTCGTCTTGTGCCGTTCTTGAGTTCCCATCCCAGGCGGAGAAGTTACACTGTTCATGGTGGCTCACTAAAGGCAGCTAGCTTGCGAGCGAACCATGGGGGAGTCTCTCGAATTGATAGGGAAGCGTCTGCTTTTGCTCCTCGACGACGGCAGGTCCGCGAATGGATCCGAGCCGGAGCAGGCTGCCTGGGCCCGGGACTGGCTCCGGGGGACGGTGCGGGCAGTGAGCGTTATCGGCCTGGCCGCCCCGGAGGTTAGCGAAGGAGAGGCGACAACAACAAGCCCTGCTGCAGGGCTGACGGTCAGTGTTTACATACAAATGGTGCCGTACTGCACAGCGAATGTGCCGATACCCACCAACAAGTATATAAAATGTGTGCTAGCCATGAAGTATGTTTTTTTTTAACCTTATTGAGCTCTTTTTTTTTCAAACATCAATGTCGGTACATTTGTCGGCAGGTAACGTTAGCTCATGCATATCTTAGCTAGCTGCAAGTCGCAGGCATTGAGGCGAAGCAAAACTCGAGGCCGGGGATTTTCTGGCCTTTGCTTTGTTCGCTTTTAACCTCTTTTAAACGAATGACATGCAGCTACAGTAATGCTACTCGTTACCTCGTAGAAATAATTTGCAATGCACAGGTGCGCCAGAGCCAATTAAACGACCACTACATTGTAATAAATGGGCGGAAATCAGCAGTGGATAACAGCATTAGCTTGTCAGTTCCCATCGTTAGTGTAGTTAAAGGCCTCACACGTTCATATGAGGATGAACCAGGAATTTCTTTGACTTTACTGAGCTGTTGAACGTTCAGACTTAGGCTAAAGTTTGTGATTTAACGCAAACTTGAATGAATGAAACAAATATTCCCAAGCTGTGTTTAGATTACATTGTGCGTTTAGATTTGCTTTTAAAAAAAAGACTGGGATGTTGGATGACCTACATTAAAAAAGGGCCACTCTTATTAACTAACATGCAGGTTATTACAGTGAAAAAGAATTATTTAAATTGTCATAAACACTTGATTTGTACAGGCCTTTACTCAATACAATCACCTGATTTTAAAGTAAGCAGAGCGAGGATTAAATGAATTAATCCTCCACTGGTGCCCACTTTGGCCATGGTATGTATTATTAAACAAAGTAAAATTCTTTATTTAAGGACAGTAATTAGTGATGGTCTTCTGGGTTGTTTTTGCAGAAGTGCACCCTTTTATTTGTTAGAAATAAGCAGACGCAAACAAAACCATCAAACGTAGATGGATAGGTAAGGTGTATGTTTACCTTTTGCACGTAAACACTGGTTAAACACTGGTTTTCTTCTCTAAGGTGTGCCTTCACCAAAATGGATTTTTGATCCATCAGTCATATAAAGATTAATGGGGCTGGGGCTTAAATGTCTTTCTTGAGAGAGGAATTAGTTTTCTGCCTTGCTGTGATTTTGAACCTTGACGGGATACAATCGCGTTCAAGTTTTTGATTAACTGGTATAAAGGGACAGATCGTCACTTGCTCACAAAACTATTGTCATTATAACAAGAAAAACAAGTAAACACACATGAGACTGTGCACCTGTTCAGTAAGTTTGAAATAAATTTCATTACCTTGCTGTATAGAGCATGTCATAGGTCACCAGAAACCATTCCAGCTTTTGTGCTAAGAAAATAACACAAAAACACATATGTGCTTTTTAAGACTTTTGTTACGAGGCTAGATTCAGCGGTTTGTGACTGTAAGTCTAGACATATCAGTATAGTGATGTGACACTAGGAATCATCCACAGTTTTGCTTCTCATCATGTTTGATGACTCATCACTTGTAATTGCAACACATTGATACCAGAATGCTTATAAAGGGAAAAAAACAAACTCAAATTTAAGCAGCAGATCCACATACATATTGTGTTATCATCACATTTTTTATTGTACAAGAAAATATTGTTACAGCCTAATTAATATGGAGATATGGTATGGCAAATACTAAGGATGTTTGAGTTTGTCAGTATTACCCCATCCTTGCTGTAAGGCTATGCCACCACCTTATGGTGCTCCAGGTTTCACCTCTAAACTGATCACCCTGTGAATGCAGACACAACTATGTACGCATTATAGTAATGCAGCCGGGTGTCACTCACCAAGTTTCAGCTTCAGTTTATCTTCTCTCTTTCTCACAGACTCACTCTACAGATCTTTTTCTTTTCAAATCTAAGCAGGTGGGTAATTGGCTGGCCATTGGCAGCGATGATGTTAATCAGATGTTTTGATGAGCAGCAGCCGCAGCAGCTGAGGGAGTCAGGCACAGTCCAATCTGTTTCTCACAGCTTGCTTTGTAACATAAAACAGCTTTAGTCAAGAGCTTAGCAGCTATCTGGTGTTTTACTTCACTCGAGTCCACAAACTAATAAACCTCTGCTATTAACTTTATAACTCTGTCACGGTGTCTTCAGAGGGTGTGATAACAGTCAGTGGTTCAAACCCCAGGTGTGTGTGCTGTGAAGTTAACTATGTGTAGTTGTTTCAATTTAATTTTGAAACACTGGCTAAGGCGTTTTATCGTTTAAATCGGCGCATAGTACTTTTATTCTGTTATTTTGACAGAGAAGAGGATGCACAACTAAAATGTCTGGCGTTAAGAGACAGAATTACAGTACTTGTAACATATTCTCACAGTATCCTTCTGGACTTCTTAACCCATAACCTGCTCTACTTGGGCTTCTCCATGCCCCACAGATGTCTCCGGTCGTGCCGGGCATCTTAACGGTCTGCTACTGTGTATCTGTCAGTGTGAATCAGGGAACTACTAAGACAGGGCAGTCATGCTCAGTGAGCCTACCCGGATAAAGCAAGATTTATAAAAAGAGATACAACCACCTAAGACATTTGCAAGGAACACTGACTAATTCCAGTCCATTCGTGACTAATTGGAGCTTCCCTTGTACGTTCATATCATCCTCTTATTTCAACTTAAATTATACTTAAGAGTCAATTTTGAAAACAATTAGAATACAGGTACAAAGTATTTAATATTAAGACGGAAGTTGACATATTAAATATTATTTACTTTCTTTAATTCAGCAACATTGGACTCTTACATTTGATGCCATTATTTGAATGTTGCCTTTTTAAGGACTTTGCCATTTTAAGCAATTTAATCATCAACTTTTTCTTTTAAACAAAAGTAGGAAGATAACTAATGATTGACAGGCACTCCTCCTTATGATCCTTCCAGAGGTACCGCTAGTGTGAGTCAGTCAGTCACATCCTGGTTCTGTGAAGTTTGTTACCCAACTCTTGCTCGAGCAGCACAGGTTCTGTATTAAAGTGCACGAGACAAAGTTAATGATCATTTTGTACCAGTGACACATATAAACCTGCCATAGATGTACGCTTACTATTATAAATGTCACAACATGATAGGTTTACAAGCAAAATGATGCAGACTTGACATTTTCTTTCTCTAGTATTATGATGAGTATTATGATCACAGTTATGAAATGCTCTTTCCGAGGGTCAAACATATTTCCACCTTGTGCTTCATGAAATAATTTTATTTCTTAGAGTTGCTTAAACTGAGCCGTCTGAGGTCTCCTAAAGTTTCTTATGTTTACGTTCTGGTGCTCTCTTTTTTTTCTGGCTGCAGGTATTTGTGGAGTTTGAGAATGCTTCACAGCGTTGTTCCTGGGTGCAGGTGTACGATAAAGGGGTGAAAGCGGTGTTGGTAGAAGACTCCGTTGTTTGGGCAAATCGGAGCGATGGCACTGGGACTACTGGATCCCCAGCATCAGCTACTGCTTGGCCCGCTCTGGTGAGTGATCTGCTGGACGTTGGATGTGAGCTTCTGCACTATGTATACAAGTCAAGCCTTGAAACGACCAAGGCAACCTGTTGAAGTGGGGCATCAGCACAAGGCCAACCATGGCTGCCAGATGGGCTCAGTCCCTTAAGTATTCCTTCTCAAGGTTGGACCTTGACCGTTTGTAATTATAAGTAACGAAATCATCAACATTTTCCAGAGTTGCTGTAAACAATAAAGTACTCACTTGTCAGTGAGGATATGCAGAGACAATGCTGTGAAGTGACTGTGATTTAAATACACATATTTGAATTTCAAGGGCATTGAGATTCATTTGTAAATGAAATTTGCACTTTTCCCTTACTCTCATGTCTGACCCTGATATGGGCTACAGACACCTGTCACTGCCCAGGCCCACCCTCTCCACGCAGACTGGGCTCACAACTGTAGTCGCAGCCCCGTCTCACCCTTCAGTTTGAATTGTTTTTGTTAGTACTCAGTGCAGATGGCCATTTGCCTGTGCTTGTACTTCAGCTTATGTCTGAGTTCAGTTAACTTGTTCATGTGGGTGTTTTTAGCAGAAGAAAAGATGGGTAAAATAGATGTTTTCTTGTTGCCATTCTGCTTCTGAATTGAGTACAAATATCAAATATTTTTCTACAGGGTCAAAGAATTAAATTTTTTCTTTTTTTGTCTTTTGCCTCAGGCCTTCCGCTCCCTAGTGGATAGAGTGGGGTTAGGATCGCTGCTTCCTGTAGAGTATTTTGGAAACAAGAATTTTGAGTTCCTACCTGATAACAAAACTGTCCAGAGGTTTGAGGTATGTAAGTTTGACATTTTAAACTAAATGATAAACCAGTGAAATAGTCATTGTTATTGCAATACTGGTGTTTGTTCATGTTATGTTCAAGTTTCACACATTTTTTTTCCACATTATTGTTGTGCAGCTAGCACTATTTCAGGACAGTGTGCATCGTGTCCTTGTACAGGTTGATAAAGACATAAGACACCCTTTGCTGTTGGAGCACCCCTCCCTCCAATCTGCCATCTCCAGCTGGCGTACTGACTTTGAACTGCAAGAGATCTTCAGGAAGGGTAAGACTCCACACTCACCAGTTTTCAGGCTGTTTTCCTTTACTATCTCAATGTAGTCTCTGGGGTATTTTGTCTTAACAGTGTTTCCCATATAATGTTTTTCTTTTGGACACCTGCTCAAATTAGCAACACTGGAACTGGAAAACACTGAAGTTCATTTGTCATCAGATGTGGCTAAAAAACTATGTTAAGCAGTGAAAACCTGACACGTTGATGTGGAAGTAGTATGCAATGGAGAGAACTAAGCTTTTATTAGCAGGGCATACTGATAATAACTAACAGCATAATGGTCATCTAATGCTGCAGTAAACTGACAAAATGGAGAGACTTTCATGCTTTTACAATTTTCCATCCTTCGTTCATATTGACTTATGTGAGATGTGCATGAACTGGACTGAAGAAAGATTATGTGAACCAGCTGCCTGAGCTGCATGTCAGATGCACGTCCTCCTGTGCATTTTTTGCGTCCGGTCTGTTTTTGAAAGACACATGCCCATGAGTTGAGCGGGTAATGGTGGATAATGATTTCACAGCTTTTTATTAACATATAAATGCAACATTTAATCAATCAAAACACATAAATATGGGTATATAAGGGCAGTGGTTTAAAGCAAGAAAAATAGAAGTTCCAGAATATCCATAGCCAGTTGGTTCTTTTTTTTTGTCATAGACCAGAACAGAAAATTCAATATTTAAACATATTTAAATTCAAACAATATAGTTTGAACAAGTTAAATAGTTTAAATAAACCTGCATTCCAGTTTTACATTCCTCACTTATCCATTACTGAAATATGGACAGTGGCAAAGTTGCACATACAAAAAACAGCTGTTGCAATAGGTGTCACAGTAGAAGTGCAGACTGTAGATACTGTGGCACAGTGCAGATATGATGTTGCCTATGCTGCTTAGCAGTTGCTTTCAATCTTGAAGCATATGTTTTAAATCTGCCAGAATGTAACTCATACTTTTCTCGCTGTTCCTGTCCTCAGGTTCATACACTATTCAAGGACGCAGGGTTCGTGTGTACCAGCCAGAGTTTGAGGAGTGCTGGGCCTCTGGACTGGTCTCACAGCATGACCCTATCTCACACATTATGGAGATAACCTTGGATAAGGTAAATAGAGCTTATGTTTTACCTGAATACTTTCTGGCTGTTGTATGAAAGGATGCCACTTATATACCACCTTTTTGTTGTTGTGTAGGGAGAAGAAAATCAAATAGTAGATCCTCGTGTGATTCATGTCATGCTGGCAGAGGAGGAGGTAGGGTTGTCACTGGTTCAACTATTTCTTTAAGGCAATTGAAGTACTTTAAGCTTTAGGTTTAGAAGATGCATTAACAGAATTACTTCTTAACGTTGTCTCCCTTTTTAGCTTGGTAAGAATGGGCGGCGAAGGAAGGACAGTGAAACAATGAAGGGTGATAGTGGACGCAGACGTAGGACTGCCTCCGAAGGTGAGGATGACTTGAACTTGAAACGTTTTAAAGGAGCAGGAGATGCGGGAGCTGATGCACAAAACTGTGGCGACTCCAACAAAACCCCAGTGGAAGGGATGGGGATCTGGGTTGGAGACTCTGGCGAAAGAGTCAGCAGCACAATCAAAAACGGAAGCTCTTCAGAGGGAACCTTTCCTCAAGGCAGAGTGTCGTCCCCTAACACCAATTCCTCACTCCAGATGGACCAATCAAACGCTACTCCTCCTCGTTATCCAGCCCACGTCAAAGAAAATGGTCGCTCACTCTCTACACAGGGGGCAGCGGACTCCACCACCATAACTCACACCCCCACACCTCCTCCCCTCAAACCAGCTCCCTCTCCATTCTCCACCACATCTTTCCCTTCACTAGGCCAGATGCCAAGCTTGGTCCCTGGTGCTCCTGCCCCCAAGGCCTCCCCATCCCCCCAGCCAGACCGAGAGGAGGCCTCCCAGTCAGCCTTCTCCAAAACAGCTGCCCTTGTTTCCCCAGGCCCTGTCACCATTTCTTGGTCACATGACAGTGGCCCTAGTGTGGCACTTTCTGCCTCTGTGGGTTTTAGTCCTAAAGCCCCAACCTGGGGAAGCCAGACCGAGGTAAGAAAATCAATATGATCAGTACCGTCAGTGCCGTTATGTGATGCCATCATTTTGTTATAATATCATTTTATTGTACCGTACTGTTCTGTTTCTCAGGGCTCTAAAACTGCCTTGGGTTTTCGTTTGCCCCAGGCTGCGCCCGCTGCTCCCGTATTTGGAGATGTTACCTCACAGACCAATGGAGCTCCTACCACTACCACAACCTCCCAGGACACTCCCAGGCCTTTTGGCTTTGGCTTTGGCGGAGCTAAGAATGAGACTCAATCTCAGCAAGACCAGAACTTGTTTTTCCAGTGTATGACCCAGAATTCTGGCTCTGGCCCAAGCCTAACTGCTGGTCAGACCCAGTCCAAGGACACCAATTACTTCACCGCAGTGTCTGAAAGCCTGAGTAAAGAGCCCCCGAGCCTTTTCAAGCCTGCAGCCTCCACTGAAGGGCTGAAAAAGCCTGAGCAGCCCAAAGTGCCTGAGACCCATCCAACGGGAAATGGTGTGCTCAACAAATCGTCATCAGCCTTCCAGGGCATGGGTGGCTCTGCAGTAGGAAGAGGCTCTGGTCTAAGTATTGGTGGTCTTACTGCACCCTCTGGAGCCCAAAGTACTTCTAAGAAGACCAGTAATAATGGAACTTCTACGGTGGGCTTGGGGCTTCAGTCTGGTTTTAATACTTCAGATAGCCACCAGAATCTTTTTCTGCAAGCCTCCAAAGAGCCTACTAATCCATTTCTGGCATATGGGGACAAAACCTCCCACACACCTTTTGCTGGACTCAGTGGGGCTGAGCCACAGACCCTAGGTCCTGCCTCAGACAGCAAGCCAAACCTCTTCACAATGGCAGAGCCTCCTAAGGGGATTCTGTCTTCCCCTTTCCCAGCACTCTCAGCAGCTGCTTCACCCAGCTCTTCCTCCTCTCCATCACCGGCCTCATCTCAGAAGCCACAGAGTGAAGGGGCTGTGACAAAGGAGGAGAAAGAGGTTGGGGAGATGCCAACATCCACGTCAGGCTGTCCCATGTTTGGAGGCACTGGCCCTGGTGGAATGGAGGAAGTACCCGTGTCCTTTGACCAGAGCCAGTCTCAGAAGTTTACCCTGGAGGAAAGAGGCCAGTCGTCCAAACGCGATTCTGACTCCAGCAGCAACAGTGACCTGTCAGACCTGAGTGAGAATGAGGAGGGCCCAGAGAAAGGCCAAGTCACAGGAGGGCCACCACACCCTGCCCAGGATGGGGCATTGTTGCAGAAAACTAAAGTCCAAGGGGCTTCTAAGGGCCGTCCACGTAACAAGCCTTTCAAAGGTAAGCCTCGTCCACTCTTAAGAACTACTTCTGAATCCTTTGTGGTAACAAACTAAGTAACCGAATGAACACAACGTTTTGTCCTCCAGTGGGCCAGTCTGTGTTAAAAGACCAGAGCAAGGTGCGTCGTTTGAAGCAGTCTGGTGAGTCCTTTCTCCAGGATGGTTCCTGCATCAATGTTGCCCCTCACTTGCACAAGTGCCGTGAGTGCCGCCTGGAGCGTTACCGTAAATATCGGAATACAGACGAAGACAGCGATGATGACGACGACCCAAATGTAGCCTGTCGTTTCTTCCACTTCAGAAGGTGTGGATTATATGCTGGGGGTTGCAACACTGTCTCTCTTGTGTGTTTGAGTGTCCTGAAGTTATCAGGATACAATCATCTCTAGCAATGATTTGTTACTGAATTAACTTTTGCCTGTGATTAGGTTGGCTTTCACTCGTAAAGGTGTACTGCGTGTGGAAGGCTTCCTGAGTCCTCAGCAGAGTGATTCCATGGCAATGGGTCTGTGGCTTCCTGCGCCAGCTGTCCAAGAGGGGCTTGACCTCGATACATCCAAGTACATCCTGGCCAATGTGGGAGACCAGTTCTGCCAGCTAGTCATGTCTGAGAAGGAGGCCATGATGATGGTGGAACCTCACCGTGAGTATAAAGGGCTCTCGCTGAGCCTGTGTTTTCTTCACATTCAGTGTCATGTCTTATGCTCTTGTCCTACATTTTGTCTCAACACTCAACCTGTCAGAAGTGTCGGTGTATATAATCCAGTTTCTTTTTCTCTTTGGCCTGTCCTTCAGAGAAAGTGGCATGGAAACGTGCTGTGCGAGGTGTCAGGGAAATGTGTGACGTGTGTGAGACCACCCTGTTCAACATCCACTGGGTGTGTCGCAAGTGTGGCTTTGGAGTGTGTTTGGACTGCTATAGGCTCCGCAGGAACAGGCCAAGGGAGGGTGAGTCCTTGCAGTGACATTCAGGAAACTTTAGAGCTAACCAGTTTTCTGTATCGTTACTGTTAACCTAACTTGTTTTATTCTATTTTCTATTCTTAATACAGAAACAGGTTGACTAGATGAATACATGTTTTGAGGTTTAGGACTCACAGGTCAATATGTTATTTCCTTTAGATGTAGATGAAGGTCCAGAGGATGAGGTTTTCTCTTGGTTGAAGTGTGCCAAAGGTCAGCCTCATGAGCCACAGAACCTCATGCCCACGCAGATTATACCTGGGACAGGTAACACGTACATTATGATGGAGTCATAAATCTATAAATCCCCACCTCACGAGCGTTGAGTGTTAAATACAATGTTGTATCGGTACAATAAGAGCTATAATGATTGATTTTTATTGCCTTTCTCTTATAGCTCTTTACAACATAGGGGACATGGTGCATTCGGCAAGAGGCAAATGGGGTATTAAGGCCAACTGTCCCTGTGCCAGTCGACACACCAAGCCTCTAGTGCGTCCTAGTGCTCCCAATGGGATCTCACAGGTACTGTTGTGCCACAGCATCTTTTTCTTAGTCTAAATTATTTTTAAGTGTTAAACTTGAAGGCGCTAACATCTGGTTGTGCTTGTCTCAGCAGTCTACAACAAGCAGTGGTGGTGGCCTTGCAGCTGCGGCTTCTGGTGTTGGCACCACACCAAAATCAGAAGGAGAAACGACAGCGATCAAAACAGAAACGACACAAACAGCAGCAGCATCAGACAGTGGCGGTGGGGAAAGTGTGAGTAGTACTAGTAACTCCGCCAGCGGTACATCCTCCCCCTGTAACCTCACCCAGTCCTCTGCCAAGGAGTCGCGCTCATCGGGAGAGGGCAACAGCTCTGCGCTGCACTGGCTGGCAGATTTGGCCACACAGAAAGCCAAGGATGACACCAAGGGTAAGTAGAAGTGCCTGTGTAGTCTGACTGAGTAAAAAAAGTCAAAATCTAAATTAAAGCTGAAGTCACATCACCATGTTCTTGCCACCTTCCAGAGTCTGGTTCACTTCGCTCCATGATGAGTCGAGACAGCCGGCCTCCCTTTGGCCTGGACTCACTCAGTGCCCTGTCAAAGCCTTCTGCTTCTAGCCCTAAGCTATTTAACAGCCTGTTACTGGGCTCCAGCATGGCCCAGTCCAAACCTGAAGGGTCCAGTCTTCGGGATCTTCTCAACTCCGGACCAGGCAAACTCCCCCAGGGCCCTGGAGAGAGTGGGGTACCATTCCCCTCCGTATTTACCTCAGCAGGCGTATGTATAAAAACCTTTCTTCCATGTAGTTTTATGAAGTATCCCAAGTGTACACATCTGTACTAAAAAGAACATCAGCAGCATCAGTTTCTGAATTAACCTTATGCTGTGGAAGCTAGTGCGCCCCAAAACATTGTAAAACCAAGACTGAACAACAGTTGTGAAAAAAAGAAAAAAAAAAAAAACCAGTTCAAATCACACTTCACACAGTGTGCCTGTTTAACTATTGAATTATTATCCCGCCTTTTTTTGCTACCGTTGTTTTTATATTTTGTTTAATTGTCTTATCTTCTGTTTGTCTTTGTTGTAATCCTGTTGAAAACCGTGGACCACGTAAAGCACTTTGTTTTGAAAAGTGCTGCATAAAGTTATTATTAGTACAACTCTACAGAAAAATACAGGAAATCCTAAGAAAATCTGTGATTTTTTTTTTCAGTGTAAAGTTCTCATATTTGCCTCAGTTTTCAAATAATGTGTGAAATATTTCATATAGTTCTAAATATAGTGACAAAATTGATTACAGATTGTGTTGCTGCCATCTACTGGTGTAGTAAAGAACCAAAACGTTTAATTTGAAAATGATGAGGCTTTTTTGCCTAAATTTAGCCACCTTAAAGTATGACTGAGAGCCGAGTAACAAGAAAGCTGAGTAACAAAAAAAAATCCTCTTTTGTCTGTCAGAGTGACAAGCTGAAGAGCAGCCTCCCAAACTTCCTGGATCACATCATTGCCTCGGTTGTGGAGACCAAGAAGGCAGAAGGCCGTCGCACAGGGGCCTCTGAAGGTGGCGAGCTCGGTGTGTTGGGGGGACGCAAAGATGGAGTAATGGGCCTTAGTGTTTTAGAACCACATACCTCACACTCCTGGCTCTGTGACGGACGACTCCTTTGCCTACAGGATCCTAGCAACAGCAACAACTGGAAGATCTTCAGAGAGTGCTGGAAGCAGGGACAAGTAAGAACCGCAATTAGTGTAACTCAAGTTTTTCGCAGGATAATGATGAAATGAGCCAGGTGTTTGGCTGTTGGGGAAACATGGGTACACTGACTTTCTGTTGCTCTGTCATCTGTCTAATCTCTCCTCCTTTGTGTGCAGCCTGTGTTGGTGTCAGGGATACATAAACGTCTGAAAGCTAATTTGTGGCGGCCTGAAGCTTTCAGTGAGGAGTTTGGAGACCAGGATGTAGACCTGGTCAACTGTAGAAACTGTGCTATCATCTCTGATGTGAAGGTCCGAGACTTCTGGGATGGCTTCCAGGTCATCTCCAGTGAGTGCCCAAACTATTTTTTTTGTTTGTTGTTTGATGTCAGGGAAGTCAGGGAAGTGGTAGCTAACGTGGTTCTTTCTTTTTTTTTTTTTGTGAACTTAGAGCGGCTTCAAGATGGTGACGGCCAGCCAATGGTGTTAAAGTTAAAGGATTGGCCTCCAGGTGAAGACTTCAGGGACATGATGCCCACACGGTGAGGAACCCAGAATTATGTTGCTTTTTGTGTGTCTCATGCATTTGCTCACCATACAAGCCACCCTCTTCATCCCTACAGGGGTTCCTTCTATCACGCAACTAATTATATCGATAATAATCTATATTATTCGAGGCTATAACATATATAGGAAATACACATATATAAGGCCCAGGCACATATGGAATCAGATCTGTTTATTAATGGATCATTGAGCTATTTCTTAGGGGAGCCTGATGATTTGTGTCTCATTTTGGTACCTTCACACAAAACCGAATTTCTGAACCAGTTATTTCTCTTGTACGATTAAAGAAAGGGAAAAAAAGACTATCTGAGTTTTACTTCAGGTTTTTTGTGAACCCGTATTTTGAGAAGTATTTGTAAGGTACAGAACATCTTACTTGTCTATGATCTGTCACGTAGTTGATTGATTTCACATACTTTTCCCAGGTTTGACGATCTGATGGACAACCTTCCCTTACCTGAGTACACAAAAAGAGACGGTCGTCTAAACCTTGCTGCACGTCTGCCCAACTTTTTTGTGCGTCCTGACCTCGGTCCTAAGATGTACAATGCCTACGGTGAGAACAGTTTACTGAATTTTCCATTCCCTGTCACCTCTTTCTCCCCTTCCCACTATTTTATACTGCGTTTGTCTACACCTTGTCTAACTCACTGTCTTTCTTTCCCTCAGGCTTAATCTCGACTGAAGACAGGAAGGTGGGAACCACTAACCTCCATCTGGATGTATCTGATGCCGTCAACGTCATGGTCTATGTCGGCATCCCTCAAGGAGACGGAGACCAGGAGCAAGGTCAGTGAACTTAAACACTTCCTGTGTCTCTCTCTCACTTTTCTCACTCTCTCAGTCTTGTGCTCTCTCTCGCTCACACATATGTAAAACTTGAACCACTAAATGTTACCAAAAGTATATATTTATATACTCACTCGTCCCTAATCTAACTGATCCCTCCTGAAAAATCTTATAGAATATTTTCAGAACTGTGTTCTGAACGTCATGCTTATACTGTTTAAGTTGCTCCAGGCTTAATTGGCTTGGATAGGACCCTGGAAAGACCAACCTGTGGGTCTCACTCATTTACATTGTGGCAAAATTTCTCATTCACAGAGGCAGATATCACTGGACGCAAAGGTCTGTAGACTTTCAATTGTATCGCTTCAGTGGCATGCCCTTCTTCTTGACTAACTCCCCTTTTTCACTCCTCCACCCCATCCTTCTGTTATTATCTGTGCAGTAGGGGGCCAGAGCACTTGGACCCATTTGTTAATTTTTAATGTGGCATGTTTTGTTCCCTGATCTACATTTCTATGAAAATGCAAACCTTTATTTACACCTTAAATGAATTAAAAGATGGTATTGAAATTCTTGTTGTTGCCCTTTGGCGATCCACACTTTCTTCTTCCGGGTTGATTTCAGGCTTTTGCTAAAAATGTGCGTAGTGTTTGGCGTTCAGTTTGTGCAGTAACATGAATTCTATGAGTGACATGAATTCCTGCTAGCTTTGGGTGAGCTGTGCTCTGGTCCTTACACTGTGGGAGAAAGGTTTGAATGAAGGGCATCTAGAATTGGCTTCCTCTCACTCGTGACAGTGACACGGAGACACACCCAACAGCATGACCATAGGCATGCTGTCATCACACACTTGCCCCTCCTCCTCTTCTTAGGAAAAGGGGATTTTATCAGAAACACACTGATTTAGCCTGGCAACTAAACTTATGTCTGTAAGGGAATCATTTGTGATTGATCAGAGAATAATGACTGTACCAGTGTGCACAAACAATATAAACCTTTTCTACCTCTTTGGTCAGCCTGCTAAACGCACACACATGATTAGAGAGCAAAGAGAAACACTGGGACAAAGGTCCTCTGAAAGCAAATACATTAGTCACTGATGTGTTTGCTTCCACTTACCATCTTTCTGAATAACTCATAAATCAGTACTAAAATGAGAAGTTAGTACTCTTTCATGTCAGTAGTGTTTCAGCAGCTGCTTACTACAATCAAGCTCAAGGCTGTGGATGTGAATGTTGTGTCAGTAAATGTGATTGTGTAGTCTGTAACTTGTCCTTTTCTTTGCCCCAGTGGTTCTCAACTGGTCCAGCCATAGGATCTATCTTTTTTTTTTGTAGTCACAGCCCAAGCATCATTGAAAATTTTAACCGCTTTCTCTTATTTCTCAAAATTAATAATAATTAGCAGCGCTTTCATGCACTAGAATCATTAGTCCTGCCGAGGCATTTTCATGTTTTGCCAAAGGCTATTTTAATACTCTGTGTGGAGACACATTTTCTTTTTTAATCACAGTTCTTTGAGGGGAAAAACACACAGAACTTCTGCTTGGGATGTGTTATGACAGCCACATGATGCAGCTGTGAACAGTGTTTTACTTGAAGCTCTGGTACATAAGTACACTTCAGAATTAAACTGCTGTGGCACTCAATCCTGCAGTCCACTTACAATGGATCTGCGACCCATTACAGGGACATGAGCCACCAGTTGAGAGCCACAACCCTGCTCCAACAGTATGATGGACTTATATTAATTTAGTTGTTTAAGAACTATGCTATGAAAGAAGGGAAATGAAAATGTTTGTTGACAGATAATGAAAAGACAGAACTGAAACATCAGCAACTAAAGCTCCAAAGCTAATTCACACGATCGCATAAAGAAGAAGCTCTACTGTGAAGTCCTGTCGTCAAAGGGACACTGCTGATGACCCTTTGGTGCCCTGTATGTGTGTGTTGATGTTTATGTTTGGTCCTCCAGAGGTCATGACCACCATCGAGGAGGGCGATGTGGATGAAATGACGAAGCGGAGGGTGTACGAGGGGCAGGAGAAACCTGGAGCACTCTGGCACATTTACGCTGCCAAGGATGCCGAGAAGATCAGGGAACTGCTCCGCAAGGTCAGCAGCCAGTAGATTTCTCTCTCAGATAGCATCTGATCTGTCAAGCTGTGTTGTCATTGGCTGAAGGTGGGACGTATTTTAACCTCAGACTCAGGCTTCTTTACAGAGGTATCATCACCTGTATTCCAACAACAAGCAGAGATATTTGTGTGGTTCAGATAAATCAACCACATTATGCCATGGTTTATCTATATCTTTGTCAGGTGGGAGAGGAGCAGGGTCAAGAAAACCCCCCAGACCATGACCCCATTCACGACCAGAGCTGGTACCTGGACCAGGTGCTCCGCCGTAGGCTCTATGAAGAATATGGCGTCCAGGGCTGGGCCATTGTACAGTTCTTAGGAGATGCCGTGTTCATCCCTGCGGGAGCTCCACACCAGGTCAGGCTGAGAGAGCTTGATATACATATCACATCGTTTATGAATGTACCGTGACTTAAGATTCATGTCCCTCATTAACATATTTGTTCATTCTGTGCTCTTCCTGCTCCCAGGTGCACAACCTGTACAGCTGTATCAAGGTGGCTGAGGACTTTGTGTCTCCTGAACACGTGAGGCACTGTTTCAGACTGACCCAGGAGTTCAGACATCTGTCCACTACTCATACAAATCACGAAGACAAGCTACAGGTTTGTCTCAAACAGTTTCAGTGTCGCATTCCCATTTATTCATTCCATATACACATTCCGTATTCACACCTTTATAATCTGTTGGTTTGACATACAAGAGAAGTGATCAATTCACACTAAGGTCTGTTAGTTGTTCAGAGTAATTGGATAGAGATAGATACTTTAATCATCCCCAAGGGAAATTCACATTCAGTATGAACTGATGGAAATCAAGTTCAACCAGTATAATTTAAGTCATGCAGACAAATGAAAGCAGCTAAATAAAATGTCAGTTCATTTAGAGCAGCTTGTAACTGCATGTTCATTTGGTGTTGGGCTTTCCTTTTACTGAAATGAATTTTAAATCTTCCAGACAGCACATAAAGGTGTCATTAGGAAGAGCAGTAGAGTAGTAAGCAGAACGTTTTGTTTTTTGGTTTTTTTTTTTTTCGTCCCCCCCCTCCACCCCCACTATAATGCTGCAAGCATGTGTCTCAAACATGCACGCGCTGGTAGCAGAGCGGTACAAGAGCTACAATCAGTGAATCCATCATAGGGACAAACACATCTGTCAGTTTATGACATTAAACTAGAATTAATATCTTAAAATTCTTCTGAGAGGATTAATTCTATCAAGAAGTGTCACAGTGGACAATGGTGGCTGCGTGTTGACGTTTCCAAACTGCCTGCATCATTACAGGGATGTTAGAATAGCTCAGATTGGTGCTGTTTTTAATAATTCTTATTTCTTTTTCATCTGTATTTTATAGACAGAGCTCTTTTACTGCCGCATCTGTAACACATTTGAGAACTTTTACCTCTTCTGTTAAATACAAAAAAAAGGTTTTGTATAAAAGCATGTTTTTAATCTTTAGAATAAGGTATTGGGGAAAAAATTCAGTTTTCCTAAGTAAAGCTCTGGAAAAATGTGGTATTATATATGCACTAGTATTGAAAAATGTCAAACAATGACCAGGCCTACTAGTCAGTGGGATGTATTATTGTCCTGAGGCAGTAGATTGTTTCCATGTTTGTCACTGTTTTAACAGACTTTTCCGGTCGTCCTCCTCAGGTGAAGAACATCATCTATCACGCAGTGAAGGACGCCGTTGGGACACTGAAGGCCCATGAACCTAAACTAGCACGACCTTAGTTCCTCTCACTTAACACTGTCCCAAGACAACCAGCCTCTGAAGACCACTCCACTACGTACACACACACACACACACAGTATACATGACATACCTACAGACACATGTACAAGCTGCAGAGTGCAGAGTACAAAGAGGGAGTGTAGGTGTTTTTTGGGGGCAGTGAAGATTTGTTTTTCGGGAAAGAGAACATTTGACATGGGGGGGGGGGGGGGGTTAGACCGGGAGGGGCTAGTCAGCGCTTCGATGAAGGAAGTCCTTTATCGCTGTTACACAGTACGCTCAAAATTGTCTAGTTGTTTTTCCTTTTTTAAAATTTTTATTTTATTTTATTATAATTTTTTTTTTGGATTAACTCTGTATTTAAGGTCAGTGTGTTTGTTCTGTTGTTCTCATTGTATATGTATGATGTGAGACTAAGGGAGGTAAAAGCTGACGTGCCTTTGGAGCAGAGGTTCAGCTATCATATAAGCGACTGACAAAATGTGAGTACTGGGCTAACTTACCTATTTTGATGACATTGATATTATTTTTCTTCAATAGGAGCGAGGTTAACCTGTTTTTGTAGATTTTTTTGTTGTTGTTGTTGTTGTTGGAGTTTTTAAACAGCTGATTGCTTCTGCCCTCTGTGGCTGAAATGAATTTGAAAAGCAGCCAGTGAAGGGAAGCAGACCAAAGTTTTGTATTTTTAGTTTTCTTATTTCAGTTTTAGAGTAAGAAGTCATTTCTTTTTATACACCACAAGGTAATAATGAGAAGGACTTCAGAGAGGGCAGTTTTTTTTTTGTTTGTTTTTTTTTTAAGTCATGGGTTTGATCACCTTTGTCCCATGGGCTGAATAAACTGAAGACTTCCAACAACATTGTTCAAGAATCACAACTGCAGCTGAACAGAACTACTGGCCATTAACATTGTATCAATATATATATTGATCTTAGCAGTCTGTTTGATTTTTCACAATAAAGTTTACAAAAATTACCCTTTGCTTGTTGTGCGTGTGTGCTACAGGGAGCATCTGTAAGACATGGGAAAGTATTAGAATATCTGAACTGAGGCTTTAACTAACCCTAACCATCATTTACACTGTTTTGAGCCAGTGGTCCAGTAAAGATACTCAGTTTACAATTTTATAAAACAGATAAAAGAAGCACATACTAACATTTGGGAGCAAATATTTGGACATCTTCTGAGGAATGACAACAGTCACTCGATCAAGTACCTGTTTCAGCACTAGTCTGAATGTCCATCTAAATCTGTGTGGTGTTTCGATGTGAGTTAAATATTGTGTTTCCATCTTCAATTCAGTGGGGGATGTTTTAAAATGTCACCTTTTCTCACCGCACTCTGGCGTGAAATGAAAACATGAATTCCGACAAAGTTAAAAATGTTGAAATCACCATAAAGCAGGCAGTTTCCATCAGCTGTGCCTCAAACTTGCAACCAACAGATCGTGTTTTACTGATGCCATACCCTCCTGTGTCTGTCCTGTGCGGCTTAGCTTTCACTGCTCATGTCTGAATTAGTAAGTAGATCACAGAAATGGGGCAGGGAAGCTTGAATGTACTGGTAAATTACCATGGAGGAGAATGCAGGCTTCAATTTACCAACCAACCAACAAAGATTTAGTATTTTATATCACAAATAGTTTTTTTTTTCAACAACTATAGATGTTTACTATCTTTAATAACCCCATGTGTTGTCACGGATTCCCTTAATTAATTGTGTTAATTGCATAATGTGTGACACTGTGCAGTGGTCTAGATGCGGTTTAGGTGACACGTTTTACAGCGCGGCCCTGGCCCTTTAAGAGCCAGCCAGCGGCGGAGAGCAGGGACAGCTTGGAGGAGCCAGAGACTGCAGCACATCCTCAGCTGCCGTCAGCCCACCTGACACCACGGCACGGCGGAGACGAGCGGACAGGCAGCACCGGCCAGCCTCCCGGTTCACATCACAACAAACCGCGTCCTGGAGGGGAATGGGGGGCCACCTAGCCCGCTAGCTAACCGACTACATTTCCTAGAAGCGGAAGGCGCACGGTCGGCGGTCCACCAAGATGGTATCGTGGATCATTTCGAGGATAGTTGTGTGAGTACGGGCCGGGCTGCCCCTGTTGTCGTGTGTGAACGTCGGGCAGAGCAGCGGCTCCATTCATCAGCTGTCTGATGCTGAACGCCGAGCCGCGCCAACTAGCAAGGCTTGGCTCCATTTTCTGCTGCTTTCTAGTTAAATTTCAGTAGTGTAGAAAAACTCTGTTGGTGAACTGTTACCCATTTAAGAAAGTATCCGTACTAACCGTTGCAGCCGTTGCTCCGTATGCCTTATTATTACCATGATGCAGTACAGTCTGCATCCAGCGCTTGCTAGCCGCTGGTAGCTAACGTATGCTGGCTAATCAGTAAATGTAACCACCTGAGGGAAACGAGTTGTTAGCGGGCATATAGTATGCAAGTGAAACCTGCTTAAATATGCCAGGCTCGCTTCAGACAAGTAAACAGACTCCAAGCTGCCTGCCATGGTTTAAAAAAATAAAAAATAAAAAAAGAGTTTCTGCTGTGGTGACTGAGCATCTCCGCGCCATCTGGTAACATGAGTTGGTAAAACGTGATGGCAGCTTCCCAGTCAGGGATGTGTGTGTTCATCCATCCATCCACCCACCCACCCACCCATGGCTAGGCCCATGTTCAGGATCTGACCAGATAAATGTGGATGACTTATATATTTTCAGTATATAAGTCATCTTATATATAATCTTCCACACGCCACATCCACGACAGTGGATGACTCAACTAAAGCCAGCAGCTGTCATCATCCTGATCTCTTATGAACACACTTTTGCAATGCTGTGTCATCTGACTGCTGAATGTACCTGTCCGTCACAGATGCTGTCCGTTTTGTGTGGAATAGGATGTAGATATGTAGCTGCCATGGTGTTTTTTGAAAGGCCCAGGTGCAGAAATGTCACTGTTATTATATTCCTATAAATATTCTGCTCGCCTGGATTGCATAAGTAGACAAACCGTTACTTTTAGTGGCTTCCAGCTGGCTCTTCCACTTCACTGCACCTCAGATGGTCATGCGTCGATTGTGAGACAAACAATGTGACTGGATGAGCATCATAATGGCCGCTGCACATCTAACTCTAGATCAATCGCTTCTAACCTTTATTCTGCTTTAAACACGCCGCTGCCTCTTCTTTTGTGTTGTATCACAGAAAAATGATTTGTCCTAATCTGAAAAGGGAATATATGGAAAAATTAGCAGAACTCGGATCACTTTATGAGGGTCTCAGCAGGAGGACTGGGTGCCCTCTACCCAAAGAAGTGAACCCAAGATGGGGACACAAAGAGACACAGGGCGTCTGGCTGCTGAGGGAGTCTAGTGGCCTAGAGATCTGCTGGGAGTCTCTTCGGCTTACTTTACAGAGCTGAGAGGCACTGCACTCATGACTGGGCAGCTGAGATGCATACTGGGACAGAGGACCTACTTAAATGCTGAGAAAAACAGTAGATATGCTCAGGCTGCCAACTGCTGGGAGCCTTGGTGTGATACACATTCAAACCTTATTTTAGATGGAGTGTGATAAGGGACAATCAGTGCTTTACACTGTAAGCATACAGACAAACTGGTGACTCTCTGCACTGTATTCTCCCTGCTGTCCCCTCACTCGGTGTTCAGCATCCTGTCACATCAGCACAAATCACCACAGTGTCACAGGATGCGACCAAATGCACATCGCAAACACACAGGTCTGTGGGCAGTGAACCAATTTGCACGTGGACTAACACATGTTGACTCACCTCTGACAGACTTTTGTGTGTTTTTCCACATGATCTCGCTGCAGTCTTCCTGACTCCACGATTATGAGGCCAGTGTGTTTTGATAAGCCACTGCCCATCACCTCTCTGCTCTGCTCTGCGTCACCATTCAGATCCAAACTACGCAGACTCTGTGTTTTAGTATACAGGAAGTAGCCCAATAATAAAGAAAGAGAATTGTGTTTACAGTAGCTCTGAGCAAACATGGCTAACCTTCTTTTTAAGCAGGAACATGTTTGTGAGGTGTCAACACCCAGAGGCTGTGTCCTCATGCTGAATCCCTCTCTCCTCTGACCCGGGCTTCTCTGCTCCTCTGCTCTTACAGCCTTGCCTTTGGGACACTCTATCCAGCATACTCCTCATACAAGGCTGTCAAAACGAAGAATGTGAAGGAATATGTGAGTATCACCTCTGGTTACTCAATCACAGCAAACCATTTTTGACCCCATGTCTGCAATGTTTGACTTTTGGGATATTTTGCCTCTAGGCTGCTGTCAGCTATTTTTACACTGATGTGTAAAAATGCACGTTCTGAGACTGGAAGTAATACAAATCCCACAAAACTGGGTTTTGGGTCAGACAAACATTTGACTTTGTTTCATCAGAGGACACAGACTCATTACCTGGCATGATTTCTTTTCTGATGTGGTTCGCACTGACTGTTCTGTTTCTTTGAACGCTATCATGAGAAGACCAATGTCAAAAATATCAACAGTGTGTAATAATGATCAGGGTCTCCCAGACGAGGTCATAAGCTTGGCAACTCCTGACTCAGGGGTCGCTATGGCACCATAAGGACACACACTACAAAAAAACCCCCAAAACCTCAATACCAGCATGTCTCTGTGTCGGTCCTAATTCTTTTATTCTACACTGACCTGAGAACGTTTTGACCTTGCGATGAGACGGCAGTGTGTGGGTGTTCTTTCATCTGTTTGAGCAGATCATTTTTATCCACTGCAAAAAAAGTAAATGAATGTGCTTGCACCTTGTGACGATTACATAACCGTCATGCCATGCTGCAGACTGAGAAAACAGAATGCTTTATCAAATCCAATTGTTCCCAACATGTTATTTTGAACTAGTTAATAGCGTACCCCTTCAGGCCTCTAAAAATTAAAATCAAATAAAATCATTTTCATAAGGGGAAATAACTTTGTTTGAATCACTAATGGCTCGTAGCATTGCTGTGTTTAAGGGAAAATGGGCTGCGACAAACACCCAAAACATATTAACTCCATGAAGCTATCCAATCCCCTGGTACCAAAATGATTCATAGTTCAAATGAACACGCCCAGATTGTGTCATAGTGTCCAATTCTGCCTGCAAATCCCCAGATTTTCTCTTATTTTATTGCTGATATGTTAAAACTCAGTACAGTCCATGCTTGGGTTAGGGATTTGGTGGCATTATATAAAAAAAAAAAAAAAGAAAGTGAATATCTTTAAAGAACACAACAAATAAAGTGGTAATGAGTTCAGGATGGTCTGACCAGGTTTACCAGTGGAAACAAGTATTTAAAAAAAAAAAAAAAAAAAGAAACCAGTGGATTCTCATTCTGTCTTTGGCTGAGAGTCTGTAAACTAAATGGGGTCCTCCCTGTTTACCTCATCACTACAAGGGATGAGAGAGAGAGAGGGGGGTCCAGGAGAAGGAGGAGGAGATAGCAGTACTCTGGCCCTCTGCCTAGATTTGCACTGGGGAACAGTCTCATCCTGGCTGGTTACCATGGCAACCCTCCCTCCCTATCGCTGCTTGAGCGGACGGCCTCAGAAGGAGCGAATGAGGGAAGGAGGAAGAGAGAGGGAGTGGAGGACGCCATTTTTAGAACTGATGTTTTCATCCCACTTTCCTCTTGTTTGGCTCGTTTCTAATGAGTCCAGTGATTCAGCATTATGTGTGTTTGTAGGGCTTCATGCCTGTGGCCTGTTAATGCCTTTTAAACATGCTGTTACCATACCCAGTGCTTTTCTCTTAATGCTAAACATCTGATATGCCAATATGTTTGATTATTGATAATGCATTGCCATCGGTTCTCTAGGTAATTTGCCTCTAAGTGCCTAGTTTGCTGCACATTTAGACGATGCCCCACTTTTCCTTTTGTCTCTGGAGGTTAACCATGCATACTGATCTGATCTGGAAGGACTGAAACATATGTTGTGTTTCTGCGCTGGCATGTTTGTGTGTGTGTAGCTGCTGTTTAGCTCCACGTGTCTCAGCACGTGCACACTGGATGCTATGGGTTTTCTTGTGCTATTTTTGTAATGTTCTCACTCCTCACCTCTGCATTTGTGTGCGTGCGTGTGTGATCAGGTGAAGTGGATGATGTACTGGATAGTATTCGCGTTGTTCACCACAGCAGAGACAGCCACAGACCTGCTCCTATCATGGTGAGTCAGGAGTTGCTCACAATCATGACCCTCATGCTCACCTAGCTTGTACTAAATAAACCTCTTATATAATATCAATAGACTCATTCATGTGTGTTTTTTAGTGCCAAGTGTTCTCTGTATTTTTAGCACTATGATCTCCAGTTAAAAATTGTTTTCATTTAGCATCATAAAATGCAGCCCACACAGTTATTTAGCCTTTTTATACATACAGTGTCTTTCTTTCTCTCACGGTGTCTTTCTGTTTTATAATTCAGCTGTCTGCACCTCCCTCAAAACTTTCATGTTGTCTTTTAATCTTGTTGCTGATGGTCATAACTCTCTGTTTCATTGCCCAGGTTTCCATTTTACTTTGAGCTAAAGATTGCCTTTGTGATCTGGCTCCTGTCCCCATACACCAAGGGCTCCAGTGTCCTCTACCGCAAGTTTGTCCACCCGACCCTGTCAAACAAAGAGAAGGTGGGAACGTGCCCTTTTTAAGTCATTTGGTCCCTTTCACAAATGTGAACTGGCTAGCACATTGAAGTATTCAGATTCCTTTTCCTTTTTATTTTTCCCGTTGTTCTTTGTCTTGATTTCTGACATTGTTTTCCACTATTTCACTCTCCCCGCTCAACTGTCCTCCTGTGCTGTAGGAGATAGATGAGTACATAGCACAGGCCAAAGACAGGAGTTATGAGACCATGATGAGGTTCGGAAAGAGAGGTCTCAACCTGGCTGCTAATGCTGCTGTCACTGCAGCCACCAAGGTGAGCTGTGTTCTCATTTGTTGTTAGATGGGTCACTAACGCTTGATGTTCACGTTAATGCTTTGACCGCTAGATTGTGCTAATCCCGTCTGATTAGCCACATTAGAGACCACTGAGATCACTTGTTGCTTTGACAGTATTACAGAGAGTAATACTTATTTCCACTCCAGCTGTTGAAATGTGGTTTAACTGATAAGATCACAGTTCGTCCTCTGTGTTTGGGATGAGTTTACAGCTGTATACAGAGACTACTTGACATGTGAAATGTATTTTAATGTCTATGTCTACACAGCCGTAACACAATCACTGGAGTTACGAGCGTAAAACTGGAGAAAATATACTTGAAGCCTAAAAGTATGCTTTGAGTCACGTTTAGTGTGTACACTGTGATAATTAATCAGCCTGTGTAGACAGTCGGACTGACTAACAGAGGGTATCTCTTAATATCTTGTGTAGACAAGATGTTAGCTGGGTTTCTGAATTCCTTTGCTTGCTTAAAACTATATGAACAAATCAAATTATCCCTTCGGCCAAACAAGCAAGTCCTGAAGGTTCAACAAATTGTTATTTATCTGATAATGTGATGAGCTCACGCAAACAGTAACTTGTTGGTGCCCCCAAATCAGTATTGAAATGCCAAATCAGTGCAGTGAAGTCGTATTCACAGTAATGTTCAGTGGAAGTCTGTCTTAAAGCCATTGTCTAATTTCTGGCAATACTATTGAAGTATTTAAGTCTTCACCATTGCTGTGCTGGGATAACACCTAGCACTTATTTCCACCGATTGATCTGTTGGTTATTTTTCAATGAATTGAATAATCTTTTGGTCCAGAAGATGTCAGAACATAGCCAAAAATGCCCATCACAATTCCCCACAATCCAAAGTGATATCTTCAAATAGTTTTTCTATTTATTTATTTTTTTTTTTTGTTTTTTTGGTCCAACCAGCATTCCAAAACCCAGATATATTGATCAGTTAATGGACTAATCATTGCAGCTCTAGATGGCACAGTCAGGATAGTTTAATGCCCACACAACGAACTAACTTGTCTGTGTTTTTGTTTGGCTGCGATGCTCAGGGTCAGGGTGTGCTGTCAGACAAACTGCGGAGTTTCAGCATGCAGGACCTGACTCTCATCAACGCTGAAGATGAGCTGGCTCTGCACGCTTCAGACACGCGCATGAGACGGGACCCCATGGATGAGATGAGCTCAGGGGCCAGCACGCTGCCCCGGGCCAAGAGCAGTGCTGCGCGTCAGAGTAAGACCGCACAACACACACATCCCGCACTGCTTCATTAGCTACCTCATGTGGCGAAACATGGACTCTTGCACACACATAAACACATGCTGTATGTCCGGGTTGTTGATAGAAGGGTGTAGTTTCACCCAGAGGACTTACTTTGTTTAACTTTTATCAGAGAAGGTCTGGGGCTGGTCGAGCCAAGAGGAGTCATGTGATTTTTAAAAGCACTGTCAAAGCATGTGATTCTAGTGGGAGGGGAGACTAGGAAGGAGGACTCTTTGTGTCTCACTACACTGCCGGCTGGCTGGCAGTGTGGGCCTGACAAGCTGTGAACTGAATACAGAGAGAGGTGCAGACAGTGAAACAATGAATGAAGACAGCAAAGTGGCACATTTTAAATAGATACTAACAAAGAAACCGTGAGCAAGTTAAAAAACCAGAGGGACAGAAAAGAACAGGAAAACACTAGAAGTAAAAGCTGTGGATAACTTGAATTTAAATAAAATCTTTTCCTATCTTGTGACCCCTCAGATTTATCTTGCCGCCCCTGACAACACACTACCACGGTTAGGAATCCCTACGGTCGATGGTTAAAGTTTGGATTAGGGACTGCTGCTAGTGAAAGAGGCTTGAGTGTTTTGTGTTCCACGTACTGGGAATAAGTGCTGCAGTGTCGGTGTCTCTTGGGGTCTAGATTGCTTGCAGCAACAGAGACCAACAGCCTCTGCCGCTGCTCATGTAGCCTTTGGTGTGAGTGCACTGAAATACATTCACCTCAAATGACCCTGTCTGGATTTTTATCAGTCCACAACATATTTGACCCAGATGCTGTAATGGCAGCGGGGCAGAAGACTCTACTCAATGTTACCTTTATTAAACGCCCAACACCCAACTATGAAACTGGTGGATGCAAAAAGTGTACTTGGAAATGTGGCCACTGGGTGGCATGAAAGGCTGTGACTGCAGAGATTCACTGGTGTGCAAATACAAACTTTTGAAAAGTTTCTTCAGGGTTGTTGTCTTTTGGATAAATCTTGTAAATGAATGGAAAAAGACTTTAATCCATTCTACAGTTTAATGTTGTTTTTATACACTGGCTCAGAGGTAATGATATGTGGAAATGAGGGAAGTTGGAGACCGAGTTAAGTTAGGCCTCTGTTGTCTCTCTGGTGAATCATCTGGTTTCAGTTCACATTTTTGTTTTCACCTTCTTTAAGTCTGAATCCTGAGCCACTCTCTCACCGAGTGACCACTGATTTTTGTTTTTTTACCCCCCCCCCCCCTCCCAATCCTGCAGCCCGTTCGTTGGCAGCCGTGTCCCTCGCTGATGACACGTCATCCCAACACAGCTCTGACCAGTCAGACACGAGGACTGAACACTCTGATGAAGATGTAGGAGACAAAGCCCCCAAACGTGGGACCAACGTCAAGGCAACCAAGAAACCTGCTGCTGCTAAGACAGAGGTAGGGCCAATGAACACACACACACACACACACCCACCAAGACACACACCATTTACATTATTATAATGGTACAACAGGACAATTATGACTTTCTATCACAATATTTTGTCAATTTTTACTTGTTTTTTTTTTCCGAAATCATTAAATTTATTTGTTTATAACAAATAATTTTCCAATAAGAGGGGTAAGTTTTCTTTTTGTACATACAAAATATTGCAATAGTTCCATCTTGGGCAGAGTGTGGTGTGTTGCCAGTTAACAGACAAAAATCTTTTCCCCAGTGTCTAAGAGCTACTTTTTTTTTTTCTGAGATTTTCTTGGACAGTTTTGTCTTTTTTTTTTTTTTTTTTTTTCCAGAGGAAACACTTAGACTTGGTGTGTAGTTTGGACTGAACGACAATGCTAAGATGCACTGGGAGGAAAAGTTGTCTTCTTTTTGCTTTTGTTGTTAAATCAACTGTGTTACTTGCTCTTTACTTTCCCCTCCCTCCTGTCCCTCCCCTCCTTCTGCAAGACTCAAACTAAGACGGTGAAGAAGCCGACAAAGAAAAAGACCACGACTAACAATGCAGAGACGCCACCATGAGGCCTGCTGTCCACGTCCACCCCCCCCTACACTCTCTCCACCCACAGCCTGCAGGCTCTTCTTTCTATGTTTGGTCTCCACACAAACACATATACAGTATATATATGTATATGTATATCAATCACAGAAATTGCATCACTTGCTGGTTTTTAGAGCAAAGTGCAGATTTAGTTTTTAACCACATGTGGCCGCCTTTACGTGGGAACATCTCTTTTACATTTACTGAGTTGTTGCTTATTTTATTTCACACAGATTTAACAGCTGGGGATGTGTCTTGGACTTTTTCTGTTATAGTCTGAAGTTGGTTTATCCTCCTTTTTTCCTTTAACCCCTAGGCATATATGTAGGTCCTAAAAATAGCTGATAACATGAGCTGGCCATGTGCAGTTTTCCAATCTCCGTGATGTTACTGATTCATGTTCTGTTACTGGCAGGTTGACATTTTTGTTGGAAGTATTTCTAGTAAAATATTATGTTCTTCAAGCCTAGTTCCCCAGGTTTGGGTCCTCTGTGTAACCTCTAGATCCTGGTTAAAAAATGAAAATCTCATGCAGGCCACAGGTCTGCATTCTCATCTTGACCTGTCCATGATGGTAGAAATCCTCAGACACATCACAAAAACAACTGGCTTTAATTGATCCTGAGGTTTGTTTTTTTTTTTTTTCTTTTACCAAGGAGTAAGACGGGCTCGAGATTGATATTAGACATCCTTAATGCTGCTTCAGACCTCAGACCTCGTTGCCACTTTTTCTTTTAAAAAAAAAAAAAAAAAAAAAAACACCCTAAAATTTGAACCTCTTTGAAAGGATTTTTGGCCTTACAGTTTGTGGAAGAGTTTAAAGTTTAGCTTCCCCTCATCAAGTCTGTTTACCTCTGAGTGAGTCTGGCTCTGCTATGTTCAGGTCTCACTTACAGCAACCTTCTTTCTCACTGCTTTAATGTGACTTTGAAGTCATGGACAGTGCTGGTGATGGAATGGTTTGTTTAGTGTTGGCTTTGTTATCCTTCATCTAAACATCACGCTCTTAAGTTGTATTTATCCATGATCATTTATTTATTGCGCTTCTGTTTTATCCAGTTCTGTTAGTCATGTAATATTGGTAATAAATATGATCAGTTGTGAATACCTGGGCCTCTCGAGGTGATGCTGTAACCGAGTGATGATAGCGCTCTCTCCCAATAAATACAGTAGTCGTAGATGAGCTGCCAGTGTTTGTGAGGTAACAAATCTGCTTTCAGTGACGTCTGTATACTGTTTGTGTTCAACATTAGAAAGTCACGGAGTAGCTCTGCAATTTCTCAATAATTTTACCCAGCTGCGTGGTGACACTTTTTGCCCCATTGGGGGGGGGGGGATAAAGCAAAGCAATATGGAAATAATTCAACCAAAACCAACATCAGAAGATTGTGTGAGAATTATTTTCTCACCCCCACGCTGTTGTTTCAAATGGGGGGGGGGGGGTGGGAGTATCAGACCAGGCTGTGGGTGTTTGTAAAACACACTGGACTTTAGTTCTTTGATGAGCCTCTACGTGGGGCATGGTTTCTTCTGAGAGCTGTGCAGTGGGAGATTTAAAAGCATGAAACTACTTCTGCCTGAAGGGAGACACTGGTGTGACCAGCAGGTGGAGACAAAGCCCAACTCAACTGTTGGCAAAGTTACTAAACAAAATGTAAATAGTAAACTTAACTTGTATATAGAGTGTGAGCTTGCTTGCCTTATTCATTCTCTGGGCTGACATGCATTTAATTTCTCAATCATTTGTGTGTGTGTGTGTGTGTCTTTTTTTTTTCTTTTTTTTTTTAATTAACACATTTACTTGTCTTTTCATGAGACAAGACATTTTAACTCTTCTCCATCACAAAGTAGGGAATTTCCAGACTGAGTGTAAACTGGTGTTTGTACATTTAGAAAGCGTTTTAAGGCCATAAGTTCTTAGTTTAATGTTTGCACTGAATAAAAAGAAGACGTCACATAATTAGAGGACATTCTGTTTTACCAACAAACAACGCAGCATTTTATCGTGTGTCATTTTTGAATATTTATTGATTCTTTTCTGTTTAAAATCAGTATTGTATGCAGGGATGTTCATTTGTATATTGTTTGTGCCAATTCTCAAAGCTCCATGTCAAAGAGGATAACGGTATGAGTGCTGGGACAATGATATCTAACAAGGTCATGTATCAGTAATAAAGCTACTAATAAAGAAAAGAAATCAGTGTGTTATTGCCTGTTGTACAGCTGAACTCTGGAGGCTCACACTGACTTGGTTTAGTTTCTTGGTGGGTTGTGTTCTTCCTGTATTAACACAACCCAGCTTTTCTCTTTGTTCTCACCTATTAACACATCCTGTTTATGTCTTTACAGGCCTAAAGAACACAGAGAGGTGTGATATGGTTTAACCACAGTCAGATATATTTTGTTGATCAGCAAACTCAGCACACACAGTCTTGAATTTTTAATTTTTTATTTAAGGGAGCTCAGAACAGAGAAGACAACAAAATCCAGAAAAACTTCAACAGAAAAAAAATCCAAAAAGCAGAACTTGACATCAATTAGACCAAAGGATGTTCATTCGGGAAGTTAAGTCCTCCTGAGTGATCTGATGAAACTTTACAGGGATGCTGTTACCTAAATTGGACTGAAGATTCTGTATAACTTGTTGAACTATTTCATTGTTGGAATCTGTAGCTATTGTTGTGCTAATATGTTGTACTGCACTTTCATGCACCCATTCAAGGTAAGTTCTGAATAAAATATCATGCATGTGTTGTCGTACTTGTGGCTTTAATACAGTTGGATCAGTCCAATTCAAATCCAGTTCATTTCCTTTGCTCAGATGTTGTTGAATGGTCAAAGGTTCTTTTGTGTTTGCTAGTTTCTTAAGATTGTTTCGAGCCTTACAAAAATATTTAATTAGTTTACTTTTATCCGTATTTTCAACCATGGACAGTAAGTCTGGTTTATCAATTTTCTTAAATGTATCTATCAATTTTTTTCTGTCCAGGTAAAAGGGGATATTCTTGTATTCTTCAGCATGTGGATCTATAATCTTGCTGAGATTTTCAGAAAACTTTTGTCCAAGTGGGCCCCAACATTTTGTGTATAGGACAAAAGTATAAATTCTGTATTTTCTGAACCATTGAGAGGCTGCTACTAAGAGCCGACTCATACAAGGGTCAACTGAGTTGCTCTCTCTCTTCAGGCATGGACTATGATAAGAATAAATCACTAATATTTTTTCAGCAGCAGATTCAATCTGCTCTGAATAATTTTCCAGAAACGCATTAACTTCATCACATAAAATCTCCTCTGTGTGTGTGTTGTTGGCAGAATTCTTGCGTTTATATTCTGGCTGACTAAAAGAAAACATTTGTTCAATTCTATCACCTGAAAACAGAACAGCAAATAAATGCTGATTTGTCTTTCCTTGGAATTTCTTATAGTAAACCTTTTGGAAATATTCCCACTGTTTACGTGTTATATAGGGGATTTTGTTATTATTTATATTGGCCTGTGATAAAAAATCAATTTTTAACTTAAACACAAATTCAAAAGAAATGTTGTTTTCCAGATCAGTGGGTGCATCCTCCTGCTGGGAGTCTTCTTCCCTGTATAATGAAAGAGG
>JBBMJY010000002.1:10264762-10283744 GCA_037833715.1 Toxotes lorentzi | reverse complement strand
CAATCATCTGTCTGCTTTGGAAATTTGGTGTTTAGGTTGATCTGATCTGCCAATAAAGCTAATGGGGAGGGGAGAGGAGAGGGAAAGACCGAAATCAGACCCAGACAGGGTCCCCAGATCAGCTCACATGAGAGCATACCCGAGAGAGGAGGAGGACACACTCCTAATTCGGCCCCCAACACAGAGCCCAGTGACATGGAGGGCTCCCCAAATCAGACTCAACACAGGGGAGGACAGGCCCCTAAATCAGAATAAAAACAGGGTCCCCAAATCAGCCCATGAGGCATACTACAGAGACACAAAAAAGGACAGGCTCCTAAATCGGCCACCAACACAGGGCCCCAAATCAGCACACATAAGGTATATTAAAGAGAGACAAAGGAAGACAAGCCCCTAAATCAGAATAAAAACAGGGTCCCCAAATCAGCCCATGAGGCATACTACAGAGAGACAAAGGAGGACAGGCTCCTAACACAGGGTCCATCAACACAGAGGGCTCCCAAATCAGACCAAACACAGGGCCCCAAATCAGCCCATGAGGCATACTACAGAGAGACAAAGGAGGACAGGCTCCTAAATCGGCCACCAACACAGGGCCCCAAATCAACACACATAAGGTATATTAAAGAGAGACAAAGGAGGACAAGCCCCTAAATCAGAATAAAAACAGGGTCCCCAAATCAGCCCATGAGGCATACTACAGAGAGACAAAGGAGGACAGGCTCCTAAATCTGCCACCAACACAGGGCCCCAAATTAGCACACATCAACCATATTAGACACAGACAGCCCCAACTGGGCCCTATCAACCATATTAGACAGGCCCTAAAACTGCCACAATGCTGGGCCCCCAGATCAACCCCTAGCAGGCTGATTAGAGGGAGGGAGAGAGAGAGACAGATGTGTGAGTCTGTGTATGTGTGAGATAGAGAGAGACAGAAGGACAGAGACTGGCACAGCGGCCGAGACAAGGTAAAGTCGTGGCACAGCGGCCGAGCAAACCACAGCATTCAAGGAAAAAAAAGCTGCGACATACCTTTTGAACACTCAAAATAAAAATGGACCGACATCAGCCATGTTGGAAGGATGGACAGGAACAAATTCTGTAGGAGGAAAAGTTATGGCACGGCGGCCAGACATCCCAGCATCAAAGAAATGAAAGTCACATACCTCGTATAGCCTCTTGATCCAGCGTAGTCAAAATCGACGAACAACCAAACAACAAACCAATAAAAACAACCGCCCGACCAACAGACCGATAGAGAGAAAGAGAGACGACTGATGGCAGCCATACTGGATGGACAGGAACAAATTCTGTAGGAGGAAAAGTTATGGCACGGCGGCCAGACATCCCAGCATCAAAGAAATGAAAGTCACATACCTCGTATAGCCTCTTGATCCAGCGTGGTCAAAATCGACGAACGAGGGAGGGGGAGAGAGAGAGCGCAAGGGAGCGCGCGAGAGAGAGAGAGGGGGGGGAGAGGGGATAGACAGACGGGCGAACGGTCAGGCGGACAAATAATCATGGCACGGCGGCCGTGTGTTAACCAGAAAGAAAGAAAATGTGTGTGTGGGGGTGTGTGTGTGTGTGTTGGTGCGTGTGTGTGCAAGAGAGGTGGCATGGCAGCCGATCAAACACCTCAAAGCTAATCCAGCCTCATGATGGCAGGGGGCCATCAGAACACAAGTTTCATTCAAACACTTGGATTCTGTAAACTAAAATACAGCACCTACTCTGAGGAAACGCCTACTCTGAGGAAACGCCTACTCTGAGGAAACGCCTACTCTGAGGAAACGCCTACTCTGAGGAAACGCCTACTCTGAGGAAACGGCATCAGTGTTTGTCAGAGCCTAAGAGACGACCAGCACACCATTCTTGTCTTACTTCAGTTGTGAGGTCACACTGAAACATAATACATGCCCTAACCTTAACTATCCAAACTGAAAGCTGAAAGGATGGTCTGACTTACCAAAATGCCAGATTTTTTTTTTTTTTTTTTATTTAACTTAATTTGTCTTATTTGACGCATTTTCTTATGCGACATAACCGCTGACAAATAATCATGGCACAGCGGCCGTGTGTGAGACAAAGAAAAAAAGTGTGTGTGCGCATGCAACAGGTGGTGCAACAGGCGGCACGGCAGCCAATCAAACACCCCAAAGCTGATCCAACCTCATGATGGCAGGGGGCCATCAGAATACAGGGCCCCACCAAAACACAGGGCCCCATCAAAACACAGGGCCCCAATCAAAACAACACAGGGCCCCAATCAAAACAACACAGGGCCCCAATCAAAACAACACAGGGCCCCAATCAAAACACAACAGACAGAGAGATCAGCATGGTAGCTGTGCACGTGAGAGAAAGAGAGACAGGTCGGCACGGCGGCCGATCAAACACACCCCAGCAGCAGAATAAAAACTTCACTTACAATTTGTTGATTTATTCTCATGCTGATCCGTTTGTGGACCTGAAAGAAGAAGAAGAAGAAACAGCTCAGTCTGAGTCTGCAGGTCAGAGCCAGTTCACCTGTGAAGACACAGGGTGGACTGATCCTTTCATTCATATTGGAGACTGATGTTTGAGTGAGGATGACTGTGGTGCAGCTGAAAGATGAAGATTTTCAGACTGAATGAAGGTGGTTTAGAGATCAGCAGCATGTTCTCTTCACTGAGCAGCGTTTCACACTCTCTAAATACTGTTTATTGATTAAATTCTGCTCAAAGTGTAAAACGGAAAATCAGGTTCACCTTCACCCAGGCCTCTGCTGCACCTGTGAGCCAAAGCAGCAGGTGCGGTCGAGACAGCCACAGTCCGCGCGCACCTGACCTGCAGCTCTGGACTATAACTAATAAAGGTTTATGTGGGTAAAAACTGTGTCTCTGTACAACTCTGAGGACCTACAGGTCTGTCTCCACATACCCCTGATAACCTGAGCAGGTGGGAGGTGAACTAAGGGTTTACTAACGTTAAGTGAGGAGGCCGCTGAGGCCTAATTGTCTCTGCGCGGCTGCGCTGTCCCGCGTGTCATATTCAGCCTTTATCTTTACCACATGAACCACATCACGGTCCAGAATTTAAATATGTCAAACCACCAAGACTTAAGGAATATTTACTACAGAACCAGGTGACCTCCACCTTAAAACAAAACCGCAGGTGGCACCAGCGCGCCATGGCACCGTAAACTATGACTGTTTTCGGAACCACGTTGTTGGCGCGCTCGTTGGTCCTCGTCTGAAATCGTGGATTTTAAAGTTGTGTGTACTCACTTTTCGTAGAAAGTCCAGAAAGCCGTTTCCAAGCCGTCTGTCCAAGGTGAGCGGTGCGATAGAGACACGCGCACTGATGCTGTGTGCGCGAGCGTGAGCAGAAAGTGGCGTCTGTGGCTCACGTTGTGGAAAGGCCCGGGCCGCTCCGCTGCTGCATCTGAAACGCAGAGATTCACAGGCTGATACACCTGGTCTGATACACCTGGTCTGTTTCCCTCAGTCTGCTCACACTGTCTCCATACTCACTCAGAAACTCGGTGGAAGTCTGTGTTCCGCGCACACGCGCTCTCCTCTCCTCCAAACTGGCGCCGTAATGGCGGACTCGGTGCACGGCGTGGTGGTCGCAGTGGTACCGTGGTTTAGCTGAACTACGAGCTGAAACCAGCTCCAGCACACGGCTCAGCGTCCGGTTTTATCGGGTTTCACACTGACTCAAAGTCCCGGGTCTTCACTCGATCAACAGTATTTCACAGATTTGAATGAAATCACAAACAGCGTCTCCGCGTCCATGTCCATCTGGCGGCCTCGCGGCCTGCACCTGCCCCTTTTAAGTCCCACCCTCTAACAACCAGGTGGGTCGTCATCTCTGATTGGCTAATGATTGGCCAGTGATAATTGGGCCAGACCATAATATCGCAGGTCATGTATTACAAAACAAAACACAGAAACCAATAGGGGTGTGTGATACTGCAAAATTTGGTATGATCCGACACCAGCTAAATACAGGGCCAGAAGTGCTGATACACATACCAATATCAATACTTTTTTACTCAGAAAAGCAGCTTATCTACTTTTGTGTCGGGTGGAGCAATGCGTCAGAATTGATGAAGTGAATGCAATATAGAAACCTGAATGAAAATTGAAAATTTGAATTTTTATGATCATTGAATGATTTTGTGATTTTTCAATTTTCAATTAGTTGATCATGATTATGATCATAATAAAAAAACAGGGCAAAGATTTTAGGCAAATAAAAATACTTTTTTTACTTTAAAGATTTTTGTTCAGTTTTTTGTTCAGAAACAATAACTAATATACAAATACAAATAACAATATATAAATACAACAATATACAACAACAATATCAACACTAAAAAATCTAACAAAAAATCTGCTTGCATTACACACAATTGTTCGTGAAAAATAAAATCAAATGGGCAAATAAAAATGTGCAAATAACTAAACAAAAGCAAAAACTACTATTGGCTGTCATTCACAACCTTTGGCTCAGGTCCCCTTTTGGGCCCTGCCCCCATGTTTAGAGCCACAGATTTATAGGTTTTTGTTCAGAAACAATAACATGTTTACATTTTTCCCTTTTATTGCACTTGCTGACCACTAAATCTGCTACTGTTACAACTTTATCTTATCTATTTTATATTTGACTTTTACTGCAAGTGGAAGCATAGAGTGTAGAGACTTTAAAAAAAAACCTCTCAGAAATCTTGACGATTACAGCGACAAATTTTACTCTACAACTGTGATATTCTCCAAAGTTGTAGCCACACTTGCCTTCTTCCTCACAGTGTGTTTACTTTATTGGTAGGATTTACGGTTTTTGAATAGTCTGCTTTTAACCGACAAGAGTAGCTCTCAACTGCTCCACTGACTCCAATGTAAACCGAGAAGAGGATTTTTGGAGAAAAGCAGAAACTACCCTTTTTTAAACTTGCAGTGTTATCCACATTTTTGACACTAGGCCCACAAAAAACACATCACTGTGTTCCTTAAGGTCTCGGAGCTTTGACGGTGAAGTTTGTTTGGCGATATCATGTTTGGTTTTTGAATAAATAGCAGTAGTTTGACAGGCCCGAATCGGCCGATAATGAGCCCGTCAGAGCAGCTGTGAGCTGCTCCAGTGGAGGGAAAGCTCGTCACCATGGCAACCGTGAGTGCAGGAGCACACATAGCTGTCTCTCTCTGTCTTTGTAATACTCCTATTAAAACCTTTGCTACTTAAGCAGTACTTCACCTTTGAGCGCACCCAGAAAAATCATACATCAAAACGTGCGTCTCGGTCTTATACTCTGCAGCTTGTGATCTTGTCTATAAACATCACAAACAGAATCTGGACACCATCTGGAAACGGGTCTAACTTCCTAAGATAAGGAACCGCACACACATAGCTATTTGTTGTGTCCCCCCCTCCAATTTGTACATTGAAAAAAAAAATCTGGAAAAAAACAAAAAACTAAGTCTAGATTTTTCTGAAACAATATTATACAGGTACAGTTCCACACATTACAGAATGCAAAGCAGACAGGACAATGAGGGAAACCTCACCCACTGTTAGAACCTGTTAACATTGCTGTTCCACCCTGTTATCATATTATTTATTATTTCCAAAAAAAATGGACAGAAATGTTAATGTTTGACACATTCTTGTGTTATTTTGGGAGGTGAGGAGCACTAACAGCATATATGTGTTTTTGCTATTACTTACCAAAAATGGATTGACCAGATTTTGATAATCAAGATATTCTATTTATCATTAATTAATTTAAAAAATTAATTAAAAAAAATATTATTAAAAAAAAGCTTACATGATGGCATAATGTACATAAACTATCAAAGAAATGTGAAAACTGTGTATATGTGCCTAACAGGGTGAAATACCATCACAGCCTGTGTCTGAACACATTTCTCACATGTGCAAATTTCTTCATTATCACAAACCTTCAACACCACATGCAGTCATTTGAAATGATCCACATTGTGAATCAGGATTATTGGTCATTCTCTTGTGTATACTGCCACCTTGTGGTTCTCACACTTTAGTCAGTAAGTAAAACATTACTGATATAGTACTTTTTACAAATAAAGGTAAAGATAAGAAAAAACAAAATAATCTCACAAAGTTTCTTGGAAAAAAAAAGTCTAGAGGTAAATATCAGAGCTGGCCTGACCTTCAGGATCAGACTTCTCCATAACAAGGGAGCTAGGACATCAGAGGCTCAGTCAAATCTAGTCTCCTGAGGTGAATTATTCAAAGTCTGCCTTCACTTGCTCTCTTGAATATGTTACCTTTAACGTTTAGTCTAGAATCTAGAATATTTTTTTTAAATCATAGCAATCAAATAAAACTATAATTTGATATTATAATTTAATGATGTAAGAGTGAAAATTTTGCCTCATAATTTCAAAAGAATTTCATGTAAAGAAGACAATACCAGTGCCTTGTTTATCATACAGAACAGATGTAACACAAGTACTAAACACTCGGTGGAGCTGTCTGCCCAACAAAGAAACAGAGGAGCGGATGATGAGTTATAATCTGTGCATAGTGACACAAAATCCCCGAGACGTCTTTCAGCTGAAGGGGGCAGCCACACTCCGTGGAGCACAGTGGGTTTAAAATTATACCTGTTTTGATAGAAAAAAAAAATGATCAGAGGTTTGCAGGAAACAGACGTATTACTTTCACTAAGTAACCATTCATTAGTGAGTCCACATTTATTTCTACTTAAAACCTTTTTCAGAGTCGGTTTGACGACACACACTTTATCCTCCTCCCAGGTATCACAAGTGAGGTGATTTCTTTTAACCCAAACATGGCCCCATAAACTGGCCTGTCAGAGGCTGCTTGGCCACATCTCTTCTGAGGTGTAAGGAGGCTCCTGTTCCTTCTACAATCTACCTTTGAGATATATACTTTTCGACAGCTTATGTAACATGTCAGCTAAACAGGGGAGACATTTCTGTGTGTGTGTATGTGCACACGTGTGTTTCAGGACTTACAATATCAGTGTTTTAGAGGGCTGAAGGTGTTGGCAGGGGCAGGGAGTAGGGTCAGAGTGCCAGGACCTATCTGTCGAATCTTTGCGTGTGTGAGGTGGTCTCTGTGGTGTTACACATGCACATGTATGTGTGTAATTATGTGCATGAATGTGCTGTATTATTTGTGTGCAGGTGTGTGTGTGGCTGCTTAGCGATGTAGCAAAGGTCGGTATGTCAGATCCTACAGAGGGGTTGCCCTTAGAAACGCCCACACAGGTTGCTGGTATGGACCTCCACAGGTGAGAAATGCGGCTAATAAGCTATCTGATGGGTCAAATAGTAGATAATTACAAGGCAATAATGAACATGTGGTGTTGTGACATTCTTTATTTTCTAGTATCAGGATACATCATGGTGCATTATTGTTTGTTTATGTTCTCTGCTGCCTTTGAGAGGAGATCTGCTCTTTATATTCAAGTTTTTAATGCTAATGTGTGTGCTTGGCGACTGATTTGTAGATTTTCTTTTCAACTGTCATTCCTAGACAGCAGAGTTCGTTGTTAAAGTGTGTCTCCGACAATGTGGCCGACACACAGAGCCAACCACCCTCTCTGAACTAAACACTGTTCCTACTTCCTTTGCCTTTGGAGAGCTTTTGTTTGCTTTCTCCCTGTTTCTTGTTTCTGCTCTTGTTATTTCCTCTCATCTCTTTTATCTATTTCTATCTTCTTTGACTCTGTTTTTCCAGCACAGTGATAGAAAGGATTGCAGGTATCCATAGCAACATGTTTGCGCATGTGTTGTGAGAGTGTGTGCGTGTGTGTGTGTGTGTGATCTGCGTGTGTAGCCTCTTGTCCGAGACACAATGTGGTAATTACCGGCGCTTACCTCGGCGCTAATTAACCGTCGCCGTGGTAATTGGAAGGGTCAAGTGAGCAGGACGATTGGTTCACCTTCCTGCATCATCCACCACCCTCTCCTCTACCATCCCTCGCTCCTTTTCTCCTCCGCTGACAACTTTGCTCCTCCACCTTCACCCATGAATCTCACCCTCCTGTCCCCCACTCCCTCTTCCCTCCCTTCATTCCTTCCTCTCAGCCTCCTCACACTTAAAAAAAAACCCATTGCTCTCATCTCTCTGTGACTTTTTTGGTGGTGTTGTTTTGGATGGGAGCATTATCACAAGATCCTTGGCTACCATCCCTTAAAAGCCCCCCTTTGCTCCCTCACCCGCTCCACCCGATTGGGCAGACTGACAGCTGGCTGCAAACCAGAGGTGGAGCTTTTGACCTTCACAGCCTCCAGGAGTCCACAGCAGCATCTGATTAACTTACCTGGAAATGTTCACAGACAGCTAGAAGGTTTAGATGGCAGTGATAAACAGGTGTGTTTGTACTCTCTTTGTAAGTGAAGCCTGTGCTTTATTTTCGCTGTCAAATCTAAACACATTTATATTATGGTTTTACGAGGTAATTTTAAAAACTGGATTGTTTTTCACATTTATATGTCCATCTTTACTGGCCGTCAAGCTTTGTGGAGCTTTACTCTCTCACTGTCACATCTCAGTCTCTTTCTCACTCTCTGGTTCACTCTCCGCGCTCTCATAGCGTGGAGCGTTTAGCAGCTAAAGAGCTAGAAGCAAGTGAATATTCAACTTAGGTTTGCCAAGTGGTCAAAAACTTGTTTGCTATGCCGCCAAGTATCCCAAAAAAAACCCAAAACAATTAATGGTAGGTTAAGAAATGTCTTACTTAACCACAGACTTTAGTGATGGGTAAATGGGTTGCTAGGAAACAAAAGCTGTCCACCAAGTGCCTTTTAGCACCATAACCTGTAAAATAACTGCTGAAAATAACAAATTTACATAACTTAACTGCTAATGTAGGTATTCATTTGTTTTATGTACGCATACATGGAGAAATATGTGTTCCAGAGTTAGTACTATTCATGCAGTTTCAACTAATTAGGAAACCTAGTTGTGCTAATCTAACTGATGCTATTTTTCCAGTCATTTAGCCTGAGACTATTAGCATGACATTTTTAATTTGAAGTGAAGGCCTCTTGTGTGTCTTCTCAGGCCACGTCACTATTAAACAGCATTTTGATCAAGTGTCAGATTAGATATGTTGAACGGATATGTTGACAGAGCTAATGTTAGCAAGCTAACATTAGCTCTGTCACTTAGTTACACAACAGGAAAACCTGGCAGTCAGTTGGTGTAAAAAAGTGGTCACAAACAGTTACATTATAACTCGTCATGAACTTGAATTTATGAATTTAAGACCAGCACTTTGTAAGTTTGAGGTGATATGATTCGAAGACGCTTCAGGTGACGTCGGGACGTATTTTAATCAAGTGTCCACAGAACGTAGGCCTGGAATGACTTAGTCCCTCACCTTTGGCATGACATCTGCCACCGACGGCCTGGGATTTATTCCCGTCACAGCTTTCTGTCCTCTGTCTGTCCTCCTCGACTTGCATTTCTTCCCATTTTCCTCATGTTTGAATGAAAAACACAAACGAAAGACAATAATTTCACCCTAAAGAGAAAAAGGGAATATCAACAAGTTATGTTCCCAGTAAGAGATTTTTGTCTTTTGACATTCAAATTTCATTGTCTGTATATTCAAAAGCTGCTGTACATATATTCCACATGGAGTGCCCATGTCTGTCCTCCTTTCTGGCAAAGAGCTGGAGGTTGCCAAAGTGTCTTCTACTTTCTAAGCCTAACTCTCTATTTCTAGCCTATCCCCTCAATCACTCCTTAGGGTTTCAAATTCTCCTCATCTTTCTTGTTCTCCAGGCTCATGAAAAGAAATCCATCTGCCCTTTCGGTGAAAGAGTAAAAAATAGTCCTGCAGCTTAGATCAGACAGAAGAATGGATAGAGGGCCTTTTAAAAAAAGAAAAAAGGTGCATAGTGGAAACTAAAGTGTTCAGTGGACAGAGCACTGAGGTGATGGAGCATTGAAATGTTTGGTGATAGAGAAAGAGTGAGTCGTTGACATTACATATGGATTGAGAGGGAGAAAGGAAGGAAGGCAAGCAGGAGTGATGGAGGGGAGGACTGAAAGTCAAAAGTGTGGTGAAAGAAAGGTCAGGAGAGAGTGTTAGATGCAGATAGAGTAGAGGACAGAGTGAAAAAGGAGCTGGAGAGGAAAATAAAAAACAGATTGATGAGGGAAAGGATGGACGGGGTGAGAGATGAGAGAGCTGGAAGAGGGGAGATAAGGTGAGACGTGGGTTTGACATCATTACCGTCAGCAGGGCTTGTGTTTACCGCTCGACTCCTGTTTACTGAGGAGCTCATACTGAGAGGACACCTGGTGAGCTGTCAACATGCGCTCACACACACACACACACACACACACACACACACACACACACACACACACACACACACACACACACACACACACACCACTCAAACACAGAGCAGCCGTCACAGTTGCGCTCTCCATGGTGCTGAACCCAACATGAAGGAGTCCAAAGAGGAGCAGAACAGGACAGGCCTCCTCCTCTGCTCTCCATATGGAGAGGCTCCCATCAGAGAGAGAGAACCAAGGGGGAGGGAGCCGTGGAAGGAGGGAGGATCTATTTTTAACCACACTCCTCATTGTTTATTAATGAACGGGTGTTTAGTAAGACCTGGGGTGCTGTTTAATGTATGATGACAAGGTTGCTCTCTGGGGACCTTTACCATACTCCTCGCCCTGCGTTTTACATAACTGACACAGATTTAAGAAGAGGGGGTTTTGGGTTGGGCAGGTTGGCCATGGGTGGCTACTGTAGAGTGTGTGTGTGTGTGTGCGCAGACTAGAGGATATCCTCTCCCTTGCTGCTGAGTGGTGTACACATGGGGAGGTATAACAAGGGGCCACGCCGAAGTTCCTATTTTTTTCTTTATGCTGGGAGCAATCTAGAAATGCAGCTGAGGAGCAGCTCTCTTCCTTTGATATGATATGGATCCACACATTTAACAACAAAATCAAATACTGTGTACAGTTTGCCCATCATGGCACATATACTGTACTATACTATAATACTGGCACATTTCAAATAGACACTGCAAGAATCTTGGTGTTCAGGTGTTTGTCTTGTTTCCATTTGCTCAGAAACAGCTCTAAGATTAGACCATTTCTTTCTGCTAAAACTCTGGAAACTGTTATGCATTCATTACTTCCCATCTTGACTACTCTAATGCCATGCTTACTCGCATTAGTGAAAAATGTTTTTTCATGTCTGCAGCTTGTTCAAAATTCAGCTGCCTGGATCATGACTGGAACTAGTTCACAGATCTTTGCATCCCCACACTTGACTCATCAATGCCTTTAGCATAGATAATACAACTGGAACTTTTAAGACTAAAATAGGCCTCATGCCTAACTACATAATGATGCAATTAATATACTGTTTTCTCCCTTGCCACTACAGTTCTGCAGATGCTTTCCCCTGGTTATTCTAAGGTGGAGCTTTGATTGAGCCTTTGTGGTCAGTACTCCTGAAATGACCTGCATGCAGATATTTGAGCAGCAAAAGCATATATAAGTATATATAAGTATAGGGTATAATTACACCCTTAATTTCTACTAGAAACCCCAGGACAAACAGTAGGGTGAACTAATATCTTTTATTTTAAACTCAAAATCACTGGTATAAGGTCCAGGGCCAAAACTAAAACAACTAAAAATCAACCTAGATGGAGAAAAACTCTGAAACACAACTCAAGTCCCAAAAACTAAAAAAGTCCTTACTTGAAGTAAACAAGGAGACAGTGGTAATCCCAAAGGGGAACCGCAGACAAAGCCAGGAGGGGGGGGGTACAGGCAAGACTACTAACAAACACAGACTCCAGGTACAGAGATGCAGGCTCAGAAAGAGATCCAGACAGGGGCCATGACAACAGGTACCAACACAGACTCAGGAACAGACACCAATCAACAACGAGACTTATATTGACAACGTAATAGGCAACAGGTGAAACCAATAAGGGCAGGGCAGGCAATCACAAAAGAAGGGAAAGACAATGACAGGAAGTACTTTGGTGGGAGAAGGTACAAATCAACAACTAAGGTATTCACTATGATACTGGAGGCATTTTTTTCTTGTTCCATGCCATTTAGCTGATATTTTGGTCTGACATTGTTTGGTGCCATTCCAGGCAAATTATAGCTGGCAAACATCCCATGTTTTGAGAGTTCACATTTCCATTTAGTCACAGACTTATTAAAAATGTTTATAAAGTTAAAGAGCAGACAAAGCTGTTTTAAACAATGAATGCTTTCAAGTGGAAGAAACTCTTGATGTGCTCCACAGGGAATACCAAAGAAGAGAGCGTCCATTTTCCTGAGTTGACACGGTGAACGCCATGTTGATGAAATTTCACAGGTGATACTCTGACGTCTCATTTTTGTGAAGTGCAGCATAGAGAAGCATTACAGAAAGCAGATAGAAACACTGAAGGAAAGAGTTGTTCCCATGGCAACGACACACCATCTCGTCTAGTTGTGTTGGTGTAAAGTAAACTGGCAGGTTTTAATGTTGCTAGCCACATTCTTTTGCAAGTAGTTGCAAGTTTCTACTTGTCATGTCGTGAATCTTTGGTGTAAACTCGCCCGCTTAGAATATTTCAATGCACCGCTTTCAAAAATATGGCTTCCGGTGCCCCGTGACATTCTCTTAACCCCCCCTTGGGGGCAATACTGGCCCTGTTGAGAAATGTTATTAAAAGTTAATAGCGAGTTCATAAACTATATAACTAAGTAATTAACTAACCAACTGTCAAACTGTTTTGTAAAGCACTTTGTAACTTTGCTTTGAAAATGGTTAAATAAAGCTAATATTCCTGATATTAAAGATTATGACAGAAAAATGAGGCTGTTATGTTGGATGAGTAAATTATATTCTACTTACCACAGAAGTATTTTCCTATGGCTCTTGTTTTTTTTATGCATGTTCCATGGGTCCCCTCCCTCACATACTGACATACCCACACAAAAACAGACATACAGTGCACAGAGGCACGTCAGCACTCTAGACGTCCTCGTAGTAGTCTGAACACACAAACAGAGAATGAGAAAATCCTGCTGAGGCGTGCATGAGTGACACAAGCACGTCCTGACAGTAGCCTAGAAGACCTCTGTGGGTGTGGAGCAGAGGAGTGAAAACAAACCAATTTGTTCCCCCATGCCAAGCAAATAAGCATACGCGCACACACACACACACACACACACACACACACACACACAACCGCCGGCACACAGAAGGGGTGAGTCACGAGAACTTGGGGCATCCGCTGAGCTTTAATGTGCTGAACAGACAGGAATGAGAGAAACGAGAAGAGAGAGGGAAGAAGGGCTGGTTGTGGCAGAGAAAAACAGTGAAGGTTAAGAAAAGGAGGGAAATGAGGGGATGGTGATAGTGAGGTGACTACAGAGGGGTACAAAGAGAGATATACTTTATCTTGATTGTGGCATAAATACATAATAATGTAACATAAAGCAGAATTTAATTAACATTCAAATAATCTGCACTTTAATAAGGCTGTTATTACTTTGGGGACATTTAATTTGCATAGAAGACACACACACACACACACACACACACACACACACACACACACACACAGACACACACACACACACACACTAAGCTTGATTTACAGTGCACCACAAACTAAGAAAGTACTGCAGCGTTCATCAATAATGAAGAGGAGAGAATTTCAAAGACAACAGAACAAATGAATCATACTGGTCCAGAGAACAGAGCAGACAAATGGCAGCATTAACACCTGGGTGTATATGTGTGTGTGTGTGTGTGTGCATTCATACAAAGCGGAAAAAAATGACAAAACCATATAACAAATGGGTATCAAAAACCAAGAAAATAGCACGGCCAACCTCACCTTCAGAACAGCTTCAGCACTTCAAGGAGATGGAGGAGCACACAGAACAACAAGTTGAGTTCATTTTAGGTAAGGTATTTTTCAAGCTGGCACATGGAGAGCTGGAGCTCGGGAGGAAGATTCGAAGTCGGAAACACAACTCTACACTAACATTTAGACAAGGTGTCAGTTAAATGTCAGTCTCCCTGAGTCTGTTTATCTTTACAAAATTTGCTTTGTTTAACCTGAAAAGACAACATCCCCTCATGTTATTGATTGAGGACAGACTGCATGCTACACTTATCATTGCCTCTTGAGGTCCAAAGTGGTATTACAAGCTAACTTCAGTAGATACCTCTCCAACACAATACACACACGTCTTTGACATAAGGTCGACAATGTTATTTCTTCATATTCTGTTCATAATTTTTGAATGCCCCTTTAACTAAAATTAATTAAAACGTTTGAAATATAGTGCCATTTCAAAACAATTTACTTTCATTTAAACTTGATCACTATGTTACTCATACAAACATGGCACTTTACATATTTCTTTTCTTCCCAGATTTAGATTTTATTTCATTCATCACCTGTGAACTTCATGAAGTAAAAAAGTGACTAAGATCGATCATCTCATAACAAGGTAACATAAAATGTGACAACATGAAAGGAGTTGCTCGTGATGATGAACCTACCTACCTCTGTGTTGTGATTAAAGGCCCTGTGAAGCTCCAGACATGCAGCTTTTGTTGACACTGTATCACAGAGGTGTTAATTAAATTCTGTTCTAACTTTTGACGGTTGTAGTGATGATCTTCCTGTCTTCCTCAGTAGATAAGATTCAAGTTATGACCATTGATATATGACTTCTTTTTTCTTTTCTTACTCATCAAATAATTTTCATGGTTTTTGTTGTTGATACACCTGCAGTTTGAACAACAACTTTCTGGCTTATTTGTATTTCTGATAGTTGCCCATGTCATTTGTTAATTATATTTCTTTAGTTTGATAAATAGTATTTAATGGCTGAATACAGTGAATCATTTATGACTGTCTTGCAGGTGTACTGGATCTTTTATCTTGCGGTTTTATCACGCAATCATACTGTACATCTTGTATAGTACGCGTGTGTGTATGGTTCTGTGTTTGCACGGTATGTTCTTTCTTTGCTCACATTCATTGACGTGTATGTGTGTGTGATCACTCCAATTCCAGTCTGCATTATTTAAGGCAGCGTATTTCATTATTTGTCTTTATATAACAGCTGCCCAGAGCAGCTGACATGCATCCCTCATGTGTGTGTATTTTTGTGTGTGTGTAGGTGCGTGCTGTACAGTAGGCGTTTCACTGTTCCATGGCATCGGGAAAGCCCTTTTCCACCCACATCCGCTGCTACAGTCTGTTAGCGAGAGCCGAGTCCACACGCACACACACTCACATACACACAAACACACAGAGTACAACTGCCGCTTTGAATAATGAAACAAGACCCTCTTGATATGGCTTCATAAATATTACATCAATAATCTGACATTAATGGGTTTTCCTTCCATGTAATCCTGCCTTCTTATTTGTTCAAAGCAGCCACACAAACAACAGAAACTCCTGAAAAGTCAGAACCTTGCACTTCATGTTGTAAGGCCTATAGACAACAATGTAACACACTATTTACCTAATGTATTTGTTTACAGTACAAAGGTGTAGTTCACGTATTTAAACCACATGTTTTATGTTTTACCCACTCCCTGTTACCTATAGGTGTTGTTGGTTGCTCTGCTATCTCACTGTGATCACAGGCCTCACAGCTGTTACAGCATGGGGGAAGCCCTTTGTACATCTGTGCGTACTTCTGTGTGTGTGTGTGTGTGTGTGTGTGTGTTTGCTTTTGTAATGAGGCTGCTGGTTTCTGGGGAAAGCCCAAGGGCTAACCTCCACCCACTCACTTTTTCTGGATACCTCTTTGTGCATCACTGTGTCTCCCTCCCTCTCTCTCTCTCTCTATCTGTGTGTGTGTGTGTGTGTGCGTGTGAGCGTGTTTTCAGGAGTTCTTTTCACCATCAGCGTCTGAATTTCTCACCCACTCCAAGAGTCTCTCTTTTTCTTGTTCGCTTTCTTCCTCGTTCTCTTCCTCTGCCCTTTCTCAAAATCTATATCAGTTTTTATGTTTTCACTATCGTGCTTCCTCTCACAACTGCGCTCTGTTCTCCAACCCAGGGGCACAAACCAGGCTCGAGTTCTGTCATCTTCCTGTGGATCTTAAGTATTATGGGAGAAAGCTGGTGTGCGTGTGTATGTGTGTGATCGTGTCTTTCTATGGTTGTGAGAGCAAACTGTGGTTTAGAACCATCCTTGTGTGGATGTTTTAGTGTTGCCAGGACATTTTGCCTGGTCCTCACAACTTCAGTAGTAGTAACGAGTGTCCTCACAGCTATGTAAGGCAAGATGTGTGTGTGTGTGTGTCTGTGTGAGTGAGAGAGAGAACATGGAATTTCTAGTGAGGCATCACTGAAACACTAGAGGACCCATATGAGAGATTCTCATATAAAAACCACGTCCCTGTAATTCTACTGTGTGTAAACTATTAAAACCTCACTCAGGCCTGAGCTACTTAAATTTGTAAACCGTGAGTATTTAAGCTCAAATGAAGGTTTTTACCCTCTCAGTAAAATCGTAATCCATTTGCTTCCTTCCCTTGTTTAATTAATTCATGCTCATTTGAAACATAGAGTGTCTGAAATACTTTGCTGGTAGGGACTGTGAGGACGTTGACACACAGCCACGGCCCTTCTCAATCCACATTTGCACAGTTTAATAAATGTGTAGTTGCTTTTGATTTGTTTTCCGACCTACAATTATTTATTTATGTATCTATTATTACTGCCAACCAACACTGCCATCTTTAGAGCTAGTGTTGTGGTCGTCTACTTTGGTCCAGACTGAAGAATCTCAACGATTATTCATTGGATTGCCATAAAATTTTCTGCAGACATTCATGATGACTTTGGTGATCCCTGACTTCTAGCACTGCCATGAGGTTGACCATTTTGGTTTTGAATGAAATATCCCACTGGCATCTGGATGATTCGTCATCACATTTGCTATAGGCATTAGTTTTAAAATACTGATTTGGGGATAAGGCTGTTTAGATGTGCCATTTCATTTTTGAGGATTCCATCCTGCGACTTTGGTGAGTCCTTAACTTCTCATTCAGCATCATCACCAGGTCAAAACTTTATTTTGTCCCATACATTGGCTTTTAACCAAATTCCTGCAACTACTAACAACAACTAATGACATTCTGATCAGCCACAGGTTTACTTTGGTGTGTGTTAGCATGTATGCACACTAACACACTAAACTAAGATGATGAACATGCTAAACATAATGTTAACGCTGTAACTGCACACCTTAGCATGGTGATGTTAGCATTTAGCTCAAAGCACTGCAGTCCCCAAGTACAGTCTCACAGAGCTGCTACCATCGCTGTAGATCTCTCTTTGAATCAAATTTCTTTCTTTCTTTTTTCTTTCTTTTTTTTTTTTTTTTAGAGCAAATGACTATGTTGAAGACAAAATGAGCTGAGCAATGATTCATGAGCCTTGTGTAAAGATTTTTCAGCAATGCAACTGGCTGCATTGAAACAAAGAAACAACTTTGAGCCTGTGGATTGGATTACATTAATCTCTGCGAGAACTCAGGAATGTATTGCATGTTCTGTTTATAACAGAATAGATATGCATACAAACAGAAAAAAAATCCCAAAAAACATATGTAAAAAATTTCCTTACAAATGAATGTTACCCTTAAGAAGCCTCATGAAACCCCTGAGGCCATAGAGGCCTTGTAGACAAAAACTGAATCCACTTTGCTTTTTGCTTTTTGCTCATTGCTTTATTTTTTTTAATTTTTTTGTTTTTTGTAATGCAGTATATGGTCAGGTGCAAACTGATTTTCTCACTGATCTATCTCTAGATTCTGATCTCCTGTAAACTTGTTTTCACGGTGTTAACCAGCCTGTGAGTCTGTTCCACTGTGGAGCTGAAACTAACAGATCTGCATCGTCATCCTACTTGCATCTGCAATCACAAGAAACATGAAACAAGAACCAGCATGTCAACGTGACACCCACTCTGGAAAATGCCAGAGGAAACCCCATGGAGGTGCAGTACACCTCCATGTCATATGACAGCGTTCACACCATTTGTTTCTGAATTTATTCCCACCATTATTGACTAATCAGCCGTCTGCCTGTGTGTGGAGTGATACAGAGTGTTATGTGTGTGTGTGGGTGAGGTAATAAGTAGAGCCTGTAAGTAGCAGTGTGGTGGGAGGAAAGGTACTGGCTGTTATTGGATGTAGAGTGGGAGGCAGGCAGGCAGAAGCAGGGCTCCCCTGGTTACTGTTGCTCTGTGGGTGGCGACCAGCAGCCAGGCTCTCCTCTCTCCTCATGACACTGTCACCGGGCTGAGGGGGCGATGGACGGGACTACCTCTCTCCCAATCTCTGTCTCTTCAGCTCATACTCCACGCCCCCTTCCTGTGCCTGTTGTCCTTTCCTCTCTTTTTTTCCCTTCTCTCCCACCTACACAATCTTTCACTTTCTTCCGACATCAGTCCCCACATCTTGCGGTCCCTTCACTCTGTTTCTTTTATGGGTTGTCCTCAGTCTCCCTCCCACGTCGGCCCCCCACCCTCTGGTCTTGAATGGAGGTTTCCAAACATCGCAGTGGTCTGAGGAAAGACCTTTTCTCCAAACGCCCCAGCCTCTCCACCAACCTTTCTGAACCCCCTGCTCTCCTTTACCTGTCGCTTTCTTCTCTATTCTACTTCCTGCCAGTTTTCTTTTTCTTATTGAACCCACGACACACAAACAGCCACTCTTCACATGTACTTCGGTATAAAACGTAATATCACTGTCATCTTCTTTTATCACTGATTCTCATTTTTATCTCTCTTTGCTTTGTTTCCTTTGGCCATCATTTTGTGCGTCATAGATTTATGCCTGTTTTCTGAGTTTTGTGTTGCTATCTTTGTTGCCGAGTCTGAGTGTGTGTGTGTGTGTGTGTGTGTGTGTGTGTGTGTGTGTGTGTGTGTGTGTGTGTGTGTGTGTGTGTG
>JBBMJY010000002.1:10222696-10259136 GCA_037833715.1 Toxotes lorentzi | reverse complement strand
CACACACACACACACACACACACACACACACACACACACACACACACACACACACACACACACACAGGTTTGTGCAGCTATCCTTGTTAGGACATTACATTGACTTACATTTGTTGTGAACAGCCTAACCCTGGCCCTAACCTTAACCACAACCACTCCGTGCCTAACCCTAACCTTAAAGGTGCTATATGTACGTTTTGTTATGTCTACACAGCCAAGATTATCAGCCACAACTGTTTACTTACCAGTCTAGAGCAAAGCTCAAGATCAAACTTCATTCCTTTACTCGCCAAGAACTCCCTCCAGCGATGGAAAGGAAAGCAAATCTTACCTCTTGTTTTGCTTCTATTTCTATCATTTCATTAACGTTAGCATGCTAACCGTCTCGTAATAACACTTTGCAATAGTGAGTCACTGTAGCATCCAGTCTGCTCTCAGTCCAACATGAAAGAATGAAGACGTAACGCTGCCCAGAGGACGTATTCTAACTTCCTGGCTTGTAAATGCAACAATGGATGAAGCTCTTGGCAAGCGACTGTTATCACCACCACCACCACTTCTGGCTCCTGGCAAGAATCCATGTTCGGCAGCGGAGAAAACTTACATGTAGCACCTTTAACTTAACCTTAATTCACACCTTACCCCTAACCTTAACAGGACCTCGGAACGTTTGCCACATGACGGCCAGGCTTTGGTCCCCATGGGGACTACTGGTCCTGAAAAGGTTGGTGTTTATTCCAAAAAAGGTCCCAAAGAGGTAATACAAACGTGTATATATACACACACAGACACACACTCACATACACACACAAGGAGACACAAAGTGCATTGGAGTAACTCTATGCCATTATTATACACTATTAATTAAAGAGAAATAATAGAAGCCAGATGAACTTCTGCTCAGCCTAATTATCATGTCTTTGATACTAAATTGTGCAGAAAAAAAGTGAGAGAGAGTAAGTGAGCAATAGAGAGAGAAAGAGAGAGTGAAAAGAGTATATGGGGAGGTTCAGATTGGGACTTGGGACTTGGGGAGTGGAGTTGAGGAGGATCTTACGCTGCATCCCAATATGGCACCCATAACCCTTCCTTGAAATCAAAGCTCAATTTCATAATTACAGAATGAAATGAGACACACACACACACACACACACACACACACACACACACACACACACACACATACAGAGAGAGAGAGAGGGAGAGATATAAAGACAGACGGACTATAGGGAGGAAAAAGGATGTAAGGAAATTAAGGGATGGAAGAACGGGGTAACAGTAGGGGGTAAAGGGGTAGAGGGAACTTTTGCTCAGGGGAAAAACAGCAACAACAAACAAACAACAATCATCTGTTTTATCTTGCTGCGTATCCTCCACATCTCGTCCTCTGCGTGCATCTAGTGATCTCTGAACTCCCTGCTTCCACGCCAACTCCCCTGTTGCCTTGTTTACATGTTGTTGCTGCTGCTATGTTCGCAGCACGTTGATCATTAACATCATTATATGTCTCTGATACTGCATGTTGACACACAAATCAACTTTCCTGCCATCCTTTCTGCTGGTCTAATGAACAGAGTAACTTTGCAACCTCTTTTTGTTGAACTGTCTCTTTGCTCATTGTCATTAAAGTGCTGTAAAAACACACCTGTTTGTTGTCAACGTCGCGGATGTGACAAACCGCTCTCACTGTGTGAAGCTGCCGGCAGCTCTGCCGTCTGGATGAGACATGAGATTCACTGGAACGGCAGTGAGAGGCAGACAACGACAGTGCTGGACGCTACAGGAGTGACAACAGGGTGATCAGCAGTGGCTTTCAGGAAAGGTATTCAGCAATAAATGCAATGTGAATAAGTCAAACAGGGAGAAGACAGGGGAGAGATGGAGATGTGGAGAGAGAGGGAGGAAAAGTCGAAGAGACAGGGGAGAGGCAGAGAGGAAGAGGGAAGGAGAAAGTGGTGGCACAGCTGAGGTTGACACTAATGAGGAGCCTTTGTGATGGGACCTGACAGAGGAGAAGAAAGCAGAATCCCCCGACACCGATGCTCCACAACACTCCTCCGCTTAATTGGGAGAGCCAGAGCTCACAACGAGGGTGTGTGTCAAAAAGAGTGTGTATCTGTTTTAGGAGGAGTAAGTGAATGTAAGACAAAGTAGACTATTATATATATATAAATATACTCACTTAATTAAGCCTACATATTGTATGTCAGTGCTTAAATGTATGTAATGGCGCTAATGTAGGTATTCACAGCTCACTCTGTGTTCTTGGTAGATTTTCACACTTTTTGGTCCAGAATTTCACGCTTTTAGTTGATGTTGGCAAGATACGCAGCTCAGAGCATTACATGCACGCTGATGGCTTTGAGGTTCGCACATCGGATATCTGCCATCTTCTCACATTCTTTACAAGTGTCAGAAATCCAATGGAATGAGCCCACCCTTCCGTCTTGCAGTACCCACAAATGTACAGGCATACTGTACTCATGCATTCACTTCAGCGACGGCACTTACACGCTTGCATGAACTGGGGATTGCACTCGACGTTACAGTGCGGCACTCGCGCACGTGCATGCACTTAAAAACACGCACTTGTGTGCGGACGCAAGTGGGGACACTTGCTTGCTGCCTGCGGTGCAGTTTCCATCTTTGACTCTGAATCAATCATTTTTAATTTATCAGAGGGGATTTGTGTCATGAAGGCTGATGCCAACTCCAATAAGAGGAAAAAAACAACACAACAGCAGTGAAAAAGCCAGAGCAAATCCCTGCTCTGATGCGATTATAACACACAACCAAATCAGGGCTGACTTGAATAGACACAGAACACAAAATCATATTAAGGGAAATTCGATGTGCATGGCATTACGCTGCTCTCAATCTCCCCTCTTTTCTCTTTCTGCTCTTCTCTGCCTCATTCTCTCTTTGACTTTCTTACTCCATTTCTTCCTGTCCTTCTTTCTATCTGTCATCATCACCACCGCCTCCCAATTTCTTCAATGCTAGTGACCTGAAAAATTTGCAGCCAATGACTTATATGGTCTCTTCCTCTTCCCTGAGCTGATCCTCTGTTTTCTGCCGCCGGTTAGTGATTCTGCCATGCACCCTCTCCCCGGGGACAAACTCTGTTAGCTCCTCCTGTCACAGGTAGCACCCGGGCTTAACAGCAACAGATTGAAGGTGGATACCATATAATTTTCAACAATACTGCAGATATACAGCAACAGATGAAAGGCAATCTCTTAAACACTGTTGAAATGTGGCCATAGAAAAAGCGCAACAGCTCTTGTACAATAATGTTTTATTTCAATCACAAAATAGCCATGCTGCAAGCAGGTATCTTGCCAAAAAAAAACAAAAAAAAAACAGCTTTGCGATCAGCAACAGAGGTGAGTAGGGAGAGAAACTGTGAGGTATAGAGAAGGGAGGGCAGGCAAAATACAGTATAGAGAGAGAGCGAGAGAGAAGAAGCTGAAGAGATAGATAGAGTAGGGTTGTTATGTCAGAGGCAGTCGAGCTGCTCTCATCTTGCCATTATCTCAAGCACCCTCACATTACCATAATAATGGCTTTTAACCAAATGTAGCACTCTCCAAAGCAGCACAGGCAGAATCTGTTTTAACCAAATGTAAAACACTCATCGGCTGGCAGAATCAGAGGGGCTTAACGTTAACATCACCGTAGACTGACGAGTGCTGTGTGGAAGGCATGTGTGGGTTTGAGTGGGAGTTTCAGGCTGGATATGGTCTACTGATGTAGTCTTGATTATACACATAATGTACTACGATCATTGTATGTGTCACATACGCACCTTCAAATATACATCCCTGTTTGATTGCTGTACATGCGTGTGTGCATGTGCGTACGCATCAGTGTTTGCATAACCATGTGTCTGTTCCTGACCTCGCTACGTGTGCTGTACGTGTATATACATGTGTCGGAGTATAAGTGCGTGTGAGTGCGTGATTGTGTGAGTCAGTGTCGAGCTCCAGGTCTGGCCAGGTACTCTGCGTGTGTTTCCCCCGTCCAGATGGCCTCACGGCAGGCCTGGGCCGGGGCGCAGGGTGTCCTCCTGCCCTCCCACCCAGTCACCGCAGAAGGTCGACTCGACCGCGCCGCCCGCCTGCCCTGCAATGCCGCCTTCCAGACCAGCAGCTCCCTGCCAGAGGAAGAAAAAGAGCCAGAAAATTGAAAGCCAGGTTGTGCCATCTATGTCATTAGGCAGGTCATACATACAGTAATAATGATCTTCTCTTAAACGGGGCAGAGGAATACACATGAAAATCATATTTTTTAACGCCCTCTTTCTCTCTCACACACTCATATTTCTGTCTTCCCTCTTATGTTGCTCTGTCTTCTTCCCCACTGTCCCTCATTTGAAGTGTCTCTTTGTATAAAGAATAATGTTACAGTTATAGTGCAAGTGCATGTGTGCAGTGTGCGGTGCCAGGAGGGTGTGGAGACCCACAGATGGTCGGGGTGGTTCCCACTCTGTGAGATCTGGGTCAGAGCCCGCTCTCAGATTAGTGGGCCTCGCTCGTGAAGCACCACCCACAGGTTTGTGGGCAGACCTGGATCTGACACAGAGGTTTTGTTTTGTTACAGAGCGACACTCATCAGCGATATCATATTGTTTCCGCCAGCTCTTGAAAATAGGGATGTCACCTTTGTGTGCACCTGACTGTTGTATTATTACATATTGTAAGGGCTTTAAAATTGACTTGAGTCTTTCTGCATAGGAGATTTAGCTGTATGCCTAAAATGTTCATGTAAGTGAAATTTAAATTATTGTACAGTACAGTGTTAAAACTCTTTTGCACGTATCTCATTCTGGGGGTCCGTCCAGGCCTGCAGAGCTCAAAAACAAGGCAGTCCCTTGATAATTCCTTTCAATGTCTCCTTTGGCACAAAAACTACAATGCAACAGCAAAACAAAGGCAATTTTCGAGCCACTATGATGAAAACAACAAACAACAAATCTGTGGATGCACATAACCGCCAAGAGGTTCCTGAACTATAAATACAATGTAGATAATAGCTGTAAGAACTGAATAAAAAGTTTCAATAAATGGTATGTGCTTTTTCCCAACTTAAATGTGTGCACAGGGTCACTTGGGAGCAGAGGTGTAGCTGGTGGGTGGCCCTCTGAATCTGGTAGTATTTAGTGTCCTACTGATCAGCAAGATGAATGCTTGTCGCTACAGTTGCTCGACTCTGTTCAGGAACTTTAGGTTGTGCATTGAAGTGGTATTGGTCCAGCACAGCTGTGGCTCAGCGGGCAGAGGGGGTTGTCCTCTTGTTGTTCGATCCCCAGCTCCTCTTGTCAATATGTCGAAGGGTCCTCAGGCAAGATACTCAACCCCACTTTGCTCCCGTCAGCAGGCCACCACCCTGCATGTCTGCTCACTCTGTGTGTGGTGCTATCGGCGTGTGTGTATATGGGTAAATGTAAAGCAGTTTGGATAAGTAGATAGATTTGCCATCTTTCATTTGACTGCAGCCTTGGCTCAGCTGCGGTACTGGACTGGACTTGTCGGATCATATTTCATGTCTTCCCAGTACCTGAAGCAATGCAACCGCACCAGCGCAGTGGCAGGGTTCGGTTTCAACTGAACGCCTGTTAACAGCACAATAAATCACATGAAATATACAAAAAAGCGGTAAAAAGGGAATTATGTGAGATTTATTTTTTTAAAAGTGTGCAACCAAAGCGCCACTAACCCACCTAAATGCTCTTTTGGGTAAGAGGCTGTAGAGCTGGCTAGTCAGTAATCCAACGCACATAAGTGGGCATGACAGAATGTACAGAGTGGAAATGGTGTCACAGTATGTGCAGCAGCATCCCATTGGTTTAAGCCACAGCATGCCATCACAGATTCTGTCAGCCCTCATTCTTTACAATGATGCTCATGTTCTTCACACGCGCACACACAAACACACACGCGTGTTCATGCACACGCATGGATACTCATCAGCCTGGCATCGTCAGACCAATCCATGGGCTCGCTGATTGGTCTGGTTTCCAGGCTAGATATACATTGGTGCATGCATTGCCATGTGCACAGACCCACACACGCTTACGAACACACATTCCAAACCAGCCTAATGAATTAATTACAATCACATCCAGTGTGTTTGTGTGTATGGGGTGCTAATAGGAAGTGACAGGGGCTGCGGCGATGTACTCATCACTCCAGGCTTCCTGTCTTTCCCCACTGCCTCTCCTGACACCCCCACCCAACCCGGCCCACCCCTCCACCCCCCCAATCACCCAGTTCAGCTTGACATTTCTATCTTTGTAGTGTGGTCACCTGTCATTCTTTGAGCTGCCTGTTAGCTCATCACTTGTACTGACACAACTGCATGTGCATGAAAACACACAAATCCATGTAGGCAGCACACATACACATCCTCTGCATGTCTGCTCTCACCTAGTAATTACACATACATACAATGAGCAAGAACAACAAAGATACAACAGCTTTAATAACCATGACATATTGTGTGTGTGTGTGTGTGTGTGTGTGTGTGTGTGTGTGTGTGTGTTATGTATTCATCACGTTGTGGAAAGAAAAATCTGTTCACATTGTCACATGTGGCGACAGAGAAATCCAGTCTCCACAAGATTAACCGTTTAGGGGTTTTAGTTGGTTTTAAGGTTGAGGTTAGAATGATGAGTAAGTTAAGGTTATTGTGGGCCTCTGCAGAACAGTCTATGCAATGTCCCCACAAGTATAGTAGGATAGTGTGCATGAAGTTTGTGTGCATGAAGGTGCTGGGTTCAGGGACTCCAACATACAGCTGAAGAAAATGATTAAAGCCTCCAAGGCAAATATGTGGCATCTCACCTCATTCATTATGTAATGGGAGTAACAGCCCTCCTCCCTCTCCTCTCCTCTTTCTCCTCTCCTCGCCTCCCTCTCTCCACCCCGTCCTCCCCTCAGCCTTCACCTTCTGTTCACCACCTGTACGGGAACAGATTCTCTCCTCTCTCTGCACGACACTTCAATCTGTTCTACAGCAGATAGAAGGATCAAGTGTTGGTATTTTTATTTTTGTTTTTTATGTCTTATTACCTCCCCCCGTCTTGTCTCCTGCACGTGGCAGTCGGTGACTGACGTGCCTGGACGCCGCCTCAGGTCAAATTCAAAAGGTTAAAGGTCTGACATTTGAACATAGAGCCAGCAGGGTTGATGTTCACATACACGTGATGTCGTCCATCCACACACATGCAGGCAGCGGGCATTTCTGCATGTTGTGTGTGCATGTGTGCAAGCATCCATGTATGTATGTACATCTGTGACCTTAAGAAAATGGCTCACCCTATTTCACATGTGAGGTTGACAAGCTTTGCTGCTTTAATCTACTGTCAATTTTCATATTCATTATTAGCTTTGTCAACAGTTTTGTATAAAGACTGATGATCTAAAATAACAAGGAGAAGACGTGAATGACAAGATGATTGCAAGAAGAAAATGTGAGGGAGGGATAGATGATACACACAGATACAGGAAGACAGAAGGAAGAATGAACAGCAGGTGAAAGGAGAAATCATTTACATAGTCGCTTTCAAACACACATGCAGGTTAAGAAGAGGTAGCAACAGAGGGCTGATGGTTCCTGCTCGATGCTAAAGATACAACTGATGACACTTCCATTAATCCTGTCAGTCTTCTCCCTCCATCTCTCTCAATCCCCCTTCTTTTTCTCAGTCCTTTTATAGATGAAAGACTTCCACTTTTTCTGTCAATGGCCTGCAGTCATCTGAATTAAACATTGATTTTATCGGAAGTTTAGTCACTGCGTCCGTGACGATTCGCTGCCTCTTCAAAAACCATGTGCGAATGTCTCATCGCAGAGGAACGCAGAGCCGAGGAGAGAAGGATGAAGGAGATGAGAGATGGAGCAGAGAGAGTTAGAACAGAGGAGACGAGGAGTGGGGTGGGGTTGGGAGATTTCAAGAGGACGACATTAAAACGAGAGAAAGGAGACAGACGGGGACAGGGGGAGCCGTGGAGGGAGAGAAGGAGAACACAGGGGGGATGAGAAGAAAGAACAAGGGATTCGGCGAGCAGCAATTAAGAGAGGAAGGAGGGAGAGGAAGAAAGACTCAGCGGTGGATGAGGCAGGGCTCACACAGAATAGAAAGGGGAAAGAGTTTTTTGAAGTGCGATGTTCAAATCTCTCTTTTGTTCCCATCATTGTCCAAAACCTGCCACAACTCATCTCTGTAAAACTCCCTCTCTTTTCCTCCCATTCCCATCCTCCCTCACTCCCACCATCAACAAAGAGACATCACTGCTAATCAGCTGGGCTACTACCACACAGGCCCACGTTCTCCTTCTTCTGAAATATTAAGAAGTTCCAGCGTCCTCGTCCAGGCACTTGCTGTGGCTCACAGCGAAAGGATCAGAAATGAAAATAAAGACAATTATAGCTTTGACATGCCCATAGAACCTCCTCTCTCTCACATCCATAACCTCTGGTAACAAGGTGGGGGGGCATCCGGTTCTCGAGCACGCCAGCCAAACCAAGATAAACAGAACTGGTTGACCTCTAGCTGTGAACACTCAAGCTTTGCTGTCACCTCACCCCCGGCCAAAACTTCTTCTTCTACATATTTCTTTCCCCTCTTCCTCCAACAGTGGTTTGTTGTTGGGCACCCTGAGGAGACGGGGGAGATGAAAGGGAGCTGGTCTCAGGGGAGCACCAGTGTTGAACGGGGAGGCCCTGCAATCTCTCGGCACTCATCCCCGCAGCGGCACGCCATCTCTGGGATGAAGCATCTCCAGAGTGGGAAGGCAGGATTTGGGTCCTCCGGTTCATGTTCACCCCTCTGCGTAAGTGCATTGTACACACAACGTTTACACACAGACAGAAGCACACACCTTGGAGGACGTGGTCCCGAGTGAGCGTTACAGATAAAACTCAGTCTCTGCAGTATTCATGTTGGTAGGGTGTGGTAGACTCCAGGGAAAGTAAAAAGCGAATTCAAAGTAGATAACAGCAAAAGTGCGTTAAGGAAGCAGAATAAAACTAATGGGTGAGTTTTCATAGAATTCATGAATATCTCTCTCCTCTCCCTCCCTCCCTCTCTGTTCCTCTTTTAAGGTCTTCTGGCAGCTCACGCCGGAGTTCCCTCACACCCATGGCCCCAGGGTGGCACAGCTTTGGCTCCCAGAGTGCACTACTGCACTAGGAATACCTTCCCATGTGGGTCAATCTGTCTCCCTCTCTCTCTCTCTACCTCTCTCCCAGTGTCTCTCTCCCCCTCGCTCGCTCTCTTTTTGCTGCAGTAGGTATGAATAATTAAACCTGCGTTTCCTCTCCTCTCATGTCATGTCTCTGTCTGCCACCCCTCCTCCCGCCCTCTCCACTGTGTCTCTCACTCAGGCTGAAGTGTTATAACAGAAGTGAGTCATTTAGAAGAGGGAAAAGGCTGCGGATCAAGGAGAGTTGAGTTCAGTTTGGAACTTGGCATGTTACATAAGCTGTCACTGTGTGTTATTGACTGAGAGAGAGAGAGAGAGAAGGGGGGAAGGATGGAGGAGAGGGATAGAAAATGAAAGAGGGAGAGGGAAGGAAGAAAGGTGAGACTGCGATAATGGTGAAAGAGTGAGAGAGAAAGAAGGACAGCGAAGGATCATGAGAGAGTTACTGGCATGCGGAGTGGTGTCGCAACAGAGGTGATAAAGTTGCATTTTTGGTGTTGTGAGCTGGTTTTCATGGGCAAAACACATGTCACAATTTGTAAAAAGCCCTTCAGAACCTGAAGTATCTATTGTTGCAGGGGTGACAAATGTATAATCCTTGCATTTGGAGGTGAAAAGTTTTTTCCTCTATTATCTTTTACTATATTTTTTCTATTTTTAACTGGGAAAGTGACTTTGAAGGGAGTGTCCATAGAAGTTACAAAAAATATCAGAGACTTATACAAGTAAAACGCTACACGCAGAATATGTGAAGAATTTATGTTTAGGATTTATACTCTGACCTCTGAACTAAAAAAAAAAAAGTTGAAAGATTTGTTTTGGGAACACTGATTGATAAATCAGCATTATATGCTAAAACTGTGGTTGTAACTTTGCTCTACTCTAAATAAAACAAAAATCGAATGATTTTATAAATGAAAGATTCATGTACAGTGTTACAAACCTGCACGCATCTGGTGCTTAAAAGAGCACATTTAAAATGTGGATGTTTGGTTGTTACGTGGGAAAAAAAAATATCCGGATGAGTAAATGACAGGGAAGAACAGTGCACGTAATATTACTGTAAAGAATCTGGGTGTCTAAGGGGAACTGACAGCTGCCTGACAGCAAAGGAGCATTTAGCCTGTTATAAGAGCTGATAGTTACAAAGTGAATTGGCAAAGACAGAAACAAATTGAAGCTGGAATAAAAACCAAGAATGGACTTGAGCACCGCAGCCCTGTACAAATCAAGGAGAACTGTTTTTAAAGTGGGCAAATAGATAGAAGTCTAAACTAAACATGCTCCATTTAAAGGTATCAGCAAAGACAACGGTTCTTATATCTTCTCTCAGTTCATAAGGTACGTGGATGAGATGCTGTACAGAGCATAAACACTGGTTTCCCTGTTCAAGTTCAGAAGCCACTGTATCACTTTTAGTCTCTACCTGTAAGAAAACTTACTTCATCAGCCTACAGATCACATCAAAAGAATCATATAAGCATGTCCCTGCACACCATTTTCACCAGGAAGTACCCGTTTACCCTTCTCCAACCTGTGCACGTCTACCGCTCTCTCTCTTCCATCTTCCTCCTTCCCTCCATCTCATTGGCAACTCCTTCCCTCTTTCCGTCTCTCTTCCCTCAGGTGCCGTATTACCATAATGGCTTCTTGTGACGGTGATGTACTAAGCAGCAGTATGGAAATGCAACATGCCACAGCGCACATTATCAGAGCCGAATGCATTAGGTGTCGTTTGTGTGAGTATACAGCTGTGCGGTCATTATGTGTTAAACTGAGGAGGGAGGGAGAGTGATGGTAAACTGTATTCCATTTACAGTGTAGTTAAGGTATTCTGCAGCCTGCGTGCAAAGAGGAGCGAGGATTAACAGAGAGATGAAAATAGGGAATGAAAATGGGCTCTTGTCATTCTTTTTTGCACTCATACGGTATTCGCTGCTCAACAATCGTGGCGTGTTTAGCCACTGAACTGAGGCAGGTCTGCATGTGATGGCACGACCTTCATGTAAATCTGCTCATAATCATGACAGATGTAGATGGCTGCAGTAAGAAAATAGATGGCATGATATGATTGTGTGCTCTCTCCCTAAACAGTCTCCACTCTGCATTTTTAGCCAAGCTCTACAGATGGCAGTGTCTGTTGGCCTGTCACCGCTTTGGTCCAGACTGAAATATCTCAACAACCACTGGATGAATTGTGATGAAATTTTGTACAGACATTCATGGTTCCCAGTCCTGACAACGGTCTCACACTAGTCCGCTGATCGACAGCAAAGACAGTCAGCAAGAAGACCGATAGCAACGGCAGCAAGTTCTTAAATTTCTGCGTTTTGAACATCTGCATTATTTTTGTATATCTTTGTTGTAAATTCTACTTTATCAATAAAGTTAAAACAAACAGAAAAATGCTAGCTAGCAGAATTGTTAGCATCGCCATATACAGGACTGCCAGTATGGCTGAAGACCCTCTGCTTTTTTAATAAATGCATGAGCGTGAGATAAGTTGCGTGCATTACCAGTGGCACACTAACCCCAACTCATTTCCATTAGCTGATTGTTGTTCATTTCCCCTGTCCGTTTGTTGTGAGTCCACTGGAAAGGATTCAGACAGATTTAATGGTAAATCTGTCTGAAATCCTCCACTTTGTCCCGAATAAGGACACCAGGCTAATCACTGAGGTTTCAGCAATAATCAGTTTTTATTTCCCATCGCTGAAACATTTTACCTCTTGTGCGTTGCTTCCTGTATTGATGACTTTCCGCTTCCTCTTTCTAAGAACTCTGACCTCGTCTCTCCAACCATAATATTTTATTTCCTCCCGTGCATGTTGCAGCAGGTGTGAGTGTGTGGTCTGAGGTTCGTCTCTTCCCTGCAGTGAGACCCTGGGATGAGTCACTGTGTTGCCGTGGGGACACTGCCATCCTCATAAATATAGCAAACCCTAAAGTGCAGAAAAATGTTCCTTTTTGAAACTGGGCAAAAAAAAAAAAAAAAAAAAAACTGAAGGGAAAAATGTGTATGTAAATGAATATTTCAGTTTTTATATAAGCTCTGGGAGACTCTGACGGCCTGTTGTGGAAACATTGTAAGCCAATTAAAAATAAGGTTTATTTTAATGCACAGTTTTGATAAGTGTAGACGCACAGGATGAATTTGTGCAGGTAAGAAAAGTTTTTTTTTTAAAGGGAAAGAGAGAGCTCAAAGTTCATACGAGTCACGGAGATGGTGTGCTTTTTTGTTAAATAAAAGTAAAGAGGGTGGGGGGAAAAAAGGAGAGCGTATCCGTGGGCATTGCTTCAGGGCATCACACTCTGAGTGCCAGACAGGGAGAGATGGAGAGAAAGACAGAGGAGTAGAAGAGCATCCTGTCACCTATCAATCTCTCCTCTTCAGGTTTTATTTATTTTACTGTTTTGTTCATTCTCCTGTTTACACAAACTGTTTTTCCTTCAACCTCTCTGCTTTTCAAATTATGCACTTCTCACTGTGAATGCGTGCTATTGTTGTGGAAACTCGAGAGACGGGACAACGAGGGCCCCGAAACTGCAAATCTCTTGTTTTTGTATTCAGCCTGTCAAAGTTATCGCTGTCAGTTTTCATTTACTGTACAATAACAGTAGAGTTTATGCCTGTATTAGTGCAAGTGAAATGTGTGTTTACAACTGTATGCTCTCTCTTTCAAGTGCCTCTGTGCCTCTGCCACCATTTTTCCCTGCGCTTGAAATTATTTGTTGTATCCCGATAGAACAGATGATGGAAATCAGTTTTTGCAGCACAAACGCTCGGTGATTCACGCTAACCACAGCCTCAGAAATGCTTGCACAATCGCATTTCCGCCAAACTGGGTGAGAAAGTCAAGAATTCATTTTTAGTCTCTACCCACTCAATCGTTTTCACAGTCACCAGGGACTCTGAAAAGATCACCAGTCAGTCAGTCAGTCACAGGGCCATCACAGAAAGACAAACACTCTCTGACACTCATATTCACGTTCAGATTCTTACCTAACAACATTTCTCATAGTGTGGGAGGGAAGCAGAGCATTACAAGGAAACCCATACAAACACCACACAGCTGAGAAGCCATGACGCCTTTATGAGTGAATGTAATTTCTTATTAAATCAGTTAATAACTATATGCCTGGTCTTCAGATCCGAACAGGCCAGAAAAGCACCCTGCTCTCTGCTGTTATTTTCTTGCTGTTACCAGCAGGATATTTTTCATCTGGTGACACTTTAATAAAGCTTTTGATTTGTTGGCTGCATTGTGCTGCCCAGCACCTGCCTGACATCAGAGAAGGACTTGTTAAATGCATCAGCCTAGTGGCACTGACTTCAAGTTGTAGTTGCAGTTCATGGTCTGCACCTCAAAAGCACTGGGCCACCGGGCCACCGGGGCACCTCGGCGTTAATGGAATGGTTCAGCATTTCGGGATTTATACGTATTGGATTTCTTTAAAATAATTTTGTCTTCTATTTTTTATTTTTATAGAAGTAAAACAAAACATCAGGTGACTTAACATAGACAGGTGTGACAGAACACACACACAGTGGGGAAAGGAATTGCATTTCAGAAACTCAGACAGAGGATAGGGCATAAGTGCCAGATGGATGTTGACATGGCGCATAAATTTGTGCGTGTGTGGTTGAAACAGATTTCCTTTCACTGAAATGAAAGCACGTACAATGTGACAAAAAATTAGCAATAATATAATAAAAACATTTGAAAAAGGAAAGAAAGACAAAAGTGGATAAAGTGTTGCCAACAATACTACTACTACCACTAATAATAATAATAATAATAATAATAATAACACCGTTTAGAAATGTACTTCCTGGACTCTTCTTGTCATTGTGAGGCTGCCAGGCAACCAATGGACATGTTGCCCAGCCAAGAAATAATCTGGCACACACTTTACCCCCTGAAAAATCACAACCTGATGTGTCAGTTTTTCACTTCTTTGTATGAATTAAATAAGATGAAATCTTAATTACAGGTGCTGGGAGGAGGATTTCCAGTCTTTGTGCTAAGCTAAGCTAACAGTATTTTCCTATTTACCGCACAGATATGAGAGTGGTATCAATCTTCTCATCTAAGGCTCGGCAAGAAAGCAAATAAGTGGATTTCCTGGTCTTTAAAGAAAGGGCTTTAGTATTTCTGCTGTGGGCGGAGTTTGGTCTGAATCAAAAGAAAATTTTATCGACCCTTGTAAATGAAACAGTGCTATCACATTACCTCACCTGTCATCTCTGTGTGTGTTGTCAGCCTTTGGAGCTCAGTTTTCGAAAAGTGAAATGACATGCAAAAATACTAGCCATACAAAGAAAAGAGAGGACTACCCATGGAGTCTCCCTGATTCTTCTCTTGAGAGAAGCACCTGACCAGTTTTTATATAAGATGAAAACTGGCCCGCTAATGTAGTAAAGACTACATCTGAGGTGAAACTGAGGCAGCTGAACCGGTCAAATGAAGCTACCGGCATGATAACTGTGAAATCAATTGGACATGTAGACTGGGTAGTGCATGAGCATTTCCGACCATGAATACAGTGAAAAAGTCAGACAACGGAGCAAACTCACCTATAAACACATCTGTATTTTTAACAGCTAAATTAATAAATATAAAATGTGGGATAAAAAAGAAAACTAAACTGATGTATAAGGTGGTTAATCGACGGGCTAGCTCTGGATCGATGCCTGTAGCATGTCTAAAATCCTGGCTAGAGCCCTGTGTTTGTCATCCAGTGACACATGACTGTTGACTTGTTAGCTGCATTACAGTCTCGTGTCGCCCAACATCTGTCTGGCATCACAGCGGGGCTTTTTAAAGGCATCTTATAAACACAATCAGGCCAATGACATTGTCAAGACTTCAGGTTTTAGTAGTAACGCTGCAATAAATTAAAACATTTTCTGATACAGAGTTTCTTCTGAACTAGAAAGAGGAAAGAGGGACATTGTTTGCGTTATTATATGAACAATACTCTTTGTCAGGGCTATATTTTTACAAAGCCATCATAAAGCTCACCCTTTTTTCCCTGGTGTCTGCCTTCTCCAGCTTGTTGGACTGAGTGGGACAGATGGAGGAATCCCTTTCTCACTGCCCACTTCTGTTTCAGCTTTCATCCCCTGGGGGGACTCACATCTCCCTCAACACAGAGGTGTTTTCAAATTAAATACTATCTAATGAACTGGAAAACTTGCCCCCACCCTCCCCCATCCCACTCTGTTTGTGTGTGTATGAGTGTGTGGGTATTTGTGTGCGTACATACTGGGGAGATGCTGGAGAGCGGGGACGAGAAAATGAAAGGAAAACTGTGTGAGAGATGAAAAGAGAGAGGTATTTGCATTGCAATCTAGTGATTGCACAGCCTGTGTGTGGCATCATGAAGCGTGTGTTCGTTAATTGTATATCTCTGCAGTTCTAATTGCTTTAATTCCCTGTAATTAATCAGTAATTGCAGTGAGGAGCCACGCACAGCTTCGCTCTGAAGGCAAAAGAACTTTTCAATATGGAGTACATAAATATAGATGAGAGAAAGGAACCGACGGAGATGGTGTGGAAACAGAGACGAAGGGAAAGAAAGAAAGAAAGAAAGAACGCAAGAAAGAAAGACAGAAAACCTACTATATTTAGTCTTCTTTTAAAGGCCTGAGCCTTGAAATATATGTCCGGGTCTCATTTCTCATTAATGTATTCTGGTGCAAATGAAAATGAGAGATTATGGGTGAAAATAGAGCAGTCCCTACAGACTCACAGCAGTGCTGCAAATAAATCCCCACAACTCAGAGGAAAACTGCAGAGACACTTGATGGTTTGTCCACAAAGCAGTGACACTGTTGAGGCAACATTTTACTGCACCTCCCGTCTGAGATCTCGAGGGTTCATGTGTTTGTGTCTTTTGTTTTACTTGTTCAAAAGTCTCTGCATCTTTCTGTGTGTGCAGACGGGAAGGGTGTGGCAGAGAGATTCCTGTCCCATCAGCCCACCAGAGAACAGGACTGAAAGGAGAATCCCTCCCACTCAATATACTGTTGCAAGGTAATCCCCTCCTCTGTCTCTCTCTCGCTCTGTCCCGCTCTCTTTCTTGCTCTCTCTACCTCCTCCAAGCCCTCACATCCTACCTCGCCCTGCCCCCTCATTAATTCCCAGTTATTCAGCGGCCCACCCACCCACACACCTCCTTATTGCACATATTGCACATAAATGCTTTTTCTGGTCAGACTTTTAATTTACAGAGGTTTGAGCTGAGGCTAGCAGACTCACTGAACTGTGTTAATGTGTGTGTGTATGTGTGTGTGCGCGCACGTGGGGTGGGGGTGGGGGGGGGGGGATCGGGGGGATGTGCGTATGTTGTATAATGATCACTTCTCTGATCCTTTCCCCCACCCTGGATGAAAGCAAACCTTTGTCATTCTCGATCGTTTTTTAAATGAGAGTCAGTGGCTGGTCTTCGGTGACCTGCTGCGCCCCTCCGTCCTCCTCTGCCTTGTATCTGCCCCCTTACACCCCACCCCACCCACACCCACCTCATAAATGGCCCTGGCTCCCTCATAACAAGCTGGATTCTCATAGATCTCCATCAATTTGTGTCACACCAGGGATTCCCTGAACAAAGATGCCTTTGCCACATCACCCACCACATCTATGCATTATTAAGGCTAGAAAAACAGGCTGCAAAGTGTCTGCCACAGTCCTAGTTACAGAGCTAAAAGATACAAAGCAGAGCGAGAAACAGGAAGACGAGGCAGACAGAGAGACAGAGGGAGAAAGAGAGAGACTAATGATAAAAGACTAACATTTTAAATGCCAAATGTGGCCATGCATTCCTCAGTATGTTAGTGATGTGACTGCTAGGCGGAAAGCTTCCTCCGCCGCTCTCTATACTGTGTTTGTTCATTAAAGAGATTTTCCAAGATGCAGCTCATCCACGAATCGCTCACATCAGCGTGTGCGTGGCGAGGCTTGCGTTGATCTCTAAATGGTAGCACAATACTATTAAAATGTAACTTGTCAAAAGGCCCTACGCCGTATAAAGGACATTTAAGCTGCTGCATGCTCAGCTCCTTAGAGCCCTCAGAGCACACTGCCGCTCTGCACAGGTCACACTTATACCAGGTGCTATACATATTAACTGATCGCGTCCAGACAGGACAATTAAAATAAAATAACATGACACGTAACCTGAAAATTCCCTTAGGCCATCAATTCACCTTTAAACTTAATTTATGATGTCACGATCTTTGACAAATCATACATGATTTATGAGCAGGAACCTCTCTCTGTGGCACAATTACAAACTGGACAATCAGGCTCTAATTTGGGATTTAATTAAAGGAGGTCAGTGTGAAGAAGCTCCACTGACAAAAAAATGAAGGATACGTTGACTCAGAGAATGCTTCATCGAGTATTTAGCCACTAATGAGTTTCATTTAACTGCAGCACTGAAAGGTCATGAACCTCAACGAGGGTCCACTTGACCATAAAATCACTGTACAGGCTCATTGTCAACCACTGTGGACATCCCGGATTAATAACAAAGCCACAGAGAGGAGTAGGCAACATTACACCGTGAGATAAAAAACGTGTGACTCACAGTGAATGACAGTGAAGTTCCCCTAGTCTTAATGAAACCCAAACCTCTGTTTCCATAAACCTTAACTCAGTACCTATTTTAACTCAAATCGTCGACTTTCCCTAAATCTAACCAAATGTTTACCACAGAATTGTCACATTTACAGATGTATGATTCAACAGTGATTTGTAATGGTTTTGGAGGGCACTGCATCGGATCAGAAAACACCTCTATGTGTTGTTCCAGAGGACTAGGACAAACAACACATTTTGTTTTTTAATTTGGAGGAGTTGTTAAATGGTTGTTATCATGATGTTACCCTGCTCCACCAACCGCCTCGTACCCCCCACCCTCCCACCCCCACTGATCTGGCCCTGCTGGCGCACACAGCAAACACACACCTTCCCGAGATCACAGTGCACCTTTACGTTCTCAACAGTCGCAGTAATAAGATCAAACTTGCTCGGTGAAACCCAACCTTTGTTTTATCCGATGGAGGCATGAAATGAGATTCTATTAATACCCTGGCTGGCTGGCTGACTCCCAACGGAGGCAGCACTGAAAAGGTTAGGTGCGGCAATTACGCAGGTGGAGTTGCAGAGGAGATGGGGGTGAGGAGGAGATGATTCTGCCTTGATCACTGGCTCTGAACAAGGTGTTATCAGCTGCAGCAGAGAGAGGGGGAGAGAGAGAGGGAAGGTGGGATGGCTGCCAGAACGGCGTTAATGACTCGCCTTGTTTTTTGAAGCGAGGAGTTGCCTTTTCAAAGGCAAGGCAATTAGAGGGGGACTTGTTCTGTTGTGCTTGGGCTACTGCAGTGACTTAGTAAGGCTGTCACCTACTGGCCAATCAATGCCGGACAGGAGCGACTGGTGAAACACTAACACACACACACAGTGACATGACGTAAGGGCTGTGCCACACAACTGCAACTACACATAATCTGTGCTACCCTTTCTGTGCAAAAACACTCTTTAAACACACACGCATTACCCCCTTCTCATCTCATCCTAACAAAGACGAGACACACACGTCAGTGTTTGAGTGAGCGAACGCAGGATGACATGCCTGCAGTATAGTTATTGCAGTATACATCTGAGCATGGCAGCCGCACACTGTATGTAAAGCTCAGGTGACACAGATAATTGGAACCCTTCAAATCTCATTATGCTGCCTTGCTCAAAAGGAAAGAGAAAACATGGAGAAATTCGCCTTCCATTCTCATTCCCCAACCTCTCCTTTTGTCTCTTTGGATTATCCGGTGGCGCAGCAACACACCCACCATTAGTTTGCTGCTGCTGCTGACCCCAGTCATTCATTTAATTGGCTGTTAATTGCTATTCTCTCTACAAGACACAATGTATATGTGGAGCTATATTTAGACTCGCCCCTCGATGGCTCTTCATGCTAAATTACAACTTTCAGCCAGGCGCTGAAGGGCCCCATTGTGGCCTGTCGTTCTCCCCCTCTGTGACTGACTGACAGGCTAGGGAAGGGGGGAGACATTCCTCCCTCCCTCTATCCCTCCCACCCTCTATCCCTCCCTCCTTCTCTTCTTCGCTCCTTCCCTCTTTCTATTAGTTGCTGTACTGTAGAGTCTGACACCTGGATCAGGCTGCTTGTCACTCCCTCTGTCCTCGTCTGTTTGACACAACCAGCAGCAACTATTCATCTGTTGCCAGGGACGCCTGAGGACGTCACCCGGTCTACATCAGTTTCTCATCAACTTCTGTCTGCTGTGCTATTTGCAGAGGGAAAGACGACGTTTTCATCTGGCAGATTTTACAACGTGGCCTCTGAAAGGCTAATTTCTCTGCGTCCGTGTCACTCGTTCTCTTTTATTTCCTCAGGACATCTCCATGAACAATTTTTACAGAACATCAACGTTAAATTCCTAAAACTAATTTACTTTTTGCATTTCTCCGCCCTCCCTGCATGTCCATTTTAGCAGCACAGAGCAGACCAGCTGCATCTGACTCATGTAGGACTGCAACCCACACATACACAAACACACACAGACAGGAATGTTTGTGACACAGATGTGAGTTTGATGGATGACATGGGCCAACTGCTGTCATCATCCGGTGGAAATCCCGGATTACTCAGTCCCCCCTCATCTCATTTGTCCCTCTCTCCCCTCTGTCCATTTCCTCTGTCTCCCTTTCTGTCTGTGTCTTTTTCTCACCAGCAGGACAAGCAGAACCACCGTTTGTCCAGGTTAGGCAAAGACAGTAGGTTAGAATGAGGGAACCTGTAGAGAGGAGGAGGAGGAGGAGGGGGCAGGGTCCTGATTTATGGGTCTGACTTTTCATTTGTAATACCCTGATTATCTCTGGGGAGCTGGGTGGGAGGGCAGTGGAGGAAAGAGGGGTGGAGGCCTGATGCTGGTCAGAGGCCTGAGCAGCTTAATAATGTGTACATGCCCACAGCAGCGGTGGGACATAAGGCAACAGAAATGCAGCCCTCTTAAAATGAGACGGGGAGACACCAGAGCAGTCCAAACCTCTTGTTTCAGCAGATTCAATTGTGCGAGTCTTTGATTTGAAAGAGCGAGTCTTTGATTTCACCTGCTAGCCACTTTTGTTCCCTGTCATGTTTTTGTCATTATTAAGCATCTCAGCACCTTTTTTTCTTTCTTTTTTTTTTTTTTTGATAGAGATTGTAGGTGATAAAGACTTCAAATGAATACGCACTTGATTTGAATTTCTCCCTTTTGCTTAGCAGGATGTGAATCCGGTGAGACAGACAGTGATGAGATAATTAGTGCAAAGTCTCTCCTAATGACAACTGCTAACATTAGTTACAAGTCCCACAGACGCAGGTGTCTCATCGCACAAACGGAGATTTATGCAGTTTGCAAAGTGAGATAATCTTCTCACTAGTTTCTTTAACTAAATAATCCAACCATCAGGACAAACTGTATTATTGAAGTGATAATGCTACTTTTGCGTGAAATGTGACAGATGATGTCTCTTTCACACATAAAATGATTTTCAGTGGATGTGATCCCTTTCTGTTACAACCATTTGCTCATTCTCTCTCTTTCATGCTGACACCAACACACATGCGCGCGCACGAAGCTGCCTGAACACACAAAGGTAAGCTCGGCCCTGGAAATAACACCCTCATCGTTGCTGCAATCGTCCTAATAATCATCATCACAAGATACACTGTTGTTATCGTAATCAGATCTGCGGCAGTACACAGCTTTAACGAAAATGCAGCATGACCCCTGCTCATAATGATTTGTACGGTTGTGCACGCACGTTAGCCCGGGAGTGCATCTCCAGTTTTCACACGGTGCTATTATCCCAGCACATAATACCTTGCTGATTATCCATTCAACGAAGGCGTAGCTATCGTAACTGTTGTGATAATAGCACGCGTGGCTGTGATAATCCACACACCGGTGCTCTCTCCCTCTCTCTCTCTCAGATGCTAATGATGATAGTGGGTGGTCATACACACAAACAGCATTAGCTGGTGGGGAGCTTCTCCTGGTTCAGTGGTGAGCCAATTGAACAGCATACTGCCGTCAAAATCCATTTGACCCCGGCCAGGGCCGGGGGGTGCTGGACACGTAGGCGAGAGGGCTGAGGTTGGGAGCTCACGCAGCTCGTCGGCTCCTTCTTAGTCCTGCATATCATATCACAAGTGCTGATTAGCTCATTTAGCCGGATTGATTAAGTTAAAAGGAAACACCTGTTTACCCTACGGCTTGCTAATATGTTGCCATGACAACAGACAAGGACTCGGTGTCTCCAATTCTGTCTGTCCTATCTCTCAGTTTCTCCTTCCTCAATCTGTACTCTTACTCCTTTGCTGGTGAGGCTCTCACTCTGGCTCTTCTTCTCACAACACACACACACACACACACACACACACACACACACACACACACACACACACACACACACACACACAGATGTCTCTCCACTGAGTCCCTCCATCTGAAGTTGCTGAGGTAAGACGATCAGGTTTTCCACTCAGTGGAGCGAGAGCGCTCTCACCTCTTCCCCACGGTCCACCCAGCAGCACCTGTGTGTGTGTATATATTTGTCTGTGTGTGTGTGTTTGTGTCTCTGTGCGACATTTTGGGTCCAAAGTGGAGGAGGCTAAAGTGCACAGGTGCAGTTCACATGTCAATAAACCATCTGAGGATGTGGAAGGTATAAATCATCAGGTTTTAAAAGTTCTTGGCTGGCAGATCACCGGTCAGATTTTTCATCCAAACAGCTGCAAACAAAACTAGTGCTAAGCGGGGGTAATTAAATGCATGGGTTCAGGTGGGAAATACTCAATTTTAGTCTCAGCATGATACAAAAGTTTACAGAAGTGGACACGCTGGAGGAGGACCACTTGGCTGTCTTCCTTCTCATCAAAGTGTTTTGAATTTGTCTTCATCCATTTCGCCTCCCTCCCCTCCGTCTCCTTTCTCCTCTTCACTCGGTTTCCCTCCTTTCTCACCCTCCTTCACTCTGCTTCTCTCTTTCACACCTTACATCCCATGGTGGTTGACATGTGTCTCAGTAATGTCTCTGACTCTGTCTCTCCCGTTCTGTCTCACAGCTCCATTTAGGTCAACTCTCTAACCTGAAACAATGTGACGGTCTCTTCCCCCACACCCGTTTTTACATATCTTCCTGTCCTTCATTTCCTGTGCTGCCCCTGTCTTCTCTCCTTTAGGCCTACTTTTTTTTTTGTTTTACACTAGTTGTCAGTCTGTAGTTGCACTTGGAGTATCTGTGTTTTGTTGATCTGTCACATTTCGTCTCCTCCTCTCCTCTCCCTCTCGCTCCTCTCTCCTTGGCTGTTTGTTTCCCCCCTTGACTCTGGCAGACTCATTATCTTTATAGAACAGCAGTGTGCGTTCGTCAGCAGTGATTAGCAACGTTTCATTCTAACATGGTTAAGGAAAGACAGTTTGATATTTGACGAATGAAGATATGGCATTCTCTAATCTTCCGCAGCAAAACTGTGTCATGGCAGATAGAGGCTTCGGTTAAGTTTTCCATAACATTAAAGCTTGCATTGATCATAATCCAATTAATGAAAAAAAAAAGAGAGAGAGAGAGAGAGAGAGAGAGAGAGAGAGAGAGAGAGAGACGGACAAAGAGGACAGAGGAAAAAAAAGAAACGCTTGCCTCATTAAATAGAAAGAAATCAACTGTAATCAAATTGCTGAGTTCTCAGAACTGATGAAGAGTACAAATTTAAAGATCTAATGAAAATTCTTGCAGTTAACATAATTAATTTACAGCCCTTTTGATAAGTGGTAATGACTTGGAGATTATTGGTTTAAATGAATATTTTTGTTGTACAGCAGCAGGAGAAGAGAGGAGCTGATGAGGTGGGGAGTGGGAGACGGGGTGGGGGGGGGGCACTATTCTACTTTCAAAGTTCCCAAGGAGATGAAGCAATGTTTTTAAAAACACAATAAGACAATTAGACTCCCCTATAAACTAATTACTGCTGTTTTAATTCCTTTTCAGATTAAACTGCAATTGTAGTAAGACGACGTCTCAAAGGAGATGTTTGTAAGCAGGGAGGAAAGACACATTTGTAATTAAAGGTGGAATAATATTTTTCTCACCAAACAAATATTTGCACAGGAGATAAAGGTGCAGACATCCATTTTGAAGACACTTGTAGGTCTCTCTCTCTCTCTCTCTCTCTCTCTCTCCTTTCTCTCTCTCTGTGGTGGTGAATTAGAGGAGATGCTTCTTTGCATCGCCTCCAGAAACAGACTAGCAGCCTGCTAACAGGAGGTGAACCGCTCAGACATCTTCTCTGACAAGATATTAAGACACCTGATGAGTTAGGATTGTTTTGCTCTGAGGCTAAAAAGTGGGACACTTAACTCACAAGAAAGGAACTTTTCTTTTATTCCTGCAATGTTATTATTGTGAGAAAGCGGTGGTAATGCTATTATTGCTCAGATCCACCGCAGGCTCTTTCCCATGCTGTCAGCTAATGTTGATGATGCCCTCCCCTCAGTCGTTGCTCCGCACACTAACAGCATCGCCTCTGATGGACTCAAAACAAGTAGTTTCAGCACGACTGACTCTCTCTTATCATAATTTGATTATTTTAATGATCTTGTTACTAAATCTCAGACGCTGCACTTGCATACACCCGGCGGGCAGCCATGGTTGAACGCATTGTATGAATCTCACATGAGGCTCGGGAAATGTCCGAGGGTGACAATATACGGTGGTGTGTTTACCCATGTGTGTGCGTGTATAAATGCGTGCATGCAAATGTGCTTGTGTGCTAGTGTGTTGTCACTTTCCGCAGACAAACACAACCCAGCAGCACCGGTCACAGCCACACCGCCTGACACAGACAACAAGAAGGTTATGGAAGACTGTTCGCACACAGCAGCCCATTGCATTATCAGTCAAACACCAGAGCCAGAGGGGGCTTGATTGTGGCGTTTCATCATCGCCTATTGAATTATCTGGATTAATTTAACGCATTTAGGCCCGTGTGCTTTCCCCAGCCCGCAACTCTCCCGTCTCTTCGTTAGCGATAATTACACTAAGTGGGTCATCTCCTTCTGAGCTCCCTTTCTTTTCCCTCTCTCTCTCTCTCTCTCTCTCCCTACATAGCATTAGCATTTTCAACTTCTTAAACAAAGTTTGGAAAAATCTAATGATATAAATGTTGTGATTCACTCTGCGTTCTGTGGATGAAAGCCTTGAAAAGCAGGCGGTTGACTCAGAGAGTGGAGGAGTAGAGCGAGAGAATAGCAGGGTTGAACTAGAGGTTTTCAAACTCACCTTTAATTTTATTTTACTTTCTCACACATTCGAGCTCTGAGTCACACAAATGCAGAAAGTGTGTGCCCTGGCTGTTTTAAACCGTGTGGGCATTGCTAGTCAGTAGAACTAGCTACTAATGCTGAGTTATAACATAAAATATCACAAGTTACACTGGAGCAAATTTAGAAAAGTAGGCCAGATTATGTAACAAAAGGGAATATATTTATTCCTGTGGTAATAGAAAATGAGTACAGTTTGTTTGTCAGTGTGCTACCGTTTATCCACTGACCAAAAAAAAAAAACAAAACATGCTTTAACCCACCATGAAAGGAATCAAAAGGTTGCCACGGTAACAGCAGCCTCACCTCAAGTCTAGCATGTGCTGGTGGCTTTAATTGTTATCTTGTCAACAGTTTCCATCAGACTGATCTGATCTGGAAAAAGCTCAATCTACTCTTTGTCAGCGAGCCATGGCTAAGTTTGTGCACCTGACCGCATCCCAGAAAACACACCAAACAAGTGGGGAGACGACAAGAGAAGAAGACACACTGACAGCAAAATTGAGTCACAGTGCACACCCACTCCGTGACTCCTGTTACCCGATCTCGCCCACAAGGGAGGCAGCCTGAGCTATTGCTGAGAAACCTCACAGAGGAAATATGGCTGTTAAGTCATTAGGCAGCTCATTAGCACGTTGTTTAATTGGTGTCTAATTGATCATGGATGTTTTATAAAGCTGTGAACCTCAGGGGTGTGTGACAACACTGGCAGACTCTCAGGGGGGCCACGGAGTCGGCTAAAGTCTATGAATAGACTTGCAATGTCGATATTGTGCCTCACAGCTGTGTGAACCACTCAGCAAAACCTTAACTTGTCTTAGACTTCAGTTTCCGTTCAGTCGATAAAGTTGCTGTTTCTACACCAGAGTGATTCATAAAAGGCCAGTTTATTTCAATCTGATCGGAGGGTTTAGTCACCACGAGGCAGGAAGTTAAAGTGGGAAAATGTGACCAAAGAAATAACATGAGGTGCAGCCAGAGGGAAGCGCAATGGCAGAGGTGTCATCTATTTTTCCTTCCCTTTCTCCTTCTCTCTCTCTCAAAACACACACAAACATACAATGCTTCAGCAGCAGGAAAAACTCCTCAGTGGACCAGCTCAGAATCTCAGGTGGTCTAATAGACAAAGACGCTCCTGACTCAGTGTTTTGACCTCTCTTTAGCAGCACCCACTTCCTCTTTATATTTCTTATCCTCTGCCAAATACGGACGATGAAAGGAGAAAACACAACCTTGTACCACTTTCCTTTAATTCAGTTGAAAGTACTGTTCTCATGTACCAGATAAAAGAAACTCTCAATGTGCGATCCATATGCTGAAAGCCTCGACTGTACACCGTCACAGGGTTGTAGCCTCACATACATAATCAATGGCCTCTGCATGAAAGTCTTTACAAGTTAATGGAAGGTATGAAGAAACGTATCACTGCTTCGCTTTCTCGACATATGCCTTCTCCTATTTTTGTGCTTGTTTTTTCACTCTGAGCGCTCCGCTATCTCCCCCTGTCATTTTGTGACGAGAACTCACCTGTGAATAATTCATGAGGAGCAGCACATACGATTACACTGGTTAAAAAGTAATGAGGCGTTGCCATAATAAAAGGGTGTCTTGCATTGTTTTACCAAGTGTCTCTCACACAACGATGTCGTCGCTGGCCCCCGAGTTCACATGAAAGCACATCCTTGTCGCCCCTGACAGAGCGCAACGTTAAGAGAGAGAAAACAAGAAAACAAAACCGCGGCCTGTGGAGCAGGTGGTTAGAAAACAGGCTCCACAGAAGCCCCCCTACCCCACCCCACCCTCATCCCCACCCCTCCAGCACAGCGGCGTGATCTAGCCCAGGCTATGAGCTGTCACTGGGGGCTTTTCATGTCTGAGCTTGGGAAAGATCAGTAGACTCCCCGTCTGAGCTCGGAGCCCTTTGATAATCGATGGAGCTTACAGTGGTGCTTTGTAATGACAGCGACCATTCACGGCCCAATCAAACTGCACCGCTGTCCTCTCTTGTTTGTTCCCAGGATTGTGCAGGCTATTTCCTGTTTGACTTAAAATGAGGCCTTGTGTTTTATGAGCGCGTCAGTGTTGACAGCGAGGAGATACGCCGGCATTACAAAGCTCCTCCTTTTTGGAGTTTGAGTACAATATCTGTTTTCAGCACAACGCGGCATTGTTTTCTGTGTAGTTGGAACAGATGTACAAGGCTGACACAGTTTTTACATAACCTGTTCTTTACACTCGGTGACACACTTTTGACTGTGGGAGCACTGAATCAACTTCTTCATTGTGCAGAGAAGCATTAATGTGCCATTAGTCATTAGCCATCACCTGTCATCTGTCAGATAGTTGAAGATAAGTAGTAACGATTGACCTTAGAGTGACACCGTGCCCAAAATGCACGGCTCACTTATTAAATTTAATTAATGCAAGGTCAGTTTGAATTAATTAAGGCATCAAACACTGTCCCATTGCAGTCATGAAAGATGGTTGTAATCGCACTGTCGAGCATCAACAGCTCTTGTAAGCGCATATTTTCACTGTAAAAACCTTTAAATGTCCTTATAAACTTCTCACACTACTGCTGCACCACAGTCCACACTGTTTATCCACATGCTCAGTATGTGATAAAATTTACTTTCACCAAATATGGCAAAATCCACAAGTGAGTTATATTATTGTTGTCCCCCAACGCTCCAAAGCTCCATCATAAGGGCCTTATTTAGTCATTTTATGCAGAAAAATTAGATATTCCAATGGGCTACAGAGCAATGGACTGTGCTGCAGGTTTCTCTGTTTGGATTCATCCCACTTTTCCACAGAGAAAATGGAAAAACCATCACAATCCAGTGTAAACCAACTGAATTCAAGTTGAACCAACAATGAGGAAACCAAACTACAAACTTTTTGACCATCATTGTTCAAGCCTACAGTGAGAGAGTGAGTGTTTGATAATACATTTTGGGTGGAGTATCACTTTAATAACCTAAGAACCCTCGAGTTAATGAGACTGACTAATTGGCTTCCCACCAGATGAGCTGTGCGGTTAATGAAAACGAAAAACATGATGATTTTCAAGGATTTCCATGAAAAATGTGTCAAAAATGGGCCCCATCGTAATCTCAGGTATTCCCCACCTCCAATCTATTTCTGTCCCACAAATACATTATTCAGTGGTTGTGAATCTAATTAAGTATTGAACATGCACAGATGGTGCTCTTGACCTCCTGTGAGTGCAGTGCGTTGTATGTATACGCTGCAACAGCTGACACACGTGTCTCTGTTTGCGTGTGAACATACAGTACTTGGGTCTGTACAAGTTACTGTAGAGACTTGAAGAAAGCATTCAATCAAGATGACAAGGACGTACTATTATATAAATGTTTTTTCCATATGTGTATGTGTGAATGCACATTCCTGTGTGTGTGGGCGTAGGTGTGTGTGTGTGTGTGTTTCATGGCATGCAATTACAGTATGATTCGTACAGTGATAGATGAAGAGAACCTGTTCATTTGCTGTCCCCCTCAGTTAGATAGACCTAGTTAATAAGCCATCATGCCAGCGACATTGTGACATTTCCACTGCCTGCTCTGAGTGCATCACACACATGAATTGTGACTATGTGTGTGTGTGTGCGTGTGTGTGTGTGTGCACGCCTTCCCCACTGCTCTTTACAATACCCACTGCACAGGACAAGCAGTACAATGACACAAATAACATGTGGGGAGAGGGAAGCCAGACTAATGGATGAAAGAGTAGAGAGCAGATTGATTGAACAGGAGAGATATAAAGAGCTCATGTAGTGGAGGCACACAGCGTTCACAGCTAGCTCAAGCTCCTCAAGGTTGTTTTGATATTTCCGAGTCACTTCCTTAAATCGTGTTGTGTCCGTATATGGATTTACACATTTGTGTGTGTGTGTGTGTGTGTGGATGCATCTCTGTGTGTTTGTGTACAGTACAAAGTTTGTGGGTTTCTCTTGTGTTTTCCGATATATTCTTTGTCAAGTATTTTGTCCCCCTCTGTGTCCACGCGTCTCTTCTTGTCTCTCTCTCATTCTCCCCTTCATCCCTCAGTCATAGGTGGGTGTCACTAGCTTTGACTGAATTGGGTAAGACTGGAGAAAGGCGCAACTGGGCAAATTGGGAGCACAGATAACTGCATAAAAAGTGTTATTTATACATCCTTGGTTAGATCCTTAAAGCCATTCTCTGTTTTTTTTAAAAAATACTTTAAAATGTTCGGGCTCGCTCACATTACACGCACTTGAAGATAAAATTTTCTTCCTGCCTGCAGCTTCCCTTCTTTTACTGCCATCCATCACTCTCTCCGTCTCCCTCCCTGTCAGCCTCAGCCTCTGCTCTTCTCATTTAATATTGTGGGCTAGCCAGATCAATAGTCTAAGACAAACATGCACAGACATAAACACATACACACATGCACACCAACGTCATGGCTGGGAAAGAACAAACACACATTAAAGGAAAATATCTGGGCCCTCCAACAATAATCACAGGGGCTCTTACTGCAGGGATGAAACTGTTTCTCACTGTTGTTTGATACAATTACAACACCTGATTGCTGAAGATGAACAAAAATAGACAAATAAAAGGGATAAAAGTGACTTTATCCCCTGAATCGAGGATGGAAGGAAAAAAGGAAAAAAAAAAAAAAGGCCAATAGGTGAACTAAAACCCATCAGTTCAGCCAACCAGCTGCACAGACTGGCTACATTCACAGAGACGACATCAGCCGGAGAGCACGGGGCCCGATTACGATCCTGTGAATGTGCATGAGCATAGTGGAGCTGAGGTGAAATGACTTGTGTCACGTCTGTGGGACCACTAGTGGCTGACGGCCTCATCACACACAGCCGCAAGCATCCCGCATGCAAACGGCGCTCATAGGCTTGCGTAAAAAACCTGATTATGACTTTTTAGCTTTTCAGATTTTCCCTGGCCCTCGCTCGGCAGCGGATGCACCCAGTCACAGTTACTCAATCCCGGCCTCTGGACGATTAGGCACCATCTCACTCCAAGCATGACCGATTCTTCTGCTCCCCTCTCACACACTCGTCGCTCCCCGGCGAGGTCAGGGGACAGACAAACCGAGGACTTCATTCCTTACGCTTCTGTCGTTTAAATCAGGTCGGATGAGTGTCATCCTCCCCTCCCCTTTAAGAGCATGGTAATCTGATTCTTTCTACTCATGCCTCTATCTGCTCTCCTTTCCTCTGCCTCGAACTCTCTTGGTTTTCCCCCCCAACTCTGTCTCTCTGTCTTCATCACGGTTGTGTTATGATTGAATTATGCCCTCTGGAGTGGCTCTGTGAACCCCTGTGCGGCTGCTGTGCTGTCACCAAGAGACCTACATCCCCCCTCCTCGCCGCCCAGGCCACTCTCTCTGCCCTCATACTATATGTTCACTCGCCATGTCCACCCCAGTGCTTTCCTGTCACCTTGGATCACAAGAGAAGGATGATGGGAGGGACAAAAGAAGGAAAACAAACACTGACCTGATGGCAGCTTCTTTGCCTGCAACATTTATGTGTGTGTATCTAAATCCATGAGATCTGACCATTCTGACTGACAAGCATGGAGAAGTGGTCTGGCTGTCGTTATCAGTAAAGTAAAAACCGTACGCTTTCTTTCTCTGTCTCTTCTGTTCTATTGCTCTAAATTCCACTTCGCTTGACACTGACTCACATTTAAACAGTGCATCATGTAATAGCTGCAACATGTGCTCAAAACCATATACACTTCAATAAATCCGTGTAATGCCGTTCACTCAGTTAGATGGTAGCAAAAAATATATAGTAAATTATCATATAATCTATGTTGCCCTACAAGTTGCTTGCATCTTTACATACATTTATTCTGGAATTCACGCAAAGCACTGACTGCGTATGTGTATCTGACACAAATGCACAGATACACATACGCAGCAGTAAATTCAGGTTGTAGATAGTGTGTGGGGGGCAGGAAGGCACAGGCTATCCAAACAGGCTGGTTAGAAGCATGTTGTCTTAATTAGGCCTGACAGCCTCCTCAAAGAACATGAATAAAAAGCGTGGAGCCCCAGACCTGGACTCATGCATAATGGTTCAGTGCAAGGAGTGTCGGGGAAAGAAAGAGTGTGGCTTGCATTTCAGACACATGTAATTAATGCACAGAGTAGGGCATCGAAGGTGCAGAGGGTGTGTGTAAAAATGTGCGCAAAAAAAAAAAACACTAATAACTGAGAGCCAGCATGTTTTGCAATGTATTGCACTGTGTATGTTTGTACATGAGAAGGAGAAAAGAAATCCATTCTCTATTTTCTCTATTGATTTCTACACTTTAAAAGACATGCTCTAAAAGCAACACAATATTTGATCCATTGTGTTAAACTATTTTCAGTGCTTTTAGAAAAGTTACTTTTTTTCTCTCTTGAATCGCAGGTACCACAGAGTCGTGGCCTTTGATTTTCATCACACTTTATCAGGTTGACCAGAGGGTCCTTGTGTGACTTACCTTTACTACGCTCGCTTCCTCTCTCTCTCTCTCTCTCTCTGTCTCACCACCTTGGCTCTCAGAATAGTCATATGCTCGTTTCCAAGGCAACCAGCCAGGACCTGTGTCCGGAGAGGGTTGACAGACATTGAATGGAAGAACATGAAACAGCGGCTGCTCTCACAAAGCACTTGCACCGTTGTACATTAAGCAACATTACCTTACCGGTTAGCAAAAGTGATACTCAAATGCAAAACTTTTTTTTTTTTTTTTTTTTAAATTCAGGATCTTTATTGCCTTAAAAAAACATGGCCAGTGTAATATTTTCCCTTGCCAGATGGATGAAGCAAACTAGATTTTTTTTGGGATAAGCTGCAGCCCCCCTGGAGAAAGAAGAGACTTAATTTTCCTTTCCACTGGGTCAGTACACCAAGTATGCCCCATTAATGTAAAGAGAGAAATTAGAGGCTTACAAGAAGTGAAAAAGAAAAGCAAAACTCAGTGGGCCAGCACTAAGAGAGAACACTGCTATCAGTTGTCTAATTAATCTGCTGGCTCGGTGATGTCCAGGGAGCGGAGGGAGGGATGAGGAGCTGCAGCGACAACAAGAGATAAGAGGAACAATAGAAATCTCAGTCTCACACTTTGTCACTGGGGTGTTGGATAATCCTGTTATTTTGAGCAACAGAAAGGGACAATTAATAAGCGGTGCACTCAGTGTAAAACGCTTCAAGGGTCAGAGATTTTTGAATTGTCCACTCGCACAGGGGTGACAACACACTTGTGACTTATATATACAAAGTCAAAACTGCCCCTTACTACTGCTGGGCTAGATGTGGGCCATTAAACACAGATGTAAGTATGAGGTCAAGGATCATTTTTTGGGCTGCCCCTAAAAACAGTGCTGTTACTCTCCAATAGGGGGTGCTGTTTCCTGTCTTCTCCTGAGGGCGAACAGTATAAAGGGGCCTCTCTATCATAGTGAGCCTGACAACTCAAGCCAAGTGTCCCTCCCAAATTTATCACAGTATCCCTCCTGACACCAACCCCCTGAAGTCAACATGAGTCATCCCTAAATTTCTGCTTCTCTTCCGCTTCTCCTCTAACTTTAAATTGGACATTATATTTGGAGAATAATGGTGTAAATGAGCTGCTATGGTGTCAGTGCAGGTGCAGGGTTTGGTATTCGTCTAATGAGCACACCTCTTTTTAGTTTTCCTAAAATGGCTGCAGACAAAAAAGGCAAAGTTCAGTGTTGATTTGCTGCGGCTGCGCGCAACTATTTAGACGTATAAAACAAACATAAAACCAAAGCTCAGGCTGCAATGTTCCACTCAAGCAGAAAGTACAAAATCAAGGAAAGCATCAGAAACATGCAAATTTAAAGGAGAGTATAGCGATAGTCGGGATTTGGTGCAGTGTTGCCACCTCAGTTAAAAAGTGAAGTCAAACCTGTTGCAGTTTAGTGTGTGATTAACGAGAGAGCGAGGGGAAGAGGGAGAAAGAGAAAAAGGACGCTGCCTGCAGCTCATTTGCTCTGCTGTTGTTGAACGCCGGCTGATAGCTGATATCCAATCAGATTCAATTTGCAGGGGATGTTTTCATTATGCCTGGAACATCAGTCAATATGTCTGGCCTGGCTCCGGTTTAGGGAGATAAGACATTTGGGGCAGACCCAGGTTCAGCTTTCACTCCTCCATATCCAGAACTTTTCAACCTACAGACAACACACAGAACTGACCAGGAGTCAGTGCAAACACTTGCTGGTTGAACAGGCTTAAGCAGAAATCCTGTTACAGATATTGAATCTCTAAAGGAAATGGAATTCCTTTCCGAATTATATCTTACAATAACAAAAAATAAAAAAAGGATTTTTTTTTTTCCAACTAAGCCTTTGTTTCATGGTCTCACCAATTTGATTGCCAAGTTAAATTTATTTTTAATAACCGATACAGTGGCACTACCATGGAGAAAGCTGGATAAAATAATAGAAAATTCTTCTCTAATATTTCTTGCAACTTTATTCCCTGTGAAATTTTTCTTGAAGCACAAGAGTATGAAATGATCAAGGATAGACAGACCAAGCCTTTTTTTTTTTTTGACAGAATGGTCCCTGGTTTTCTTCTTTTCATCCAAATTAAAAAGCAAAAAGTACCGATTGAATGATGCTGCACATCTACCTGTCCATCAATAAATAAAAATGAAATAGAAAAGATCAAAATAGTGAGAAAGGAACTGCTGTAAAAAGACATTGTGTTCTCAAATTCAGATCTTGTACAGTAGATTAGGAAGTCAGAGTCCTTCAGTTTCCTTAGAATAACCCTGCGTTTCCCTGTGATGAAGTCTTAAAGATCTGAAGAGCATCAAGAGACATATCTAAGAGAAGTGCCTTCAGTTTTTATTCATGTTCCTTCCCCTTTCTTTTTCAAATGATCTGCAGCTTCAGAGAGAGGAGAGTGAGGGAGAGAGACAGAGAGAGAGAGCAGGAGGGAGAGGGAGAAAGAGAAGTGTTTTCCAATAGAAATGAGGCGAGTCGAAGTAGACTCTTCAGTCGGGCAGAGGCTGTCACTGCTCAGTTCAAAACATTCTGCCATGCAAAACAGCCAGAGTCCCCAAAACCATTTACATGACTTCACTTTGAACATCAGGGAAACTCGTTCACAAGCAGGTCAGGCTCTTTCAAACTTTGAGAAATTTTTAAATCAGTCAAAAAAAAAAAAAGAGTTTAGGGTTTTTACATTTCTGGTGGCAAATCTCCACAATTACTTTTATTTTGTTTTTCTTTGTCAATGAAGATCATTGTCCTGCTTATTGGCAAGCACCTAGGAGTGAATTCGTCATAACCACAAGCATGCACTGCAAACACACACACACATACACACACATGGTTCTCATATTCTGTAGGACAGCTGCAGGGGTGTGGAAGCCTTGGGAAAATGGATCATGGAATCAGGCCAATCAACTTCCTCTCTAACCAGCACCTGTTTGTCCGTATCTGCTGCTGACAATTTCACAATACAAAGTGTATGAAAATATACACAAATTAATACACCCTATAGATTACTGTCATAAACATGCCTTTCTTCACTTTTGTTGTTGTTGTTGTTGTTGAAGTCATGCAGTACAGTAAGCATGTATGATTTTCTGCTTGCATGTGTGTCACTGAGGTTTTATTCAACAGAGATTATGCAAATTTGAGTCTATTACACATCCTGCCCTAATTCACTAAACCCTGTTATAATTAAGACACACATCCACCATGGAGAAAACACACACACAAACATAGACACAGACATACACACATCAGTTATAAAGTGTTACCTTGAAATATTCCCTCGACCAAAAAGAGAGATGAAGAGATGCTGAGATGATGACAGTTAATACGCCTTGATGTTTTTGTCAGTCAGACAACGGGAAGGCTGTGTGTGTGTGTGCGTGCATGCATGTGTGTGCACATGTGTCAGTGTGTGCCATGAGAGAGGGGACGTGCACGTGTTTACATGTGTGTATGAGCCGAGGGGTGGGGGCAGGGGGGGTAGACGATCTTCTCTGAAGCAGCCCAGGCAGGCATCAGCACTCAATCATCCCAGATCTGCCAGACGACACCAGCAGAGAAAACACATTACCCGTGTCGTGTCGCCTCGTCTTCTTCTGTTGTCTTCTCTTTATTATATTTAGGGCTGCCTTGCCTCAGGGTCAGGTGACAATCTGCATTCTCTTTCTACAAGTTTTCTCAAAACTGTCTGGAGTTTTTTTTTTCTTTTTTTTTTTGTATTTTTATTTTTCAATGTTTTTTTCTACCTCTCTGTTAAAGGGGAGCTGTTGATGGTTTTTAATCCCTACATGAGTCCCTTTGCAGATGACTCTGCTGGCATGGTGTCAGAAAGAAACTAACAGAGAGCAGCGCTACGCATTAGACAAAAGATGAATACCCTCAGAAGGGAGGGAGGGAATAGAGAGAAGAGGCAAAGAGCCCATTTGAAGTGCCTGTCTAAGTTTTAGTAAAAAATGAGTTCTTTATAACAGCATATAAATATATAAATGAAACACTTAAAGACATTATCAGGCACTTTCATTCCCCCTGCCTTTTTTGTGCTGGTTGAGGTGGGAAACAGAAGAGAAGTAAACACATCTGCATATCTGAGTCATTGGTTCCAAGAGAGCTGTTATGGGCTGTCTCTGCAAATCTTTTCTCTGTGTTTCTTGCAGCCCACCAGCAACAAAATCACATCTCTAGACCGCTGATGCCGGGTCAGATATTTCAACTGTCTTTTAACTGATGTGGTTAGATTTGAGGGTGGCAAATTTGATTTCAAACCTCCGGATTTCAAATGGCTGCGCACCCTTTTGGTTTGTCTTTTTCTCTGCTTTGAACACATGTGCCCACGGTCTACAGCAGAGGAAGGTGGCATATGTGTCGCTGCCGTTTAGTGTCCATTTGATGGTAAGTTGGCACAGTTGGTGTAACGGTGTGGGCCAAGACCGGTCAGGCCCTCTGTCTCCACGGTAGCCATCACCTGGACAACCAAGCGTGCCAGCCCTGTGGCCACATCTGAGGGATCAGAGTAATGGCATCAACTGGCAGCAAGTACGAGGCCGGGGACGTTTTCTCTCTCCACCTGCTTCACAGCAGGCTCACATATACAGTACAAACCATGCACAAGAAGAGGCTAACCTAGTAATGCTTTAGGTTATGTCACGCAATGTACAGCATAAACCTTCCCACTGCACCCCTCCACTGTTTTTAAGTACTCTAATCTTGTTCGCTATACATGTATGTTTACATACGTACTATAAAGGTACGCTGTTGTAAACAGTAAATAGGAAATAGGTAATAATTCCATTGTGCATTTGGGATCATAACACACAGAGAGGTTTAATTTAACTGCTCTGTAAATATATATGCAGTTAAACACAAAATGCACAAAAAGCACCTTCTGATTGATTAGTTTCACCACTGAATAACAAGATGTCAGAGAAGGTCATGGATAAAGGCACTGCTTTGTCCTCCTTTATGTGTGTGAGGCCTGGATTTTTTCTAACCTTGAGATCCTTACCCTTATCTGTTCTTCACTTTGTGTGAGTGTGTGTTTATTTCTTTTGGTCAGTGAGAAGACTCTTTCACTATGGCTGTCACCCACAGAAGCAGGCTCATACAACAGGACTAATAAGCAACTTTTCTGCTCTGTCGCAGCGGACCAAACAGGGTTTACAAAGAAGGAGGACTCCGGGGGTCAGGGCTGAGCACTGGCTCCCTCTCTCCCTGTCTCCTATAAGCCACACACACACACACACACACACACACACACACACACACACACACACACACACACACACACACACACACAC
>JBBMJY010000002.1:10209829-10222596 GCA_037833715.1 Toxotes lorentzi | reverse complement strand
CACACACACACACACACACACACACACACACACACACACACACACACACACACACACACACACACATTCACAAACACCTCTTTATGACTTCCACTTTCCTTTTTATGTCCCCAGTGTGTAGGGGTCACCATAGTAACCTTATCTTCTGCAGCAAATGGCTGGGATGCTGTAATGGGGTCTTGACCATAGTTTATCGATCCACAAGATTTGGTGCTTGTTTCAAAGAAAAATCTCGGCCTGTGTTGTGGAGACTTGCGATCAATATGAAGAAATCCCTGGAAACAAACTTGATGACTTCATACCCTTGAGATATTCACAGTTTATGGGCTGTGTTTCTGGCCAGTTGTTTGTTCCTGTAGATCATTCAGAGTGTATTTGGTTATGCCTTTGTGTACTGGGTGTGTATGTATATGTGTGTGTGTGTGTGTGTGTGTGTGTGTGTCTGTGTTCCATGGGTACTTCCTGTGGTTATGTCTATGCAGCAGAGATGATTCATGACTTTCAGTGCTGTTTCAGAAAGAGAAAATTCACACTATAAACTAAATTTGTCTTTCCAACTCTCTGTGTCACACTCATACATATATATACACACACAAACACACACACACACACATACACCCTGGCGCTCTTGTGTTACAGTGTTCCGACTCCCACACAAATAGACAAAAATGAGTGCATCTTCATTTATCCTTTTTGGGGTAACTGACACAAATGAACCAAAAATATCTTTCACATGCACTCATTTTGCATTTCCTCTGACTGGCAGCTCATGATCGTGTTTATAAATATCATAATCACATAACAATGGGCAACATTTACTCAGAGGTGTCTTATATAGTCATTCATACAAATAAGCAGTTTACATAACAGATTACTTTCAGAAATCAGACACTTAATTCGACATTCTGCTTTGCTTTATCAGTAAATGCTGCAGCAGCTTTGTGTCTATGGTACAAAGGATAAAGTCCTTTTTTTGTGGTCCTAGGGAGGCTGTGTGTTCTTCTGTGCACGCACTGCTTAGCAGAGGTCACTGCAAACAATAGCCCACGGGAAGTGAGAGCAGCTACAAAGGCAAGAGAAGCTTGAGAATATAAAAAAAAAGGGATCTACATGAGTGTGTATTGTTGAAACTGACTTAAGATGTAGAACATTTTTCACAGCAAAGCATGGAAATAATTCCACAGTTACTCAAAGTAGCGGTGGTGATAATAGCAGCAGTATATTGAGTCTGTTGCTCACCTTATCATTGCTGCCATGTTATCATAAAGGGGAAAGTCCGCGCACAGGAAACTTTACAGTTCACTTACAGTATCCACTTATAGTTCAGTCAACAATTTTCCTTTTTCAAATGAAGCCGCAACTTCCTCATTGCTGATTTTCCACGCCTCTCTGTTGCTCTCTTGCTTTTTTTTTTTCCGAGTGTTGCGTCACTGGGCTGTGGGTTTCTCACTACTCACAGTGCAGGAAGTGTATAGTGGCAAAACAGGTCCCTGTCACTGTTTCCACTCCTCACTGAGGACCACAGAGCTAAATTTAACACCAATAACAAGATCACAGGTGCCCAAAATACTCACTTCCACATACACAGAAGTTTAATTTAACTACTCTATTGCTATTTATACTTAACCATGTTAATATACTTATGTCTGGGATGAGGTTAAGTTTACTGTGTGACGCAGTCTGCCACAAAGGAAACAGCCCAAGCCAATTAGCGAGCCTTGGGGTTAGAGAGGAGCTAGTCAAGTCAGGACAGTTCGCTGCCAAGACTTTGCTCCCTATGATGATCACATGAATGAAGTCTTGTCAGAAAAGAGCCTGAATGGCACCGGCATGTGTGTCAATCACACACCTGACTGAGAGCCACTTTTGACGCAGAGGTGGGTGTCATCGGTCAGTTTATTGGATTAACCCTTTACATCGGCTAAAAAAGACATGGCCAAGACAGATGAACACACGACTACAGACGTCTGTTTGTATGACAGAAAAGTCTTTTTATAAATATACTTAGCTCAGGTCAGTCCTCTACAACAACAGTCATATTTGAGGAACTGAAATGTCTGCTGCCCAAAAACATTAGATTTGGCGTCACATGTCGGTGTAAAAATAGAACCCGATGGCTATTTTAATTACTTGTATGGTTCATTTACCACAGAGAAAAATGAACTCGGAAAAAAAGATGTTTGTTGTTTGTAAGTAGGAGAGAAATATGGGCAGAGAATGGAAAATGCAAAAATGAAAGCGGAAGAATGCAAAAAGAAATATGTGAAAGGTAGAAAAACTACCCAACAAGCTACAGGGAGAAAAAGAAAATGAGAAAGAGACCACAGATCAATGACACTGAGGGGAGACACGACTGAAGCGGTGAAACATTGTTGAACGTCTTCAGATCATGTCCGGGAATCTATCTGTAAAGTACAGGCAGTATCAGTATCAGCCCCTTTATCTGGAGCAGCTCCTCTCTCCACTCTGTCTTTGTGTCGAGGGTATTGTGAGGCCTCAGCTGAACCCACCTCTGTGTACTGTCAGCATACGCGCAGTATCTGTGCAGCTGAGAAGGGGGGACAGTGGACTTAGACTGAAGCCAGAGCCAGAGTGGGTTTTACTCTGGCTAAAGTTATGCGCTGCTCACTGCGACTGGCTCCTGTAGCTCAGTCTGGCTGGGAGCAGAAGCCAGTAGTGGGACATTTACCCCGGGCATTGCCGAGTCACGTTAGCCAAAGTCTGGTCTGTCTCCATGTAGGTGTAAGTTCAGCCACACAAACACATGTACTGTACACCCACAACAAACACGCTGATTGGTACAAATGTGAGAGTCTTATTTTCCCCAAAGTTCAGCCTGACAAACCTGAATGAAGTTCTGTGAATTTAAATAATATATGGCTAAACAACATGTGTTTGTAATAGTTAAGCTTCATTCATTCAGAAAATCTCCCTGAGATCTCTTCTGTGTGCTAAATATATAAACACATAACTTCACAACAAGACAATGTCAGTCACGCAAAGCAGTCATCACACACACACACACACACACACACACACACACACACACACACACACACACACACACACACACACACACACACAGTCTATTTAAAACAATCACAAAGATTACTGAAACTTTAAAGGTCCTCACAGGACTGAGTGTCTCTAACTTCAGTGGGTCCAGCAGCACGTCATTGAGGTTTAAGTGGTTAAAGGAATGAACATGTATTCAGAGGTAGCATAGATTCAGTCTCTTACTTTCAATTTCATTCTCTCCTTCCTGTTTCTCTGTCATTTCCTCCCTCCTGCCCCTTCCCTCTTAATTATTCTCTGCCCTGTCTCTCCATCCCTAATTCATACCATCTTTCTGAGCCTTTGCCACTGTGGGTCTATAGATAGGCTGATGTTAGGTAGATGTGGTGGGGCTTTGGAGAAAGCGGATTAGCTCTTATTGTCACTAGTAGAAAATGAGCCAAAGGGCCTGCTATAAATAGGCAGATTTACTCCACCCCACTACTCAGAGCTCGGCAGGAGATCAGGCTCGGGAGCGCAACTTTAAGGCCAGGGTCAGTGTGTTACTATGGTGACACGGCCACGGCAGTGTGAGTGTGTGTGTGTGTGTGTGTGTATGTGAGTGTCGGGCTGAGGGTGTACGTGAACGTGTGAGTGTGTGTGTGTCTCCCCCTCCCTGTTCTCTGGGTCCTGTCTCTCTCCAGCAGCAACAGCAACAGCAACAGCAGTCACTCTCCCAGCCCCTGCGGAGAGAGAGCATGTTGGGTAACAGCAGTCTGGAGTTCCCCTGGACTCGCTCCAGACCTCCTCTCCCTTCCCTCCTGCCTCTCTCCCACAGTTCCCCCCTCCTTCTCCCCGCTCACCCACCCGCTTCCCCTTCTCCCCGCTGGCTCTTTCGCTTAGGATTGATATGGGTTTGTGTGTGCGTGGGTGAGTGTGTGTGTGTGCGTGCACATACATGTGTGTGGACATGCTTGGCTATTCCCAACAGCCTCTACAGTATGACTGCTGGTTTATTTGTCCTGTTCACAGCGGGTCATCTCCCTTTGACGTTTTTGGTGTTTTCAACACCACCCTTCCTCTAAATACGGCTCATAGACCGTCTTTCCATTAAGCCCTGTAGGTTCAAGCTCCCAGTTAAACCATTATGTAGAACCTATCTAGAGTCAGAGTCTGCTGTTTCTACATATCAACACATCTACTCTGACTCATTTGCTCTAGTTCCCCATTCTGAATATGAGAAATGAAGACAGCTTTCAAAACAATTTATGCCTATTTGTGGCTCTGGCCAAGCCCAGTCAGAGTACCATCATCGACACCATCATCGTCATCATAGCAACAAATGCTGGTTAATGTATGACGAAACACTTCAGCTCAGAGTTCGTCTGTCCTGGGGGAATTGTTAAGGTGGGCGGACACTTTCTAAAATCCCTTCAAAGAGATTTACAGTAACTTACATGATTCAGGTACTGAGAAGGAAGTTACATATTTCTTGTTTGAGTTGATTCAAAAAGTTCAAGTGAGAGCATTTAACATGAGCATTTATGGTCAGACCCAAATTTGGTTCTTTTTTTGCTGATATTCTATAACTGATAGTCTATAACTTAAAAACGCTGAGGAGAAGCATGAATCCACTAACTGCCAGATCCCAAATACAGAGGAGACAGAGGAGATGGAATGGCGACAGATACTGAGGAAAAAGTAGGTGTACAAACATGAAGGATGTCAACAAGGCAGCACAGTATCTTATGGAGCCTGTTTTAGCACGTTTACCTGCACCCACTCCATTCAGTGTTTAGCCTCCGTGCCAGAGGAACAAGCTGCCACATGCTTTTGCCACAAAAGCACACAACTGCTCACCCTGCCTTGCACCCAGAGCTGACAAAGCACAGCGTCACAGTTTCCGAAACCTCTCCTTCCACTTTTGCATCACCTTGCATGCAAAAAAACAGAAATCAGTATATATGTTTAGTTGTGTGAACTGGCAAGTCATACACTCACCGGATATACACACACAAGTAGATTAGGTTTATAGGTTACATACTGTCCAGAAAATATGGTTTTACAAACAAACATTTCCTCCCTGATTTATTTCTCAGCCTTTTAACAACTGTAGTGTTGAATATTTCTTAGTATTGTCCATATTCCGAATAAAATCAAAACAGAATGATATTAACACAAGTAAGATACAACTGAATAAGCTGCCACTTATTTAAAATGTATGCAGTTACACAAGATTAAGAAGCAAAAATAAGAACTAACTGAGCAAATGTCACAGGCTTGTCTAGCAACTGCTGACGTCAGGAAGTCTAGCTCAAGAAAATTTAATGTCTGTATTATTATAAAGTTTCTAAAAAACCTTTGTGTGTCATGATTCAAGACAGTCATCTGAGGGTAAAGCAGGAGATGAAGTCTACGTGTTTGCGGCCCATCTGAATGAGTAGATAAGTGATTTAAATTAGATCAGTTTATTTGTCTGGCTGGCCTTAAACAAGAGCACAGAGTCTGGGATGTCTGAGCCACTGAATAAGAACGAAACACAGACGGCTTCCTCTTTCCACCCATTTTTTTCCCCCTCCTTTCACTGTATCGTTTAACTAACTTAGTCTGGTGATATCACGGAGCAACGGATGTGATGTCACTTCCAGTTTGGTTTTCAGTCTCTGCTGCAAGCAACAGAAAGGAGCAGCTTGCTGACAGCTGTGAGTGGAGCTGGAAACATGCAAATAAACGGGGTCAAAGGTTAGCTCGATAATTGTGAGCGTTTGTAAGCTCTCACAGCTGCTTTTTAAAGCCACATAGGACTCTCTGAACATTGTCCCGTTGTTGTTTGATATGTGGCTCACATTAACTTGTTGTTGTTGTTGGTGAGTGAGTCTTCAAATCAACTTCTCCAACAGTACAGGTGCATGAATCACTTTAGGTGAAATTTTTGTACAACACAGCAAGCAAGGCCACATAGCTGGAGGACACCACACCTTTGTATTTACTCTGTATACCGTATATATCCTGTATTATCTCAAAAAGAGCAGCAGTAAGAAAACTCTAACTCCTTTTCCTCATCATCTGTCGCTAGTTGAGAGTCTACTGGTGACAGACAGGCAAGCGCTGTGACACCCAGCCCTGGTAATAGAAGGCAATTATAAGCCCTGGCGAGAGCTGTGGCAATGGGGAAAACTTTTATACAGCCCCCCTCCTGGGGCGCTGACATGCAGACACACTGAAATTAATTGCTACAAAACATCAGACGAGCTTGACGCACACATGCGCACAGTCAAACTCCTGGAAAGGAGAAGAATGAAACAATACACATCATGCGACGTTGCATTGATGCTCGTGAGGAGGAAGAAGAAGAAAGAAAAGGCAGCAAAGAGAAGCAGCGAAAAAACAAGTAGATCCCTTCCAACAAATCATGTTTTCATCTAAATAAAGAAGCCAAAGACAATAGACTCGGGTACCTTGGAGACCAGGAGGACTATTTCTCCATGGCAACCAGTGTGGTGTGTGACAATGCCGCAGTGCGAGGGTTTGAACTGCTAAAGCTGTCTGGGAATGCAGAGATAGATTGGGGGGTGGGGGGAGGTGGGGTGGGGGGACTCAGAGTGAGACCCATGGAGGGCTGTCTGTGTGCTCATAATGAGAACACACACTGTCACAATCCCACTGTGAGAAAAATGGAAGTTCATGACTTTCCAACTCACGTTATTTTCTTTCTTTGACTCTTTAAATCAATACAGAGTGAAAATCCTGTTCCTAACTAAATTATGACACTAAGCCTGTTTATGTTTCCAACAGTGCATATCCAAATATTCTCATACGTAAACATTTCTCTGGTGTTGCTATGGAGTTGTTCCCCTGTTTGGCTGTTATAAAAAGCAGCACCATGGGGCCTTCATTGGAGATTTATTTTAATTGTGTGGTGTATTGTGGCCAAGAGAATGTCAGGCTATATGCTGGGTGTGTGCTGTCAGCACACTTGTGGATACATGCACTCGCGTCGGCCCTTGGCCACGATCATGTGTGTTTAAGTGGGTGTTTGTGTTCAATACGCCACGTGCGTGGTGTGTTTGTACAGCAAGACAAACACAAATAATGGAACACGTTGGTGTGTGCCTGTGTAGCAACTTGTGAGTGTGTTTGTGTTCTGGTTTAAAGATATAGGCTATATTAGCTATATTAGGTCAGATAAAAGCTTCACTTCCTGTTTGATCACTTTTCCTTATACATGTGTTGTAATCCTGGATTTAATAGAGATTAGTTTTCCATAAGCTTGACTTTGGCATCTGAAAAGAAGAAAGAGTGATTTATTTATTTTCTGTTTTTAAACCTGGAGTTCAGACTAAGGCTACTGGATTTCTTTTACAAACTGTACACTACTGCAAGTCTCAACAGCAACCTCACCCATTTCTCCATGTCAGCATCACCCGACAACCATCAACATGCAATCTCCTTTGTGTGTCTTTATTTTTATTTGCAGTGCGCTTTATAGAAATTCATTACACTGTCTGCCGCCAGCGTAAGCAGAAGAATATTCCCCGGGCTCAGCTGAACTCTCACCCTCCTTTAATGTAAACACTGCTTATTGGTCACGTTTCTCCCATTAAGGTAAATGCCTGCATTATGTATGAATCTCGTCTCCTTAATCCAGTTGCACCATTAACCTGCACACCCAGTCCTCCCATGAAGAGAGAGAAAGAGAGACAACTCTGACCCTGTTCATTTGTAACAGATAATCTAAATTTAAAGCATTAGAGCAAAGTAAATTACTTACAATTACTGATCACTTAAGATGCTTTATCGTCTGCCTGCTGCGGATTTCAAGTTTACAAAATCTGCTGGTGAATCTTCAGTCCAAGTGACCCAAAGTGACATTTGGCCCTCGAGCCTCAACTCCTGAAAAACCCATTGTCCCATAAGCCAAATGCTTCTGACAGTTATTCATTTATTCATTCCTCCTGCCTTGTTTTTTTTCCTTGGAAGCATACAACTGGTTGTTGCAGTTAGTGTTGTTTGTCATCTTGTCTCTCTGCCTCGTCAGCCGTCATGCCTGTTGACATACGGCACTCAGAGTTAAATGATTATCGTATGATTGTAAAGGATTGCGGGGCCTTCTGATGGAGACCTGTCTCCTCAGCCCTGTAGGCTATCCCACACTGGCAGTCTCCAGCTGGGGTAGAGGGGAGGATTGGAGGTGGGGGAAGGGTAGGGAGAGGAGGGAGAGGAGGGAGAGGAGGGCGAGGGGCTTACCTGATTCAACCTGTCGTACCTGCCCTCAGGCCCCACCTGTCAACAACCCAGCGACAGTCGCTTTCTCTTTCACTCTCTGTCTCAGTCGCTTTCTAGCTCTACTTTTCCATCACTTCCTCTGCCTCTGTATCTCTCCTTACCCATTTATCTCGCTGCCTCTCACCCTCTCTACTCCTTCACTTTACTTCTGTTCAAACACTACAAAACAAATAACTCTCACCTGAGCTGATGTGCCTCTCACTGACTGTCATTTTCACTTCGCGTCAAGTTAATGGGAACAGCTTTGGCCAATGGACCCAAGGAGATTATTTGTCTTGGCAACTTCTGATCTGACTCAAAACTCAAATAAACTCTGGAGAACAACTTAAAGGTTTGTGTATGTGTGTGTGCGTGTGTATGCCTTGCTTGTTTGTATAACACCAGGTTTAGACAGGTCATCCTTTGAGAGACACGATGATATCGGGGTAAGTTTACCAAATTTTCAGTAGCTCAGGCTTTGTGTTTATAGCTCTTGGTTCAGAGAGGCAAAGATAAAAACCAAACTATCTCCCCTTTCTCGCCATTCTCTCAATAAACGTCAAGGGCCAAGGAGTGAGCAAGGGTGATGGCGTGACTGTCTGATGCAATAATAAACCCACGCTGCGTAAAGCTGCTCTTCCACATAAACAGATGTGGACTGGCAGAGCTCCACCTGACTGTGGACTAAAGCAAAGTTTAAATTCCTGACAAAAATCTGAAGACTGTCGTAGAATAAAAACAGGTCTGTGAGTCTGGATGTTTTCTGTCTGCTTCGAGTATGCATGCACATGAGTCACACCCAAACGTGTTCGCTAAAGACAACAAACCAGTTGCTGCTCAGTCTGGACGCTGAGGCCACATCTTTCTGCCTCCGTCACCCTTCGTCTCTTCCTGTCTCGCTCTCTGCCCATATGAAGACGTCAGCAGTGTAGAGAGCAGTTGGTTTTAGTCAGCTCAGTCAATCAGGCAGTGAGGAGCTTTGTCCCAGTGCAATAAGGCGCAACATCCAGGCAGCTTTGAAGTAACACTTCAAAAAAAGAATCTGGCCTGGTCTGTGCCTGATTTTCTTCTCCACAAGCTGACTGACAGCCGATGAGGCTCTTTAACTTTCAAACACGTTAAACTCAGGAAGGAAGAAGAAGGAGAGCTCATCAGAGGATGTTTGAGGTAGATGCTAGACGTAGGAAAAGCCCTTATCTTCAGGCTTTATCTCAGGTACAGTTGTACAAAGACTGTGAGAAGAGCCGAACCTTATCTCTCATCAGTCAATAACAGCACACAGTGTCCCTTTACCTATCTAGGCGGATAAAATTCAACAGCATGTTACAATAGAATATTATATTTTGAGGAGCGGCCTCGTTGGTCATTGATCTTTCATTTGATCTGCTAAGATAATGTACTAGATTCTCAAGCACCGGCACAGTACACTGAGCACTGAAGCCACACACACAGCTGACCTACTAAACATCAGTTCTGTCAACATGCCGTGGTCTCGCACCCCACAGATAATGCTACACACAGCTCAGACGAACACAGAAAAGTGGTTTGTGACAACCTTTAAATGTTACCCGTTCATGTAGTGTCCTGCATGTTCTGTGGAAGCCCCATTTTTCATAGCGCTACCGGTGACTCATCAAGAGCTAAAAGGTCGGGGGTCAGATCTTTTGTCACAAGCATCAAACAAACAGGCCTTAGTGAGTCACACATCCTCGGGGGACGCGGTGGGGTCGGTTTGGGGTAGGCTTTGTGGTGTGTTTGGTAATTGTCTCTCTGTCACCTACCACCTTCAGGAGACAACAACAGGCAGATAAGCAGATAAAGAGGCTATTCGATGCCGGGGTCTTGTTTCTGTGTGATACGCTAACACCAGTCCTGCTCCACAGCCTGGGGTGGGGGAGAGTGGGGGTGCAGTACAACAGGGAGGGACGCCTGCAGTGACTGTGAAGTGCGAACAGATTGTTTTTCAAACATCACCAGAGCCTAAAGCTTTAGTAGGTCGGCTCCCACAGTAAAAGAAAACCTGTGATCTTACCCACAGCATAATCATACGCCGCTAACACAAGGCCAGCGTTCCACAGCGGCATTCCTGGACTCCTCTGAACAGAGTAAATAATGTCTGACTGCTCCGGAGCAGCAACAGGTGCTGCGCTGTAATCTTCTGCATTGCGTTGTAATGGGTTTTGTTAGAGTTCAAAAAGCGAGCCAAGATTTATGATGACTGGAGCGCTGAGTCGAGGTGTCAAGTATTTAAACAGACATACAGTACTGGATGTCTTCATCGACAGCAGTTTCCAGAATCCCCTCCGATTCATTTCATGCATGCCAATTACTCCAGAGATGTTCCATGACCCCTTTACACTGCCAGTTTCCGATAGATTTTATCCCTCTCACGCCAGTTCGTCTTTTCCCAGGCGCATCTCACTCTGCGCGTAAAAGGTCAGGCCGCACACTTCTGCTAGCGTCACCATAAAAGCTGGGAGAAAAATGACATTTATCAAATACCCTCCTATCATGTTCTCTGCTCCTCTCCCCATCACTCCATGACTATGGGCTAATATTCGGCCTTTCACTCTGCCCGAGACGATCAGGCCTCCGCTCTTCTCCAATTTAATTATCAACTCTCCTTGTGTGTTATACGGGCCCCAACACGTCCAGGGCACATTTCATTTTTTATCATCTTAAAATCCACAGCTCTCACCCCATCCCACTTGGTAGAATAAAACTATGATAGCTGCATTCTGTGCTCCAAAATAACCAGGCCCTCTCTCTTTCTGTCTCTCGCTCTCTCTGTCATTACATTATCCCTTCCTCCCCGTCTCCGTTGCCACATTATGTAACATCTAGGCTTTGGGTAACTGTCATCGTCCACCTTCTATTCTGGTCCCCCCATCATGGGAGCACACCAGGCTGAACACACCTGTATGCTAATGGGGAGGGATTGCATCACTGGCTGGTGTGGGCGCCCAAGGAGGTGAGGAGGTGTGACAGAGGAGCAGGAGTGTTTGTCTGTCTGTCCGTCCTGTCTCCCTGACTGACTGCCTAGCATCGGCTGCTGACAAATGCCAGCACAAAGCTTGGTATTTGCTCCCACGTACAGTATGTGGGTGTGAGGATTCTCTCTCTGTCTCTCTACTTTCTATTTTTCTGTCGCCCTCGCCCTTCCTTCCCACCTTCTCCATCTCTTTTTCTCAACGTGCCTCCATCTCCTCGCTATCTATACATCTCTTCACTCTATCTCTCTCCCCTTTCACTTTATTTTTATGTTCCAACTCCTCTCCTTGCCGCCTCCTCTCTATTTCTTCTTCTTCTTTTTTTTTTTGGCTTCCCTATCTACTTACTTGACTTTTCTCCATAGCAGATTGGAGCCTGATTAAATATTAACCAGTGCTCGTGCAGGGTGTGTGTGAATGTGTGTGTGAACAGGGGCGTGGTGGCTGCGTAGGTAATGGGAGAGCCTTTCTTTCTCTCCGGCTGGCAGCGCGTTGGAGTTTCATCAGGCGAGGACTCCTCTGGCTGGTTTGTGTGGGCAGCAACGGGGAACACACCGAGGAGAATGAACTGACTGACCCAAACATGCACGCACAAACATGCAACAGTGTACACACATCGTAAGCATCTACATCCACACACACCCACAGACTAATTCTCCTTCCCCTGCCCTTACAGCATCTGGCTTCCACCCCCTTCATGCATCAGAGTGAAGGGAAGCCCAAACAGCCACTGTGAACTGTTTATCATCTTTATTACTTTATTACTTTTCTGAGAGTTTTCCCTAACCTGATTTTATTACATTGTCATCAGATGATGAGTTCTCTCATCTGCTCTCCCTGCTCTTTCTTCTTTGCTTTGCCACAAATTTATCGACCACAGTAACTGATGCATGACAGCAGCGGTAGGTGCAGACAGGAATTTGGATTTGGTATCATCACCGCACCACACAGTTACAGCCACTTTGTGTTAACTCACCATCATCACGGCCTGCCTTCGGGTCTGTTTTCTTCTTAGCAACAGGCCCGTAGAGGAGTGACATCTCTGCTGATGAAAAACAAAATGTAAATTCAACTTTTAAAAGAGTGTTTGTGCAGTTGGGAGCACCATTTTCCTCCTAAAATACAACACCGCTGTGCACTGCCACATACCTTCAAAAGTGATTAGACTGGATCATTTATATGTATCTGACTGTATGAATAAACAACATTACACATTCTCCAGCTGCGCCCTCTACTTCAGGCTTATTTGGATTTTGTGAAGGGGCCTCTGCTCCAGATCATCCATAATATATGACAGAATTTTGCTATCAGTCTAATAAGGGGTAAACACAGAGATTTGCCAGAGGCTGAATGGGAAATGGGAGAGAATTCAAACCAGTAAGGACCAAAAACCCACTGTGTGTACCTGATTTATGTCTCATAATTTATTTTGTTGGCACATGAGTATCTATCTATCTATCTATCTATCTATCTATCTATCTATCTATCTATCTATCTATCTATCTATCTATCTATCTA
>JBBMJY010000002.1:10197425-10209729 GCA_037833715.1 Toxotes lorentzi | reverse complement strand
ATCTATCTATCTATCTATCTATCTATCTATCTATCTATCTATCTATCTATCTATCTATCTATCTATCTATCTGTCTAATGCATGTATCATTGTGGCACCAGAACCTGTAGATGAGGGGCAGCTTAAAAATGATCTGTGAGCTCTGGTATGCAATCAGTATACCTTGAGTCTAAATCTAATGATACTGTCTCACCTGCTCTGCTCTTTCCAACGCACCAGCATCTCTCTCTCTCTCTCTCTCTCTCTCTCTCTCTCTCTCTCTCTCTCTCTCTCTCTCTCGGGCCACCTCAAAGTGTCCTGCCCACGATGTTTCCCAATGAGGCTGCTCGCATATAGATCCAGTCAGCACCAAGGGAAACACATTGATTTCCCGTCAGCGTCCAATGAGGAGTGCTGGTGCGCCAGCCGAAGCTGGAGCAGCCGGGGAAAACATCGGTATCCCGCAGGCGTCCTGGCAGCTGTGCGCAGCGTTGTTAATGCGGCCCATTAGGCCGCTGAGTGGCAGAGAGATTCCCCGAATATTGAGCCGGGGACACCCCTCAATTAGACGGATCGCCCCGCACCTCGTCAGCATCCGCGGCTATCTGTTCTCATTAATCAATGACACAGCCCAGAGAGATGGAAAGTTAATTTAGAGGAAGTTTGCTACCAGCCAGCAGAGTTTGCAGATGCAGTCCTATATTTTTAAGCTCGAAGCCTTAGAAATACCCTCGCTTATATCAAATGTCACAATCAATTTAACGTATCAGATATTTACTCCTAATCAATAAGCCTATAGGCCCCTAGAAATACATGATAATGTAATTTCCAGCCATAAATGAAAAAAAAAGAAAGTGTAAAATCCCTTTTTATGCCAAGTTAAATATTATTTTTGCTTGTTTGATTGATACTGAATGTGTATTGTAGATACACAAACTTGTATATGTGGTTAAAACGTGTTGGTTTTTTTTTTTTTTCTAGTTGAGCGCACAGGGCAGACAGTCTTACATGTTCAAACATTGAGGAAATAAATGTAACGCGGTCCGTCTGTTGCACAAAGTCTCTCACTCAGAGTCTAAACGGTGCAGCTGAAGCTTGTGCGTTAAAACGGAGAAGCAGGACTCTGCTGCGAACATTAGTTATTGTGAGCGCTGGACATGATTTGCACTCCAGCCTCTCATTCACTGCCAAGCAGCGATCAACGCTGCCTCAGGAAGTTCCAAATAAGGACAGGGAAATGGAAACCCACCGGAATAGGTCCTTATGTAGTCACGACCTTATAAGGCACGGCGGAGCTTTCCGGCAGCCGCGCAGCCTGCACAGATGGGAAATCCAAATCAAATCTATGGTGCGACGGGGAGAGAGCAAGAATTATGCTGCTGTCTCGCGGAGCCGTTCTGCTACGAAGATACATTGATTCTGGATAGATGAAGAGCGGCGTTGTCTTCGCAATTTACTGCGAGAGCTTAATATAAAGTCTCTCCTCTCCGCTTTCTCCCCCAGGCCAGCGCTGTGTGTCCTCCACTGCAGTGCCTAAATATGGGCTTCCTCCGCCTAATATGGACATCTACGTCACGGCAAGAGGGTATAAAAGGAGCGGGGAAACCTCTCAGCTCAGAGAGCCCTGAGAGCCCACAAGAGCTACTGTTAGAGCAGAGATAGATAGAGAAACACACAGAACTCCCTAACCGAGAAATATCACACCAAAAGTAAAAAGTCAATTCAAAACAACATCCATCCAAGAAGGTCAAAACCTGATTGGATAAATTGTTGAATGCAGAGAAAAAAAAAATCGAGATTAATCTCTTGATTAATTTTGATGAATCTTAGGGAATGAGTATAAACAACACTTTTGATTTTTTCTGAAAAACCAAGTGGATCTTTACTCATCTCTGAGAGAAAAAGGAAAACAACAGGACAACTGGAGAACGAGAGCCGAGGAGTGAGAACGAACACAGCATCTTCCTCGGCATCAGCAGAAGTGTGCTGCGCTCCCTGAGCTGGGCTAAGTGATTCCCTCCACCTGAGAGGCACCGCTCTGCCAGCGTGCACCCAGCCTCCCTGCACTCTTCACCAGCTACCAGCGCAGCCTCAGCCCTGCAGCTCCAGTACCAGCAGAGGATGGCTGCAGCCAAGACCGAGATGATCCTCCCAACCCTGCAGATCTCAGAGCCTCTGAGCTTCCCTCACTCCCCCATGGATAACTACCCAAAGTTGGAGGAAGTGATGATGCTCAGCTCTGCAGGGACCCCCTTCCTAACCGCCTCCGCACCCGAAGGTGCAGGCTTTGGCTCCGGGGAGCCTGGAGAGCAGTACGACCACCTTGCTGGAGGTAAGAGATGGAAATTTGCTTTCTTTTGCTTCTGGTTGTCTCTGCTGCATGTTAATATACACTAAAGATTAGACCATATCTGCTGAGCTACACTAAACAAGGAAAAGATTTATGAGAAATGAACAGCTGCGTAAATTTAAATACTATTTATGTTTTGCTGTGTATGATTAACTTCATGTTATTGACTGATCATAAAGCTACAGCTGACATATTAAGATTTTTTTGTTACGAGCGTCTGTTAATTAGCTTTGTCATGACATGTGGAGGCAAATTTTATACTCAAACAGGGAGTCAGTTTGAGTTGTGGCTGATCAGACACAAATACATTAATACGATACAATGCTACAATTAAACAAAAATGGGAAATTAAAAAAAAAAAATCGGACTTAATTTGTTTATTGATAGCTCTATATCCCTGTCGACTCTCTGAGGACTTAAACACTGCCCAGTCACCGCATGCCTCTAGACACTCCTACAGCTCAATTCAAATTGCATTCCTAAAACCAGCTGAACTGCAGTTTCGGTAATCAATTGCCTCAGGCACTGTGATGGGCTTCAAGAATGCACGCGCGTGCGTATGTATGTGTATGTGTGCAAGACAGGAAGACAGGAAGAATGAAAGAAAGATCGAGTGTGAGCAGAGGAAAATTCGAGTCTAGAGAGCTTGCACAGCTGCTCTCATTGACATTTGGAAGAGACAGTTTTGGAGTTCAGGGGGAAAGAGTTTAGTTGGGAAGCTGTTTCTCTGCGTGGGCACCTGACTGATCTGTCAGAGAAGAGAGGGGTGACACACTGTCCACCGCTCTGGCAGGATTCCCCCTCTCCCTCCTTCTGGATATTGGCAGTTTGATTAATGTCTCTCCTTTCTCTGTGCTCCCTGCAGATACGTTACCTGATATCCCCTTCAACTGTGAGAAGCAAGTGGGGGAGCAGACCTACCCCACCCAGAGGCTGCCCCCCATCTCTTACACAGGCCGTTTCACCCTGGAGCCTGCCACAACCTGCAGCAACAGCCTCTGGGCAGAGCCCATCTTGGGTCTGTTTACTGGTCTGATGAGCAATGTTGCCCCCAGCTCCAGCTCTTCCTCTGTTGCCTCACAGACCACCTCGTCCTCCTCTTCATCCGTCCCGTCCTCCTCCACTTCCTCCTCTTCTACCTCTTCCTCATCTCAGAGTTCTAGCCTCAGTTCCTCCATTCACCACAGCGAGCCCAACCCCATCTACTCAGCCGCCCCGACCTACTCCAGCCCCAACTCTGACATCTTTCCAGACCAGGGCCAGGCTTTTCCCAGCTCGGCTGGAGCAGTGCAGTACCCGCCACCTGCCTACCCCAACGGCAAGACCTGCAGCACTAGCTTCCCCGTGCCCATGATTCCTGACTACCTCTTCCCTCAGCAGCAGGGAGAGATCAGCCTGGTGCCCCCTGACCAAAAGCCCTTCCAGAGTCAGTCAAGCCAGCCTTCCCTCACTCCTCTGTCCACCATCAAGGCCTTTGCCACCCAGACTGGTTCCCAGGACTTAAAGAGTGTCTACCAGTCCCAGCTGATTAAGCCCAGCCGTATGCGCAAGTACCCCACCCGGCCAAGCAAGACACCCCCACACGAGAGGCCCTACGCCTGCCCTGTGGAGACCTGCGATCGCCGCTTCTCACGCTCTGATGAGCTGACACGTCACATCCGCATCCACACGGGCCAGAAACCTTTCCAGTGCCGCATCTGCATGCGCAACTTCAGCCGCAGCGACCACCTGACAACACACATTCGCACTCACACCGGTGAGAAGCCCTTCGCCTGCGAGATCTGCGGACGCAAGTTTGCCCGCAGTGACGAGAGGAAGAGGCACACAAAGATCCACCTACGGCAGAAGGACAAGAAAGCAGAGAAGGCAGGAGCAGTGGTGGTGACAACAGCACCAGTATCAGCTGCTTCGCCTGCCTCCAGCTACCCCTCTCCCATCACCTCCTACCCTTCTCCAGTGTCTTCTTACCCCTCTCCAGTCACCTCCTGCTACTCCTCTCCGGTCCACACTTCCTATCCTTCTCCTTCCGTGGCCACCACCTACCCATCGGTGTCCATGTCCAGCACCTTTCAGTCCCAGGTCGCCTCCTCCTTCCCCTCCTCAGTCGCCTCCAACATCTACAGCTCCCCTGTCCCGACCCCGCTATCAGACATGCAGACCACTCTCTCCCCAAGGACAATCGAGATCTGCTAAGAAAGAGCGAAGAGAAAAACTTTTCTGAGTCTCTGCGCACCTCTCCTTCCTTAAGGTTCTTTGAGGGGAAAGAAATCAGCATCAAAAGACTTTGTTTTCTCCTCCAAAAAGCACTTTTCTGTCTGCTCCCTGTGCAGTGTTAGGTGAATCTTGAGATTTACCTGAAAGAGAGTAAAAGACACATGTCAAGGACTGGGCAAAGACAGCAGAAGATGAAAAGGGATTTTTTTTCTGTCTCTGTAAAACAAATGCAGCACTTCAAATGCATAAGGGACTCAACAGATAGAGAGCAGAAACGACGGGTCTCTACTGTTAGCTGCACAAAAACCAAGAGACAGATTGCCAGCAGTTGTGGTGCTAAGGCACGTTCGCCCTTGCAGGCACTCATACAGTACAAAAGACATTGAATAATATACATAAGCTACCATATATGTATATTGTACATGTGCCATGTTTCGTTTATCATTCTTTGGTACCATTGATGTGAAAAATTATTTGCATATTTGCATTGTATAATTTGAAGTGAGCAGGGCCATATTTTCTACATACTTTCTCTATTATGTAGTGATGATGCTGTGATACGTTTTGACATTGTTTGAAAAAAAGCACTTAAGTATTCAAGCATGAGTAAGAGTGATGTTAGTTTCTGTTTGTAAATATCATCCACTGGTACTATCTCTTTCTCTCTTTCTCACATGTGACATATCGCTCGGTTATATGGAAAAATAGAGAAAAGAAAAAAACATTTCAAAAAAAAAAAAAAAAATCTAAACAAGACAAACGCTCCCGTTATTTGGTGCCTTTTGTGAAGCCTTGCTGATGTTGTGACTCGGCTGTGCGCGAGAGAGGATGCACTGCATCTCGCCTTAAGGGTTGAGGGAATATTTTTGTTACAGAATGTAAGTCGTACTCAGAGGGAGGAAAAGGGACGAGCTATGAGGGCACCGCTTCATTTCATTAGAATGTAAGCAAAAAAGGAGAAAAATTATAAAGTATATTTTTGTAAAACTTAAATGTAAATATCCACATCTTCAAGAGCTGGAATGTTGAAGTTACCTACTGAGTAGGCATGGGATTCTTTTGTATGTTATATACATGCAGTTCATTATTTTGTGGTTATCTTTATTTTGTATTTGTGTTTGTTAAAACAAGTGACTGTTTCTGGCTTCTAAACACATTGAATGCGCTTAACTGCCAATGGGATATTTGGTGTACAAGATATCCTCCCAGAAATGAAATATAAATAAAAATATGAATATATATGTATATTTGTTCTCATACTTTTATTGTTCGACTTCTGTGTTGTCAAATAGTTCCATCGGTACTTCACACCATTTCACGCAGAGACATCATTACATTACATCCCGCCCTTCATTTCATCATGTGCATCCATATTCCATCATCTTTTACGTTAATTGTATGCAGATTATTAGTGGGTTTAAATCACGACCTCACATCACAGGGAGCCACCCTTTAATTTGAGGAAAATGCGCAGAGTGTAATCTTACGAAAACTCTCCATTTCAATTACTGTTCTCAAACTGAACCCTGTATCGATGATAACGCTAACGCATGACTCCCATGCCTATAAACACTGAAGATGAGGAATTCTTATCTAAATCGAACATGCTCTTGAAGATATTAAGCTTATCTAAATTTCCATTTCATTTTAGACTTTATGATACACACTGGCCCTCACTGTTGAGTACACAGACTTCCAGCAATTAGATTTTTAGACAAAATGGTAAAAATCTATTTTTTCCTCCTCTGTATGCTGTTAGAGAAATGATTTCTGGAGAGGGATATTTTAAACCGATTGTGCTTAGACATGCACAGGGTTATTTTCACAGGGTGCAGGTGAAATCCATCACACGATAATTACCTTCTTTTCCACAAATGCGGTCGGCGAGATGCTGTCACCTTGTAGTGAATGAGCTGTAACACACAATTGGGCAATATCCATGTAGGTTAGGCTGAATTGTTGCATGGGTGCTGTTGAACAGACTGGCCCTGAAGGTTTAACCACTGTTTCTTTTGGTTTTTCAAGCAGAATATAATAACAGCTTCGTCGCACCATTATTATTCATCTGCTACTGTTCCCAAGGCAAGGAATTCTTGCTACATGTTTGAGTATGAAAATAAAACAGCTTGGTTTTTTTAGCCTATGTAGACAAGAACCCTCCTAAGTTTTTCTCTCAAAGCTTTGGAGTAATTTTGTGTTGTGAAATGCACTAACCAAAATACTCACAAATGCAAGCACAGCTAAAATAGAAAGCCAGAAAAACAAGTCGAAGAGAGTGATAGAGGGAAAGGGAAAATAATTAAGATAATTGGTCTCCTGATCCCAAATTGACTTTCTAAATTGGGTCTGATGAGTTGTGTGTGTTTGTATCGGTGTGTGTGTGTTTGTGCACACATGTATGCAGACATCTGTGTGTACGGTATACACAGTGACTGTCTATAGACTGACTAATGTAGTTGTTTCCTGCTGTGCGTCTGCGTGCTGCTGTGGTTATGTGTAAGTGTGTAATTGTGTGAAATGTGCTATGTTAGCAGCTGTTGTTCTGCTCTGTTTTTCCCTGGTTAAAGCTCAGTGTCCCCATGAAACAGTTCTACCTGGACACCACCCTCACATCTGCTGACACAATGTGCCTGTGTGTGTGTCAGCTTGAGTATGTCCAAACACTCCCAGATGATACAGCAAAAGGCAGCAAAACATAGCAATGGAAGCTAACAATGGTCCCTTTTCATTTCATGAAATCTACACCACTGCTAAAAGGTAATAAATAACTGAAACACACACACGTAAGAGGATGTACTACAGCGAATCACACAAACACAAATCAGCACTGTGGTCGATCTCTGCGCTGAGTGAAATCATCATCATGTTTAAATAACAATGTTCTCCAGTCAGAAGAACATCCAACTTTTTTGGTCAAATCTCAAACCTCCTTGTGTGGCTTAAAATCCTGAAATCTGTCATTTCCTGTCATTGTTTACAGCATTATTTTCGTCCCTGGCTGCATATCAAGAGCCATTCAATAGCTTTTGCATCAGAACTTTCTCATACAACCGTGTTTTTAGGAAAGTCCTTTTGCTCAATGCAAAAACCGCAGACTGTGCTTCTCTCAGCCCTTTCTCATGTTAAGAGACAGTATTTCAGCCAGTGTTGGTTACACAAGGGATGCTGTGGCTCAAATTTGCCACAGTCCATAACCAAAATGCTAGAAAGACAGACAGCCAACATCCCTCAAAGTACCAGGGAATTGTGTTGCCCATCACATCCGCTGATTCAAGGCTCAGCCACGCATATCAAAGCACTGGGTCTGTTCTGTTTAGGGAGGTGTGAGAGGAGTGTGATAGGAGTTAGGAGTGTAGTTGCGTTGTGGCTTCACTCTGTTGCAAACCCACAAAGGAGCCACCTCACGCCCCCAGCGGGCTTCCACTTCAACAGCCCTGCCTTTGTTCAAAAATGTATTTGTTCTCTTATTCTTTTTGGGAACTGTGTAAAACAAAAAAGGGCAAATGGCGAAAAGAACCATTCTTTCTCCCTCAATCCTCCAAGCCCATCCCGCTAACACATTTCTCCCTCTCTGTCTCTCTCTCTGTCTCTCTCCCACTCTGGTAGTGCATATTTTGCTGGAGATGCTAATGATCTCCCCCCTCTGTATTCTGATGCAAGGTCTGTCTACACTTTTCCCTTTCATCCACATACAAATGTGCTCTTATTGCCTCTTCGCCCTCGGGCCTTTTAAGATGCCTTTTTGAAATATGCCGTTTGATAAGCACATCATTGGCCAAGTCCCCGCAGTGATTAGAGCTCTCTTTAATGTGAGCAAGTTAGGGATTGAATGAGGGGCTCCGGGGCCGGCAGCTATCTGTTCTCCTCTGCCCTCACCCCTTGACATCTCCCAGGCCGCCTGGGAGAGCCCAGTGTCGGGGTGGGACGACCCAGAGCTCAGCATAGCACATAGACACCGCTGGCCATCCTCCATCCTTCATCTCCACATGGAGATTAGGCACGGGAGGAAAAACACAGGAGAATCGCCTTCACAGAGACACAGTACTGTATGCTGGAAGGCTAGATTCCTGTACTTTATTACAGGAATGTGACAGGAGGACTGTTCTCTAATGTCTTTTAAATATGCTCCATTGATCTCATGTTCAGAGCCTCCCTCTGCCTCGCTGGGATGTTTTTTTTTTTATCTTGCCAATAGGGAGTGCTGAGACAGTCGTCAGGTGCGTTCTCCTGTTTTGCCTCTTGCACTCAACACCTGTTGAGCCTTTTGGGATAAGTAGGTTATATTTAAACTGCTTGATTTCCTTCCTCCTCACAGGTACATTTCAGGTAGATTGCAACATTTACACAGACCCAGTATTCAGGAAACGTGCTTGGCATATTGCAGGTTGAAAGTCAGTCAGAAACTGTAAGTACAACAAACCTGAACTAAACATATCGGGTCCATCTATGTTTTTCATTTTGTAAATGAAATACAGCTCCACTGAACCTGAAACAATGGCTTTGCACATAAAGACACATAAGCATATAATAGATAATCAAGATGTCACAAGTTTGTTCTCCCTTTCTGGGTTAAGATGTGTGAATATTTTGCATGTGTGTTACCTGTTCAAAACACATGAGATGTAAGAGCAGCACAGCTCACAAGCATCTTTGAAATTATTTGTGGCACACAAAAGAGATTTTTGACGTATCACTTCCACAATAATCTACAGGTGTCCTGGCAACTTTAGCTCTACTTAATAAGCCATGCTTGTTTGAAGTACATGGCTTTGAACAGACAACAAAACAGTGCATGCTTAAGTACCTCCAGATATGACACCTCTTCAACTCAGCATCAAGTACACTACAGCTTTACAAAAGGCACCTGGGTGGCTCTGAAATGCAAACAGGCCCTCATAAGTCTTTATGTGTCAAGGCTAGTAAGTGGGCTCGAGTTGTTTTCTTTTCTGTCTGTGAGTCTGACTATCATATGCAATCCCAGAGCAGGGTCTCTGTGGCTGGGTAAATAAATGCAGTCATGGCTCTCAGAGACTTGTCTGTTTTTATCAGAGGGATACATGCACTGCACCAGAAGGCTCCCTCCTGCACATTACAGGCTTCTGACGGCACTGTACAAGGCCTCCATTCCTCAATAAACAAATAATAATAACTGTAATAATAATAATGGAAGTCTTTAGATGGGAGACTAGTGTGAATTATTGTCCTAGCTCACCATAATTTATCACACTCGAGTGGTGGTAGATTAGTCAAATACTGTGCTGCCCTAATTTTGAAGCTAAGCTATCATTGATAGCTTTTCTGCCTTTTTTTTTTTCCTCGGTAGTTTGCCCGTTTCTATCATCCATTTTATTCCACATGAAGCAGTAGGGATGCATTTCAGGGTCACAAGTTTTGCTTGAACTGAAGTTCAAGAGTTCAGAACAACCACCCACTTGTCACAACAGGCCAGATTAGAGGTGAGAGCTACAGTGCTGCTAGTAGGCACTGGTACATGAGTGTGTGTGTGTGTGTGTGTGTGTGTGTGTGTGTGTGTACCTGCAGGCTCAAACCAAATCTGCTAAATGTAGTGTAACGTTTATTTACATGTTCCTAGCCATTGAGGAAAATGCATATTTTCATGGGAAGCGTTACTACAACCACCACTGAAGGAGATTAGAATGATAAAGTTCACATAAAACCAACTACTTCCCGTGATCAGATCAGGGCATCCTGTGTCTTACTGTGATACATCAAAAGCTGAGAGAGAGACAGAGAACTAATAGAAAATCTGTGTCTCCCCTCCCCCCCCACCCTCCAGATGTGCCCTGCAGTGACTTCACCACCTGTCATTCAAAAGGCAGAGGCCAGGTGTCTGATCCGACACCACAGCCACCTGTTCTGAGAAGCAGCATACTCACAAACGCACACGCAATCCTGTTCGTGTGCTGCTTTTTCGCAGTACACCAGCACTGACCACAACTTAATCTCGTCCAGTGTATTTCATCCATGCACTCCCAAAAATAATCCATAGCCTACTTATTAGGTAATACCTGTAGAACGAGTCAATAAATAATGAAATCTGCCACAGAAATGAAGCTTCAGTCGCACATGTGAAAATAAAAAAAATCAAAAAGACAATATCACTGGTTCGGGGCCAAAGACAATAGAATCAGGACTAACAGAAGTAGAAAGAGACATCCTTTGTCTTTGTGTTTTATAGTTTTGACTTCCACTGACAATGGTACAGTGTGCTGCCGCTGCCGTGCTTTCATAACGCAGCACCAGGTATCACAAAAGCAGCACTTGTCATCCGGCTGCTGCTAAGCCTCATTTAAAGGCTGCAGTATAATCACATAGAAAAAAAAATTCCCGTGCGGACAGAATGTGGAATTAGGTAAACAGGTGTATTTGTGTGCATTTGTATGTGTATGTGTGTGTGTGTGAGAGAGAGCATATATATATATGTATGTGTGTGCAAGTCTATGCCACATGTGCCTATATGCTACAGCCGTAAGGTGTTATCAGCCTCAAGGGTGACAGCGTGATCGCGAGGGAGTGGGAGAAGTGAGAATTGGGGAGGAGGAGGATAAGGTGAATGTGTATCATCATCTGGCCAGGTTTCTCTTCCCACCCCCTCACTACAGCTGTCCTCCATGTTTGATGAAAGGCTTGTGCTGCTATATTTGTCCCACAGTGATGAGGTGGAACTAATGGCAACTTTCACGCCAGCTGATGTCATCAGTGTGCTGTGCCTGGGGAGCAGGAGGGTGGAAGAGGCAGGGGACACCTGCTGGGAGCTTCTGCTGTCCACCAGCACATGCACATGTATGAATGGTTACTGCAAATGTGACAATACCACCAGTCGCTGGTTAGCTTAGCTTAGCACAAAGACTGGAAACAGAGGGAAACAGCTAGCCTGGGTCGGAAACTAACAAAATCCACTGCTTCATGTTGACTGTACAGGCGTGTGTGGCGTCAATCTCGTTATCAAATCTCAACAATAAAGCAAGTGAGCATATTCATCTAAGTGAGGAACTTGTGTTTTAAACTAATTCCCTGCTGATTTATATAGACATAAATCTAAACAGTCAATCTTCTTCCCCTGTCTCTCTGTCTCTCCTTGTCTCCCTTCCTAACAGCTAGTTAACAGTAAGCAGTGTGTGCTGTGGCGAGCTGAGCACAGCCACATCTCTGTCACATCCACACCGTTAGGTCCTCATTTAGGGCCTCTGACTGCATGCAGTGGCATGTCAGCATCTGTCAGCTCTGTCAAGTGTGTATGTAGGCTTTTACACTTCCTAATGTGAAACAGTTGACAGGTTATTATTGCCAAAGTGAAGTCATGAGCGTTGACCACAGCTCTAACCCAACTTTAACCCGGGAAAATTTTTGGCTCATTGCTGCAATGCTTTGACAAGGTGAGATAAGCAAAGTTTTTATAGTAGACTCAAACATCCACCCAAGTGTAAGCTGTACATTATTGCATCCTGACTATCCTGTTTCCATTAGGATACATCTGTGATCAGATCATGAACTCGGTATGCTTTCAACGCTTCAATCATTTGGCTATAAATACCTCAGATGCCCCCTCAGTGAAATTACCCCTTCAGCAGCCCTATCTCCTCCTGCCCTCCATCATTTTCATCCTCTAATGTACATGAAGCCGCCAGTAATGGTGCTAGATTACAAAGAGTGCACGTAGCTTCAGTGTGCATGTGTGTGTGTGTGTGTGTGTGTGTGTGTGTGTGTGTGTGTGTGTGTGTGTGTGTGTGTGTGTGTGTG
>JBBMJY010000002.1:10180891-10191335 GCA_037833715.1 Toxotes lorentzi | reverse complement strand
CACACACACACACACACACACACACACACACACACACACACACACACACACACACACACACACACACACACATTGTCCACATGTACTCACACACTCTGACAGACACATACAGTAACATGAGTTCTCTCATATGGCTGCCTGTCTTGCAGCAATTACATGATGTGCGGTAATTGCCAGTCTCTGAAGCGGGCTCTTCAGACACACTTCAAAGGGAGCGGAGCGCGTCCACGGACGCAATTAACAAGATCAACGGAGCCCAGATGAGCTGGCGGGCCCCGCGCTCTTCTCCCCATTGTTCTCATTTTCACTCTCATTAGCGAGTACGCGGTGGGTGGGGGGGGTGGGGTGGGATGGGTTGGACACCTGCGGAAATGCGGGGTGCACACGGTGTACGGCGCAGGGAGAGAGAGTGGCACGGAGGAGCTAACACCAGCGCAGCGCAGGGACACTGGTGTTAATGATGGTTGTCTGAGCTACTGGAGGGAAGGGCACAAACAGCCAGTTGTGGGTGTCGAGGCATGTGAGGAAGCGGAGCCGACTCCTGAGAGACAGAGGTGTGTGTCCCTTTGTGTGTGTGTGTGTGTGTGTGTGTGTGTGTGTGTGTGTGTGTGTGTGTGTGTGTGTGAGTGAGTGAAAGAGAGAGCGACGCTGTGAGAAGGCGCGCTCGCGTGTGTGTGCCATGCACCTGGGAGAGGATATCACCACAGCAACTGGATTCAGCCTGTGCATAGGAGAAGCTGCAGCTTCACTTTTCACGCACCTACACACACACACACACACACACGTGGATGCACGCTCTGAACACACACTCCAGTTAAGTCAGTCTTGTCTGGTCCATGAACATCTCTAGTGACACCTAGAGGAGACCAGGTGGAAACAGACAGATAGACGTGCGCACAGACAGATGGAGAGACAGCTCTGGATACGGTTGATATACTGTCCGACATTAATGTCATTTTTTAACCCGAAACCAATGAGGAATTTCATATTTTTCCGCGTCTCCCTTGTGAAATTTATCATTGCCCCTGTTTGAGATAACTGGATTTGATGCTGAGTGTTGGAGACAGTTAAAGTATGTGATGATGCATCACCGTTCATCATAAGCGCTGCAAAATTTCCATCCTTCACTCATCTGTCTTTATGGCCGACCAGCCTCTCTCCACCAGCCCCCTTAAGATGTGAATATTGCATCTCTGTGGCACCAATTCAATTTCTGCAAGCAATAAACCAAATGAGTATATATATGGTACGCTACAATGCATTCACCACCACCAAAGGGGAAAGCATTTAACTTTAGTTGTTGTATTCTTTCAAAGTTGGATTTCCTGCTGTCTAGACCACTTAGTCTTGGTTTTTATTCGAATGCAGCCTGGTAGGCTAGTAAAAGGCAGTTGGTTAGAGCTTTTAAGAGAGCCTTTCATTTGTTTCTCCTGAATGTTTAATGCTACGAGGCCCAGTGGTGCATAGGAAGACTTTGAATGTGTGTGTTTGGTGTGTGTGTTGGGTGGGGGGGGATCAGGGGGGGTGAATACTCAAGTGTGGCACATGTAGCAGCAGCCAGTCAACTTTTATCGTGTAGAGGTGCATTAAAATACATTACTGCTGTTCTGCTCCAGAGTACCTCTGAGATAAATGGACCGGAGAGATGAGGGGAAAGTAATCACACTAACCTGACGCTTTTCAGCAATTTCCATCCATGCCCACTGTGGGGGGAAATCGTCCAACTCTCAAACATTCAGTGTGCGAGAATCTTAAAGCAAAGGAAAACGTGTGACCAGGCGTGTGTGTCTTTTTTCACACAATAGCAAAACTGGACCAGGCGTTGTGTTCACGTTGTACTGTGCAAACAAATGACATTAAAACATGCAACCCTGACCATGCTCTATCTATCCAGTGTTACCCTGCCCAGACCGCACTCTTCCCGTGCCAAACCACAAGAGGACGAAGAGGGTGGGGGAACAGAGACCACTGCCTGGCTGCAGTCGCTTTAAGAAGACTTTAGCTGACACTAAAAGAAGGCTGGTTTTCTTGTACATGCTATTGTTATTGTCATTTGGCTTTTATAAGCTGGAGTGAAAAACTGCTTGTGTGAAAACAAGGTATTAAAACTGTTGGATGTGTTTCTTCTCTTGGCAGTTGGCCTGTTGATGGTAATAGACTGAGCTAGCTATAGTTGGCTGCCTGGCTGTGATTTGTACAGCAAGGCGAGTGCTTTGGAACAAATTGTACCGTGCGGCAGAGAGTATAGAATTTGCAGCGTTATTCTGGCTGCTTAAAGAAGCTCCACTCCACGTGTAAGAAAGAAAATCTTGGCTGACGTACATTCACATTTCTGCCCGTGCACACATAGACACATTCACACACACGCAGGTGCACATTCACACACACACACACACACACACACGCACGCACGCACGCACACCATTAAACCACTCTTGGCTGGTACAGATACGCGACATACAGCACAGTTTGGTAAATGTCTGTCTCTGCAGCTTAGCGAGAACGAGAACACTGTGTGAATGTGTGTTTACATCTCAGCTCTAATGCTGTGAACTTCGTTTCACAGCGGCCAGATGGAGTATGTGAACATGCGCGCCACAGAGATGAAAATACACGTAGCGAAAAGGACTAAAAACAGAGAGTCTTGCCACTCTAATCAGGTTTGACAGAATGAAGCTTTTTTTTCATTGGAGGGAAAATGTAGTTCAGTTACAAGGGTTTGGAAACTCAACAGTCACTGAGCAGCTGGACTAACATGTCCACTGAAGACATAAAAACTCAATTTCTCCACCCAAGAGATTACAAGCTACATCAATCACTTAATGTTCTCTAATCAATCATGAACACACGCATTAGAAAAACAAATAAGAATATGACACACATGCAAATCGGACGTGCTTTGTTTAGGCCTTACATCTGTAAAGAAAAAGCAGAAGCCAAAAAAAAATTCCTTGTTTAAATTCTTTAATTTTGTAATTGAGTGTCAGCACTCGCAGTGTTTTAAAAGTCCAGACAGATGTAGAAAAACAAAACTTTTGACCCATATCCCATCTGAAAGTGTTTCTGTATTTTGTGTGTGTGTGTGTCTGTGCACGCCCGTGCATGTGTGTGTTTGTATGTGGATGGGAGTGGCCATGACTGGTAAGGGGACCAGCAGACAGACAGACAGAGTGCGCGCCTCGGCTTTAACAGGGCCTGTGTAATTATGGTCAACCACACTCCCCACCACCACCTTTATTTATAGGGTTACAAACAAACTCTGGGGCTTCAGAGTGTTTTTCCTTGCGCATTCCAGCACACTGGGACTTTTTGGTGGGGGGTGTAAACAAATGATATTTTAAGTAGAGTGTAACGGGGTTGGGATTGTGTGCATGTTTGTGTGTGTGTTCGCATATTTCAAGACAGATCAAATTTGTGAGGCAGAAACAAGAGTCTAAATTTATTTGGGATTTCTCAGATTCCACAGTATGTGAGGGAAATCTTGGCTTTCACCAGATGTTGACACCAAACGCTCCTTTCAGTGGTTCTCACAAGAGTGTCTCTCCTTGCTCCTCGGCTTTGGGGATAACTTTGATCGAGTTGGAGAGTAACTCACGCTAACTAATCCAGACAGAGCTCATCAAAGAAACATGCCGTTGAGGTTTGGTCAGAATCAATGAGGAGGGACGGCTTCTGGCCACAAACCTCTGAGGACAGTGGGCCCATTCGCCCCGTAGCCTTTAGGCATGTGCCACGGTAGCCCAAGCCAGCCGTCACCTTAGGGATGCAGCAGAGCGGAAGTGAACAGACATGCGAGTTGACATGATGAGAAAAGGAAGAGGAAACGCATGGATGTGAACTGGTAGCTGGCTATCTTTTCATTGATTCACTGAGAGCATTCCCAGCTCTCTCTCTCTCTTTCCCTTTGTGCCAGTCGAGCACATCTGCTGCACAACTGAAGGAAATGTAAAATGTTCAGGATATCCTGTTGTAATGAAACTCCAGGTTGAATGAAAGAGAACGGGGCGGGTGTAGGAGGGGAGCTCATGTTTAATGCCTGTTGGTGGACACATGAAACAGAGTGGTGACGGGGGTGAGGGCCACTTAGGAACACATGAGCAGGTCCTGCAAACTGTGTGTGCATGTGTGTGCACTTGTACCTGGTCCTACAAGTGCACACACACACACACACACACACACACGCACACCAGTTTGAGACCTCACGTGTGAGGACATTTTGGGAAAGTGAGGACACTTTGGCCAACGTCAGTGAATGTCCTCACAAAGCTAGAAGTGTGTGTGTGTGTGTGTGTGTGTGTGTGTGTGTGTGTGTGTGTGTGTGTGTGTGTGTGTGTGTGTGATGTGATGTGATGTGATGTGATGTGGTGGGGGGCAGGGGGCTCATATTGAGTGCAGGTGCGCTCTGAGAGACTGAGAGGGGGGCGGGGTTATAAGACGTGAACAGGGAAAATTAGGGGCTTTGATGAAAACCAAGGACATATGTGATTATGGTGTATGTATGTGTGTTTTCATGCATGCCTGACATATGCTTGGCTGCAGCAACTTCTATCTATCTATCTATCTATCTATCTATCTATCTATCTATCTATCTATCTATCTATCTATCTATCTATCCGTTTGTCTGTCTGTCTGTCTATCTATCTGTCTGTCTGTGATTAATTGACAGGTCTGTACAATCAGACGAAGCAATAATTCATCATCCCAGTGGCAGCCCATATTCAGAGGAGAGCGAAAGAGATGGAGATAGGGCGTCATGAATAAATCACTTAGCATCCGTTCGCTGTACTCATTGAGGCTAAAACCTCAATGCTCAAGCTGGTGGCATCTCACCTCGGCCAATGAGCTGGATAATTGAAGGAACTTGAAATGATTTCATAATAATATCGCAGTATCAAACTCCTACGCTCACGCGCGCAGTCGCCCCTTCCTGAAACCCTCCGAGGCCTGGCGCTTTTATTCTTGCAACGGTGTAATTTTCTCTGTAACGCACTGACAGAGCAGCTGACCCAGCTGTAACAAACACTTCTCTGGATTTAAACGTTGCGCGTCTTGCCTGTCTCTCGGATGTACGGCTGCTGCACAATGCTTACTCGGCTTTGTGCGGCGAACGCATTAAAAAAAAAAAGCGTACACGCGCAGTCTCTATAGAGCCCAGATGGCTGACAAATAGGGAATCATACGAGCCACAGATAAACAGAGGAGAAAAAGACCGAGAGGGAAGCTTCTCACAATAACAAGCGGTGTGTCGTGAGCCTTTTCTCAGCAGTTGTGTTTACCCTCTCTCAGTCCTCCAGGGGTAATTTGGGGAGAGGAAGAGAGACAGAAAGTTAGACAGAGCACAGAGAGACCAAAACTAGCAAATAACTGTCAGGAGGCAGCCTGTCTCCTTCAATGTTAGGTGTTTGTGCTGACAAACACACAAAGGCGAGTGCACAGCAGCACACTGATACATCAGTACACGCACGTACGATACTTTTTTTTTTTTTTTTTTTTTTTACTTTCTCTCTGTCTCTTTCCAGACACGCAAACTCTCAGAGCCGAAGCTGAGCTTTAATACACTACATGAGCATGAAGATTCGCTTTGTTGTAGTCGTTTGGCAAAGAGCGGTTAACCATGCACCTACAAACTTAAGCATCAGTGACAATATCTCACTCCCATCCATCACTCGCTGCTGGCTCACAGAACTGGGAACAGATTCACACCCTCCCCATGCCTACTCTTAACCAGCAGGAGGATGAGAAAATACCCAGACCAGGGTCGGCGGTTGGGTCAAGCCTCAGCCGGCAACTTGGTCCTATCTGTGTGTGAGCGAGTCAAGGTGACATGGAGGGGGAGGTTTGGGGTTTATTCCTCGTTTCCACAGAGAGACATGGAGCCCAGGGTCAATATTGACTGTCAACCATCCGTGAGCTTGGCTGGACACCGCTTGACTTTTTCAGACTTCATTCGAGTTTGACAGGGGGGGGGGGGGGAAAGTCAGGGGAAGGGACTCCAGAATGGAATAAAACCAGGATTAACGGTTCGTGCACACGCGCACACACATGCGTGCGCACACAGTCGTACATGCGCATACACCAGTCTCATTCTGCCATCTGGAGAAGACAGGCAGGTATGAGGAGGCTTTACAGTGAACTGAGTGGGAGTTGCAGCGGTGGGCAGGGTGACAGAGAAGGTGACAGAGAGAGGGAGAGAAACTGAGAGGGAAAAAGAGAGAGTGTTGGAAGGGGAGGGGGGGGTAGTGAAATGTAAAATGGGATTGTAACAGCATCACTGAGGCCTCTTATATTTGTTTTAACTGCACACGCTCAGACCATCTCGGGTGCCGGTTTGTCTTTTGGAGCGCCGTTCAAGCCTGACCTGGCAAGCCCTTCAACCACCTTACCTACACACACACACACACACACACAGTATTGAAATCCCTCCTGAGCTGAATACTCACACAGAGCTGACACCTTTGAGATATGGCCCATAATGCTCTCCTCTCACTGGCAGAAAGACAGAAGGAGCAGCGTTGGGCCAACAACAATACTACATGAAAACACTTCAGGCACCACCACAGACCCAACGCCACTCAAGGGGAACTATGCTATGGCTATACTGGGATATAACAGTCCAGATTAAGGCTTTACTTTAAACATGAACATTGTCTAAGCAGAGCCAGGGATTCAAAATAAAAACGGACATGCTGACTGGACATCCACCGCTCTGATCTGTTGGCTTTTTATAAAAGTTGTTCGAGTCTCGGCCGACCAGGGCACATCAGACTAAACAAGTGGTCTGCCTGCAGGCCCGTGGGAAGCTACCAGGTTTTGGCACCTGAGAGCATTTTGGAGTTGTCAGGTGGGCCAGAATATCCAGTGTCAAGCCTGTTCCCAGTGCACGATAAAGTTTACAGGGGACAGAAGACACTCCTGTCAGGGCTCCCACGTCTTGTTCACGTCTTCATAGACCATTTATGAAAGTTGCCTGTGAAGAAAAACAGAAAGATACTGAAAGATGAGAGAAGGCAAAGAAGGAGGGAGAGTAAGTGGAGGATGGAGATAGAGGAGTTGCGATCATCTTGGAGAGACTGCCTCTTTGTTCTGTTGCATTAATCTGCTTTTTTCCCGTTCCCCTGCTCGTTCTTTTGATCCGCTGTTGGATCATCCCCTTGATGATTCACTAACAGCAAAAGAAATTAAATACATCGGATTGACGATCCGCCCCCCATCCCCTCCTTTCCCTGTTTCTCCCTTCTCTTCCCCACCACCACCTCCCTCCTCATCCCCTTCCTCCCCTCTTCTCCCCGAGGCCTCCATTTCTTCAATAGATAAGCAGCAGATCCGTTCTTTATCGCTTCACTCTCCATCTCTATCCTTTTCCTGTCTTTCCCTTCTTCCCTCTTTTCTGTTTTTTTTTTTTTTCCTCTGCGCTGTGTTTAATCCCAGCCTCGCGGTGGATGCATGTCAGAGATGTAATTCCATTGTTTAACATGCTCCTCTGAGCCCCCACCCCACCCCAAACTCAGTCACTCCGGGGGCCACATGCATATTCATCAGCTATCAAAAACAAAAGGCAGATCACACTGTTTGTCATGTACCGCAACCAGTGCTATTCAATCCTCTCCCTTCTTTGCTGCTTCTGGCGGATTAGTGCATGTTAAACGTATCTCAGATGCACAAATCCTTAGTACTAACATATAGACATTCAATCAGAGAAAGAGAGTCTGCAGTTTTCTCAACATGCAGGCAAAAGCTACTTACACTTCCTCTCATACGAAGATACTGGGAAGTCTGGGGAGAGTGTGGAGCGCAGTGATAGTTAGAGGCAGTAAACGACAAAAGCAACAGAAGATTTAAGAGCAACGTTGGAAAAAGGGGTCAGTTATGCAAAGGGACATGCATGACTCTGTGAGACTGTAGGCCATTCATCAGGCAGTCCTGCACAGTCTGAGCCTGAGTGCGAGCCGATCCCCAGGTCCTGCTACAGTGTTCTGGGTGATGTCAAGGATGCACCGGCGCACAGCTCCAGGTTCCAGGCTCCAGGGCCAGACAGATGTAAACACAGCCTGACCGCACAAGGAGGCGCAGTGCCAGCCTGCCCTCACCTTGCACATAAACAGCCAAGGAGGCCACACTGTGGGGCCAGGGGACAGACAGTGCTGAACTTGGCTGGAGGCAAGGGGGGAAGGGAAGAGGGGGAGGGTGGAGAGGTGGAGCAGGGAACAGGGAAAGAAAGAGCAAGAGACCATGAGGCAATGATTTTATGCTTGTTAGAGCAGTTCACATTTCTGAAAGAAAAAACAAACTGTGGCATCAAGGCTGACTTGCCTTAACACTATATATTCTATTGTTCTTATTATTTGCAGTTCCTAATTGCGGTTCATGCCACCAGCGGTGTGTGCATTCGGGTGGATCTGCTTAGATATTTTCTCCACCGCCCTGTCGTGACAGATGCGCTGGGCTCCTCAGTGCCTGTTTGATTTATGCGTCAGGACAAATATGGGTCAAAATGAAACATCCAGCACGGTGGCTTCTTCTTGCTTGTTCTTCTTTCTTCTTTTTCATTCCCTTTGCACTTTCTTCTTTTCAAAGCTCGGCTCAGCGGGACTGTGTGTCTCTGTTGCACCACAGCCAGGTTGTGTGTGTGAGTCTAAGTGTGTGTATGTGTACTTTTGTGTGATGAGACGTGACAAGCGCCTTCATCCTTCCCTCAGACGCCGCATTCCACAACGCTCCGCCACTCGCTCCGTGTGGCGCGCTTTTCATCTTTCCTCCACCCGTTCCTTCCTTCTTCTTCTTCTCCTCTTCTTCCCTCTACTTGCTCTTCTTCTCCTCGCTCTCACAGGTGGAAGAAAGGCGCATGGAGGAATGAAAGGGACAAGATTCTAATTAGAGAGGGAGGCTGAGACAAAAGCAGGGGGATAACGAAGGGAAGCAATGATAACACATGTAAAAGACAAAGCCTTAATCTTAGAGAGCGTTTGGAGGGATCTCTCATTTCTCTCCTTCTACAGTGAAGCGAGGCAGGGGGGTTGTGTGTATGGGAACACAAGGGGATAGGATAGGATGTGATTATGAGCAAGGAGCTGACAGACAGAGAGACTGGTGCATGTGTATGTGTGTGTCTCTATGTGTGTGTATCCCCACAGGGCCTTCGGCTCCCTCTGTTCATTGGGACCAACTTAAAAAAGACAGCCATGTGAAAACACGCAGTCAGTTGTACTTTTAGCATTGTTTACACATTTGGAGAAAAGTGCAACAAAGTACCAGTTTATTTAAGTAACTGCATCTTAATTCAACACGTGTGAAGAAGTTTTATGCACGAGTTAAGTTGCTCTGCTTTATCTGTGTTAGGGCTGTCAAAAAAAAGGGAAGCAAAGACATAATATCAAGTCCATTATACTGAAAATATTTTCACTGCTGCCTCTCTGCTTGGCCAGAATGAACGGCTGGCTGCTTCTGCAGCTCTCTCCATCCCTCCCTCCAGTTTTTCTTGCCTTGCATGTGGATTCTTTCTATTTACTTATTTGCGTCGCCTCTGAGCTTCTCTGACATGCTGCTGCACCTCCAGGGTGTTTGGGTGATGTGATAGGGCTCGGGGACTTTGGTTTCCTTGCCACTGCTGTGAAACTCCATTCAGATGATGAAACTGCGGTGCAGCTGTGTCTGCGGCTCACGGTGGGATTCTGGTGTCTTTGTGGCTCCGCACGAGGCTGAGGCGAATTCTCACTGATGAAAGAGCCTGCAAATGTGCCTCTTTAGCCCGAGCCCATACATCTTCTCACTGAGAAGCCATTGTGACTGTCATCTGCCTATGCATGTGTGCATGTGTGTGTGTATTTGGCTTTACCGGGCTAATAAGTCCACACCATTGTTTCATGAGCTTCTTTAACTGCCTCATACACACCGCTGTTGTCAGAGACACTGGAGTGAAGAAACAAGTTAGAGAGTTTGTCAAATTACGTTTCAGTGTATGTGGCACAAATAACAGATAGGTGTCAATTTTTTTTTTTTTTTGCACAAGTCTAACCATGAAGTTTGGATCCTGTGAGTCACAGGGAGCCTGAAAATAACAGCGAAAGATAACCTGGCAAAGCATATTTCCACAGAGTCTTCCCTGAGGTGATGCAAGACTTTAGACAAATGTCTTGTTTGTTCACCACTGAATGGCCATCTTTCAAGGGGTGGCATGCCAGCACAAACACACACACACACACACACACACACACACAGATATGCACACGGGAGCAGATCATTTTTCTCCCTCATGAAGTAGGTAGTGAGAATATTACAAACCAAAATCATAACGCATTGCCGTAGGCCAGAGGTCGGAAGAGGAGAGGGGAGGCAGCTGTGTAATTGAATTACTGTCTGACAGACAAGGGGACAGATAGATAGATAGATAGATAGATAGATAGATAGATAGATAGATAGATAGATAGATAGATAGATAGATAGATAG
>JBBMJY010000002.1:10113670-10175551 GCA_037833715.1 Toxotes lorentzi | reverse complement strand
TTTTAATAAAAGCATCGTTCATTTATATTTTTGGTCTGCCTCACTGAGGCTACAACTTCTGTTCTGGAGAGGTTCTCACTAAACGACAGCCTTCTGGTTACCCTATGGTAACCAGCTGAGCAATGAAAACACTGGTCATATCTTGCCTGATGTACCACAGTAACACACAGTGGAAAATGTGTGAATTAAAAAAAACAAAACAAAACAAAACAAAAAACTGTTAAAGAGCAAGAAACACAGCACCTGGTTCTCCAGTAGTGACAGTGAGGACATTGCTGGGTTTACTGGTGCCCAGACTGTTCTTGGCAAACATGCGGATGTTGTAAGTTGAGGGATTTATCTCTATTATTGTGGCCTCTGTCTGGTTGGGGCTGAAGTCTACAACTGTCTTTGTGAGATCCCATGAGGCTGCGGAGGAAAAAGAGATTTTACATAATAATAATATTAACAAATGCCAAAAAAAAAAGATGTAAGTTTAGCTTTCACAATTACACTGAGGTGCTGTACCAACAATTTAGTAACACCAATGATTTTTTTCTCTTACCGTTCACTGCTTTATACTCTAAGTAATAGCCTGTAATGGGGCTGTCACCCTCAAAGCCACGAGTCCAGAAAAGGGAAATTGTGTTGTCTGCGACCTCCTTTAATTCGACTACTGGGGGATCCGGGGGCACTATGAGACACACAGCAGAGACATTATGCAAAGAAATACACAGACTATTTTTAAACAGCTCAGATTAATTTTGTAAATTTGTACCCATTTCCTCAGCAGGAAGACAGACTGTGATGGTAACAATGTCATGTACAGAGAAATCCTGGAGCTGTGAATAATGGATCTAACGGTACACAAACAGCACCCATGTAAAATGAATTGAATTTTGATGTAATATCTCGAATGAAAAATATGTGAGTGACAGTAAAATCAATTTGAGCTTCTTGGCATTTTCTTGTCAGACAAAATTTTACTGTACCAAAAGATTTTCACTCAAAAAAAAAAAAAAAAAAAAGAAACACAAAGTACCTGAAGTGATACTTGTTTCACTTTGTGCCCAGACTGTGGCAGCAGTAACATCTTCCAGTGCTGAAGTTGTTTGAGCTTGGGACAAAGGCATTTTCCAGTCATCATTAATATATTTTAAAATATATATAAAAAAAACTGTCATCATAAAGAAAATGTTTGTGATGAAAATGTTTTATAACGAATATTTTCCAAAATGTCCAACTCAGTATCACGTACCAACTGAAGTGAAACTTGCAGTGTCTTCTCTCCATATTGTAGCAGCAGTGGAAGTAGACATCACAGTTGCGACTGTTGAAGTTGTAGGAACTTGAAACACAATAAAATTCATTAAATACCTTCATGTTAAACTGGCAATTCATCTTTTAGTCCCGTATTTATATTAACTCGTATTTCCTAGTTTACCCTCATCCAGAGTGGAGCAGAGAGGTGCAGATGACGCAGGTCCAATTCCTTCACTTGTTTTGGCCCGTACAAGCACATTGTAGTTGGTAGAAGGCTTCAGGTTGTTCAGGATGAGGGTCTCCACTTCCCGTCTGGCTCCCACACTCTGGTGCTGCCACATTTTAAACTGTCTGCCTGCAGGGTCATACTCTCTGTAGCTGACGCTGTAACTCCGCAGAACCCCGTTTCTGAGATCAGCCCTCGGAGGCTGGTCAAGAGAAAACAATTTTAGAGAAGTATAGTATTCAATCCTGTTTTTCCTTTCAGGTATTTGATTTATACATTTCATACATGAAAACACACTTTTTATGTGGTTCAAATGTGCCTGCAAATAAAGTTTCCAAATTGTGATTTTACCTTCCAAGTCACTTTAATACTGTGAGAAGTGAGGGCCTCCAGCTGCATATCCAGGGGTGGACCCTCTGGTGCTGCAGGGAAAACACATTTTAAAGGGACCATCCATTTAAATAAAAAAAAAAAAAAGACAATTACATTATTTCTAAAATGAGAAATATGGACTGATTTTACCTGCTTCTTTTGTTGTGACTGTTAGGACGTTGCTGGCCTCGCTCATGCCCACGCTGTTGACGATAAACATACGGAGGTTGTAGGGCTTGGCCGGACGCAAGTCCACCAAAGTCACCTGAGTCAGTTCAGGATTTCTGACTTCGGTTCTTACTGCGCTATCCCACAACGCTGTGCCACAGGAATTCATATATAAGATCCTTAACACGTACTCCAAAGTATATTTCTAAGGATATAATGAGCTGCATAGAATCCAAATTGTATTAAGATTATTTGGACAGTTTTCTGGAGCTTACACTGTTTGTTTTTTAGATCAATCACGTAGGATGTGATGGGCTTGCCACCATCAAACGCAGGCGTCCAGCTAACAGTGACAGTTCTTTCCTTCACCTCTCTTGTCTCGATCCTCACAGGATTGGGGCGTACTGAGGAGAAAATAAAAAAACACATACAGTGCTATATAGTGCTTAAAGAATTTGTTGATTAATCAACTGACAGACAAAAACTGAAACTTGCAAACAATTTCATCGTTGAAGTCACTTCTCAAGTCAATTTTGCCAAACGTGCTTGTTCCAGCTTCTTGAAACGGGAGAATTATCTGACTTTGCCTTTGTCTCTGACAAATGTGAACTGTGAAGGACATTCTTCATGTTTCAACAAGCAGGGAGTCACCAGGGAATTCCAGTAACTAAACTTTTACATCACAAATGTACTTTTCCCCCTCCACCTCAGAGATTATAATTTATCCCTGTGGGTCTCACCTGCCACTACCATCAGGGTCAGGTGGTGTTTGTAATCATTGAACAAGCCTGGTATTTCCACACGACAGCCATACGTCCCTGAGTCGCTCTCCTCCACCTGCCTGATGGTCAGCGACACGTCGCCCTCCTTGAGATTACCCAGGAGCAGGTAGCGCTCTGACAGTCTGCTGTTCACCGATAACCCATCAGACCTGATCACCTCCTTGGCACAGCCACGGCTGGGGAGGGTTCCTCTGCCCCAGCATGAGGGAAGCCCACCATAGTACTGAGCATCATATTTGCATGTCAAAGTAACATCTGTTCCCACTGAGGTTATGATGCTCTGTGCAGACACACAACCTGAAAAACAGCAGAAAGCCCCATTGGCCATGAACGATATTTGGTCAGTACATTAAATAAAAATTTCATTGTTATAATAATTTAATCACCATTAAATGAAAATCCAAATCATCCACATGACTGTCTTACCTCGGAGCAGACAAAGGAGAAGACTGCAGCACAAAGGAAGGAGTCTGAAGGCCGAAATGATCATTTTCCAAATCTGAACCAGTCAAAGGATTTGTTCACCTGCTGAAAACAACACTGAACCAAACCTCAGTGTGGTTTTGGATTTGAAATCCTTCCAAATCACATGATGCTGTCCTTGATATGCTCACACAAACAACTTGTGCTGGCAGAAGAGGAATGTCGAGAAGGGGCTGTTTCCTTTTTTGTGGTTTTAGTTCCTTAACCTAGAAATGGAACAGTGTTTCATTCTGATGATTAGACAAAGACTAAACCAGGGTTATCAACACGCTGTGTTCACTCCTGCTGTTTGTTTTCTATCCTTGTAATGGTAGAAGAGACAGAAACGCATTGTTGAAGTTTTAACCATTCAAACTCTTAACTTCTCCCTTGGTTGTAGGAGCCTAACAGAGAAAATTTGCATCCACAGAAAATAATTTCTTCCAGTAGGAAAAAAAAGAAAGGATGAAGACTGTAGATAATGTAACTGTTAACTCTGATTGTCAGTATGTGAGCACAGACACAAGGTGGTTTTAGATATACCCTACACCTTCTTTATAACACTGATGAAAATACAAAGTCTGGTTTACTCAAGGGTCATTGACTTTTTCTGTGTTTCTCAGACTGCTGAGTAAACACTTGAACCTGCTGGATGTGTAGTAACCCAGCACAGGACTTCCTTGTGATCATTCCCAAAAACACACTCAGCACAACAAACTCCACCAACGTTTCAAAAAATTGAAAGCTGCAGATTTACTGATTATTATAATGAAAGCAGGCAAAAGCTTATTTTTCTTCTGGTTTCCTTCAGTAATTGCAGAAGAAATCTTAACAGAATTAATACTATGACGCCTTTTGAGTTTAGCTCCCCATCAAACACAAATCCAAACATACTGAACTATATACTTATTTGTTTCATGTCATTCACACAGTAAAGCTCTGGGAAAGCATCACCCCTACATGGGTGGCCAACAAGTTGTCACATTTTACAGTTTTCCCACACCAGTCATACAATTGTGAAATTCCTGTTAACAGTCAGTTCTATTCTGAACATTTCCCTCACGGATTCAGATAAGACACCTTCACTTCTCATTTCTTCGGTTTTGAGTACACTGATACACTAAATCGTAGAAAACAAGAACAAAATCAGTATTTGAATCGGCCCTTTCCATTGTAAAGATCCACGTGTAAAAAGGAACTGAAACATAAACGGAGAAAGAGCAACTTTCTTTGATCAAAATGTGAGAATTTGGAGTGATATTCAGTAAAACAAAGTTTTACAGTGTCTCCGAAAGCAAGCTTATCATAAAATAAAGGTTCAGAAGGTTAAAATGTCATGACAGACTCTTCTTTACAAAGTTCCTCAAAGAAATTACTCAGACTCTCAGAGTTGGTTTTGTAATGCTGTCACTGTCACTGACTAATCTTTTGGCAGGAATCTCCCCCTTGGTTTAAAAAAAAAAAAAGAAACGTGTGATATTCTGAGTCTAAAGAAGCAACAACATCACCAGACAATGTGATGGTTGTGGATGTGAATGATTCTCAATAAAACCATCATCCAATTTGATCTGTATTCCTAGGAAAGAAAGAAGAATGACTTCCTCCTTTGAATGTGTTAAATGAATCTGAATGGCATATGAATCACAAAGCATAGTCCCTGCCACACTGTAGGAAAATAAAGATGAGGATTATGATTATGGCACAGAAGAAAATAGCTCCCATCCTTCCAAGGAAGGGAGGAAGGCTTTGAATTTTTCCTGTAATGAATATGAACCTCATCGTGCGGAGGGACTGGGCCAATCATAATTGGTACATAGTTTTAAATATACATTGAAACAAGTTAAGACAACTGAAATTATCTTATTTTATAGTCTCTATCTCTCTCCTACACTTACACAAAATCACAAAATTGATTGGCTGGAATAGTGTTGGTAGTCTGGTAGATCAGTAGTCTTTCTCCAGAATCTCTTATTCCATCTTTAATACCAAAACATTACTTTAGGTTTCAGTTATACTCACCAAGAGTAAATTAGCACCTGCTTTTTAAAAAGTCTGTAATATGAATGAATGTATAAATGATATACATGATATTTAATTTTCACAAAACATACACTGTACCAGAGTTGTGACACTTCTAATTCTAAATAATTTTGTGAATTTGGAAAAAAAAAACTCTCTCTCATGCAGAGAGACAGACCTTAGTGATATTGTCATTGAAAGACAAACAGAGCTGTAATTAATAAATCCTATGTGACACTAAAACAAAATAAGTCTGTAACTGTATACTGTAAAATCATCTTATATTCAAGTCTTAATACTGTGATTGCCAAGACGGAGACATTAATTGTTCCAAAATCATCATCAGTATCAATTCTCTTCTGAGAGGCTAAAACTCCATATTTAAGTTTCTTAAGTGAAGCTTGTAGAGATTTGTCCCCAGAATCTCAAGTAGTCCTGACCGTGTCAAAAAAATAAAAGTATTTCTCAACCTCATTACTATCTGAAAATTAAACTGCTAAACTGCAACTAACAATTAGTACTGAGATAAGATGTATAGAAATAAGTAGCTAAATCTAGTCAATCCGTTATTCCTCATTACTCACATTAAAAATACGACTGAGCCACAGTTGCTTTTTTACTGTCATAAGTTGACACTGAGGAAAATCACCAGGTTTACCACAAATGTAGAAAAGAAAACAGAACATTCACTCAAGGGCCATGGACTTATGTGTTTTTTCGACTGCTGAGCAAACACTTTGGCCTGCTCACACCACCCAGCTCACAGCTTCCTCTTTGATCATGCCTTAAAGACCTGTGGTTGGTACAACTATTACAATAAATAAAAAATGCAAGTACATAAATATTTTGATTTCTATACTACACATATTTGTATTTTTCTTCTTAAAGTTTTATTAACTCAAGTATTGGCTGAAAAAGACCATGACATCTGTTAAATGTGGTTAGGCACCAAATCCAAGGTCAGTTATACTGAGGTAGAGTTACATATATTTGTTTAATTTAGCTCATAAAAGGTCAATGTCATGTAGAGTGTATCATAGAGCAAAAACAACTTTTAAAAGCCTGTAGTTGTTGACATGTTTCAGCTGTTTCTCTCTCATCAGTCATGAAATGTGAAGCTTCTGGTCCAGAGAAGACGTCTTCGCCTATGATTTCTTAAATTTTACATTGCTGCACTAATCCATGGAAAAAAAATACACACACCTGAAACAAGAACAAGATCAGTGTTGCGAGTGAGTCCACACAATGAGAGGAGGTGGAACAGAAACAGAGAACCGGCTCATTGTTTCATAGTTAAATAGAGCTATGCCATCAGACCAGACAATTTTACTGTAAATCTGACAGGAGTTTTGTGAAAATGTTATTTATATGGACATAAATATGTCTAAAAAGTATTTTTGTTTAACTTAATCTTTATTTAGGATAGTTTTTCAATATACAGTTAAAATGCTACATCAATCTTTCTTCAAAACAAATAGAATAGTAAAACACATTTCCCCCATACTCCCATTACCCTCCTTCTCCATCCCATTTTTCCCAACCAAACTGTGTTTTTCATATTGATGCATATTCAGTACAGAATCCTCTCCTCTAATATTTTAATAGTAATGCATGAAGTCCAGCAGGTGGCATTGTGTCCACAAGTATAAGTCGACCACAAGCTTTTAAGGGCCGTGAGATCAAATTTGCCACGAAACACAGAGAGACAGAAAACAAAAGCAAATGAATTAATCTGCAAGATATTTTCACATCTCCTGTTGCATATGTACCCTTTTCACTGCAATCTGAGAATAGAGGGAGCCTGTAAGCTGCTTTACTGGGGAAAAAGACAATCTTCATTATGTTACTGATTAACAAATAAGAGATCAAAAGGTTTCTCTCTAGAGCTGAGGAGATGGAAAGCGTCAGCACACAGCAAGCAGGCACTTCTTCAGTCAGACGTTCCTTGTAGAGATCTGTAAACTCCTTTGTTCATGTATTGCTGGCCATCACTTTGGGACACTTTCATAAATGTTCTCAGCAGGTGAGGTGTCAACATGCAGAAGGTGCCCCCCCGACTGAAACGATCCACCTAGTGGGAAGAAATGCAAACATTTAATGATAGTCTCAGCCTGAAGAAGGAGGCCCCACTGTCAGTGACTTCAACTTCTCAATAGGCGCCCACTTTGAATGTATTAAATTAATCTGAATGGCACATGAGTCACAAACTATAGTCCATTCCACACTTACGGAAAATAAAGACAAGGATTATGATTATGGTGGAGAATAAAATAGCTCCCATCCTGGCAATGTTCTCCACTCTCAGGAGGGCTTTGAATATTTCCTGCAACGAAAAGGAACCTTATCATGAACGACTGGGTCAATTATATTTAGCACACAGTCTTAAATATGAGAGTGAATACACAGTACAAAGAAAAATATACTTTATGTTTAAAACTGTAATATAGCTTTGTACTTTCTGTTTCTCATTTCCAATCTTAACCCACACCCACACATGTACAAAATTAAGCTGAATTCTTATATTTCATATTAATAAAGATAAGATGGGAAAGCCGCAAACTTCAATGACATTTCTGGTTATGAATCAAATTTCACAACAAGAATCTTTGGACAAAATGTTCCTGAAGAAGGCCAGATGTGATGATACATTGGTTAGAAATAAATAGGCCCTGTGACTTAAAAAACATATTTATCTGTGTGTATAAATATATGTATAATATATATACACACACAAACATACACATTTTTTTAAAAATAGAACAGTATCAGACCTTAGTTCTTCCACAATAAATAATGTCCACTTTTGGGTCACCAACTTCCACATTTTCAGGTACAGATGTTGTCGATATTTCTGTTAGGAGTAGAAACCAGATCAAATCAGTCACTACCATGCATGACGAGAAGTTCCTGCCTAAAATGAAATGTCGTGATCTACATTATGTTTTATCCCTGAATATAAAAAAGTGCCAATAAACTACCTAATGACATTTAGTTTTGCAAAAAAGAGAGACATATGAGATCAACAAAACCTCCCACTTTTTTTTATTTATTCACACCTGGGTGCTCAGTATGTCTCGCATCAGCAGCCACTGTCAACTCCTGGGTAACGGGTTGTTCCACAGGAGCTGGGGGGAAAAAAACACAACACCTTAAAGCTCAACTGAAAAACACCACAGACTTCATGATCACCCTCAACAGTTTGCATGAGCATTACCTTCCTCCATGACCAGGTGTATGTTGACTTTATAGTCATTGAAAATCCCAGGAATCTCAACCCTGCAGCCGTACACACCAGCATCACCCCACTGAGCGTTCAGGATGGTCAGGGACACATCTCCTTCTTTCACCCTGCCCAGTAGCTGGTACCTGGACGACTGCCTGAACTGTACAGCCCCATCCTGGGAGGAGAGGATCGTACTAGAGCACTTGAACATGGGCACCTTCTCTTGTCCCCAGCAGAAACTAAGCACACCTTGGGTTTGGGTGTCATACTCACAGGGCAAGGTGACATTGTGCCCAATGAGGCCAATAACATCACTGAAGGTGCCTGTGGAGAACAACGATTGATCAAACTGGATGATTCGATTGAAGTTTCAGATGTAATTCTGAAAAGCCTACGATGGCACCCACACACACCCCTCCACCCACAAGCACACTACAAATACCCTTAAAACAAAAAAGCACAGAATATTGACTTACCTTGGGTCAAGATGGAGAGGAAAAAAAAACAAAGACCACGCATGTGTGTAGGCTATTGTATAACGATGTCCTGAAGTGAGGATGAAATGAATTTCTCCCCCCACACACACTCCCGGAGGATGGTATCGCAAACTGACGTTTCAACTACCCTTTTTTGAAAATCAGGAAGGAAATCATTGCAAGTCTGTTGCAGTGATATTTTTTTTTTTTTTTGGAGCTATAAAAATGTGCTGTTAAAAGCCACATCTGAGTTTAATCACCACCATTTTTAACATCAGCCGTCATCTGTAAGAAAAACGAAAATATTGTACTGAACAAAGAATACACCGATCAGCGACAGCAATAAAACCAGTTACCTGTTTTAATGCTGACTGGGGTATTTACACAGTGTATATAAACAGCAGACATGACACAAATTAAAGGAAAAAAACCAACATTAAATGTCTTAGTAAGGTGTTTGGCATTTAAGCATTGACTTAAGTCTCTAGAACTCTAGTGGAGGGACGAACACCATTCTCGCATATATTTATATATATGGCGTATACACACCAGCAACACCATCTAGTCCCACATATATTCATTTTCAGTATATGGGAAGTGGAAGAGAGAACTTAAACATAAACAGGAAATATCTGACACAAGCCGTTCTCAAGAAGTCAAGTTTTGTTTTTTGGGTTTTTTTTTTTTTTTTAATGTTTACAGCTTCTATGGTCTCTGCCTGGAAAAAAAAGAGCAAAATCAATTATATCACTCTGGGCGTTTGAATTCCTTCACACTGCTCACACACTGAGAAATTTTTGGATCAGAGTCCCCAGTTTTCCACTGGGATCATTAGAGCTTCTTCTTATCTTCAGCAGTAATAGTGGTAACTGGAGTACCAGCAATATAATAGTGGAAACACATTGGAGGATATTGCTGTCATTTAACTGTGATGAGTTGCTCTGAAGACATTTCTCTCTGCTGTCCTTGCAAAGGATACATTTCCTCTGTATGTCCCTGAGATGGTTCTCATACAATCCCTGTAAAATGCATTGTAGTCACTAAGTGCAGCAGTTTTATCTCCTATCAACACTTTTCACTTTAGTTTAACGGATCAAAATGCTTCAACATCATCCTACCAAACCCAGTCTGACGTCCGACCTCACGTTCCCTTTTAATCCAGTGTTTATGATAAGTTGACTGTATCCATTTGCTGTCCTTTAAGAGTGAAAACAATACCTTTCTCAAAATCCTACCAGCTTTTAGAGACTCCTTCTCCTCAGAGTGACTCATAAACTTGAACTGTTTTTACGTCCCTATGAGACTATGACACAGAGACTATGACACAGAGAGGATTCAAGAATCAAGGACATAACACAATACATGTAAAACAGTCCCAAAAAAAGAGTTTATGAATCAAGTTTTTGTTATAAAATGTTTTTAATGCTAGTATTAATATTTTACATGTTCAATTTTGTGTAACATTACAACTATTTGTGATTTTTTGATATATATACTGTACTACTATATTTACTGTATTATCGTCTCTGTATGTGCACTGTATTGAAGTGTTTTTGATTAACATTTCATGAGGGTGTGGTGACCATTTTTAAATATACTGACCTGAAAAAAATCAGGTCAGTAGCAGCCCTGTCTCCTAAAAATTACTTTTATATGTAACTACACTGCAGCAGGAAATACAGATTGTAGAAAAAATTAATGCAATCTGATTACATGTAGTAGGGTATTAGGGGTATGTTGTCAAACTTAGCATTTGACAAGACACAAATACCTTGACAGTAAAATGTTCACAGACACGTTCATTTGTTTTCTGCCAAAATATCTGATCTTGCAGCGCAGTATCCACTTTATACAGAGTACAGCATTATTAAACCTTTCACGGTTATAGGTTGTAGACTGAGCTGTGGTTTGACACAGAAAAAGATCAGAGTGCCTTCAAACATCTGTTTATTTATATTTAACCTGAGCCACAATCTGGGAGTCTGACCTTATTACAGCAGTGCAAAGCTCAATGGATTTTGGTGGATTTGTCTTTTAAACTAGTGGATTAAAGTTAAAGTTATTTCCTTTTTCGTTGTTGTTTCTGAAATATTTTGGGCAGCATTGATTTTTTACTCTAAGGTAAAATTGTAAGGAACACATTTCAGTGGTTGACATCAAGGACTGCAGTGAGAGTGTTCATGTAGATGTGCCAACATAACGTTTATGTTTCAAGGTCACTGCAATATGACCATTAGTAATGGAAAGGAAGAGTCAGTGTGTGTATGAGGACGGCAGCCTAAGGAAAATATTCTGTCTTTACCCGTCTTTGTCTGCCCTCCGCTCACCTCTGACAGGTGGTTTCCACCTCCACTTGTCAACGCTGTCAGCCACCAGTGAGCTACTATGGTGCTCCATAGATCACTGTCCTCCCACGATTGTGTCCTGTGTTTTGTCATTTCTCTCAGCTGTGAATCAGCTCTCCGATTCTTCAAAACCTTTCTACTGATGTCTGTCTGTACTCTTTCTTCATCGTGGGGAAACAGTAGTAGACTGAGGGTACTAAGTCAGGTCAAATCAGACCAAGGACCTCCTTGGGTGATAAACCGTTGAAACCGAGTTAGAGGATGATTTCATGAAGGCCAATGTTGTCCATTTTCTCAGACTGACTTGCAAATTTTAACTAGCCAGAACAGAAATACCATGAAAGTTTTTAACTTCAAACTTTCTCCATAATCATCAAGAGTTGAACTGCACGTGTGTGTAACAAGAGATGAATAACTCATCTCCTTCCACCGTAGGCCAAAAATGCATCAGTCACTCCTCGGACTGTAATTGCTTTTAAATATCATGAAAATGAACAATAGGCACTATAAGACCACTGCTGGTCTCAGGCCAAAGCACCAGCACTGGCAAATCTATGACTGGTTGACTTTTGCTGATGTCTGATAAAATAGAAAGCAGAAGTGAGGCAACGGAGGTCTGTCTGTGTCATTTTTAGAAGTTGTGAAGGAGGTTGGTTGCTGCTTTCTTGCAAGCTTCAGTTCTTGAAACATGAACTAAAGCGCAGCGAAGCTGATCTTGATTTTGTCTCCCTGAAATGTTAAATAAGCAAAGAATGATGGGCACATTAAAACAAAAAATACATCAGCTTCATTCTTTGTCAATTTGTGGTTTCCCAAGGTGATCCATCACAACAGGTGGACAAGAGAAAGTATTGATTTGCAATATTGCTGACACTAGAGGATCCATCGTCACCTTTGGAGCAAACATGCTGAGCTGACAAACAGCTCCTTGGTCCATCAGATGACCTATACTCACTAAACGTGTTTGCCTGATGCGAACCATCTGCTCGAGGAATTATGGGACAACAGCAGTCTTGAAGATGCTTCAGTCAGTGCGCTCCCACTAAAACATATTTACCACTCCACCTATGAAGGTAACTTATACAGACTTTAAAAGGGATAAAGTGGTTTTATGTGCTTCTTTAGGTATGTGTGCGACCGCACAACCTACGTGCATACAAGGTCACTGTCAAATGAACATCACTAATGGAAAAGAGCATACTGCATATGAGACCTAAGTTAAATATTTTGACTTTAAACAATGGAAAGAGATAGTTTGCACTGCAAAATCCGGTGAAGTGCTGCAAGAGTCGTGTCCCTGTGTGAAAATTATTTATTCATTTATTCAACACTTGATGCCCCGATGAAGACCTCGTGGTGGCAGTGCTGAACAAATATTTTGGTTTGACAGTTTTTATGTGCCCTCTGCAGACCTCTGATGACAGCTTGTTTTTGCCTCCTCCTTGCCAACCCTCTTAGTCAGATAAGGTAAAAAAGACCACAAAGACCACCACCGAGCTCCTAGAGTAAATATTACCGCACTAACCTTTGCGGTCATTTTCGTGACATTGAGCTGAGGCCCTTCTGAACAATTTACGTCTCAGCCTTCTTAAGAGGGATTTATAGTTGTGCATTAAGATGGTTACAGCATATGTTTGGAGCCTACACAGAGTATCAAAGTCCACACAGGGTGCAAGTCAGGACAGATGGATGGGTCAACAAAACATCTGACTGTAAAACGCCAGATGTTGCCGTAACCTTAACCATGTGTTTATTACTGTAACAAAGATGATGAAGTTACCCTAACCAAAGCCATGATCTTTACCTAAACCCTAACAGAAGATGTTTTTGTGCCTAAACCTGAACCAAAGAATAACCATGGCTTTTTTTCAGCAGTGACATGTAACAGCACTGACAAATGATGTCGTCCTGTCAATAGTAGTAGTAACTATAAACAGGAGATACAGCCACTACAGATATACCACATGGACACAGCAAGAACTCTGTTTGTCTAACACAGGAAACTTGAGTCTTCCCCTACACATTTCTGAAGCCACTGAATATTGTTGACATGAAGAGTCAGTAGTCTTCTCCTGACACTAACACTCACATATCAAAGTCATCTCCACTGCAAAACTTCTGTTCACCACAACCCCCATTTACCATCATAATGAACTGAACAACATAATTATGGCAACTGCACAGAATGGCCTCATATTCAGTAATGACTAATGAGCCAACACAAACATTCCTGTCGTTGCTTGGATCACAATGTGAACGAAATAATGCAAACACAGTTACTTTCAGGGTACAATTAAAGCACAGTAAAGCCTATCAACTTGTGAACAATAAATCAAAACCACCGTCATAGGTCTCTACAGCAGGACTCCCATTAACGCCTTGCATCAATACAGCTTTAAAGCTTGCAAAATCTTTCTATGAACTCATAAAATCACTTGGAGAAAATGGGCTTTGAACTGAAGTATTTCTAATCTTGTAATACTCTTGGTTTCGTCACTTGTCTCAACCATGAATGAGACTCAGTCCAGAAATTTTCTTCACTAACAAGAGATGATTGCAGAGTTTTTATGGGCCTTGTGTGGAAGAATCAAGTGAGAATAAATAGTGTATAAATGGAATATAGAGTATGTTTCTGCCCACTCTCTGTCAGTCTCTCCATCCATTTATTTCTTATTTCTTGTAAATAAAATAGAAAATACATGCAAATGCTCTACTCGCCTTGCATATATTTGTGTGTGTCACGCAATTCATGCATGATGGATTTTTGGCTGCCAGTCCCGGCAACTGTGGGGCCCCGGCCCTTTCCCCACTTCTTACTTCCCACCCTCGTCCCTCCTGGGAGCGTGTCTCAATGTACCCCCTCCTCTCTCCTATTAATATCCCACTAGGGAGAGCAGAGCTCATGGGGAGTTTGGGAGCGGAAACGCCTCCAAGCAGTCCTGGAAGACATAGAGCTGGATGAGGGCAGTGAACAGAAAGAGAGGAGAGAACTTCAATCTGAACGTGTGGAAGAGGATTAGTAAGCGTGAGCAAGAAGAGGAAATAGAATAGAAGTGAGAGAAAAGAAGAGATTAAGTAAGAATAAGCAGCGAGAGTAGAGAAGTTGGCACAGGACAGGATGTAGAGATCTGCTCTAGATATAAATACACCTCACACTCTCCAGTATAGTTGCCTTAAAGATTTTTAGTAAAAGAAGAAGTATTCATGTTGTCTTCTTTTGAGGGAAGCAGAGTTAATCAATGTAATTTTACTCTGAACATTCCCAGTGTTCATAGTCTCCCCTTTTTTCCTCCCGCTCCCAGTGTGTTGGGACACTGCCATGAGTCCTGTCACTGTCACTGCAGCATTGTAATAGGAGCTGCAGTTGCAAGAGTCTTTTTCCCACACATCTTTTCTGAATCAATAACTTACCACTTGACAATGATCATGGTCATCTGTGCTGCAATACTTTAGAGCAGACTTTGGTCTAAAAATGGGCATGGGAGAGGTAGGATGCTGAGACTGTGCTTCCATGTCTACACGGAGTGAGGAGGAGAGGCACTGCTGGACATGAAGCTACTTAACCAACAGCATTCTCATGAGTTCAGTCTTCTTCGGCACAATCGAAGGGGAAAAATGTGCAAACACAAACATGCCCTTAAAGGAAAGATGATTAGGGATGTCCAGAAGAGAAGAAGCTCTCCTGACCCTAGGCTGATCCAGATCCAACTCTTTCCCCCCGCTGGGAAACAAAGTCCTCTTTTCATTTCTCACATGGCCCAGCCACCCCTGCTACTAACACAGGACAGAGAGATGCTGAGAAAACCATGCGAGGACATGAGCAGGGGACCAGTATGGGAAAGATTATCCTGAAGACAAGTCCCCTAGTGGAAGTCATTTGAAATTCTTGGGTTTTTTTTTTTTTTGTTTTGGTTTTTTTAGTTTTTACAGGTTTGGGATAGTTGAGCATACAAACCTTGTCTTTATAGGATATGTGGTTCTGTGCTCCACAACACAAGTTAACGGAAAGCTCAAAACAGGGATTCAAATTCACACAATCAGGGGCAAAGAAGTTAAGGTTAAGGTTAGAAGTTTAAGACCTCCTGTTGGCTAAACCCCTGCAGCTTTTATCAGTGTTTTTTTCCTGTCAGTGCGTCTGAGCAGCCAGAGCCTGACTCAGCCACAATACTGTGCATCAACTCAAGGCCACGAGTCCTCAGCGCTAAACACAGCAAGAGTCAAAGGTTCATGAGAACATTTGGGTTCTATCTGTGTGTTCACACACAGACACACACAAATGCATACATCCATGCTGTTGGGGTGCATACTGTGCATACTTAAAAGTTATTTAATAAGGACCACAACGTGAAAATATAAACATCCTAGTCTGATGCATAGTGCTGTCAAAAAGCTAAAGAAGATCATTTCCATCCCCAGTCACGGACCAAGTGACTCACAGTGCATCTCACATAAAACAGGGAATAATAATAATATGACACAAAGGTTCAGAGGCATACAAAGGCAGCTGTAAACATCTGTTAGCTACTTTTTGGTACGCTTGCTAGCTCATCTTAAGGCAATAAAGAAGTGCATAGTACAGCTGTTCTTGAAAATTAAATAAAACTCTAGAAAAATGTCATGAATTTGTCGATCTACAGCATTTATCGATTTTCCTTTGTGCTTTAAATCTAGCCAACGTGTTCCCACGAGATTTCGTAACTGGTGGCAGACAGAAAAGCATAAGGAAGGCGAGGCTTAATAGGAACCAAATCGAAACACTGATGGCATCATTATTCTATAGCCATTACACTGTGCATCAATATTTACTTCATAATAAGTCAAAGCAAATAACTTGTCTAATGCCACTTCCATCTCTAGCGTAGCGCTAGCTTGGCTACCCCTGTCTGTCACATGATCCTCACTTTGCAAGTCGTCTCTCAAGAGTTTCTCATGACATGATTTCTACATCATGGCATCAAGCATGCACAAAAAATAATGACTTTTTTTTTATCAAAGATATAGACTGTTCAGTCAGTTCTGTCCCGTTTAATATTCACACACAAGTGAAGAACATAAACACCCAACCACTGTCCAGAAAACAACAGACCAGTCTATAGATGCGAGACTGAGAAAAAGCAGTCAGGCAGTCATTCAGTACAGGTCCTTCGTTGTCATGGTAACAGTGATATTTATGCAGTCAAAGCTGTGTAACGGTCACAGTTTCTTTAAGGTTAGGCACAAAAACTACTTGGTTAGGTCTAGGAAAAGATATTGGTTAGGGTGAAAACAAGTGCTTCCTTGATGTTAGAGGACCCTCATCGTCATGGTTACAATAACAAACATGCTCTTAAGGTTGTGGAAGGGTCATGGATAAAATAAACAAGGCTTACTATCCGTTTCACACAGGAAATTAACAGCGGCCCCCCCTGTGTGAAAGTCCTGTGTTCTGTGGACTCCATCCATCGACACCAACATCCTCCTGACACAAACTTAGGGTTTGTGTCCATTTCTCCCGTCATAGTTACTATGACCACTAGAGGTCACCTAACAATAAAATGTAGCTATGGGTCGTAATCGTACACAGGTGACCTATGGGCTCGTTTTTGTTTGTTTTTTTTACAAGAGGACAGTGTCAGTTAAACACAGAGGTATATGTTGATTTATTCCAACTCCTTTCAAGTCAGACATGGATAGAAAGCTACTGCAAATACCTGCCTGGAGCATCAAGCAGCAGGACTCTTTAGAACCGGATACACTTTACTGCCACATGCTGTTAAAGGTTAAATCCAGTCTCATCTGAAAAGATATTTAAACGTAAAGTGATGCTATTGTAGTATTTTTTTTACTCCAGAGAAAACACTGGGATGAATGACATCTCACAGGGATTGCCTCTCAAACACTGCCACTGTTTAAGGTTATGTCACTTCTCACATCACAGCTGGTGTCCCTGCCGCATTGGAGTCAGGGTCTGCGAAGGAAGCTGTACTTAGAGCAATTTACCTACTCGAGGCATTTCAAGAATTTTCACACACATTGCGCACACACATTTCTTCTTCCTCTTGTCTACAAAGTACATCATCCATCTTAAGGCAATGATCCCTGTTTATTGGATTCATATGGGGAACCTAAACAAAGACGGGAAGGAAACACACTGTCCGCAATGGGCCGACACAATGGGGAGCTGAAGAGGGGGCACCAAGTCAGTGGGAAAAAATTCACCTGAGAGGGCAGATGTGACATTCCAGGGGTCAACGGACTTTCTGCCACATTTAGAATAGATGTAAAGACATTTATTACATTTCAATAAAGTGCCTGAAGTACCGGTTTTAAGTTTTTGTTACAAACTGAGTCTTATTTATCATTAGCATTTTACTCACCAATTCCTTTTGGGGACAAACATTTACAACATGGTGTCTGTTAAGGAAAGAAAAACAAGTGGTCAGATCACCAAACACATTTAAAAAAAAAAATATCCCAGCTTATTGCAGTTATATAAGCCACTTATTTGCAAGTGAAAAGAGACATGAACACATCCAAAATGTCCATTAATATGATTCACTGCATCATAAAACTGCGTGCAGCTACAGCAAGTATGGTACTGTGGGTCAATCAGAAAGCAAGAGCTAATGTACATGTAACATGGACAGCATGAGAAATAATTTGATCTTTAATCATTTTTGAGGTTAAGGGTTCATACTTGACCTCTGAAAGAGCAGCTGATGAAACAATATTATCTAAAAGTACATTTAAGACCTGTTCTGGAGCTTTTAGTAATATCATCAAATTGGCGACATGGACATTAACATAAACCAGAAGCCCTTGAAGTGTTAGAATATCTACATTTCTATGAAAACTACATGTACTCATGAAGATCATGGGATTTGATGCTTCTAAATGGTCCTTGAGTTGAGACTGGGTTTTTTTTTTTTTTGAGAATTTATCTTTTTGTTCAAATTACTTAGATAAAAATGATTTTGTTTGCTCTGTTGAACAAAGCTTCTGTAGCTGTAGTGACCCCCCATCTCAACAATGAAGTTTGGGAGTAAATCAAAACAAATCGGAATGTTACGCGTAAAAAAAAAAAGGGTATTTTTAAAAAATGACTTTATATGGTAATGTTTTTGTTATTTACATTAAAAATAGCATCCTACGCCTATTTTATTTGTTGCAGACATCTCTGCATCTCTGTACAAGACTTAAAATAGTTCTAAAAATACATTTAGTGATACAAAATGATTTAATACTTGTCTTTCAGCCAAGAGTAAAGGCTACTTTGGTGAGACTTTCTAACAAACCATCTGTGCATGGTGGGTCTCTTTCTCCTTCTCTCTCACTCTCTCTCTCTTTCTCTCCCCCCTCCTCCTCGCTGTCTGGTTCATGGGTTTCTAGTAAAGTCTATCAGCCCGAACCCAGACATGAATGTGACCAATCAGTGAAATTACTCCCCAGCTTACGCAATCGACCTCTCATCTCCGCTGCATTATGCTGCACCCTGTAGATAGGGCAAAAACATGGAGGCACTTCTTTACAATCACCCTGCGATCTCCTTGGAGACACTGTAGCTGCAACTGTGCAGCTCACTTGGCCGGGGGTCTGGTAGGACCGCCTGAGTTTCTCACAGACGCCTGTGGCATTTCAATTAAGCAAAGACAAATACTTCCACTCTAAACACAATGGCAACTTAAAGAAAGAACAAAAATTTAAAATACGCTTCCTGTTCGAAACCAAGATGTTTTTTTTTTTTTTTTTTTAACTGACACAAATGGATATGTAAAATTTAAGTGATATATCCCTGTCATGTGTGGCATCTAGGTTCACTCCACACACTCTGTTTATGGCTTCAGATATTAAAAAGTCATTACAAGAGAAGAGATTTGGACAAATTACTGGCTGTTCCCTCGACAACAATTTAATTTGTCTTACAAGCACGAAATCCCCAGAGATATAAACATCTTGCGCTCCCAATTTCTTACATCTGTCGAAACTACACTTTGCTATGTTTTTTTTTCACCTCCTTCCTCATAATAAACACTGCTGCCAATAGGAGCAGAGAGGGAGCGCCTGTGAATGAAGGATGATATTGTACGAGCTTCCATTGTATCGCTGTTTATTCTGGCTCAGGTCGGTGGATTTCAAAAGAGCAGTGTTTATACTGAGAGGCTGCAGTAAGTCTTGTCTGTGACTCATCAATAGGGCCTATAAACACAGGTCTTATGGTTGCACGGAGTGGAGATTCGGCTTTGGGGGCGAAGCTCATGAAATGTTCCCATGAATAAAAGACTGTTCAAAATACACCTTTTCATCACAGTTATTGTGTTATTGACAGTTTTGTTACCAGAAAGCTTGATAAAGCGAGAAAAACCGGTGCTGATATTTATATATATTCATATAACCACCTCTGTGATCTTTTTTTTTTTTTTGCCTTTTATTGTGGTGGAAAATGATATAGCACTAGACATGAGTTGTATTAAACATCAATAAATCATGCGGGGAAATGGGGTGTTTGAAGAGAGTGAAAAGCATTATGTTTACTGTAAATGGGGGAAAAAAAAAAAAGAAAAGAAAAAGTTAGTTTTAGTAGAGAGTTGCAGCAGGACAAAATGAGCCACACTCTGATAAATGGTCATTTGGTTTCTAATTATTTGATATGCTAATGATAATCATTGTCTGTGTAAATGCAAAATGATTCATAAATCGTTAATGTTTAATTAATGCACTTGTCAATGCTTGTGTTTAAATTATGTATTACAAACTTCTCATTTGTTTAATGTTCGATTTCATTAAATGCTGAATTATCATACTACATCCAGTATCTGACAGTATAGTCTAAGTGGTTTACTTGTCATTTATGATGATGTTTACAATCTCTTAAAATGTTCAAATAAACAAAAACATTAAAAAAAACAAACTTTTGTCTATTACCATTAGCATTAATAAAAATGTTTTGTTTTTTTTTTTTAAATCATGAACCACTGACAGCAGTTTTCTTCGTTCATTTGGTGGCACCCCGTGTACACAACACATGGCTTTGAAAATCCTAATGAGAAGAAAATGGAAACAGAGATAAACTCAACCACTTTGTGTTCAGAATCTTTAAATACACCATACAATCATCATTTGATCTCATCTAGAGATTATCAGAGCTGGAGGCAGCTTTACCCAGGAGGGGACTGAAGGGAACATCCATGATATTGACGCTCTATGTTTGATATTTTTGAAAAGCTTCAAAGCCTTAAAATCTGCTGTGTTCCCTGACGTACACAGCTGTGTGGAGCGAGGCTCATAAATCACACTCTGCATGTGACAGAGGTGAACAACTTTAATTTTTTATGTATTTAAATCATCATTTTGTGATTGTCACAGCACATAAAAAACCATGAAAGTGGCCGTACATAATGAGGACACAGTATTATCAGTATTATTTCTGGGCATTTTAATGACATGTCCTACAATTACAGATAATGTCCACGTGGTGTTTTTCTAAGGCTTGTTTTGATGTTCTGTAAAGTCTCTATCCTTAAATGTAACTGTTTTAGGGGAAAAACAAAGTAAAAGCATTAGTATGAAATTAGTATTGAAATATAAATTTAGTAGTTATGTCATTATGCCAGATAACAGAAACTGTCCTGTTTCCTGTCTAACAGGAAAAACTACTGTATGTGGTGGTGACCTGAAATTTCTAATACTGATAACTACATCGGCATCAAAAATCCAGTATTGGACTCTAATTCCCTCCATCATGTAGGGAGATAAAAATAAAAATTTACAGAAAACCAAACCGTTAAATTAATGAATATAACGTCAAATAAATGTTTAATCTAGGTGAGGTTACTCTGGGGGAATGTGGACTCATAATTCAAGCGTTTCTAAATTCCTGGCTACGACAGAGCTGTTAGTGGCAATTATCGTAACATATGATTGATACTTCTTAGAATAACTATATTTTTAAACATATCATTTTAGACATGTTTCATTGCTGGATCTAATTTTTTACTTCAGTTATCTCAGTGACGAGCAGCAGAACGGTTAGGGCGCCTGCCACATAACCCCAGCGGCCCTGGTTCGACAGTCGTGCGTCATACATCTCTCCTTCGTCCTGTTTCCTGTCTGCCTCTTTACTATCAAATGCACAATCAAGGTGAGAATGACCAGAAATATATTACTGAAAAAGTAATTGAATGTTTGCACCCATTTGTTCTACAAAAGCATAACTTCACAGCAAAAAAAAATAAAATCACACACATAACTGTCAGTGAGCCCACAGCCGTCACATTGACTGATGCCTGGTGTAAAAACAAAGGCACATGGAAGTTAACTGACTAGCAAGTGTACGCAGTAGACGGAGCTCCACTGGTCTGAATGCGGTATTTAATCTTTTTGAAAGTACACTCACGTACACTGCATTCTGGGAAATGACAAAATGTAAAAATGTTCTACATATTTTTCTAGCTGACAAGCCTTCATTTTTAAAGCTGATATAGTCTGACTGTGATAAGGTAATGCTGCAAATCTGTGGCCCTCTTGCTGTCAAAGCAACGCACAACAGAGCTGAATATGACTGATGATTTAGTGAGGCGCCCGGGCCTGGGAACGGCTCTCCTGAACACTCTGTGAGTCTGGGTAGAAGAAGCAAAGTGGGAAAAAAAAACAACACGAATGCTTGTCTGCACTATTTCCTGTAATGACAGTAATTAAAACAGAGAGAAGATAGCAGCTCTGCTCCCAAATGGCATGCTGGCACATTTTAATGTCCTTTGTGGGTGTGTATGAGTGTATGTGTATGTGTGTGTGTGGGGAGTTAACTAATGCAAGGCCTGAAGTAATAGCCCTGAGGTGTTAATGGCTTTGGGGTGCAGTGTGAGGACTGTCAGACGGATGGATGGCAACAGAGGAATCTCTAATTCAAAACTGTTTCTTTGTCAATCTTTCATACACCAACACAGCCAAAAAAAATGGCTTTAGAAATCAAAAATCTAATGAATAACATGCAGCACTTCATTGCACACTAATGCCCTCCCACCCCTCCAAACTATTATGTGTTTTCTCCCAATTTGTTCTACTAAGCACTTCCTTCTGTGGCAAGTTCACACAGCGTTCAGTTGGGCTTTTCTTGTTGTTCTGCCGACATGGACATATTTTCATTAATTAAATTTGTTTGGACTCAAAGATTAAACAATAAAAGTAAATGGATATAATTGGGTCCATTGACTTGCTGCAAGTCTGGCTCACTTTTCATGTGGTGAGTGGGCACTTCAGTTATGAGAGAAGTGGAAACAGCACAGCTCATTAAATATCAGTTGCTCCCAGTGGAAATCTCTCATTTCTTGGCAAAGTGTACACATTGGGTTTTTTTTTTGTTAGTTTTTTTAATTATGAAAACAGCCCAACAAACTCCTCATTGTAATAAAATGCTCTTTTGTTTTATTCCAGGTGCATATGGGACAGCTATCAGACACACACTGACTCTACACTTTTTAATGCATCCTTGATGGCATCCTCCATCACTACTGACACTTATCTTCACAATTTGGAGCACATCATCACATCGCATCAGTGTGGTGCCACACAGTCATTCTTATTGTGACAGCAGAGCTCTAACCCTTTTCATGCTTAATTGCGGTGCTCTGTGGTGCTCTGGTGAACCATTGACATTATTAATTACCTAAAGTAATTTCAAGACTCTGGACACCCTAAAACCATTGCTTTAGACCAATAATGCACCTGGGATTTGTTTGTAACTTAATTTTCATTTTCTACAATATTATATACCCTTTCATCTTGTCCCACAAAACATTTCAGAACACCCCATAGGAAGTGCCATTTTGCACCTGTAAAAGCCTGCTTTCACCAGAGGAACTCATCCAGGTGCCCAGGAACCATTTTAAGAAAGCAGGAACCAGAAAAGATCCTTTCTACCTTCCAATGGCCCTGGAACTATCAGGTGGAATCTGCTGTGCTGAACGTTTCCCACCGGTCAAACAAAAAACTTGTGGTTGCAACAACTTGCATAGCAAGTACTGGGTGCCACTAAAATCAGTATCAGGAGGGGAGGGGAGAACATTTCTTGTGATGTGATTAAAAACAAAGTTTCTGTTCCAGTTACTGTTCCTTCACGTCCTGGAACTATTTGGTCAAAAAGGGACGGTGGAGAAAGCTGCAGCCGCTCACACGATCAGCAGTGAAAAGTTTGTCGTGTACAGAAAATTAAGAAGGCTGTAGTTGTGAGGAACAAGGTTAAGGTGCACCTGCAGTCTCTCATACGCAGACAGCAACATAGTTCAGGCTTCCACAGACATCGTGCTGCACAACATCTGGACACTTTTTACACACCGACACACTGATTTTCACTTTGTTTATATTATTTTTCTAATGACATACATTCCTTCTCTCTATGCCAAATGTATCTGTGTACTGAATACATTTTTAAAGAGCTCACAGAATGGTGCTGACAACAGAAGGTCATTTGTCTGTTTTCTTAATTGAATTATGTACAGCTCTGTATCATTAGCTTGTATATTCGTATTACTGTCACTGTTAGGTTCACCTGGGAACAGTCACGGAAATAAGAAAAATATGCTGTCGAAATGCCGCTTGTCATTTTGCTTAGACACAGCAAAGTCTTTGCTGTGTTTGGAATTTAACTTTAATTGCTTCTCAGCATTGCATTTTTTTCCCTGTACGGAGTTTACATGGTATATTATAGATGGTCTAAATCTCTGACAACTTTCACTGCCTGCATGCCAAGTTAAACTTAGCCTCTGGTGGTCTTGGATGACCCACTGCTCTTAGAAATCCAAGAAAACTATAAAGCTTGCATCCTTCTATCTTAAGAGCAACCTTCAGCCCACTGAGTTACTGCTTTAAATGTTAAACCTCTTTCTAATATTGATTGGGTGCCTGTGACAGTCTGTACTGGTTAGAATACAGTAGAGAGAAAGATTTAATATATTTTTCTGTATGTATGTATGTCACAGTAAAATGTCTTTACTATACACGAAAATGAACTGCTGAACGTTTTAATGACAAATACTGTCAATTGTACAGCGACATCACTTGACATGTACGAAAAATCATAATACTCAACGTACACAATCTGTTACTGGTGTCTAATGTTATGTGTGATTTCACCCTGATAAAACAAAAATAATCAGCAAAGAAGCTACACAAAAGAACACAGAACAAAAAAATACAAGACAACATGACACACAAGCGTTCATAAAACTAAAATATTTGATATGAAATAATACTGGCAGGAACATTTAGTATATTATAGCTGATGTTTTATGTTCGGATGCTTTATGTTTGGAGTCATATATTTATAGAATATTGATGGCGTGGACTGTGGGGCTGCGGGTTAAAACCTACCATTTTCCCATATGTTAGTTACATAAGCTCCTTTTTCTTCCTCTATATTTCTACTCCCATACTTTTTGAATGTGAGTCATGCTTTTATCTTATTCCTTATTCTTTAAAATGACAAAAGTGAAGTTAACTATGTATGTTTATATTTTCTATTTGATTGTGTATTAATTGTAATATGAATGATACACATGCTGCAGTTATTATAGGTACACTGTTACAAAATTGGATTCAACAGTCAAAGAATATGTAACAATCTCAACTCAAGATCCACTTGCTAGCTTATTTCCGGAGTTTTCAGTCACATGATATAGTCTTCAATGGAGTTTGCCAGACCAGTGCCGTCAGGGTTGTGAGGAAGACATCATAGCAGCTATTAAGAATGTCAACAAACCAGTCTCTATGACAACAGACAAAATCCAACTGATGACGACCGTGGGACATGGTTGAAAGCTCTGGAAAAGTAGGTGGACTGCACTGAGGTTGTTTTGTCAAGCTAATTATATAACGTTGTATACCTGTTCCCATATCCACCAATTCAGGAGGCCACATAAATAGCATTTTTACATTTTTATATTCCTGTAAAAAAAAATCCATTCTTTACAAAATTATGAACTGTATGTACCATGCCAGCGCTGTCTGTTTACATAAATGATCGCTGTGGATTACAGCAGCCGTACAAAATGGTAGAGACAAATTGACTGAGACAGCTGTGGAAAAAATTCTGTTCACTCATTGCCAAAATCTAGAGGCACATTCTTGCTCAGTATATTTGGGGAGACAAACTCCAAATATAAACCTCTCTTGGGGGGGCGAGCACATGACACATATGCACGTACAGTCATTATCTCCATCTTTAATAGTGCAACTTGACAACCACAACACAAGAACATGCAGCAGGATGAGATAACTTTTTTTTTTTTTTTTTTTTGGACTGTGGGATTGTAGTAGTTTGTTTCCAGGATTACAAGCTGCAGACATGAAACAGACATTCCAGTCTAGCAAATGGAGGAATAAGTAGAGCACGTTCGGTTTGTCTGTGAGGAATGTACACTGCCGAGGCAGTGACTTCCTGATCAGAGCCTTCTGACAGCTGAAACAATCTCCTCTCCACTCATAGCAACCATAACATAACTGAGGTATACCTGGTCTAGAAATATAGCTTTCTATTGAGGTATATTTGTATAAGTATCAACATTTCATACTCACAAACAATTTAATGAGGACATAGTAAAGGAAATAGATACTGTATGCCCAGTGATATTTACTGTACTGTAAATGAACAGTGTTGAGGAATTCAGAACCTTTTATTCAAGTAATAAAACCATGTAGAAATACTGTTACAAGTAAAAGCACAGAAATATTACCATCCATATATACTTAAAGTATACCAAAATTAAAAGTACTCATCGTGCAGAATGGTCCATTTCAAAATAATACAGTATTGGATTATAATTACTCATTCATAAGGTGTAAATCTCACTTAAATGTTGCAGCTGGTTAGTGCAGGGCTAATTTGCTTTATATATGGGTGGATACAAAGTGGAAATACTTTAAGTAAGCACAGGTACATGGAAGCTGTACATTACCTGGGTATATGTACTTAGGTACTCTCTACCACTGCACATAAATAAAATGAGATAAATGCAATCAGATTTAAACACATACACAAATGAAAACTGTTTTTGCTGTGAGTCTCTAGTTTTTCCAGAATAACTTGTTTTGGGCACATAGACAAAAGAATCACAGGGAGCTTATAAATGTTCATTTATAAAGAAATCCAGTACCAGCTGGGACATGTCACAGACAAGTACTGTCTATTTCCAAAATACACACTATGTTTTTGCTTTTACTGAAATAATTTTGCACCAGCTACACTCAACTGTTGCTGCACAACTATGAAGCTTGATTCTTAAATGTACTTGAAAATAAAAAAACATCTGAAAAACTCAGAGATCAGCATCTACTTTTAATCTGTCCTTTGATAGATGGTCACTTATCTAGCATTCCAATTTGACAGTGTTTGTCTGCCATGTAGAGTCCTGTATGTGTCGTTAGCCAGCTTTCACAGAGTTTAAGAACAGGCTGGCTGGCATCTTGTTCCAAAACAAGTGCCGCTCTCTTTCAGCTCGTACAAACTGAAATAGAATCACTTCAATCGCCAAGTACATTTAACACACACCAAGGGACTGATCCTCTGCAACTCGGTGTAACTAGTACAAGTAATGGTCAGTCGTTCACTGGCGCCTGAGAACCAGATTAAAGGCCAAGGCCTTGGCCAAGGGTGAGCTCCGCTGACTCAACAGCATCTGAAGCAAATTCAAGGGCTTTCAGTAGCTGAAACTGACAGATCTAAATTTGCCCACCACCAACTTGAAACAGTTGGTTCTCACAGTCAAAATTACTGAAAAAAGAAAAACATATTAAAAGATATTCTCACTTGTGGTGGTATCCAGCTACATAAATATTTCTCTTTCTTAGGTGCCTACCTTCATCCGAGTGCAAAGGAGATGAACTGAGTTTTGTTCGTGGTGCTCACAGAACTAAAAAATCACATTTGAATTCATTCATTCAATAACAAGTTGTCTTTTCAGAGTCAGCCTTGTTACTCTTCAGGTTCAGTAGAACTTCTTTCTATTGAAGAAAGTAGTTCCAATGAATCTGAATCACAATGAGGTTTATCTGTTAACCAGAGAAATAAGTAGAGCACTTAGTCCTGATGAGAACGTTTAAGTTTAAGTTTACCAAAGCTGTATTGTATGTAATTTTTCAAAGCTGTGTGCACCACAAATGAAATCTCACTCACCTCCATTGTACCGGGATCAAAGCATGAATGTTAGAGACTGGTATCTTAAAACCTGCCCAAATAAAACCAACTATAAATCCTTAGCATCAGCATGGCTAGATACTGCTAAAGATAAAATATTAAGCAAGTCAGCCCCAAGGTGGTAAATGATTTAGTACTACCTCAGAAGAAGGTATGTGGATTAAGCTGTACCACATTTGGTGTGAGTAGCTGTTCAGATGTAGATCCTCATCACAGTGGAACCATACAGTAACAACTCTATAGCTACAAACATCTCTGTGAGGACAGTCCTGTTCAGTCTGAAACATAGTGGACTGCCACTATACTTCAAAACAATAAAATGATGCCATAGATAAATTGTTTGTATCCAACACAAGAGGAGACAAATTGCAGATCCTGATTCTACAGGCATGTGTTTTTGTTTTTAAACTCACAGCCAATACATTGCAATGTCAAATGTCAATGCAATGTCAAAGTCTCATCCTGACATCATTACAGTATTTTTGATATTTTCTCCCAGCACCCATAAGCCTGATGAGATGGAGGCCTGTTTGCGCAAGATATATGAGACAATGATGCGAAACACTTCCTCCAAGACTCAAGAAGTCAGAGATTGAATTCAAGTGGTAGCAGCTTTTAACACAAAGCTGTCAACACATGAGTTACTATTTCAGATTCTCAGCATTATGGGAGAGTAGGGTCTAATACGAATTCCAAATCAGCTTTATGGCGTACCTTCTCTGGGCCATAAACTGTGAGAAAAACTATTTTTTCATAAGTAAGAAGGATTGAAAGAAGTCGTTAAGTGTTATTATAATACTGTTTTTTTTTTTTTTTTTAATCAAGCAGTTGTATTCAAATCAAGTTTCATGTGGTTTTTCTTCTCAACCATTTCTCCAAGAAGCTCTGCTATGAATCACAAAGCATGCAAGCATGAAAAGTGGTATACAGAAAGTGGAAGAAATTAGCAATAAACGGGATGGTGTTTGCTTTGGTCTTCCAAAACAAATTGGTTTTCCTTCCTCACTGCTGCAACATAGAAATGATGGGTCAGTGCTGCATTCTCTATAAGCAGCTGTTTACACAGGCCTGCATGTTTCTGTGCTTTTATGGCCCACATTAATCACTCATTATGTTCTTCTAGGGCCTTCTGTGACCTTACATTGTTGAACCAAATGAGGGGAGTGCAGGCAAGAAAACAAAAAAAAGCCTCCTGCTGTACTTTGTCCTAATTTCACACAGTGAATGCCAGTGCTTAAAGGGTAATTCCAGTTGGGAGTCAGCGACGGTCACCTTTGAGCGCCATAGTTCATTTCCAGCCACAAAACTACACCAAAGGGCGCTCAGTGGAGATTAAACCTCCTGTTGTTCTGCCACCTTTGTTGTTCAGTCCTCTGTAGCCAACAGTGAAGCAAAGAGTCACAGTCAGTCATTCCTCATAAAGATTGCTCATATAGTTGTTTCAGTAAAACTCAAAGGGTCAGTGTTTTTCATTTTTATTGTTTACATAAAACTTTCTTATTCATACAAAATCTTAAGTTAAGAATAACATTTGGGTTGTCGGACTGTTAAAAAGCTCTCTCACTGTAGGTTGTTTGGCCCCCTCCAGCTTGTCTTTTGCTTTGTCTTTTTTTTATCATCACTGAAGAGTGAAAGTAGAGATATTTCACAACCTGGTGTAGCCAGTTTTGATGTGAGAGCAACATTGGGTCAATACTCTCTACTGGCACATCACATGCACAAGAACTGTGAGCTGCGTGTGTGTGTGTGTGTGTGTGTGTGTGTGTGTGTGTGTGTGTGTGTGTGTGTGTGTGTGTGTGTGTGTGTGTGTGACCTCGGTTCCAAAGCAAACTCCATTAACAACAAATTTAATAAAATAAAGCTACTGAGAACAAACTGTGGTTGAACATGGCGAACTTCAAGCTAAACGGCTACAGAAAAATATTAGCCCGCTCAAAACCTGTAAATCATCAACATCATTACACATCATTCATATACCTGGAGCACGTTTGAAAAACATCTTTTTCAGAGACACACATGTACCTCCTCCACAGCCAGAGCCGGCTTTGACCCGCGCTCGAGTGAACGCACCTCCGTATATACACTGACCGCAACCCACACACAGTCGTACACGCGCACACGCACGGGTTTCTTGATCAAAACGCACAGGTGGAGGTAAAGGTAAACATAAACATAATTGTTGACATAACCACAACCAAATTGGTGGAATTCAATAACATAACCATAATACACTGGCAACCCAAAATGTTTTCCTCTTAAAGGTGTAATCCAGCAGTTTAGTAGCACACTTCCACAAAGTAAGACCTACAAGAGGCACATTTCAGAAAGAATGGCCATAATCAAAGAAGCAGAGACCAATACAATCTAACTTTTTGTTCTAAGTATGCCTCAAACACCAAAGACACTGCTTCCTACATTTCTCATAATGCAGGCAAATAGCATCTTTCGTCAAACTTGCCCTGCCTGATAAATGACCACAGCTGTCCATTTGTGACACAGACCCAGGATGCCCTGGTGGCCTTTTGGTTAAGTTGTAACTTCCCCAGTTCAAGTCCGGACAAAGACCTTTGTTGCGTGTCATTTTCCATCTCTCTCGCCCTTCATTTCCTGTAATCTCTCTACTCTCATCTATATAATCAAGGCATAAAATGTCCCACGAAACATACAAAAAAAAAAAGAAGAAGACCAAGAAGAAGAAAACCCTGATGACATCATCAGGGTTGATGTGACCACTCCCCATCACAAGTAAACGTTGCTTCACGTGTTTAATGGCACATTACTGACTTTTAAAGTCCTAAGAAAGAGTTATTAACCTCTACTGCAGTCTAATTGGATCTTGTAAAGCCTTTATTATTTGCCATACAGTAAAACTGTGCCAACTTACTTCACATGATGAGACACAGAAAAAGAAGCAGTACATGGGAGGTGGGGGTGGGGGTGGTGGGGGCTATCCAATGCAGAGTCAATCCATGGCCTTTTTGGCAAGCCCAGTCAGTTTTCACATGGGAAGCTGGTCACAGCAGCCTCTTGCTGGGACTAATGAGGAAGACAAGGAGAGACAGGAAGCCACAAATGAGAACAGAGGCTGTTTATATGCCTTATGCATACCAGACTGTCCATGTACATGCTTGGTTTACCCTCAAGGCAAGTGGTCAGATGCCCCAGGGCAGTGGACCACTGTTGTGCATGTAAACAAATTCCCAAATAATAAAACATCAGTGCCTCTGTGCACACATGCTCTCTACAGGTGAAATCAAACTAAAGCAGCCCACAGTGTACAGGTTTGCCGTGGGGGCTTTTGAGGTTTAGGTAGCTGTGAAGAAGCTCTTTGGTGACTTTCTTGTTTTTAAAAAAAAACAAGAAAGTCACCAAAGAGCTTATCATCTTTACAACAACCAAAGAGGTTTAAAAGGTGCTGTAAAGTATATCTGTAAAATGCATCTCTTGGTGCAGACACCTTCAGATAAAATATCCCAAAACCTACAAGACAATGTTTATTATTGTCTTAAAGCTGTTAAAGTTAAGGGTGGTAACATAAGAGCCTCCTCTGAGAGATCAAGGCCAGAGACACGGCTGAGATAATGATCGAGTTGGCTAACAGTTATCAGAATTCACTCAGACAAGCAGAGGAGGGAAAACCCAAACAACAACCCGCAGTGCAGCAGCTGCCATGGGGCTGATGAGTTCAGTCAACCACAGTGGCTGTGGTCTGGAGGTAATTACTCCTGGCTCACATGGACACTGAAATTATGACTATTACCACACTTTGGCCCAGAATAGGAGATCCTGGTAGATTTTGAAGGTAGTAATTAAGTTCATTCCCTCACATTAACTTTGACCCGTTACAGAAAGACAAATCTCAAAGTGACAGATGAAGTATGAGAATGGACATACAGTCATTCTTACTTGTAATATTTGTGTTTAAATGCATTTGTAAGGCCTTGCACATTAGAAATGATTGAAAATACCAATGACATCTGGAAATATGGAAGCCATTCAGGGACCTACTGTGAACAGCTTAAATGTTAGATAAAACAGGTCTGTAGAAATCTACTAGAAGGATGCAACACAGTTCATACAATAGATGTTCTCTGGTTAGATGTTTTGATTATGGTGGTGCAGAGGGCCACAGCTGAAGCCAGGAACACACAAAGGCAAACCGATGCAGTTAAGTAACTTTTATTGATGAAAAAAATGACAGACACACCGCTGGACAAAAGAACAAGCAGGCAGATGAATCAGAACAGAGGAACAGTCAGGCAAACAAACAACGGCCAAAGGGATACTTAAGGACATAAGGACAACTGGGGAGCACAAACAGGAAAGCGCCAAAGAGCAGGAATAAATAGTACAGGACTGATTGGGAATGAGGAATAGGTGTGTGAATGGGCGGGGCAGACAGGTGAATGAGCACAAAGAGGAAAGTCTGAGGACATCTGGTGAGTGAGTAGAGGACGGCAGGTCTGGAGACAGGAGGCTGAGGGGAATAGGAGCAGTTCGTGTCAGAGAGCAATAAGCAAAAAGTGTTGTTCAGATAAATCTGGTGACTGTGATGGCTATAGCCATCATTCCATCTCTCCAATCCTTTATTCAGGATTGGAGAGATGGGGGAAAAACATATTAGTGAAATTTTTTGATTTCTTTTTTTTTTCAAATTGTCATTCATCCACCTAGTGAGTGTAACAGTGAGCAAGAATCCACAACACCAGGACCCTGAACCTGAAGCAACAAAATAATTGTTGATAATAATAATAATAATAATAATAATAATAATCATAATAATAAACAAAACACTCTGTTAAAATGGTTTATCATAGGTACAGAAATGACAGGAGATGCAGAATTGTTTGCTAGCTGGCTGTCGCCATGACATGGAGTCATGTTTTTTCCCCCGGTTTCTTTAGCTTGCGTCCAAAAGGAGTTGAGAGGTCAAAGGTCAGGGTCAGCTACAGACCAGTGTTTAGCTTTTTATTGCAGGTGTTTAAACCCTGATCCTCCTGCCTGCTCCCTCACAAAGCCACAAAGTCTAATTGAGACATGTCCAATTTTATTTCATGTGGTAGTAATCAATCTGACCTTCATTTTCCTAGTTCAAAGCTTTTTCCACAAAGTTTGATTTGTGGAATTAATCCACAATATGTGATTAATTCTTTTCACTTAAAATTCATCACTAACATACTGTTAATGAAAATGAATTTCCAGTTATTCAGGCCCACACTGCCAGCTCTCTGAAAATCAACGTTCCCTGAAATTAGCCGTTTCTCATCACTATCATCGGGGGCATTGATCCATTACCTGAGCTCAAATTGAACGGCACCTTTTCACTCTAATTAAGAAAATAGCCTAATAAGCACACATCTGGCAAATGGTGGAAACAGAGAATGGAAAAGAGAAGAAGGTGTGGCAGGAGTTACAGAACAAAGAGGGAGGGGAAAAAAGAAAATGAATCCGTCTGAAAGCTCTGTTGTACTCCTCATTAGGTGTCGGTGAAGCAAATGATATTAATTGTTTTTTCTGCATCAATAGCCCTTTTAAAAATATAATACACATGAGCAGCTCCTTTCCAATAAGAGAAGCTTGTAAGTACTGAACACAGGGCTCTCTGAGTACATCAGTGTTTTGAAAATGAAACTGAATCTAGTGATAAAAGGCAGGATTGTTTAAGAAATTCATAAAATCAGACAAAATTGTAACAATGGTATATAGAGTAGAGAGTAAACTGATTAAAGTAAATGCTGGAAGGCATAACAAACAGTTCCACAGAGCAGCCAGCACATCTAAAGCTCACCAGTTAACACATTAAATCTTCTTTTTTTTTTTTTTAATCTGGACAAAACCGACATGTAAAAGCACAAGTTGCTGTGCTACACGAGATTATGTGCTTTCTTGGCCTGTAGTGTCAATGTCCAGTTGTAGACACATATATACCACACACATGCAGTAAATGCACTCAGGCTTAAATAAATAAAACATGCACTTACAAGCACATTTGTCATTGTGCATGTCCAATATCGCGCCCAGCACTAACTGCAACCATGTGTTCCCAACATGGAAGAATCTGAGCCTTTCCTAAATATTTATGTGCTCCAAGCGGCTGCTCTCACACAGTTTCACAACGTCCAAAAACCCAACCGAGATTTGTTTTTATTGGGTCACACTGGTGCTAATGTCCTCAAAGGGAAAATGCACTGATTTCTATGAGCAGATATTAATGCCGGAGCTACTCCTGAATCAGAGATAAAGAATAACTTTATCGTGGCCGGAGCACTTTTCTTCACCCCTCACTCCTGGGATGAAGCATAAATCACCAAAGTGATGAATGACACTAAACAGAAGTGGTTTTGATATCTGTGTTTGATCACTGGCAAGTAAAAGCACCTGAAATTTGTTTCCAGTGGGAGCTGAACTGGGAAACGTTGTTGCATGTCTGACAATTTGGAATTCAGCAAACGTTGGTAATCCATCTCTCTCTCACTGGCTATGTACGTGTCCAGACCTATTTTTCGATCATCTACAGAAATACTCTAAGTCCCTGGTCCTCCTCGCTGCCCGAGGATCTCATGGTCCACAACAATTCTCAGGATGAAAATATCTCCCTCCTCACAGAGGTTTGGCCATGCTCAATGTCAAGAGAGCTATCTGTTAGGCCTTATTTTGGGACTTATTTACAAACTTCCATGCAAAGTTTATTTTGACTCATGTACTTTTTCCCTTTTGGAAGATCCTCTGAAAAGATGCAGAGACTATGACAATGCCTCAAACAAACTGTTTTGCTCTTCATATCGTGTGTCCGCATGTTCCTTTGCATATTATATAATTAAGGTCTCAAATTGGAGCACAGGAGTGATATTTTCCACAGTCTGTTGGACAAACAAATCACAAATCACTCATGTATCTCCTCAGCTCATCATTACTCAAGTCAGCAAAACCGCATTATCTGTAGCCAGTTATCGACTCAGCTGAGTGGATGCACTTGATGTGCACACACTGTCGAAGGATCCTGGGAGCTGAAATTTATAATAGTGGCAAAAACTTATGACCCCTATAAATACACCCCCTACCTTTGGGAATGATAACACTGTCCAGCAAGGAAAGCATCCCTCTTCTCAGACTTGACGTGATGACGTCTCCCAGCTGGTGGTTGGGGAACATCACAAAACAGCGCAGCCTCTTTGCAATTCTCCCAGCCACAAATAACGTTTCCAGTGGGTGACTCAATAACAACTTGGTCCGATACATTTCAGAAATATTAAATTATCTAAAAAGGGATGAAGCTTTTGAATCAGGGAACCCGAGCACACTCCACTACTAGCTCTAGTTGGAGCAGTATATTTATCCACGTCGGCACCAATATTGTTGGGATGAGGCAGTCAGAGATCGCTAAAGCGAGGCTAGCCAGGACATTTGAGTTTGCCCAGAAAGATGAATCAGCATTGATGAAGTGTGTCTGGTTCCTACTGTACACGGGTAATAATGAGATTTACAGTTGTACAGTACTGCTTCTCTGAATCACTGGCTGGCTCGTCACTGTACTGAGAGGGATTTGGTTTTGTTGATGACTGGCCCTCTTTCTAGGGCAGTCCTGAGCTGCTGCAAAATAAGCTCTTCGTCTGCAGAACCAGTCGAGCACAATGTTGAATCCCAGATAGTTTCTGCTCTAACTAATTTTGAGACTATAGCTCTGGAATCAGTGTCTAAGTTGTTGTTTGAAACCACTACCTGCCTCCTTGACTCTCAACTAGCTAAACTCTCCAAAGATCTCTTGGTTAGTTTTGGGACCTACACTAATGAATGTGGTTAATTAATCATTAACTGCTGGAATTGTTCTCACTGATTGTAAAATGAAGATCACTGTTTAGTCTTAGACTGATTGGAAAGCAAATGTGGCGTCTCCGGCCTGCCTTCACATGGTTAAAGTCTTATTTGTGTGAAACAACAACATGTGTTTCTTACAATAGTATAACATATTTTCTGATGTAAGCTGTGGAGTACCCCTGGGCTCTGTTCTTGGTCCTCTGCCTTTCTCTCTATATTTCACCTCTTTTCCAAATTAATTTTTAGTGCTACACTGGCGATACCCAGCTGTATGTGCCCATTAAGGCTAACGACTCTTCTAAAATTATGAAATTAGAGCTCTGATTGCTGTGAAAAGCTTGAGGTCTCAAAATGCCTTGTTCCTAAATTCAGATAAAACGGAAATGCTGGTCATTGGCCCGGCCTGACATAGACACCAGTTTGAATAAGTAACAGTAGAGAACGGTGTGATTTCTCATCGTCTGACAGCCGGCTGCAGGGCCTTTTCCTATCAGGGCCCCTTCCTGTGGAACCATCTCTGCAAACATCACACTGGCTGGCTCCATTTCAAACTTAAAACTCATCTTCACGCCTTAACTTTAGATTAGAGCCTTATTCTTTTATTATTTCAGACCTGTTACCATTCTACCACAAGCGGGCTGGTGGTAGATTAAGGAAAATGAATCAGTTAAACCCAGTTAATACACTGTAGTCCATGTTATGCTACGGACATTATTTCTGTAAACTTTCTGAAAACCACTGCATCTCTCTAACCATTTGTTTGTCTGCTCCCACAAGCACATGAGTGTCCAGGCTATGTGCCTATCTCTCTTTTTTCTCCCTTTTTCTCACTCTCTCTCTCCCATAGTTTTGTGCTCTCTCATCTCTCTCCTCTCTCCTCCTGTTGCTCTCCGCAGGTATTTCTGCCTCAGGAGCCTGGAGTCTGGATCTGTGATTGTAAACCACCTACTGCCCCCATGTTCCTGCCAGGCACCTGCTGCTACAATTATTATCATTATTAGTATTAGTAGTAGCAGTAGTAGTAGTAGTACTAGTAGTAGTAGTAGTATCATGATTATTATTATTATTTTTATTATAAATGTATATCTCAGTGTGGAACTTGCACTGTGCTTTGTTCTCTTTACTCCTGCTCTCTCTCTCTTGCTCTCTCTCTTTTTCTTTCTCTCTCTCTCAAACCAACTGGTTGAGGCAGATGGCCGCCCACCCTGAGCCTGGTCCTGCTTGAGGTTTCTGCCTCTTAAAGGGAGGTTTTTCCTCACCACTGTCACCAAGTGCTTGCTCACGGTGGGAACTGTTAGGACTCTGTAAATAATAGTATGAAGAGTGTGGTCTAGACCTGCTCCATGTGAAAAGATCCCTGAGATAACACCTGTTGTGATTTAGCGCTATATAAACAAAATTTCTTGTTAAAGGGTTGTTAAAGCAACATCCAGTCCACTTTGCAAACCAAATAATCAGTTAAAGGGAAATTGTGATATTTTTCAACCTGCCTTTACTCTTTGTTTGGCCATTCTGAGAGATTAGGGAAACACAACTCCAGCAAATTAACACTTATTGGGGGCACGAAGTGTTATCTTTTATATTGTGGATCAATATGTGTGAAAAAGGTTCATCTTGTCTAATCATCACCTGACTCTGCAGTTCCACTCAGCTCCACAGAGCTTAATAGCTCCTTTTAGCTCATTGTCTTAGTTTTTCAACTCACAACATCACCGCTCTCATAAGCGTGTTTCTAATCACAACGAAAAGACAAAAGCTCTAAAATCCCCTGTACACTACAAGCAGCAGACAGACACAGTTACTGACCGGCTGTTGAACATAGCATGGCATTTAGCAACTAAAGAATTTGTTTCATCAGACAATGGAGGAGAAACAGAGCAAAACATGTAACTGAAGAACTTACATTCACCAGGTGGGGAGAAACACAACTCCAAATTAATGCTGATGTTGCTCTGTGCCCGTTGGATTTGGAGATGCAGCGACTAACAAGTGTGGCATATCAGCTTAAAACGTGATAATATGTCAGTGTTGTGTTCACAGCTTGTTACCAGCCACAACTGGCTGGTAACAAGCCAACGACTGGTATTGTTCTCACCTTGTCTGTCTGTCTGTCTGTCTGTCTGTCTGTCTGTCTGTGGACAGATCCTGGAGTTCTAAGATGGCTGTGGTCCGACCCCTGAGTACTTAGTACTCATGTAATCATGTAGTAATGAGGGTGAGTACTCATGGGTTGAAACATCAATAATTACATATTGCTTGTTTGAATTTAACATGAATCATTACAAACACTTTTCCAAACTAAAGTAAACACAGCTATTTCTAACAGCAACAGGGCTAGCTGTTCAATTAGCCACCCGGTGGCCTGCCTGTTCATCTGCAGTAGTTAATCTTTATTGCCCTTCATTTCACATATGTGTGAAGCATAATTCTACTTATAGATGTTACAAGTGTCCAGAATGGCTCATGGCAACACAATTACCACAGTCAGAGACTACAATCCCAGCTGAAAAATTCAAGAATTTTCCTTTGCAAGGTGCATGAGTTTATTCTCAACAGTGACTAATTTAAGATTGAACTCATGCAGTATTTTCATACTTCTTGGGATGTGATGGAAAACTGCCGAAGGGCAACGACCTTCAACTCAAGCACATACCAGTTAAACCACAGCTGTGTTGTAGATTTTTTTTTTTGTTTTTTTTAATCCACTGAAGGCAGCAGGGGCTTAGAAGAGAATCATGTTTTCATGAGGAAAAGCCAGTTTTATATACTGTCAGCTTTTCATTCTCTACAGGGGGTCTGGTGTGACCTCAGTGAGTCCAGTCATCAGAAACCTCTTGCTGCTTTCAAAGACCCTTTCCAATGTTAGATGTTCAACCGAAGGCTAACCAAACAGACCTATACTATGAGAAAGAGCAGTAGAAAATGTCTCATTATTTTCTACAAATACCTTTTCTTTACAGGAAAACCTACTTTTAGATATTTTTGGCTTTCAACAATTATGTGTACATTCCTTTTAAATACATTTAAAGACATTTTCCAAAGACCAAAGAGCATTTGATGGGTTTCAGCAGCTCAAATTTTACCAGTTCACATGAGAGAAGAAAAATGAGTGTGGGATGAGCACAGCGCACCTGGATCTGAAGGAGAACAACATGTCCCTTCTCTTCATTGAAGAAAATCGATTTGAGCAGACAGCTCCAGCAGGTCATTGCTCAGCTGTCTTAACCTTTCTGCTGGCTTCCTGAGGAGTAGTTGTTACATTTGTGTGTTATGTTTGTTTGGCTACATATAACACCCCAGGCACAGGGATGCATTCACTAGTTTCCACAGGATATTCTGAGAAACAGAAGGCCATTGACGCAAGCAGACTCGCCATCTCTTCAGGCAAACTCAATAGGTTTTCATTAACGCTTCTGAGCTGAGGTCATGTGACCTACCTTGGGTCTGTGTTCTTTTGGATCAATGAACAAAAATGGGTCTGCTCGCTTTGCTTTGCTAAACAAGCAAGCAATACGTCACAGCAACTGATGTGCTGTGTAAACCCTGTCTACACATGACGGAAAGATTTTATTTTCCCAGTTTTGTGCATTTGCTATGAGTAAAAACAAAAACAAGGACAAAACTTTCTGCAGAGATTTAGAAGTAACTTGGATGACTCCCATTGAGTAAAATAACTGATTAGGAAAGTTGGGTTTACAAAGTACTTCCAAACCATCTGCTTGGATAATGCACGTTGCTTGTCTGGATGTGTAATTAATGTGCAATTATCCATGACTAAAGCCCATGAAGATTCATCGTCAGTCGATTGAAACAGAATAACAGATTAGAACGTAATATAATTGGAAAACATGGCAGAGAACTGTTGCAAAGTTTTTACCAAATCCAAAAAACGTCATCAGCCAGATTTTATCAAGATACATGGCACGCATTAGAGAAGACAGACGACTGACAATTTTGGCTCTCTCAGGGTGCAGCACAACTAGTACATTCCAAACCAGAACAGATATCCAAAAACAGATGACCAAAAAGAAAGTCAGATGAAAACCTAAGGGTATTTTCTTAAAGAAACTACATAAATCCATTATTTAAAAAAAGTAGTTCATTTATTAATTTGTTTCAAAACATTGTGAATGTTTAAAAATGAGTCCATCGCCGCATTAGCAGCTCTGGAGCCCTTGGTGTTTACCAGTGATTAGTTTAGTATGTTACAGCTGAGGAGATGGGAATGTCAGCGTACACCCTGAACAGGTCGCCAGTCTATTACAGGGCTGATAAATGGAGACAAACATCCATTCACACCTATGGATAATTTAGAGTCCATAACGCACACAAGGACAGTGAGAACGTGCAAACTCTTCAGAAAAGCCCCAGATGGTGGATTCGAACCCAGAAACTAATTGCTTCACCTTGCGCCGACAGTACTAACCACTGCACCACAATGTTGTGAAATGATACGGGATGAAGAAAATTTACATGGTTAATCATCTGAGGACCATGAATGTCACAACAGGATTTCACAGTATACCATCCTGTAGTTATTGAATTATGTTTCAGTCCGTGCTGGAAAGGGCTGACTGGCATTGCAATTCCTGAAACCATGACTGATCCAAAATGAGTCTTATGGAAGTGTATTACTTTCTCTTTGTGTTTTTCTTCCTTCCTCAGCCTTGAGTTTATTCATTCTGCTTTGTCTGAACAACACAATCAGGACAAGTTATTGTGAGCGCATAATTTGAATGAGTGGCTTTTACTGACAGTAATCCATTTAACTCTGAAGGCACAGTGCCAAGTTTAAATTTAGTTTGTGGCGCAACATTAATTAACATACAGAGATGTGCTTGTCATTCACCCATCGATTCACAAAGGTCTCCATTCCCTGTTATTCTCATCAATTTCCTTGATGGGCTGAGACGCAGGCTGAAGCCAGATATAAGCTCGAGAACTAGCTGCGTTAGTCATAGTAAAGATCTTAGTGCGTGATTGCTGTGACTTCAATCGCATCAGCTAAAGATTTGGTGTCAAAGGAAGATGAACAAAGCAAGCTGAAATGCTATAATTTAAATGATCTGTTCTTATTCTCATGTCATTATTAGTCTGTCAGCTCCATTTGTTCCACAGAGGCCGCTACACACTCACAGGCATGCTACACACTCTTTAATCACAACCTGTGCCAAAATGACAATGAATCTTAAGTTGTAAAGGCACAAAGATTCTCACACACACACACACACACACACACACACACACACACACACACACACACACACACACACACACACACACACACAGAAATACACATACACATTCCTTTGAATACGGCCAAAACATTTCCCCAAGCACAAATTGCTAGTTACTTCAAGGTGGAATAAGATGGTACTCAAACATTGTTGGTATTTAAATGGAATGATGATGTGCAGCTCAGAGGCATCAATGTGGAGCAAAATTACTACTAAAGAAATTTCTACTTTGAGATGACGGAGAACCTGAGGTTGCCACTTACTGCTATTTGATGGGGCCAATCATCACATCTTCGCGGGGCTAACCACCTGTCACTGGAGGTGAAATGGCACAAAGAGAACTCATGCTTCAGTGTCATTTACATGCCATAAACCCAACAATCACCTGAAGACGTGTCTCTCATCAGAGACCACAGCATCATTTCCATTGTCGTTTCATGCACATTAGTTAGAAAACATGCAGAGGACAGTTTTATGAAGTTCCAAGGATGTTGTGGTGGATCAGAGACCTCATTGTTATGATCCTGCAGGGGAAACATTAAACACATAACAAGTCTCACTCTGCTCACTAGACCTCAGAGGCAATCATCTAATGGTTGGGGCTCACCGCACTGCTAAAGTGTCCACTCAGCAGCACTCTGTGGATGTACAGCCTGGGCTCCTGCCAGGCCATTTCCAGCCTCAGGCATCATCGGCCAAGAATCCCCTCTGATGAACGTACCTTCCTACAACCCCTAGTACAGCACGGTCCATCAGCCTCACACACACACACACCCCTGCCCCTGCCCTGTTTTTGTCATTGTCAAACAACCTGCGCTAACACACCAATTTTGCAGCATGAGCGTTTGTGATGGGGGTCAGCCAGGAACCACACCGGAGCTTTATCAAATTTAAGTGATGCGTCCTTACTGTCACCGTTTCCGATTCCCTTTTGTCAAATATAAGTAGTGGTTAGTAAAGTGCTGGACTTGCAGTTTCCCCGCTGAGGGAGGAAATCATCTCTTTGCCAGCTGTTCATTTCCAGCAGGGCAGGTGCCATATTGATGTGCAGCAGTAAAGCCCCATTGCTTGGTGTATATAACTATACAGGCAGGCATTGTGACTGTGTGGGCAGGTATGATAAGTTATCCTGGATGGCCAGTTATGTGGAGAGAAAGGGAGAGGGAGGTAGGGGCAGACAGAGTGAAAGCCAGAGAGAAGCTGAGCTAAAAGATAGTGTTTCAAGGTATCTTCTACCAGATACGCTCAATCATGCCCCGGGCTCTTTACAAGCAAGAGAAAGGCTATTCATCTGCTCTTTTGTGCAGCCAAAACTGTTTGGTCTCCTCTGGCACACTGGCAGCTGAGCTGCATTGATGAAATCCATTTTCTTCTCTTTTCATTACTCCTTACTGACTGATGCCTGCTGCTGAGCCATCCCCAGGCTGTGATGTAACCACCAGGAGTTTGTTGTCCTTAAATTATTGTACCACTCTGGTCCAAGATCCACAAATACAAGAGTAATTTTCAAATAGTTTAAACTCCTCCGATTCCAAATTAGACAAAAACAAATTAACCGAGCCAATCAGACAGATCACAGTCACTGTGTCAACAATGCCATTGCTGTAGATGTTAAAGTTCAAATTTTTTTGCCGAGCGAAAAGCAAGGCGTTCGCAGAGGTAGATCACATTACACTGTAATCAACACATAACAATAACCCACAACTGCCAGCAATAACAGGACAAACTGCAGGAACAGACACACATACACTGTATTATAGTAATAACACATCATTACTAAAACTGAAATTGGTAAAATACTGTGAAAAAAAAAGATAAAAGCCACAGGGAAAAAAAGGAAAATAAGAAAGAGAGAACCACATGCAGGATTCTCCTCCCACTGTGGTTTAGAAGAGTTGATGCAAAAAACACTTGGGTCTAATATAAGTATATGGTTTATTCACCAGTTCACTGAAAACAAGCACACGCTATTCAGCTCATTATTCCGATCACTTTAACTGATGAGAAAATAATCAATCTCTCTCTGATAATTAAAATCAAAACCATTCGTATCCTCACCACTACCTTGCTCATTTCCTTTCACTCCGTCTGTGACGCCGCTGACAAAACCCAGAAACTGGATCAGGAGTGTGAAATGTAAGAAAATTGTCTGGTTGCTGTTCACACACACATATTCCAATATGACACAGGATAAAGGAGCTGAGAAGGTAATGTGTAGTGAACACTCAGTAAAGTATATTAAATCATAGTTGGTCACGGCCGGCATGATATCCACCATTTCTGCAGGTATTTCCATGTGCATCTGCATTCATGAAATATTAGCAAAATGCTCAAATCAGCAGTTTGACTTACGGGGAGCGGGAGTGAATGGTTTCTATTCATCTCGTCTACATTTCAGCTGAAAAGCTTTGGGCTTCTCCCACAGCAGTTTGGCATAGTAATAATCAGTCCAATGCTGCGGACTGTCTGCAAGAATCTCTTTTACAGCTGCCAGATGAGGACAACTACATCCATAGGAATAAAATCCTGACACATAAGGTTGTCAAAGTTTCTGTATAGTCTTGGTACACTGGCAGATTTGGTGAGTTTTTCTGAATCGTTTTCAGAGATGTTGACATTATCCTTCACTGCCAGTCAGATTCATTCCCAGCAAAGTCTTAGGGGACAGTTTAACTTTCACTTCCCATTTTCAGTGACAATTTTTGGAGACTTGGATAGATATGTGGATTTCTTGTCGAAAATATTTAATGTTATCCCAAATAAGAAACATTCAGCAGAAGCCACAGATGTCTGTTGTCAGGGAAACAAAAATATTAACTCTGAGCTTTTGCTGGCCTGGGTCTGGTTTCTGTTTTGTGGTTACTGGGAACTGTGCTACCAGGTGGCTGTGTCTGTCACATTCATGAGATGAGGTGTGAATCCTGTGCTCCTTTGAAGAAAACCAGATGGGATCTCCCTTGTTTTTCCAAGGGAGAGTGGGGCATTTAAAGGCTGAAGGGAATATTATTCTTCAGTCAAAGTTTATGGAAAGCTTTATGCAGTAGTAGCTTGGTATTAATATGGGGATTCTTTGATGGTGTGAGTGTTATCACGTCACAAAAACAAAAATTAAAATAGCAATTACAAGCATTAACTGATGTTTTGGCCACTTGGTGCAGAACAAGCTGTAAACACAACACCGAGTTATTAACACATTGTAAAGTTGAAATGTCAAGTATTTTGTTATTTACGTATCCTGGAGACAGAGTGTAACATTAGCATTCATTTGGAGTCGTGTTGCCACCTGATGAATGTCCAATATTTGCTCCCTTATTTCATCATCAGGCTCTTTAGCTGCTAAGTTCTCAATATGTTCAGCAGCTAGTCGCTAACCTTGTCTGTCTGCCGTTTCGCTTCTTGGCAGGTAGCTCTCGGTGGGTTTGTCGGAGAAAAGAAAAATGCTAGTGCTGGAAACAACACTAATGAGAGCAGTGAGAGCGAACCAGAACAGTAAGGCTGGGGGCCTTGAAGCAAAAACAAAAAGCTTAAAAAGACAATAAAAATCTCCACAGAGCCGAGGAGAGCTGCAGCTGAATGATAATTCTGTGTTGATTCATTATTACAACCAACCCCTTCCACATTACATGTAGTCATTTGATCCATTGTTAATATAAAAACACTGGTTAGTGCAACTTTTACAGGATCTACTTTTCATAAAATAGCTGCTCTAACATCCAACTGGTGGTCCCCTGCTCATTAGTAGTTAAAACTAACCACGACAAAGCTTATTCTTAGTTCCAACACAACTCCCAGCTTGCCACAATCATAAAGTCATGCCTCAAAAATACCACTCCGTCTTTTTGTTTGCCTGCTGTCCAGGGAGGCGAGCAGGGCCATCAACAGAGCAGATGAAAACAGTGCTTGAATCAGGGTCATCCAGGTGGAGGATGGTCCCTCCAGCAGCCCAGCCTGACAGATCACGTCGTCCTTGGTCTGTTAAGGAGAAAAGCAGCTTGAAAGATGCTCACTGAGCAAGTCAGCGAGCTAATGGTTTCATCTAATGGGGATTTCTTTAAACCACCGTCTTTTAGCTCGTCTCTCTCTTGCCTGTTTTTCTCATTTTCTCTCCCACATGTAATCCCTACTCAATATTAGACAAAATGTGCAAGTCAAAACTGCCAGTTCTTAGCACACCAGCTCTGAAGATGAGAACCCAGAACTTAGGATAAGGAGTAAACTTAAACCTTAAACTTCAAGACTGCCTCTCTTGTGTTCCGGACTTGTGTTTTCAGGCCTTACCTAAATAAAGATGAAGCTTACCAAAATGTATATTAAGTTTAAAAAAAAAAAAACCCCATGTGGTTTACTACCTGTTTTTCTTGCCAGTTTACTTACTAAAAGTTTGAGGTTGTGTTTTAGTTGTTAAAAAGTTAGTAAGACTCCTTCAAACAAAGGTGTTATTAACCTTGCTGGTGAGAGATTTGTTCTCTTGCATAACTGCAGGTACTCACACAGAGTTTATTTTTAAAGACATTACTCTAAACTTGCTGAAATTAAACTTCCTCTGAGTGATGGATAGAAAATGTGCAAGCCTCAAACCATTCATGGTACAGCATGATGCAATGCATCCTGTTATTCTCTCCGAGACAAGTGCCTGAACATATCAAGAGTAACAAACCTGGAAGAGCTAATCATGTTCTCTAGCTTTGTATCTTGGCTCTATCTTGAGTCTATTTATGGTCGTTCCAAAATCATATTACTAATCCCAAAAAACAGTTATACAACAAAAAAGTATTTTCTGGGTCTTGGCATATTACACAACATCATCCATATATGGTGTGGGAGAGACTACACGACCAGGCAGCAGGAGCCCACTCATCCAGGTGGGCCGCTATAGATTGGGTTTGTGTGGGTTTCACGACCAGCTGGCATCTCTCTTCCTGTCGATGGGATGAAAACATCAAAATGACTATAAGAGGAGTTTTACCCTAAAATTAGAAACTTTATGTAATATCACTGCTGACTGTGAACTACTTATTTTCTTCTGAGGTTGTCAGTATCACAGCCAATCAGGTCAAAGGCTAATGGAAAGTTATTATATGTCTAGGATGGACAAAAACTTGTTGCCGTGATGGAAATTTAAAAAGTACATTTAAGCAGTGTTGAGATATTTGTACTTTACTTGAGTATTTATATTTAATGCTACTCAATATGTTACATTAATGTTAGATTGAACAAGAGGTTCTGAACCCGTTTGGCTTGTGACCTTAAAAAACAGTGTCCAGTTGAAGCTCCTTGTCATGTTTCAGATGTCTTTGCATTAAAAGCATTAACTGTCTCACAACTCCTCAGATTTAGATTATGAACCTTTGGAGAGGTTACATAACTGTACATAAGTTAGTTAAAAGTAGCTCCACCTCAAACATAAATCATAGTAAAATGCAGCTGACAGATTAGGAAAGAGTACTTTCATTTTGATACTTTTAGTACACTGTGCTGGTTTTTTTTTTTTTTTTTTTTACGTAAACTAAGGATCTGAATATAACATCGGTTTGTCATCATCTGCTTCAGCCCCGACAAGGCACAACCCTGTCACAAAGCTCTGTTAAATCACTTATTCTGCACAGTTTACCACAGATCACGCTGCACTAAAGTGGGCCCTGTGTGTTCAGTGTGCTGATAAGTGATTTTATCTCTCTTGTCGAACTGAATAATGCTGAACATGTGTGTGCAGTGGGCAAGAGCATTTCCGTGACCAGACCAGTCTGAGACTCAGCCTTGAACAGGAGCACAAGGTCAAAGGGAGACGCGAACCTCTGACCTCTTAACCTTTTACAAAAGGAAAAACATTTAACCTAGATGGGTGAACCCAAACCGTTTAATGAAGAGGATCTGGACATTGGCCAGATGAACTGAAATGAACCACTGTTTTATACCATGATGAGATGTTTCAGACTGAAACAAAACCTCCCTTTTTCATTCGAGCTGGACAAACAATCCTTAAAATATAATTTACAGAACAGAAAGAATAAACAAATCTCTGGCACGACAAAACAAAACACTCTGGATGAGGAAATGTCCTTATCTACGGTCTAGAAAAAACAATCTACTTTCTTAATCTCAGGTTAATGTTAAACGGATTAAAATAATGACAAATTACTGGAGTCGTGTCTTGAAGAAATAGAATTGCTCCATGTCTTATGTAATTCAAGATTTATTTTGTTTGCCCTGCCAAGAAGAAAAGTTGATCCTCTTGAACTTAAGACAAATCCTCACCACTGAAGCACACAGAAAGACGGAGGACGCTCCTGTTCAAGTCGAATTTCCAGCCAAAGACATGAAACTTTTCTCTCGCCCGGAGCACTTGGCAGCACGCTGAGCAGCAGAAGCTTTTATGTTATTTGAAAGCTCAGTGCATTCAATCAAGTGAAATGGGCAGTGAAATGCACTTTATCCCAGGACTAGAGTCTGTACTTAGATATGAACTGATATAATTCCAGGTGATTCATCATCTAAGAAAGATGCTCATAACACCTGAGTTCTCTGGTGCCTGTTGAAGGATTGAGAGACAGCGCGGGTGTCTAATGCCTAATCCTGTCTGAAGAAATGCTGCCCCACGCTGCAAAATTACAGGGATCTCTTGATTTACAGCTGGAGCTCCGAGGAACCTAAAAGTGCCTGAATGAATCCTACATTTATTCATTTTGGTTGGTTGAGTTGTTCAATTGGCTCAGATGTTTTAAACTGATCTTCAAAGATCTTTTGGTAACCCTGAAAGGATAATCTCATCATAGCGATACTGTGACACTGCAGGAGACTGAATGCTGATTTTTTTTTTGTTTCATTAGAATGACTGATTTCTCTTCCACTTAATAAACAAAATAACGCAACATGAATTCATAAACTCATTAAAACCACCATTTACCGGGACCTGACATGATGTGCTCTAACACAAAATGTTAGAGCACATAAACAAGTACAGATTCCGCCCTGAAAACCATGTAGTTTATATATTTCAGAATTTAAGAATCAACTTCTTAAGATGAACCAGCCAATTTCCATGAATCCTTGGAATAAGCAAAATAAACGTGACCTTTTTTCTGATCATTTTGGTCAGTTCCAGTCGTCCTGTCCAAAACTATTAAATGCTTTTACTCTCCCCTTTGCTCTTGGTTTTCCTTTGAGTTTCCATGGAGACATATGCTGTTAAGTCTTTTGAATATGCAAGAAGTGGAAGCTGTCAATTTACAGCTCTTTTTTTTTTTTTTTTTGGTGGTGGAGATGCTGTTAAATTTTATGATAATTTTATGATGATTCTTTTATTGGGTACATCATCAATCATTAACAACAAACACATCTCAAAGAACAGCACATTTAGTTTTTACATAATTTTCAGGATGTGTTTCTGACGTTCTACACACTATAACTGACAGTACACGTACATAAAAGCATGGAAGAGTTAACTGAGCAGTGCAGGTCAATGCCTGAAGTGCCTGTGTTTGCCTGAAAGAATGAAAAAGGTCAAGGATTAATAATACAGAAATACAAAATAAAGTCCTAAAGGTTTCGGTTGGTTGAAAAGCCTGATGCATGAAAAAAAAATCAACATCTTTCCCCCAGTATGATTGCTTTTATAGAGTAGTTTACTATAAAATGAACAGGAGAATGAATATTCAGAATAAACACACAAACATGCTGAAATACACTGTTGCCTATAAAGTTGGAATAATCCTGTTTTCAGACACATTCCTCTTTTTATTCCTATTTATACACATCAGTAATCACATTGGAAGAGACTGATCAATAAAGTTTTGAGAAGATATACACTTTATCTATCAGGAATAAATCACATTGTCACAATCATTTGATGAGAAGAGGTAAAATATATTTTAACCTTATGAGTAACAGTGTATATTAATTCAGGTTCTAAAAACATCCCAGACCCTCCTGATAATCTGGTTCAAAAGTCTAAGATATAAACATTGCTGGGAAACAGACAATGAAGTCAGTGCAGATTAAGAGATGAAAAAGTAAATAAAAATCCACCTTCAAGGAGCTGGTAAGATTCTTTATGGAAAAGGAATCTGTTTTTTACATTGAATCATAAAAGCTGAACTTTTCTCTGATAGATTTTCAGAGGATTGTTTCTTTTTTTATTTTCTAGCATTCGTCTTCCACCAATGTTACATCACCAGCAGCCAAATGGCTCTTAAACATGAGCAACCACCGTTTTAAAGAATGTGCATGTGTCTGAACTCAGCCCATTAAATCAGTCACTCCTCAATGACTAAGCTCACATCCAAAATGAGATTACTGTGAAGAACCCCTGACTTTACCAAAATATGGCAAATCACACTCTGAGTCGCAGTTTTGGTATTATAGATACATAAACAGGCTATTTTTCTTATTTTCTACAGCCAATTAAGCACGTTGCCCTTTTTTAAGGAGCTCAAACTAAAAACCAGAAGCAAACTTAAGGAGCTGTTGGCACAAAAGTCACTTAATTACAATTGTCCAGTTAAGCACCCTCCCACAGTGAGGAAAAATAAATACGAGACACCAAAGAGACGCTTCTCCCAAAACGCGCAAATCCCCACTACATCCCACAAAGTTGCGTAAAATGATTTAATTGTCTGCCTTTTCTGTGGAGTCGCAGCTCTTCGTGTAATGATGCGTCATGTGCGCTTCATAGGCTCGCGTTTAGGTATGTTTGGTCAGTGTGGAGTGGTGGAGAGGAGGCAGGGGATGACTGCTGCCCCCCCTCACTTCTCCACTGAGCCCTCAGGAGAGTGGAGGGAGAAGGACTGCACGGAGACTGTACGGCTGCTCAGCGAATGGTTACCTCTGAAAACACATCTCAGCACTGCAAACGGAACTGCAAACGCGCAGTTAAACCATGCAGACAAGTTTTTTTTGTTTGTTTGTTTGTTTGTATGTATGTTTAATTTATGTTCAGTAAAGCTCTTTCGTGAGTTGCAGTTACAAGTCATCTGAAGCCTGCTATGGAGGACCTCTTGAGTCAAAATGAGTCTGAGCACTGACAATGTCACAACATTTTGGAAAAATGGTTCCTCGGAACTCGACGGGATTCCGGGCGCGTCTTCCCAGGTCAACTTTACCAACAGCTCCAGGGGAAACCACACGGAGCCCAGCGAGGTGGACCTCACCCGAGCCATCCCGCTCGGCTTGGTGCTGGGGGCTTTCATCGTGTTCGCCATCGCGGGCAACATTCTCGTCATCCTCTCGGTTGTGTGCAACAGGCACCTGCGGACCCCGACGAACTACTTCATCATCAACCTGGCCATCGCTGACCTGTTGCTGGGCACCACGGTGCTGCCGGTGTCCGCCACTCTGGAGATCCTAGACTACTGGGTGTTCGGCAGGATCTTCTGTGACATCTGGGCGGCCGTGGATGTGCTGTGCTGCACCGCATCCATCATGAGCCTGTGCGTAATATCCATCGACCGCTACATCGGAGTGAGCCACCCGCTGCAATACCCGGGCATCGTGACAGAGAAGCGGGCTCTGCTGGCCATGCTCGGGGTGTGGGTGCTGTCGGTGGTCATCTCCATCGGCCCTCTGCTCGGGTGGAAGCAGCCGCCGTCGCCGGACGACACGGTGTGCCCCATCACCGAGGAGCCGTTTTACGCGCTCTTCTCCTCCCTCGGCTCATTTTACATCCCTCTCGTCGTTATACTGGCCATGTACTGTCGCGTGTACATAGTCGCCAAACGAACCACTAAGAACCTGGAGGCAGGTGTGATGCGCGAGAGGATGAACTCCAGCGAGCTGACCCTCAGGATCCACAAGGGATCTCAGGTTCAGGAGGAGCCCGGCAGTTCGGGCACCGGCAAGGGCCGCGCGCACCAAGCAAGAAGTTCCCTCACGGTGAAACTTCTGAAATTCTCCCGGGAGAAGAAAGCAGCTAAGACTTTGGGAGTTGTGGTCGGCATGTTTACGCTTTGTTGGCTGCCCTTCTTTCTCGCCTTACCCATAGGTAGGTTCAGTAGTTTCAGTTCAAACTGTGATCTGTTACCACTGTTACCACTTTCCTCACAGCCCCACTCCAAAAAATATATATATACTTCATTACATTTCACTTCATTTAGTTAAAGAAACTAGCAGAAAATAGATTACAGTCATCTAAATGTCTATATGAAATGAAACAGTGGCAGTTAGACTGCTGCAGGCCTTGTAAATCATATCTACAGCTGGCACTGGGAGAGTCTCCTGGGTAACATTTTCTACTTTAAATTGTCACCAGACCTGAGTGGGTTCTGATATACTGTAGTGGTCATTTTATACTGCAGGAATAAAAAATAACACCACCCATTTATCATTGCGACATCCAATGTATAAGTGGATGTAGAGCTGTAAGTAGAGCTATATTATTTCTCTGACTTTGCAGTCTCTGCATATGTATTTAAGTTAGTTTTAATGCAGAGACTTTAAATTTGGACTAACTGTAAGATTTTCCAGTTCTCCACCATTTACTCTGTAAAGCCAAAGCGACACTGACTTTGTGGTCTCTGAATTCCAGGCTCACAATACGGGATAAAAAAATGTTTGGAGTCTGAGGAGGAATTCTTCACAAGCTTATCCAAACATTATTAGTGTTATCTTTGCATTTTTGCCTAAGTCTCAGTTAATCTTTTTTGATGCAGCAAATACACTCGTTGTGTGTGCCAAGGGAAGAGTAGGTGGCCTCCCTCTGCTCTGGTCAGTTAATTCAGAGGCCCGTGGGGCCTGCCCAGGCTCCCTGATGCCACTGACGCTGGCAGGCATTCAACATCCCGCTGACATGGCTGTTTAAAAAAACTGCAGAGGAAATTAAACAATACATTCTGTGGCGAAACACTCATGCCATGCTGTGCTGTGGTGAGGAGGTTAAGAAAACACTGAGTCTTTATTTAGTGATGACGTTTGGACGAGAAGGCTCGCTGAACAAAATCTGACCTACAAGCATGGATGCTGCATTTCTGATGACGGTTTCCCCGATTCACTGATTTCCACGATCCCTTCTGGCACCGTGGGTCATGACTGTAAATGAATATGAGCGTGTGTTTGTGCCTCTATGTGTGTGTGTGTGCATTTACGGTGGTCATATGGGAATGTGTTTATGCCCCTGGTGTTAGGATGCAGCTCCTCACATCCTCACATGGACACACACATTAGTACCTGGGGCAGGATCACTATGCAGTGTCACATAGCACATAGTGTTTATGTAACACTAATCAACAAACTGCCAAGAAACCTTCTCTGTAAAAATCTCTGGTGTAGCATACTGATGCATTGTGACAAAGCACCATGCAGCCTTACTTCGCATGAAAGAAAACCATACAAACAAGTTCAGCAGTCGTTTGGCAATGGATTCCACATAATGCAGCTACTATAAATTCACTATGTCAAAGCAGGACACTGAAGCGGCTCTCTTCCCCAACACTGAAGACTCCTCTGATTCCAGAAGGAGATTTGTGGAAGTTGTTGTTGTTGTTGTTTCTGCTCACTGGTGTGATTAACATCTTAAATATCAAAAGTCTGATAGGGCAGCGGCACTCTCCTCAAGTCGATCCCTGAGTATTCATTAGCCTCCACCCACAGAGTGGGATTTCCTGTCTCACACTTGTTATTACCCTGCTACTTCCTGTGCATACGGTCACTAATATGTACTGCATGTGGGAGTTTCTGGTTGGTGTTGTGCGTGTGCTGGTGGATGTGTTTTTTTGTGTGTGTGTGTGTGGAGGGGTGATGAAATATTGATGAGTGTTTATGTGCATGTATGCAAGTGCATTCATGCATGTTTCGAGTGAGTTTTGAGTGTTGCTGCAGCTGCTTCTCTCTCCTCTGTCGCCACTGATTTTTAAAGACCTAAAGATGAAAGCGAGGCTGGACACTGCCAGAAAGAGTCACTCTGACCTCTGACTCCACAAGTGTCAGAAGAAATATGTGACCTCCCTCCTTCGCCATCATCCATCTGGCCAATATGATTCAAATTCTGTAAATACCTTGTTTTTGTTTTTGTACATAAATGGCAAGCATGCGGCCTCCGCTCCCACAGTTTGAGTCATTCTTGTTCAGGTTTGGAATTATCGTGTCTCCTTTTACGCCTTTAACTTGGAGCAAAGCAAGGTATACAGACTCCAGGACTATAAACAATACATCAGAGTTTTTAAGTTAGTGTTACTCCAGGCAAGCGTCCTTGGACAAAAAGCAGCTCAAAATTTCACACACACTCACTGAGCGCTGTCCAACCGTGCTTCTTTTTTGTCAGTGCAGGTGACATATCTACACCTTGTTTCAAAACACATTCTTCACATTAAGAAAACAAAACCATAAAAAAAACGTAATTACAGTAATACTCAGAGACTAGTGCAGACATTTTAAGAAGCCTAACTTTCCAGCCAATTAAGCAACCAGAGACCATGTTCTTTCTCTTATTAATCTCTCACCTGCACCTTTCCCACAATTCTATTACAAAATATGTTGAGCTGTGGCGTGGGAAAAATAAAACATAGCAAAATACTGTACATAAGACAATTTGTCAACCATCAGATATTTTGACATAACTTTGATACTAATGTAGGCGTCTCTGCTAAAGTTTGTAGGTGTTTCTTTGTGCACAATATTGGATTTTAGAATCATTTTTTATACAGCTTCTCATTTGAAAATGTTCTATATCACAATGTGTATTTATATCACAATATAAAATTACATAGATTATTCACATGCTCTCACTGAGCAGCTAAACATTATTCAGACACAGAAGTTTCTTTTGAACTCTGAACCCAGATCACAAAATTTCCAACCATATAGTGTAATTTTTTTTTAAATGGTAGCATAAAGATTTGTGTACTTCCTTGAAGCTCATTATTTATGATTGTTTTCTTAATTACACAATTAATTGTTTGGCCTATAAATCATCAGAAAATAGTGGAAAAAAATACCCGTTGCAGTTTTCTAAAAACCCAAAGTCTTTTTGGGCCAACAGTCCAAAGCGCAAAAATATTCTGTTTACTATCATGTAAGACAAGGAAAACCAGTAAATTTTCACTTCAGTAGGTGGAACCAGTCAGCATTTGGCACCGACTGGAGAACACTGAAGATTTAGTGGAAGAATTCGTCTTTATGTAGGTGTTTTTCATTGAGCCGTTTTCTTTTGTTCTAATCTTCCGGCTCAGCCAAAGAGAAATCATTAGTCCTCGGGGGGATACACGTGTTATTTCATTGCACACATTGTCCCGCGGCTCTTCAACACCCAGCATAGGCACTAATGTCCTGTGAAGGACTCGCATTTAGCAACTGGTGCAAGCAGTGCGCTCAAATGTGAGAGAAACCAACACTTGGAGGTGTTAACCAATTGTTTCCGTGTATATGTGTTGTTTTTGGAAGATATACACTGTGTCTGTGCGCGTGTGTGCATCTCACACGTCTGTGTTTTGTGCGTTTGGGTTTTTTGTTACATTGAGCTGGCCCGGCCCCTGTGCTCCGGGGGTAATTGAAATGGTTTTTGATGGGGAAAATTAATGAGAGTGCTAAATGTCAAAGCGATGGAGAAGAAAGGAAGTGGCAGAGCCGAGCTGGAGGGGCCACAGGGCAGTGGGGGTGAACACAAGGGTCCCTGGGATGTCAACCCAATTTTCCGAAAATAGCTTCATGCTATGGTTTCATTGAAAGCAATCTGCGAGGGTAATAACACTTCTGTCCTTTTAGATCAAGACATTTTAATCATATTTATGGGTGTGTTATGAAACAGGATACGTGAGTTTTTGGAGAACAGATTGGTGTGTGTGTGTATGTGTGTGTGTGTGCGCTCCACATGGCACAGAATAGGCATCACTTCTTCCAATTAGTGAGAATAACAGGATGCCTTGTTTTGTTAAGATGTTCCTGTGTTCCATAGTGAGTGTGTGTGCCTGTCCTCAGGAAGGAGGTGCAAACATTTTTTTTAGGGGGGGGGGGACCACCGACAATAACCCCACTCCCACTGTTATCTATGTACCATTGTCTTACAGTTAAGCCCATCCTCTGCCGTTTATACTATAGCCTGTCAACATAAACACTCTTCAACGGACAAAACATGGACGACGTTCACACAGAACTTATACATACAAACATGAACCAGATCTGGCAACAGGAAGGTGTGTTTCTACTCTGATTTCCTACACTTTCAGCCTGTGCTTGTGTAGAAAGGAGGCACGACCCCATGCTGGCAATGTCCCACCTTTGTGGGGGCCTCTAGAGGTTTAGGGGCCCCTCTGGGTTGCCAGGCAGAGGGACAGAGCTGTGTTTGCCCTTGCAAATGCCACTGTTACAGACCGTAAGAAATGCCTATAAAACAAGTACAGCTTCACACTATACATATATCTGCTCTTAAGCCCCTCAGCTCCTGACAAAAGCAAGGGATTTTAGTGGGAGAGAGCCAGGAAGTTCTGCGCTACACAAGCTTTCCTCACAGGGAACGACCAATAACATCAGTTTGTTACAGGAAGAAAAAGACAGTAATTTAAATCAGTCAGGGCACAAAGTAAAGCTGAAATGATTAGAGCTAAAATATCAAATATTCTCTAGGGTTTTGGGGCTTTTCTCTGTTTTATATCATTTTACAGATAATAAGGGGTTTTCGTCTGTTTGTTGGAACAAACATGCAATTTGGGGCACATTTTGGTGAATGTTTTTCACAATTTTTTATAGTTTTTATTGACAAAACAGTCAACAAATTAAGTGATATTCAAAATAATTGTTAGTTGCAGTCCTGGTACACAGCAAAGAAATATTTATTGATGGTTGAAGAAACAGATTTTTAAAAAGTGGGATCTTGGTATCCCAACATCACACAGCTTTCTACTCAAAAGCAGTATTATTACTGTCACTATGCACTTTATAGGCCTACTGTCACAGCTATTATCTAATGTTGAAAAGTTTTGTTGATTCATCAGTCAGAAAAGAAACTTCATTCACTGATTCACTGATTACCTTAACATCGTTTTAGTCATTTATCAGGAAAAAGTACGGAGCATTTGATGGTTAGTTCAGCTTCTTTATTTCCCTAGTTTGTCTTTTGCTTCTGATCAGTTTCATCAGATTAGGACAAAAGAGAAAAAAATGGACTTGTGATGCAGGCAGTTCTTAATATTTTCAACCAGACAGACAGAGAGACGCAGAGAGAAATGAAAAGAATGACCAAGTTTTAATTCCTCCTTACTCTGTATCACAATCACAATAACTCACACAGTTATGTAATCACATTAAAGTGGCTGTTGAGAGGCGAAAATACCAGCCACTAAGAAGAGACCCATTCATCTACAGTACAAGAAGCCAAGACACCTTCAGACAGCTTTCTCTAGTTTCATCTCACAGTCTGGCAGCCAGAGCTCACGCACACATGCACACACACAGCTGTAGTGTTGTCATTTAGGAGCCACTGAGTTAAATTAAAGTTGGAAGTGGCATTTCCTCATATTGTCGCACAATCACTTTCATGTTAGGTTAACCAACTGTCTGGAGCATTGTGTATGTGTCTGTGTGTGGTGTGTGTGTGTGTGTGTGTTTTCTATGGGTCCTGAATGAAAAAAATGGACCTTCTGTAATGTCAACTTTCCGTAGTTGCAGGTATGCAGACAGGGTTTTGTAGCTGAAACAGGGTTGTTTTTTATGATTTCCCACTAATAAAATGAGTGCAGCTCTCTCTCTCCCTGCCTGCAACATTTCACCCCAAGGCTATGTATGATATAATGAACCTTGTACTGCTTAAGGTAATTTTCAAAGATCCTCACGAAGAAGCAAGCTCAGGTGTTTATGTATAATATCTGACTAGAGGTAATTTCACGCTCGAAATCCTGGGATTATAGTGCAGCCTCAGTAACTCCAGGAATGCTGATATCAATTAAAGAATGTGGGCTGGTGTAAAAAAATTTAAAAAAACAAACACAGTTTTACTCACATCTGCCCCCACACACAGACACACAGTCTTTCTTTCTTTCACACTAATCTCACACTTGCTGTGTTTATTAATTCCCAGTTTTTATTCTCAGGCTTCCCCCTCTCACCTCATTAACTTATCCTTCGTTTATTTAAGCTTGGCCACAGTAGGAGAAAAGGTAACACAAGGGTAGGTTAATGCAACTTAACAAGTGCAGGCTAAACTTCCTTATTAGCATATGTGAGAAACCTGCTCGAGAATCTTTTCCATTCCACTCATTTCCATCATTAGGACAGTCTGTAATTGTGAAAAATAGTCATATATGCAGACACAATTTCAACTATGTACCTGTATAAATGCTTTGCACCAACAACACTATTTGACATTATCTGCAGGTGCGAAAAAAAGGGAAAGCTTGTTCTGGTAGCATAACCTCCATAACCTCTCAGAGAATAGGCTGCCATTTCATTTCAAATGAAATGTCTCTGCTCAAAGCAGCACATCACTCACACAGGGTATTTATCTAAAAAGGAATTTCTCTGGATTCTTATGAAAGTGCCTCGAATGAGCTGCAACAGGGCAGCGACACTGGTTTTTGAAAAGGAGGCACTTTATCTGCTTATGAGGATCCTCTTAAGTACAAGGTCTTTCATTACTGATAAACACCATGTGGAAATGACTATCCTGTCTGGTCTTTTATTCTGATTCTTTATATTCTGCCAGCACACAGTCACAGACTGTGAAGCTCTATGTTGTTCTGCATCAATGCTGCCACCTACTGGGTAAAATATAACCCGCAGTCACAGACAGGATCAGTGCGTCCAAATGCTAGACTCTCGGTCAGTGTGTTAAGAGCAGGGATGAACTGATATGATACCGCCATGAGTAAACAGATCAGGTATCCAATATGATGTAACCAGTCCACATTAAATACAGCTGCTTTTTCATCTGTATACATTTCTGAATTTTGTGTTTCTAATATCATCTAACCATCCCCAGTTCCATACTAAACACAGCCACACAAGAGTGGTTTACATTTTCTCATTGAACTCTGGGCAAGAAAGCAAACAAGCGTGTTTCTCAAAATGTTCTCTTGAAGTATTCCTTCAAGAGGTTACTTTGAGGTTTCTGTATAAATCTATTGGCCACTACTGATTGAATGAAATATTTCCATTGCCCTCTCTTTTCTGCTGTCACCAGGGTCTTTTAATGTGAACCTGCGCCCACCTGATCTCCTCTTCAAAGTGATCTTCTGGCTGGGCTACTTCAACAGCTGCCTGAACCCCATCATCTACCCCTGCTACAATCGCGAGTTCAAGCTGGCCTTCATCCGCATCCTGAGATGCCAGTGTCACCAGCGTAAACGTCCCGGGTGGAGGGCGTACAATTACCGCTCCTCCAACTTCAGCTCCTCTGGAAACTCACGCAAAGGCTCTACGGATCACAACTCCAGCTGCTTGAACGGCAGCCAGCGTACCTTGCCATCCTCTGCCAGTCCGAGCCCCAGCTACCTGAGCAAGGGTCTCCCACCTTGTCCAGAGGGGGAAACATTATACATATGGGGAGCGACCACCCCGACTCCCTCCACACCTAATTTGCTGCCTGGCAGCCCCGCAGACTGCCCACAGAGATCTCTGAGAGGGGAGTTAAGAGGAGGGAAGCCATCTGAGGAGACTGGTGGTGGTGTCTTCTCTTTCTCCTTTGGGAAGAACAGAGACAAAGGAGGGGTCAACAAAGACAGCATCGTGCCTGAGGACAAAGTGTGAGTCTTACTGAGCTGTGACTTGTTCGTTCCTCATAGGGATCAAAGTCACCTACAGAGTGTGGATGTAGGATTTCACACAGGTTCGCTGCATTCACTGTACATGGTCCCATGATCATTCATCAGTCAGTGGATTGTCATTGTCATTAGTTGTCTATGTAAGGTGAAAAAACTAAGTATTGACTATGCTGCTGTATCACAGGTATTTTGTCCTATTTTACTGTATCTGTGGTTGATGTAGACATGAAGGTTTCTTTCAGTGGACAGGAAGAGGTTGAAGACAGCCAATCAAAATCACTGTTGGGACTGGAAAGACACCAGTGCATGCATTCTGATTAAACAAAAAACAAAATTCAAAGGAAAAGGGACACAATCCAACACAAAAACTGTATCCCACACACTACCATCCCTGTAAAAAGACTGAACAAGACAAAAAAAAAAAAACCTGACTCGTAAAATGTAAAATGATCACCTTTCTGTCGCAGTCACTTGATATCTTCATGGTATGTTGTGGAAAATAAAGTATAACCTGGTTGATCTGCTGTGCGCACAATCATCAGATATCATCTTATTTGTATGTTTGATGTTCAAAAAGTTCTGAATATCAATAATAGAAATGTGATCGATACATGAATAAATTAGAACGCTGCTCAAAGGCTGCTTGGAGGCAAACTCTAAATCTCTCTGTAACTCTCTAACTTTCTGGATGTGAAGAGAACTTGCACCATTATATATTATCGCAGATGTTAATGTCTGTGATGATAAAAGACCAGCGGTGGATGTTATTTGTTTAAAGGAGACATACATCCTGAGTGAAGACATGGGCACAGTTCTGAGTGTCTGAGGTAAAGAGCAAACATTAGGCCTTTATTTAGAGGAACATTTCCAGTGAACACAGATAAACACAAGGGTTAATTGCTCATATAGACGGGGGACCTTCGATCACAGCTCAGCCATAAGACTTTTAACTCTATATACCTGCCTGTTCACTTACCTCATGGCCCACTGAGTCATGGTCCATTCCAGTTAATCATTTACTCCTGATGGGCTTTTGTTATGACAATGGATCAATACTGGACATACGCACACACACACAAACAGACAAATACAAGAGTCTGGTACACATCACCTGCATTTGGTGAAGGAACAGCAACAGGTTTAGATCAACCAGTAAGACATGACCGCAGAGAAAAGACAAGGACCACATGGATTTACTTTGAGTGGCTAATGGCTCGATTTTTGTTGCATCATGATTTCCATCCGAGGGACTAACATTTCAGAGAACTACAGCCTGACTAATGACAGCAGGGATTATACTCTGTTTCATAGCACCACTGTTAAAGTCTGCGTCCTGTGCCTGCTCCTACCCATTCCAATCTTTGCCATCATGGGAAATCTTTTCGTCATGGCCACAGTGGCACGTTTCCAAAGCCTCCGGACGCCCACCAATGCTTTTGTGGTTTCCCTGGCAGTGGCGGACTTCCTGGTTGCAGTGTTTGTCATGCCTTTCAGTCTGGTGCGTTCCATCGACAGCTGGCACTTCGGCCGCTGCTTCTGCCGAGCACATTTCTTCCTGGACATCACTTTCTGCACGTCCTCCATTTTTAATCTCAGCTGCGTGGCACTGGACCGATACATAGCAGTGTGCGACCCTCTGCACTACCCCGCCCGAATGTCTCCCAGACGTGTAGGCACGCTGCTGCTGCTCTGCTGGACTCTGCCTCTGGTCATCTCCTCCCTTTGCGTCTCCCTCGGTATGTACACTCAGTCACCTCCTGCAGTTATGAGCAGCAGCACACAGCAGGATGTTCAGACCTGTATGGCCATATTTTATGTCCCCTATGCCTTTGCAACCTCGACCGTTTCCTTCTTCATTCCCATGGGCTTCATGCTATTTGCTTATGGAAAAGTTTTCATGGCAGCCCTGAAACAAGCAAGGTGGATCCATGCAGTGGAGCACCATACTGGGCAGCTTCAGATGAGCCTAAGCCCCATGAGGACCAACTCCACCAGACGTGCCCAGGCCCACATGGAAAGATATTCTCTGAAGAAGGAGAGAAAGGCTGCTAAGACACTGGGTCTGATCATGGGGGTCTTCCTGTTGTGTTGGCTTCCTTTCTTCTGTATGAACGTGATCCATCCTCTGAAGGGCTACAGCATCAGCCCCCTGGTCCTGGAGGCCTCCCTGTGGCTTGGATATGCTAACTCTTCTCTGAACCCTATCCTCTATGCCTTACTCAACAAGAACTATCGTCGCGCGTTTGTTGCCATGTTAGACTGTGGGATTCTGAGTAGGCAGTTCAGAGCAGGTTTGGATTCCTCACACTTTGGTAGGGACAGACAAACTGTGGTTACACTGGAGACCATTTCAAGATGATCATTAGCCAATTTCTTCACTGGAGGGAGGGTTGTTTTGTTTTGTTTTACCATAACCGGTCAGTAGCGAGTTACTCATCAGACCCACTGATGAGAGATAGATTTTTTTTTTTTAAAGAACAGGATCACAATCGGTGCAGCAGTGACTGAGATATCCGGACGTCTAGACTCTAGCATGAGTCAACCTCCAAAAACAGTTAATCTTATGTTTCTCCTGACTTGAGCATTTTTAATTAGATTCTCCAATCCTGGTAGATGCATGGTTTTTTTTTAAACCACTACTTTCTGTTATAAATTTGTAGTTTACAGGATAGACACTCCTGATGATAACTTTGGTAAGCTCAGTTTGAACCCCCCATTTCACATTCTACTTAAAGTAACTTGTACAGTTGCATCAACCTCATCCATCTCCGATCCTGCTATACTTCTTGAATGTAGCTAGGTAGCAGAAAGATGAGCTTAATCCCACCTGATAAGTTTTGCTTGGTCCATTTTTTTCACTAACCAGGGGAACAACCAACAACGGGATAACACCAGAAATTTCTGTAGATCGCATAATTGTAAGCTGGAAAGGCAAAGGTTTCCTCTGACCATGTACTGCAAACGTTTTAATCTCAAAAATAGATGGAAGGTTTAATCACACTCATTCAACTAAATAAACAACAGAGTTTTAAAAGGCAGATACGGCTTGTGATATCTTTGAGGGGTCAAAGAATGAACAATTTGTTGTTATGGAAACTGTTCCTCTACATGTACTTTATGAGTGAATGGGGACATGTGGTACAGTGATTCATCGTCCTTTAATTACTTTTATTATTTTTGCTTTATGGTATTGATGGTGCATTTGTAAAAATACTAAAGAACTATACTATCAAAATACTATCAAGAACAGCAAGAAAGAAGACATAAAATTATACTGGAATCTGCAAAATTATGTTGCTGCTGAAGAACTGTTATTGAAGTAAATGTTGAAATTTTTTTTTAAAAATACAAACAGATATTATTGCATACATTAAAAAAAAAACTTCATCTTACAGGAATATTTCAAAAACAATAAAGACAATCAGAACTTTTCTTTTGGAAAATCATTTTCAAGTGAACTTCCACTATGATCACTAGTTAGCTGATTAGTGCAGCTTTAACCTTCGTCTGGTGTTAGGGTTGGCACCGACCCGTTTTTAGGTTTTAAATGCATAAAACAACCATACAAATTGGTCTATTGCATCAAGGCTTTATGACTTTGTCGGGAACCTCTATTTCAACAAAATAAAACAAAAAAAATTGTTTTCACTAAATTATAAAATGCTCTAGTT
>JBBMJY010000002.1:10082111-10108172 GCA_037833715.1 Toxotes lorentzi | reverse complement strand
TTGTTCGCAGCTGGGTTAAGAGAACTAAAGTAAACACACCTCTGCAGACCATCATCTAATCACCTTTTTAGCAATTGCACCCATGGTGTTGAATTTAAAAAAAAAAAAAAAAAAAAAAAAAAAGAACCATCAAATTAACACTGATGATTTTCTGGAGTCATATCATGATGTTGCCAGGCAACCAGCAGAAACTCAAGGAAGTCTCTGTGCCCCAGTCAAGAAATAGTCTGGTACAAAACACAGCATAAAACCACAACCAGCTGTTTTTACAAATCAGGTTTTGTATGAATTAAACAAAGATATAGAACAATCAATCAATGAACTTTAAAGGTGCTGATATGCGGAATTTGTTACCTGTTTCTCCCTTTTTCCCAGTCTTTGTGCTAAGCTAAGCTAACTTGCAGGTAGTTTTAAGTGTGCGTTTGGTATGATTCCTCTCATCTAACCACAGGTGTCTCCACAATGTTCAAGTATCCTAAACCTTTAGTGAAACAGAAGGTGGGACAGAGTAAAGCAGAGTAGGTGGGACTGAATAAAATCAAAACTGAAAATCGACCAGAACGAATGTATTAGTGAGATCCAAAAATCTGTCACGCAATACCAGACAAGCACATCACACTTCTTCTTACTGCGGCTTTGTCTTGCTCTTTAAAACACAAACTAAATTAAACCATATGACTGCTGGGGATGTCGGTCTTTTGTCAGCATTACAAAGCAAAAAAGAATTGCTGCAGGCACAGGAGCCGAGCAGGGCCGGGCCTCAGCTCGGCTTGGGCGGTAGAATATATTTGAATAGATATTTGATAAATGTGAACTGTGCCTTGGGAGGTTTTCTGGTGTCATGAAAGCAATATCATGAACACCTGTGCAAACGATAGCAGTCCCATGGGTCTGCAAGAAAAACTACCATATTGTTTGTTGAGTGTGTCTTTTTATTATTTTTTTTAAGTTTCCTCATCCCGTTTGAGGGATATTGATTTCAAATGTAGCATGTGCACAGCCTGGTTCCTGACCTCTGAATCACAATCTCCCCCAATTAAAATAGTTCTGAAGAAATTAAATGATGGATGGATGACCCAAGGTGAGGTAAATGTGACCTAAGTACTTAAAACAGTTTAGAATTTTTTTTTCTTTTTATTAATAACTGTCATAGTTTGCTCTTTTTCAAATATTTGAATTTGTTAATACTGATAATTTGTGCCTCTGAACCTCACAGTTACACTTTTTGGTTCATGCACAGGTTTTTCACAAAGCCAGTGTTATTTAACACTTTACTCCTCTGACCTGCTTTTACTGTCATTGAGAAAGTCCTCTGCTTGCATGAGTGTATCCCTGTGAATACTGAGGTGAAAGTGTCACAATCAGTTAAATTCCCAAATGTTACAAGTCCTTTCCACACTACTGTCGTGCATCCGCTTTCTGTTGACACTGCTCCTGGAGAAGAACTGCAGGGAAAACCTGCAATTCTCCATTGTCACCACTAAGGGGCAATCTCATTCCTCTGTAAAACCATGTATCCCATATCTCCACATATCCCCTGTTGATCTGTTACACTGAAAAAAAAAAGTCGCTAGTTTTTTTTTCTTTTTGGAATATGAAGTGTTATCAGAAAATAATTGAGGTACATTGAAATTAGACTTGACTTATTCCTCTGTCCCACTAGAGTTTTGCGATACAGATATTCAACTTATACTTTTTTAAATCACAGACCTCAAACCACTCCCCACCCCCGCTGCTTCAACTCTTTATGTATTGTGCACAGTTTCTCTGGGCTGGGATGCTTCCTGGGCCTGCGTTTGCTGTGTAGTCATTTGGTTAAACTTAAATTTAGAAGTGTCACATAAACACAAAATTGAAATACTGAAAGTCTTGAAACGAGATTTTTGGCACACAGTACTGATTAGAGTGCCCTGATCCCTACAATAATGTTGTGAGTTTAAAGCACATGTGCCGAGACCCCCACCACAAACATGAATTGAACAGCCCGCTCTGCACCCCCAATCAACACTTTTCCAAATTCTTCCCTGAGGACACATTTAAAGGAAGCCAACAGTCTGCTTCTTCAGCTCCACATACAAAAGCTTACAGGAGGCTGTGAGAATGATCCATTACCGAAGTGACGGCCCAGAGCGCTGTACTCCTCCTATCTCTGCACCTCCTCCACCTCCTTTCACAGATGGGCAACTGAACATTGGAGATCTTGAAGAATCCCTCTCAATCTCAACATCAATACAAGCCTTTTTTTTTTTTTTACCAAATGTTCTTAAAAAAAGAAAACAGAAATCATGTAAAAAGCGAGCATGAAAGCACTGTCAAATCAAATGCTGATCGCTCTTTAATCTGTGCGCCAAGTTAATTACGATTTGATCCGGCTCTTGTGGAGGAACACTGTTTTAAGCAATTTTTATTCTGTTAGCTGATATAATTGGGCATTTGCACATGGTTATACTATAAATTTATCACTCAGGAAAAAAAAAACTACAGAACAACTCCTCAACTTCATAATAGAGCAAATATTCTGCTGCATTGGAGAGAACAGAGCTCCGGCTCAGAAGTTTCTAAGAGTCCACTGTGTTGTGTCTAACACCAGGCGGGAGGCCTATTCGCAAGAATTATGTAAGAGTATAATGTCTCATGTGTGAGAGAGAAAGAGCGTTGTCACTGAATAGATTTCTATATATCAAAATGCCATAAAACATAGAGAGCTCTGGCTGAGCTGTGCGGGCGGAGTTAAGAAGCAGAAGAGAGACTGAACTTGTTTCTCAAATGTTGAATGACAACTTTGTCTGCAGGCTGAAAAACACCACCTATGGTTCGAATACTCCACCCGTGGTTACGAGGGTGGAAATGGAAGATGAAATAGTTCAAGTAGTTACCACGGCATGTGGTCATGGAGTGTAAAGACCTTCTGGGTTTATCTCTGGAGCTGCTGCATTGTCTTCCCTCTGGACCAAGCCGTGAAGAAACACACCCCTCAGAAACTCAGTTCACTTGAGTGTTTATTTTTTTCCCATGGCACATTATGATAAAATAATTCCTTTTATCATTCAGTGTCAATAAGTCGAGACTACAGATCGGTACAAAAGAATATAAAAATATTAAGTGGAAGTTTGTGGTGTCATTTCATTGAACTCTCACATTAGACAAGTGTTGTTTGGTGTGTGAGTGACGTCAAGCACCTTTCATGGGGACGGAAAAATGCACAGTGAAACTCTAGCTAAAAGGCAAAAAGCATTCAGTCATATCTATCACTCAAAGGAAGTGGCTGCAATATGCAACATATTCATTGTGTTCAGAGCCCACTGCCCTCTAGAGGAAACCGAAATACAGCAAGTCAAATCACACAATCATCAAAAAATAAGTTACAAAAAGATGAACCAGTGGTGTACACGAGACAGTGATGGCTGTGGTCAGTTTAAACGGGAAAACAAATTAAAAAAAAAAAAAACATATTGCACCTTTGACACCTCAGTGAGAAGTTGCTCTTGAATTATGAGGAGAAGAGCAAAGTTGAACTCGAAGAAAGGAAAAAAAAATCTAGTTCACACCAACAGCATTCATCAAAAGAATCACAAAAAGCTTTAACTAAAAATACAATGAAAACAAAGGGAATGTAAAAAATATAATAGAACTGTACATGAAAGTTAGCAAAACGAAGGCATAGTATTTTAGTTCATATCACTGAAAAGCATGTTAGTAAGTCCCTTACAGCGGTGGGAAAAAAAAAGATATGTGGCTGTAAAAAACCTGGTGATTCGTGATTACACTATAGTCTAAGCGTTGCCGGATTCACACGGCTTCGTGTAGTGTTATTGTGTCTTGACTATGAATTCCAGGTTCACAGCTCAAGTGTCGCAGCTGCTGAGGACAAGGCAGTGACACAGTGAGGCGTCCACGGCAAAACACTTTGAAATGTAAAGTCAGAACAATTAATCTACAGGCAGCTCGAAGTTTGTGTGAGAACCCGCGACCATTATATATAAGTTAATAATAATTTCTTCCAGATCAAGCTCAAAATGTCCCACAACACTGAGCAGGCGTTGGTTTCAGCTCACTCTACAGCTGGAGTGAGGAATTTATTTGGGAAATGTGCAGAACTGTGAAACATTTCCTAGTTCCAGCTTCTCACATGTGAAAATTCCACGTTCCTCTTCGTCAAACGTGAGAGCAAATTGAATTTCTTTGAGTTTAAGATTGTTGGTTGGGTAATGCAAAGCTAAATGAATTGGTAATGACGCGTATTTGTCACTAAATCAATCAAGATTATAATCGAAAGATTCATCGTCAATGAAAAAAAATGGTTAGTTGCAGCACTAATTCGGTCAATGGCATCCCAAAAGTTGGGGTCCATGGTCATCTAAGTTATCTCCATGGTAACCAGTGGGCAACTGACACGGGGAATCTGGATGTGTTTATACTTTAACAGGAAGTGGAAGATTGGGGATTGCAACTTTAGAAATCTTGGAAGCAATTACAAACGACTGGCTACAGATGTTTCTGTGTGAAACCAGCGACCGCTGCGACGCAAACAGACCGTTTTGTGCATTCAGTTACTGAGTTGTGTGCATGGTATGGTCCAGTGATGAAGGGAAGGGGACATTTCAGACCCCACAGATGCTGCATTAGCATCCACTTTAAAGCATAATAGCACAGAATGATGAGCAGGCCGCTAGTTTCAGCCTTAAATCCTGAGCCTGAATAAACAGTTTCTATGAACAGGTACAAAGAAAACTATAATTAATCAATGGGCGTTTCTAAGTTGATATTAAAAAAAAAAAAAAAGCTACGCTATATCAAACAAAATGAATTTAAAAAAAAATCAAGAACAAGGAAAAAAAGAATCATAAATAAAAGCTATGGCATGTTTCAATGGCATCATATTCAAGTAATCTTGTTCAAGTCCCTGATACTTAGTGGTTCATGTAAACATTGGAGTCATTAACACAGACACAGAACCAACAGTTCATAAGAAGGCAGCAGCAATTCATATATACAATACACAACCAACGTCCACGTCTCCTTCACCAAGCTGGTACAGTCACATCGTGTTAGTGTTCAAATCTTTGAGTGGTGGACGCTGGAGAACTTAAAACTTTAGTATGACAAAGCCCGCAGCTTCAAGAGAGCCACATCTTCACCAGGGTGTGTGACGGCTCTGCCACAAGGCGCGGCTTTGGAGGTGGGAGAGAAGAAATGGCGAGGATAGAGCGGAGAGGAACGACAAACACGTGTCCGAGCTGGGGACTTCACCCGCTGTGAACAAAACGGTGAATTCTTTTTTTCCCCCCTTCTGAGTTCTTCCGTGTTGAGGAACTCCCAGAGGGGCCGTTCAGCTGGCAGGTGTTAGATCAATGTTCACTGACATTAAGGACACACAACCAAAGATATCACTGACACGCACAGCCTTTTTTGCTTCTTGCAAAGTCAGCAACAAGCCACTGTTGTCTTCTTCTGTCTCTCTCAAATGGTGGCTTAAGAAACAATACCAGCCTATTTTTCTCTCTAAACTGTGTTCTTTTTTTGGGATTAGAAATTAAAAAAAAAAAAAAAAAAAAGGCAAGCAGCAAGATATCCTTATCACAGATACTTTGTGTTCTGTGCACTTCTAAAATTGGCTCAGCTATCACACAACTGAGAACAGGCACTGAATGAGGTGGGTGTGAGATCACACTGCTTCTTTCATCTCATTCACAGTGATGACAGTCTCATAATAACACAAATTTATAAAACCAGCTCAGAATATGGCGGTAACATTTTTGCAATGCCTCAGTATTTCATATGAGTCGGTGGAGCGTTTGTCACGTCAGTGTGATGACTTCCACCGGGTCTGTCTTGCCTTTGGACCTCTGCTTGCGTTTGAGGCGTCTCTGTGAGAGGGACAGGGGAGTTGGACATGCTGAAGGTGTTGCGGTGCCGACGGAGAGAGAGAGGAGGTCTGTGTGTGGATGTTTCAGGGGAGGGAGCCGGGATGGAAACATAGCAGTGCACTCCCGCGGGGGTTTGTGATCCCTCTCCGTCTCCTGGCGTCACCTGTCAAAGCAGCTGGCTGTGAAGGTGTGATGAGCCCCCAGGTAGCTCCCACTGTAGGCCATACTCAGACAGTGTCGCGGCTCTCCGGCGAGGGCCATCTGCACAGATATCGGGCCCTGGAGCGGAAGCGCGCGAGCCCCCGGCTGAAGACCAGAGGTCAGGCTCGGGTAGGAGGGGAACCCACTCCCAGGAGTCATGGAGGGAGCCCCAGTTAGGAGACCCATCCTGTGGCTCTGAAGGAAGTCCTGAGACATGTTCACCACAGGCCCCAGAGCCTGGGAGTCAGCTAGAGCTTGCAGCTGGGACAGGTGTGGGAAGCCATCAGGCTGAAAGAGCAGCTGTGGTGTGGAGGCGGAGGAGGAAGAGGAGGAAGAAGAAGAGGAGGCTGGTCTCTGGATGGCGGACACCGGAGAGAGGTGAGAGGTCTGGGGCTGAGACTGCAGGGAGGAAGGTCGGTGCGGAGGAGTGGATTTGGTTTTGTTGGCCTCCTTAACATCGTTGTCATGAGCACTGTGGAAGGAAAAGGCAAATATTCCAGATGAAAAATAAATATACACATATTTGGAAAAGATCTATACCAAAAAAATGGCTGCTCAAATAAATCCATCCAACAGGAGCAGAGATCAGTGTGAACAAACTCTTTTTACTTCCACAAAATTAGTCTCAACATGTGCAAACAATTATACTTGCACAGACACTAACAAACAGACACACACTCCCACCCGCTGACAATGAAATGTGCAGCTTAATTACAGCTGTTAAATTACACACCATGTTATTGTGCACGACATTATAAGCCTCTACTGATTGAAGCAACAGGCATCTTTTAATCCAAAACCATGGAAACAGAAACATGGAGACACAGGGGACTTAATGTCATCCACCTTGAGTTGTCCATTACACTTCAAGAGGCTTGAGGCTACTTGTGTGTGTGTGTCTGTGTCTTGTGCATCTCTTACAGCAGCATAAGCTCAATGCACTGGGTGAGGTGGTCCCAGGTGTAGCCTGTTAGCAGATGCAGGGCGGTGGTCCAGCTTGGGGAAATCTGGAGGCAAATGCGAGATGCTGCCACACACGCAGCAGCGACCTGGGACGGTCGGAAACTCAGGAAGGCATGATCTAGAAGAAGCAAGAGACAAGAGTTTTATAAAGTCTTTGGTCAAACTTATTCCACATGCTAATACATTAACGTAAAAACACCTATTGAACAGACAAACCAAAGTCTAGTTCTGAACCCACCTTGCAGTGAGACTTCCAGAAAATAGTGAGTGTATTTGTCCATGAAAGCCTTGGTCTTGGAGAGGGAGGACAGCGGCCAGCCATTGTACAGGTCACCCTCCTGCACTGAGGCATGGAGGTAGTAGTCAATAAAGTGGGCGGGTGTGGGCATGCACAGGTTCCAGCCGAAGGTCTCCAGCAGCAGAAGCTCCATTTTGATCAGATCCCTCTTGTTGAGAACCAGGTTCAGGCTGCACATAAAACCCAGAGAGTTCAGCTGCTCCAGTTTGGGAACCCGGTCCTCTTTCTCTTCAAACTTACCTGGAAAGAAACAAACAGATAAGGCAGATTTTAGTGTTTAGTGCAATTTGTTCTGCAGTAAGCAGTATTTACATTTAGATCTACCAATATATTCTCTGTATTGCACTTTATTGTACAAGATAAAAAGTGGTAGAACTGCAGCTGACATACTCTGTTTGCATCCTGGATGTGGTTATGTCGGGGGTTAAAAGCCTGTCAAGTGTATGTAAACACCAGTTGTGTTTTGCACTTTTGGGTCAATCTTTTGGATCAAGGTATCCACCAAAAAAACAAACAAACAAAAAGAAATCAGCAACAACACTAATGATTAATTGTTTCAGAAATGTTGACATATTTACCATATTTAAAGGCTAAATGATTAATAAATTAAAAAAAAAGATTTGCTGCTTTATTGCTAATATGCATTCTGGAAAGGATCTTTGTAAAAGAATGGTTACTAATAGTCTTATTTCTTTTTTTACAATAAATATCTTCATCTGTTGCCACATGCAGCCAGTTTATGGTCGGCTTTAAAGAGCCATACTCCAGCTTCCACAGAACCTAACAAGTGCCTGCTAAGCATTAGCAGTTAAGTTGACTATTACTGAACATCTGGCCATAAAGCTAAGCCATTACACTAACAAGCCCGGGGAAGCATCACTATAGGCTTAAAGAGTGCGGGGCACTTACTGTGGATTATATAAGCCTCACACTTTCTATGAAAAAGCAACTCAGCTCGATCCCTGATATTCCTGCCCCTCTCACTCACTCCAGATCCTTGCAGACACTACAGCAGTGCCATTATGGTGAGCCCCCTCCCCACCCCAAGACATGCTCCTTTCCATAGCAACAGCCCTGAGGCCCCAGGGGTCCATGTGGCCAATGAAGAGGGGTGATTCTGCTTTTAATCCACCGGTCCAACAGGCCTCTGCTCAAACTTTAAGAATGAGGGCGAGGAGGTGGGTGTCAGGTTACACTGATACGGGCTTTGCTCTGAAGGATGAACCTTAGCTGCACACAGCTTTAAGTATGAAGATGTGGGGGCATATCGTAGACTTACAATGGAACTGATTCAATCCCAAAACTACAGCTCAACAGTTACTGAATTTTTTAGGCTAACATCAATATTTAGACAGATGTGTGTGTGTGTTTGTTTGTTTGTTTCATAAAAGAACTTTTTTCATAATCCATCTGAACATATAAACACAATAAACTGTTTCTTCAAACACTATAGTGTAGTTAAATTTGTGTTTGTTTGTGTTGTGTTTATTAATATATCTATCAACGGCTGTAACTCTTCCTGTGGACACCCATCAGTGGAGGCTGGCATATAAACAGATAATGTATGTTAATATAATAAAACATAGCTGTAATAATATAAAATAGGTAATCATAAGGAAAGTTATCATTTTTGACAAATACTGTACATTAATAAACACTCCAATATGGCACAGCATTTATTACGTGTTTATGCACAGTTTATAAACACTAAATAGGTGTTACCTGTGATGAAGCCTCCTTATTTTTAATTGATATGTACTGAGGGCCATTTTACAATAGAAAAATAAATTTCTCATTGCTCTTGCAAACTAGGTGATGGTGATTTATAAATTACCTAAAACATACTTCTGGCATTTCCGCACTGCTAGATCTTGTTATATATCAGGCAACACAAACAACAAATAATATAGATCAATATATTATCTTAGACCTATATATTGACCAAATGTATGTAGATGTTACTCTACCCATAATTATTCTTGATTTACCACCTTTATGGAAAGTGTGGTTAGCATGAGTCTGAGCACATACTGGACTGTAATGGCCTTTCAAAAACACTGAAAGTTAAAAAAAAATAATAATACCAGGGGAAATAAACCTGTTATAAACAAACCAACATGCAAATAAAGCACAACCTGCCCCACGGTAGCTGTTGTAGAATTACTTGGTATTATATCCACAGGCTAGGATTAAAAAGTTATGCATTGGCTTGTCAAAATAAAAATCCAGCTGGGAATAACAATGGCTCTCTGTTGGGGTTAATCTTGGCCTCTAATCTAAAACCATGGCAACCAAACATAAGGATAGGGATTTTGTGGGTGTCTCTGATGGTTGCCTCTGTTGGACCTCTTTCACCTCTTTTATGCTCATGTCTCAGTGAGCGGGGCACCTTCCTACCAAGTGTGAGTTTTACCACTGACGTTGCGACCTGCCATTAAGCAGGATGGGAGAGAGGAAGAGAGAGGGAACGGTTGAGAGGGCAAGAAAGGGAGGGGAGTGTGGGATCTGCAGCCCAACAGGCCAGAGGGGTAATTAGCAGAGAGGCAGTAATGGCGTCTCCCCAGCAGAACAGGAAGCACGGTGAAACAGGGCTGTTTACACCCACAAGGTCTCGTTCCACGGCCCAGTCCACACTTGCCCCATTCTCTCACCCCCATATCCTCTGGATCAGGGCTCTGTCTGCTGCTAGAGTGCTATGTCCACACAGACGCTGCCATAAAACACCATCAGTGCCCCCAGTCTCCACACAACCCCAGCCTCTTTGATCTTAAGAGAGACACAGCGCAAGTCAATCTCCTCATTGTTCTGTGATTACTCTCTTGGTTTACTACTGTGGGTGACCGGGCACATGAGAGACAAGGGATGCAAAACAGCTTTGAAAATGAAAAACAAAGCAACTTCAGAGGAACCTACAGAAGTACGGTATGAGTCTGAGTCACAAACAGGTTTGACTCACTGTAAAAAGAACTACCTCCTGTGTGCATCACAACCTGTATGACAAAACAGTGGTCTCATTCATTTCAGTGAGTTGGCACAGCAGGAGAGCAGCCACAGAGGGCTCTAGCAAACAGAAATGGTGCTTTCCATTTGAACTGGGAAGTTGGAATTTCTGAGCTCCCAGTTGGAAATTTCGACTGGAACGCCCCCTGAAGTCTGATTTCAAACACGGAAAACTGGAAAAACATGGAAAGCTGGAAAAACCTCACCGACCCTGACCTCAAAATCCAAGATGGCAGCTTTGTGCATCAACAGCACAATCTACTGTTTATTAGCACTTCTGTCTTATTTGTGTCTCATTAAATCAGGAATACACACAGTAGTATCCAACTTCTGTCTGTGGACATGTTACAGTGTTTGTATGTGCAAAATACAGCTTAATGAGTTACCACCAACTGGTCTTGTTAGCAAGGGCAAGCACATCAGGGGCTTTTTTCTCATCTTGGTTTTCCAACTTCTTATACTGGTCAAAAAATACAGGGCGGTAGGGTATAAATGCTGGTTAATCACAGCTGAGTTATAATTTAGACCGGGGCATTTTCAATCAGGGAATGCATGCACAAGACTAAGAGCCTGACCAAGAATTAAATGTAGATTTTTAATACTTGATAGGTTCTGATTTTTCATGTTACAGATACATTTCAGTCAGTTCTTTAAATGTACTTGGGTTCAATACCCAACCCATTCCTCCAAAAACATGGAAGTGCACATACCAGTATGAATGTATTTCAGTATTGTGCTATTTCAATGTTACATCTCAAATAAATATAAATCCTCCTATAGTCTTGATTTCATCGCCTCACTGAGACCCTGTAGCAACATGCAAACACTATCCCAGTCCCTTTCAGTCTTTTGCTACTGTCGGTCTCTATGTGTCCTGAGAGACGGTGCATTCCTCTCCTGTGAGTTCAGCCTACCTGGAATGCAGGCGGCTCAGTGATCCTATCTGAAGTCCGCAAGCAAGGAAGAGACACAGTGATGAAAACAAGCACAGCCCTCCTTTTTGTCTACACCCAAATTACCTTTACCTTACATATCCTGCAACCACGGGACAGCTACTCTTTCTCACAACACCCACAGGTGATGGTGACAATGAGAAAAGGTCGAGTAAACAGTGAGAGGTTACAGGTCAGGGGTTACTGAGAGGTAAGGATGGGATGCAGGACCTCCTCCCAGGTGTTCTGTTTGGGGAAGATGTGGGGGTGGGGAGGGCTTTAGAGCGATAGGGGCTGTTAGGAAACCTGAGAGCTGTATTCTCACACAGGCCAGCAAAGCCTCCACTTCTGTTGCTCCCCATTGTCCCAACAGTGTGCAATTCCAGTTCATTTCACTCAGTAACCAAAAGAAATTTTAGGTGAAAAAATCAGTTCTGTGTTTTCAGACAGTTTTGATTTTCTTACAAAAAAAAGGGAAAGAAAAGAAAAGCCCATAAACCACATTTAAGGGTGAGGTGAAAAGCAAACACTCACACAAAGATCAGATCTGTTGGAGTAGCCCAATCACATAGTTTTTAAAAATGTCAGAAGATAACTGTGTGTTTGGGATATAAAGTGTGACAAAAAAAATACTAGGACATAAGGTCCCTGTAAGTTGAATAATAAATTATCTCTGTAATACCCCTGAAAATGTAATGAAAAAGTGACAGATATTTGGTTAAATACAATGAACAATTTTTGTCAATGGAGAAGCTGATGTAAATTTCAGACTAATAAGGGAAAAGATTTAACATTGTACTAACACAAAGGAGACATTGTAATAGAACTGAATGAATGATGAAAATATGTGAATGTGTTTTTCAAACAGTTTTTGTATTAATATTAAAATTTAATGTTGATAAAAATGACAATAAAGATAAAAAAAAAAAAACTTTTCAGGCAATTTTCATCTTTGTCCTCATTCGCTTCTGCTTCTTCTCTTTGACTTGACAGCCACGGAAGAATTTCCCCTGCTCTTTAAACTCCTTTTATTTGCTGGTTCATCTTTCATTGGGAGTGTGAAATTGGTCACAGCTCCATCACAGAATCTCCGTGTTGCCACCCCTGGCCCTGGTGGCTCACACATTGTAGGCTCGGGCCGACCCTTGACCCCTGATGCTAATGCCTGGGTGACCAGCGAGAATCCTAGAAACATGGCCGTGTGTGTGCGTGTGTTTTTAAGGGGTATCCATCGACTGTGGATATAAAGAGCCTTGCCTTATGGGTAATGATGGTTGACACAGGGAGTGTGTGGGCAAACAGAGCCCCAGGCATTACACAACAAAACACCAAATACGCCTAAATCCTGACATGTGCACTATAGTTGGCGCATTATAATTACACAACAGCTCTCGAATAAAATAAAAAGACGAACTAGCATCTGGTAATAATGAATAATACTGACATTTCCAAACCCATCTATACTTCTCTACATAATTTCGTTAATTACGAGGGCCCCAATAGTTCCATCAGAATTACTGTCAAACCTCTGAGAGTGGCATAAAGGGGGAAGTGGATTCCCTATTAATCTACATTTCAGGGCACCCTGTTGGGGGGTTCAGTTCTAATATGTCCCATTTTGCAGGCCACCTCTTCTCCTTCCCTTTCTACCCTGTTTAACATTAGCAGCCGACCTGCCTTTGAAGTACCGCTCCACTCATTTCCCAACCCCCCAGGGATGTGGGGCTGCTTTTACTGGCCGCCCTGTCCCAGGACTGGCTCGCTCTGCCTGTCCCTGACAAGGTGAGAGAACGAAGAAGAAACAGAGCCAGCAGCAAAAGGTAAAAAGACACCACCAGAGCCCGGTCGGTTAAATGGCTGTGCGGCAGTAAAGCAATGCCCTTTCAACAGGAAATGGATTAGACATGAATGGGGATCTTAATTAGGGTGATCAGGAGAAAAAAATCCATAGGTTTATCACAAGGTTGCCACAGCAACCATCTCCTCATTTAGCAATGTTAGCTTACAGCAAGTCTCTACCATGAACACACGCCTGCACACACAACCTCCACCCTTCAGTTTCTGCTCCCCTCCCCCTCTCTGGGAAGCGTCTGGCTGGCTGTCCTGCTTGCATTGACGGGCTTTTGTTTGAGGCCTGACTCTGAGAGCATATGGCAGGTGCCCCTGAGCACACAGTTCCTCCTCCCCACCCCCGGGCTCCGAGGCCTATGTAAGTGCACTGTGTAGGGACTGAGCTTCTTGTGCATTTCACAGGATGCCTTTTTCTTTTTTTTTGAGACCCTTCACTTATTCAGGTTCACTGAACAAAACAGATGAAATATATCTATTGAACCTATCTAAGTTGCAGCAGAGACACATCACATAACAGATCACAAGAGCCTCCAATGATCATAATCCAGAAAATACATAAATACATAAGAAAATATTGCAACAAGAACAACAAAAAAAAATCCATAGGATTCTTATGTTGGCTGGCAGCAGAGACACATCCACGATGTCATTTACCATAACAAATAGCTGCAGTATGCAGAGCTCTGACTTCAGGAAGAAAGATCTGTCAGGAAGACTGATGTGATCACTGCAGGACTTCATGGAAACAAACACAAAAGAAACTTAAGTTTGTGGACTGATTTTCAAATGGAAATGTTCAGGGGATACGTGAACAGCCTTCACTGGGGCTGACATTAAATTTTCCAGGATTTTGGTTTCTTTGAGTAATTGGGTTCTCTGGAATGAAGTGGGGTCTCTAAATAAGTACCGAACAGTCAATAACACTTAGTCCCTGTGGGCTTAAAAAACTGACCACAATCTCACTCCTGCAAATGAAAAAGAGCTCATCCATGAACAAACACATGCACACACAAGCATCCACAAAAACACACACACAATGGAGTAACAGGATTAAGCAGTGACTGCTGAGGGGCACAAAAGAGGCAGCGATTAATTAACAGAGTGCGGAAGCCAGAAATATTTGAAGAAAGACAATGTATGTGCCTGTCAAAGGCAGGCAGGGAGGACCTGGGGAGGCTGTTCAATAACTAGGCCAGATTCCAAAGCACCTCAGGACAGATAAAAACCCAAGACAACTTTGAATCACACACCCTTTCAAGCCTTCATCAATCATGGCAGAGACTCCCTAGAGTCCTGGAGGAGTCAGAGGCAGGAGAGCAGAGAGGAGAGAGCCTGACTAAACTGAGCGCCACAATCAAAAGATTCAATAAAAAAAACCTGATTAATCTATTACAGAGCAGAAGAAGAACCTCTGTCCAGGTTGGGCTGAAAATATTTATATCACTCCATGAGCAAACTCTCAAAGCTATTCTTGGATTCTCATGAGATTGCTTTTAAATAAAACCTCTTTCAAGTCTCATATTCAAATTTATCCCACCACAGAGACTACTCTGATTGCAAAGATGGCCTGCATGCGACTACACATACGCACACACATGCGCTGAGCCCTCCCAAGTGAGTGGGCCCTGTTCCAAACTCCCACTTTGACGTTATCATTAGTCTAATTACCCGTGATGCCAGGCGCTGCATTAATGTACAGAAAACCTCTGTCTGTTAATCACAAGACAGACACAGAGATGCTAACAACTACCACACAACCTGCACCAGCAAGAGGAGAATGATTAACACGGCTTCACAGGAAATACACAAACAAAGAAATGTTTTTGTGTTTCAAAGAAGAGAAACATGTTGGTTACTAGTCATCAGACTAAACGATCAGTTCACTCACTTCTTCAGAAACACTGAAATCTTGAGAAAAGCAGCAACTACACTATTAACTAATCATTAGTCTAAAGAAGAGGAGAAATTCAGGACTTTTTAGCTTGACCATTTTACACATTTTTTAGTAAGACAGCAATTTAAAGAATGAGGCTCCCCTATATTTCTAGACCACAGATTATATCCTTATTACATCTCTCAGTACCTTGTTATTTTCCTAACCTGTAGCCTATTTACTACTGAAAAAATAAATCTTCAAATTGATGGTTTAAAATGCACTGGATCTTCCTAAAAAAGCTGGACACTATAGTTTTTAGCAAATGTTACTACAGCTACAGTGGCTGTGTTCATTGTCTTGGAGGAGCATGCCATTCAGGGCGATGGTGCGGTGCGATGTGTTTTTAATAGTAGTAGAGTAGAGTAATAGTAGAGGTCTATGGCACAGAGGAATAACAAAACATCAGGCTTTGGCTTCAGCGCCAAAAGCCTTCACAGGGAGTTTAGGTATGAATACACACTTAAGGTATGAAAACAGAGAAAAGTGCCATTAAAGAATTAACTTCAAAACAAACTGGTTTACTATGGGCATTGTGGGCATGCTGTCCTCTGCAACAAACCACATATTCAATGGGTTAAAAAAAAAAGAAAAAAGAAAATAAGCACACCTTTGATTAGAGGACATTTTGACCTTTGCATATGCAAGACCAGCTCATCTCAAATTGACTGCATAAGACTGAAGTAACAGCAGCAGCCCCAGAATCAGCTAGGATCAAAAGCACAGATAAAGTTCTGCAGACATAAGCGTAATCCCCAACAGTTTCTCCTAAAAACAATGGTACACTCATCCTACCACAATGATAACCTTGTTTTTTAAACAGTAAACTGTCATTACAGGTTACCAGATCAGTCTGAAAAGTGTAGCTGGGAGAGAAAAACATCATGGTCTCAAATTAGCCTTGTAAGAGGCCTTGTGCCATCTGTGCATGAACCATAGTCACAGCACCTTTGTTTTTTCTAGCTCAGAATATTTACATTGCAGCTCTTGTGCATTTACAGGTTCAATATGAAAACAGAAAACCTAATCTTAGTAAAGTTACCTATACTTAAATTTAGACTTAAATTTACAAAGCATCAATTTAAACATATGTCTGAATCTAATCAGGAAAAACTGCCTAAAATATAAATCAACCATGTAGATGGATTAAGGGAAGAAGGTGGAGGACTGTTTATACACTTACTAGCTAGGAGCAGACAAGAGAGGGCAATCACGTAAAGCTGCTTGACGGCCACATCGTAGTGGTCCATGAACAAGTCCAGCAGGTAGACGGCCAGGTGACGCGCTGTAGGACATAGCTGGTAGCGATTACTGAGGATGGCCAACAAGTCTGCAAAGTACCGTCGCATGCCAATCTGCGGAGAGTGGGCCCGGTAGACCGGTAACTTCAGCTCCTGGACAGGGAGAAGAGAAGAGAGGATGAGAGGAGATGTAAATGACGGGGGTGAGTAGGAATGGGGTGGGGTGGGTGAGAGGAGCTGGGTGGGCAGGAAGCAGCGGTGAAGAAACACAGGGGTTGTAAAGAATATGCATAATAATAGTGAGCCATGCATGCCTCCTGCTGACTGGGTTTTAACTGCTGCCAGGAGAGCTGCCGTGGGTCGGAAACTCTCCGATCAAGAATAAAACTCAATTTAACACAGAAAAGTCTTGATTATGCTTCGGCCTCGTTTCAATTTCATTTAATTCACCATCGCTGCAGAGGACTGGAGCTAATTTGGGTCATTGCAGGGGTCTCTGAGAAATGGGCTGAGGGTGGTGGTGTGTGTTCTTTTGGGGAGGGGGAGGTGAAGGTTGAGTAGAAGATAGGATTAGGTTTCACCCCTAGCATATCTCCTATTCATGTTCAATTAGCTGCATGTGTTTCAAAGTGGAAGGAAGATACTCAGGGGCATTAGCATTGAATCAGCCTCGGGTATCTTCCCAATCAGCTACAGAAAAGAGGAGAGTACAAGGCTCCGGTTTCAAATTCTGCCTCAGAGTAAGAAACCAAAAAAAAAAAAAAAAAAAAAAAAAAAACATTCAGCCATGGCTGAACAAACTTACTCTGCAGTTACTTTCTCAGTATTTAAGCTGCTTATACCAGAAAATGTTTTTGTTTTCAAAAAATTGTTTTTCGCTCTCTGTGAATCTAAGTAAAAACAAGGGCTTCTGATTTGGATTTAGTAAGAGATTGAGGATTGCTGGATTAATCTCATTAAGATCAAACAGTATGGGGTCCTTACATTAGAGGAGAAACACAGAAAACATCCACATCGTGTTCAGGACTGTTGTTTAGGAACGCCCCTGCTTTTAGGCTGCTTCTAAAACTCCCAATATTGGTTTAAAGCTCAGCATCTGAGAGAAATGCATGTTACAGTTAATACTTTAACACAAAATTCACTGTGAGGGCAAAACTACAAACACTGTCAGGCTTGCACAGACTATCAACAATTTATTTTGAGAGCAACTAAGACAGCAATGATGCTCAGACTGACACTTCAATTGAATCCAAAAATAAACAGTAACCACCCCCCCCTCCTAAATCCACATATAGCAGCTCCACCCCCGGTGCCACAACCAGCCATACCACCCAATCCTCCCCAAACTCTCCTCTCCTCCCACTGCTTCAGATTCTGCCTCTGGTCCATCTGTCTGTCTGGGGGTATAAGGGCAGCAGGAGGAGGGGGCTGCAGGAGTCTGGAGGGGCTCCAGGGGGTGGTTGGGTGGAGAGGTGCCTTTGTGGGGGACCCGCACCATAATTAAGGATTCCACAGCTGCCTCCGCCTGATTTGCATGTCTGATAATTTGCCACATGCTACACACCACCACTATCTCCCACATCAGGGCATTATCACTGCAGCACACGTCATTAAGGCTGGATGAGACTGTGGGGGAGCAGGCGCCATGCAGGAAATCTGAACACTGTGTGAAGGCCTTTTCACAAACAGCTCTGACACTGATTTCACCTTTCTTCTCCTCTTAGAAATTTCACCGTGCTTGCCAAAAACATACACCTCTACTCATCTTAAGCTTTTGAACAGCATACATTTGAGCAGCCCTGGAAAAATATCATTATAGATGTGTTAAAATCAGAAAATATTAGGGCTGCTTATTTTAATAAGCAATTAATCTGTTGATCTCTTTTTCTCACATTAACTGCTTAGTCCAAAAAATGCACAGGAAATGTTTAATAAAACCCATCACAATTTCACAGAGCCCAAGGTGACTCTTCAGATGTGTTTTTTTTTTTGTCTAACCAATATACCAAAACTCAAAGGTATCTTTTATGTTGTTTATGTACTATTTTTAAATCCTATTCATCTTTTTATATTGTATTGTGTCTTACGTAAAGCACTCGTTCTCCCAACTAAATTTCTGTCAATCAACTAACCGGTTAACGGACTATACTGTGCTACCACACAAGAACATATTAAAAAACCTTTGACCTTCCCAATTTTCGGGTCTTAAAAACAAATATTTCAGTCTTTTCAGTGGAAAAACAAGAATCTCTGCTGTCACCATAAGAAAGGAAAATTAAGCTTGTGCCAGAAACTACTTTTCTTCTTGGAGAAATACAAAAAAAAAGTTACTATCACCATCAAAAGATCCCTATCTAGAAACTCAAAACCGCCTGGCAGACTGACTGTAATTTAAAACACAAACATACACAAATATACAGTATGTTGTTTGCTAAAGGTGCCTAAATAAATTGATCAGCTCTAATTCGTTTCTGTTAAAAACTTGCCTCAAGCATTTCTCAATTCACCACATGTATCCGATATTTCTGTCTTGCAACATTTACAATGAGGACATCGCATCACACAGTAAATACTGCTGTGAGCCTGTTGTGTGGTGTTTAACCATAAATACAGATAAAAGGAGATCAAAACACACTGGACCGACAGTATCTCTCTCTTTCATTATAGTATGTAAGAAAAGAGTGGGCGTGTTGTTTAGCCTCCAGCTCTGTGAACAAATGTTCAGTGTAACTGACAGCGCACTCTGACACGGTCCAACATGAATAAACTGAATCAAACTGTGTATAAGTGAATGACTCACCGTGTGGCTCACAAACATCAGATTCACTGCAGTCCTCACTCTCCACATACAGACATACGTATAACCTCTCAAACGTTCGGGCACCTGACGTCTCAAACCTGATCTGTATTTATCCCCCTCAGTGTGAAGCTGGCAGAGTGAGAGCCTCAGCTCGAAGATGCCAGTCAAGTGACAGATGTCTCCATTAAAGTGACACATGGGAAGAGATATGATCACGCTTCGAGGTTAATTAAGACATTCTCGATTAATGAGCCTTAACTCCTCCATGTAATCTAATTTAGGGCTGTGTAATTATATTTTCTTCCCAACTTTCAATACATTATGTGATATGTAGAATATCAACACGGGCCTGCTGACTCAGACTGTCGGATTCCTTTTGACTGTTTCATTTATATTTTCGTAATTTACAATTTCTCTTAATTTTCTATTGATCCATTAATTGCAAGGCTGCAATTATCATTTTCATTATCAACCAGTTGTCTTCTTGATCAATCAGTTAAAATGACCACAACTATTTTCCCAGAGCCCGTCAGGAGTTTTAGAAATGCCTTGTTTTGTCCAACCAACAGTCCAAAACCAAAGAAATTCAATTTGCTTCAATAAAAGAACATGAAAAACAGAAAATATTCACATCTGAAAAGAAACTGTGGTTTTCAGTTCAGTTTGTGAGGTGATGGTAAAGGTAGACACCGTAAATCATGTACTGTTTTTTCTATGTAATTCTCAGTTTTTGTTAAACACACAGTGAAAACGTGTTTGGATCATGTCAACAAAACTATAGTTTCCCCATCAACACAAAGCAGTGCTTACTAACGACAGACTCACCTTGATCCGGAGGGACTGATGGATATCTGCAGCTAGCTGTCCTTTCCACCATTGCAACTCCCTCTCCATCTTTCCCATCCAGAGGGGACTTCAAGAATCAAGTTTTACCTGCTGAGACAGATGTGTCCAAAACAAGACAGGGTTCAAACACTTCAAAGGACAGGCATGCTGGGCTGAGAAATGTGAAGGTAACTAGAAAATGTTCAAACAATGTTTAACGGAGTGTCAAGCTGAATTAAAGTTATTCTATAAATTTGCCAAATAAATTTAATTTTTGGATTTAATCCACTAGATGTTTGTGTTTATACTATCAAGTAGAGCAAGGTTACAGTTTAACATTTTGGAGAAATCTCATCGTTTTGCTAAAGTTTTTTGAACATCTTGCTAACCCCACAGCAGAGGTCTCTTTCCCAGCACAGGCCATTTTCTCTGCTCGGGAATTTAAATGGCTCAGTTAAATGCCCGCTCGACCAAGCTATGGGTCCGGTGAAACCAAGCAGCCTCTCTTTAAAGCCACTTTTGCCACGGTCGTTCACCGCAAATACAAATTTACGAATAAATCCCACACTTTTGGTTATCATTCAAAACGCGTCTTCGCCACGAGACAGAGACCAAACAGTGCGGCTACACAAGTTAACTGTCCGCCGAGCTCTCTCACACACACACACACACACACACTCGGCTCGTTTAAAAACAAAAACAGCACACCGAGGTCAAACTAGACGTCTCCGTACAAACACAGCTCATTCATCCTACAGGACAGCAGCCCGGTAAACTTTTCATCTCGCTGGGTTTTTACATGTGCCACTCACCGCTCCGACGGGAATGCCCCCCCAGACCCCTTTGTCTCAGTCCGACATCCTGAATGAGAGAACTCCTCTTCGGCTCAACTTTGTGAAAGACCTCCTCCTTTTTTTCGGCCAAAACACGAAGTTCAAATCCGCCGACAAGTTCGCAAAACAGCTGCCACCGCCAAGTCCCGGCAACAGGCGTCTGGTCGAGCCGTTTTCCCCCAGAAACTGCTGACACTTTTCCGAGAGATTTCGCTCAGCCGCTTCCTCTCCGGTGGCTCCGCGGTAACAAAGTCGCCTCCTCGGGTGCACCAGCTGCTGCTGCTGCCGCGGTGCGAGGCTCGTGCGCTCGACGTGAAGGTCCCTCCTCCAGCCTGGGAGTTGTAGTCCTTCAGAGGTCAGCGACAGGACTACAAACAGCCACGCTTGAGCAAACCATTTTCAATTATGTTTTACTTTCTTTCTTCTTCTTCTTTTTTTTAACTGTCCCTGTTTTTTTAATCTGTTATTTATGTATTTTATCACTATTTTATGAAATAGCCAACTTTTCATCCAAAAAAAGACCTTGAGTGAAAAATAAAAATATCCTTGTCTCATAGTAACCCAAATATTTTTCTAGAGAAGCAATGAAATTATGCTAAACAAAAACATACTGTCAAAAGATGCAGATGGAGAGGTAAAAACAATGAGAATAATAAAAAAAAAATTAAAAAATTATCCAGCTGTTACAAATATTGAAAAAAAAAGTACTTTTCCATTTCATGCAATACCTCCATATCCATCATAAATAACCACTGCAGAGATGTTCTGTATTTGACCTGGCTGATGAAATACCTTATTTAAAACTGTATTTTGTTTGTTCTTAACCCACTTTGATGTTTGGGTTTTGCTTTGTAAAAGTTTGAGGCTAGAAGGCTGTTTTCACATTCATTTGCTGAGGTTTCTATGTGCTCACCATCGGTCTGAGTTTAACATTATAAGTATGAGAATGATTTTGTGATGATGCAATTAGTTTTTGAGGCCGATCGTGGCCCTGCAGATGCAGGAAGTATCCAAATGATGAAATAAATCAGGTTACATAGACAGGACAACACAACAACACAAGCTATCTCTCTCACTTTTCTGTCTTCCTTCTCCGTCCGTCCCATCCAGGCCTCTTGTTGTTTTAAATTAATGTATAATCAAAAAATGATGAAATTAAACTACCTCTTAATTTCATGGTACTCCAGAAAAACCCTGTCACAATCACCAAGTGGTAACCAATGGTAGTATGGTAGTGATGCATACTAAGAACATGTTAGCCATGATTCGTTTGTGTCAAGTCAAAGATTTAATTCACCACTATTTATCAAAGAGGGTAAATATATAAATTACAGTATCTTACAAGGTTCCATCCAAAAACAATCAACTTAATAAGCAATAAGCACTAAACTAAATGAGTATTTTTCTTGAAAACGAGCCAGTTTCTTGGTTTCATTGACTTCAATGTACAGGTTTTCCTCTCCTTGGTGCCCCCTGGTGTCAGAACTTGATCAACAACTGATCTTTACTGAGGCCTTCAGCTGTGGAGCAACCTTTTCAAACGTGGATTTTGAAATAAAACATAGTCAATTATAAAATCAAAACAAAGATAAACTATTAACTGTCATCCTGAGCATTTGCTTTCCTATCAGCTTCATTGAGGAATTCCTGGTCGGCGTAGATGAGGAAGCCAGTGAAGGTGCTGTCAGTCCAGAAAGGGTCAAAGAAGAGTCCGTTCTGTTCTGAGTAGAAGATTTGCAGCCAGACCTGGTCTGCCTGCTGCAGGTGGAGAACAGTAGAACCGGACGCCACATCATGGTTTCCTGTGTTTGCATCAAATGTCTTGATCTTGTACTGTCCATTGTGCACCAGCCCGATGGCCAGGTGCTTGTTTGCAAGAGTGATATCGTAGGTGAAATAATAGACTCCAGGGATAGCACAGACAAACTTCCCACTGCTGGCGTTGTAGTGATTCCCTTCATTCAGCAGGATCCGGCTGAAGCGGATGGGCATTCGCTCTTTAGGGTAGCTCTTTGTCACCGCCACAGAGAAGGCTGAGCGGGCTGGACTGCCACAATTGCATCCTCCAGGAGCTCCTTCCTGGCCCTTGTCACCCAGCTCTCCCTTTGGTCCCCGTTTTCCAGCCACCCCCGGCGTTCCCCGTAGCCCCTTCAGTCCCCGAGGCCCAGCCTTGCCGATGACCCCTTCACGGCCTTTCACACCTGGCTTGCCAGGGTTCCCAGTCCTCCCTGGGTCACCTGCCAACAAAAGCAAAACGATCACAATTCTTGTATTTTACAGCTTAACACAATAAAATCACACTTATTTTACTGATCACAAATATCCAGTACAAGAACAGGAACAAAGAACAGCTCCTCATCAGATACCTCACAGTAAATCAGGAACCTGTTGTTACCTATCATCACAAGTGGCACTGACTGTGCATCAGGTTAACATGCATAATTAGTCGTCGGACTCTACGGTATAAGTGAACCAAAAGACATGATCTGACACTGTGGATGTCAGAGATGGGAGCTCTGCTGGTCTCTGCCTTGACAACTGTTTGTTATACAGAACAGACAGAGGCGTACCAACACATATTAGAAAATGTGAGAACTGATTCAAACATTAAAAGAGGAAACACTGAGTAGATGACCACCTCTATTGCCCTTTTGTCCCTTCTCCCCATCCTTCCCGTCCGGGCCATCTTTCCCAGGGAGCCCCATAGGTCCCGTGGCCCCGGGTAATCCGGCGGCTCCTGGGTTCCCTGCAGGCCCCGCTGGACCTGGCAGACTGCAGACCAGCTGGGAGGAGTGGATGGTAATGTTGCGACCTCTCTTAGTTGAGGAGTTCGTTGACTGGCAGACGACGACTGTCAGCAAACAACAGAACAACACACACATCTGGAGCATGTTGGTCACTGTGGAGTCACGAGAGGAACAGGGAAAGTCATTGTTTAGAACAGTTACGATTGATTTGGGTTTTGTGCTCCAGTCAAGATCAGATGCTGCAAATATCGAATGACAAAAAAACATGGCAGTGTACATGCAAACTATCTCCAGCTGTAATCCAGTGAAAAAACACGTACGCAGTTATATTCATAATGTAGTCGTGTTTTATGCTATAGCTGAATTACACAGAAACATGATTGTGCCAATGACCCACGGGTTGAATAACAAGCAAAGAATGCAGGTTACATCGTGTTTATCAGACATTATAAAAACCCAGATAAACAACTCACCAGCTGAGAAATTATGACCTGTGGGCATTTTTTCAGCTCTGTCCAAATCCTTTTTCTGCATGTGAGTAAACAGACCTTCCTACATGATTTTCCAAAAATCGGGTGAGATGGCATTCTTCAAGTGAGGCGCTCCAGAGAAATGTGCAGCCCAGTGAATCCTAGCCCATAACATCCGCCCTGTTTAAGCAAGTACACTGCCAAAAAATGCTTTCACCCTGATGTCATCATGTTCAAGTCAGTGCAACAGTATTGCACAGCTGAAGCAGTGACACATCACATCCACAAACTCCTACTAAATTGAAAATGGGGATATTACCTAACTGACGTCATGAAAAGCACAGAACACGTTTGTATGTTTTGCTCTAAATAATCATGATAAAGTTGCAGCTTTGTGTATTTCAAATAATAAATGTCCCCTAAGTGTTTTAAAGGTGCAAGTGCAACATTAATAGAACGACACGGTGGTCAGCAGCAGTGTATAACATACTATGAGTATTACCAGATGTGTTTGTGTTTATCGCTGTGATACACAGCCAAGAGCTGAGAGATCAATAAAAACGCTCCAGCTGTTGGGTGAGGCAGTGCCTTGTGTTTAGCAGAGTACTGTATTCACCTTTAACTGGAAACATGTGGAGAGAAATTACATAACTGACTGTTGTGTAGCAGGTTTCCATGAGAACAAAATCAGCAAATAAAGGAAAAACAATCACACAGAAATCTTACCATTGAGTTCATATCTCACCTGCACACACAGTATATTTAACTTTAACTACTGAAGAACGAAAATTTGGAATTATATTTTTAAAATTAATAAAATAAGACCCTGGCTAGTTTGGATGTAGCTGCAGCTGGAAGCCACCAGTGCACATACACCGAGAACAGGCTTCACAGTGAAAGTAGGACGCATATTGTGTCCAGCAGTCAAACTTTTGAAACTACACATATTAGCATTTTCAGAGGCACTGGATAAGAAGTACATGGAATTTTAAGACGTTTTAACCAGGTAATTTAACTTTTTTGGGAAAAGCATTCCAGACACAAATCCCAATTCAAAGCAGATCATTTTGTATCTGTCAAAACACATCTGGAGGAGGACTGTTTAAGAAAACAAAATCATTTAAAATATAGCACTGTGTTCAGACAAATGTGTTTTATTTATAAAAATGCATTAATCCCACTAAAAGTAGTTCCTAAAATTCTTGAAAAATCTGAGGGCGGCTCCATTTTGTATTTTTGAAAATTTTCATTTTTACATTTCTTTGTCTGGAACTGGATCAGTACAAGCAAAAGTACACATCGTTATTGTCAACCTGTGGCTTCAAAAACAAAAGTGTGCAACATGAAATTAACAAAACACTGTACACAGTTTCTGTAGCATTTGTAACCAAACAGCAGGCTCCTGCTCTAAATTTACAAGATGAAAGTTGAGTCTTCTGAGTCTGAGACACTTTTTTCACCGAGCACGTGCTCTGGTAGAGTCCAAGGGGAGAGTTAAGGGGAGTCAGCAGAGATAGGAGGAGGTCACTGTCCCAGGAAGGAAGCCATGGGATCATCTGGCCGGCAGCGCTTCATGCGGAAGGCCTCCATCTCCTCCTCGGTGGGCGCCTTCACTTCCTGAAGGCTGTTGTACGGCCTCTTCCTCTCGTCCATCTGCATTATTGCGTCTATGTGCCTCACCCGTTTGTCCTCTGCTTCGAGGGCCTGACAGGAAGAAACAGGTTAGAGGTGAGTCTCAGAAATGAGCCAAACCAGAGATACAAAGAGATGAAGAGAGACTCAATTTTTCCAATTTAAAAAACAAAAACAAAGACGCTTTTACCTTCCTCAGCTTTTCCTTCTTCTTCTCTTCATCCTCCGAATCACTGCTGTCAGAGCCACGCTTCTTATTCTTCTTGCTCTTCTTTTTCTTCTTCTTCTCTTTCATCATCTTATCTCGATGCATCTGGTGATTGAAAACATAATGAACATAATGAGCATAATGAATGGACATAATGAACATACAATGAGATCTATGTTTATTACGGGTGTAGAGGGGGGGGGGGGGGGGGGGGGGGGGGGGGGGGGGGGGGGGGGGGGGGGGGGGGGGGGGGGGGGGGG
>JBBMJY010000002.1:10028886-10072037 GCA_037833715.1 Toxotes lorentzi | reverse complement strand
ACACACACACACACACACACACACACACACACACACACACACACACACACACACACACACACACACACACAGTTTGTACTGCCAGCACCAGAAGCTGTTTCAAGCATGTTGTATGAACAAAGAATCTCAGGCTTGTATCCGATGACACATGAGACACATGCGTCACATGCGTTTAGACTGAAAAAAAAAAAATGAGAGTCTCTGATGGGACGCACAGTCCACAGATCTTAGCTCATTAAATCAGGACGCACATGAAGCCGATATGGTTCAAATCTGCATGGACCATCATTTCTAACAATCACATTGTGTTCACAGGTAACACTGGAGCTTACCCTTAGAGCTGCAGAGGTTGAGAGGGTTGGTGATGTGGCAGGACAGACAAACATGCAGAGGGCAGCGGAAGCCTTTGTTATGTGGCTGGGTTGCAGAAAAGGCCAATATACAGTCGGTATGGTAGAACTTCCCGCACAGTGGTATCATGCAGCGCTTCACCCCATTACCAGACTTCTTACATACAAAGCATGTGTGGACACCTGAAAGAAACACAGAGAAATAAGTCTTTCTAAACGCAAGTGTGTAAAAACACTCATTTTATGATCAGTGACAGATCAGTGCTTTCACACCCCTGTCACACAACAGGTTTACTCACCAGTGTTGCATTCATGACAGAGAAATTTCCCCCTGGGAGCCACTGACAGGCCAATACACTGCAGGTGAAAGGCTCCGTAACAGTGGCCCTCACACACAAGCAGGTCTCCTGTCCTCTCACATACCTGCAGAAACATACACAAATACACAATATGAGACATGCCAGTGACCTACCTGTCACAAACGGAGCCATACAAAGCAAAGAATATCGAAATAATTATCTATATAACATCATCTCACCTGACAAACATTCTCCTTCAAGGATGTCGCTCCTATTTTCCCTTTTACATCAACATGGGAAGAGAGGCTGTCACTCAAACCAACAGACTGCACCTACAGAAATGAAGAAAGAGTTGTTGTTACTCACGCTCACGGATGTTTGACTATAAATTCTTTCCTCTTTGGTGGAAGACCAATGATTTTTTTTTAGCTGAACGATACAAAATGCACACCTCGGGTTTGGGAATTAGTGTTCCAGTGTGTACACTTTGTTTCTCCTCAGTGCTGCAGGACTCCACCTCTGCCTCCTGCTTGGGGGTCTTAGATCCTCGAGGGCTGGGAGGCCTGACCGGGGCGAGGTCACCGAGGACATCTTTGCTCTCCGAGAGCTCGGAGGCAGCAGCAGGGGCAGAGGATGTGCTGGGTACAGGCTTCTCTTTCTTCACAGATCCAACCTATCCAATGTAATATTGTTTAAGGTGATTAAACACAGTATAACAATGTTAACATCTTATTGTTAGGTGGGATATGAGGAAAGTGATAGAATTTGTTTTGGAAGAACCTGAGTTTTCTTGACTAACACCTTTACCTCTGAGGTAACTCCACTGTGTCGCTTTTGCTCCTAGAAAACAAACAAATGACAAATTGTGAAAATACATACATTTTCAGGGCTAGTCCAATATCCTAACTGGAATAGCACACACACACACACACTGTAGCACACTTGCCCACTGCCATCTCAGTCCTAACATACCTTCTTTTTTGTAGGAGCAACAGACACTTCTTCTATGGTACATTCCAGCACCTTGTGTGACAGCTTCCTTGGCCTCTTTCTGTCTTGGATTAATAACCCAGAGTCTACAGTTTAAAAAAAAAAGTGTAATTAAATAATGCATTATTTATTCAAATGTAAAAAAATAACATCTCATGGGCAAAATGGTTCTTTCACAATAAAAGAACTGAAATATTCTGCACCACAAGACCAGTCTACTTTACATTATTCAGCAAGACAGTTGATTCCTGGTTAAATATACTATTCAGTGAAAAGACCCTCAAACTTATTTACCAGATTCAGGAGGTAGATCAGTTTCTTCTGCTGTCTCTGTGTGAAGGGGAGGTTGTGTCGTGGCTGGGGATGCTAGAGGAGAAAGCTCATCCTGAGAAGGACTCTGCTCAGGCTCTGTCAGAGCCTCTGCAGGCTCTACAGAAGACGAGGCTGAGGTAATGATTCCTGGTGTGGTACTGAGATCGTGGAGTGCTGTCATCCCTGAAGTCTGCTGTGTACACACACATGTAAACGAAGTACATGTTTCAGTGATATTCTACATTCTTCCAAAGATGAAAAGTCTATAAAATTTATTTCTGCAGTGATATCTTGATAACCTAGCAATAAGACCACAAATGATGGACCGATCTGGAACGCCTATTTGCACAGACATAATTAGAATGGTGTTATTACTATGGTGTTTAATCATACCAATTATTCCCTTAAAAATCAATTTACTTTACATGACTGATTTTATTTAGGCCTGGAAAGGCACAAAGAAATAAGTTTTATATTTATATTCATATAATCTGTGTTGCTGAAAAATCCTGTTAGGGCATACATGGCTGGATATTTAATGTTTTTCTTAAACACAGAACATTCAAGAAGCAAGTGATTAAATGACACTTCATACGTACGTCAGTTGTAGTAACTTCCATTTGTATTCTGGGTGAACTAAAGGAAAGATGAACTTCTTACCATTTTGGAAGATTCTGAGGTGTGTCTCTTTGATTTCTTTTTTGGAGCAAATATTTGTTCATACTCCTCGGTTGACTCCAGGAGCCTTTTAGTTGGTTTACGGAGACGTTTGTTTTCTGATTGCCCTATGTAAAAATACATGACGTTACTTTACTGTTCATTTTACCATCTCTGTAGACAAACTAAACGGAACGAGTTTGTGTCTTACCGGCTGTGCCGCTTGTCTCTAGGAAGAGGAAGTCATTCTCTGCCTGCTTCTCGACTCCCAGGTCAAGATCCGGTGATGCTCTGGTGCTGTAAGACCCATTCGTCTCAGCAGACGCCTCACTCATAACCTCACCCTTATGTTCAGCGGGTTCCTCAACCAGCTGCCAACGCTTCTTTGGAGCCACTGTGGTTTCTGAGATCTTGTCGAGGTAGCTGGCCGAGGGATCAGCAGCGACGGGAGGACCAGATCCAGGATCAGCTAAGTCAGCATGGCCGCTAACAAACTCCCTGCCGTAAGCCAAATCAGCCAGGTCCGAAGAAAGGCCAGGTATGCTAAGTTTCAGTTTGGCAGGTAGTCTCTGTTTTCTGCGCTGCTTATCGGAAATCCCGATCTGAGAGTGAACAGGAAAGTCTTCACAGTGGTAGGTGTTAGCTGTCATGATAGCTTTAGTCCTGTTCTTGGTTTTCACTGTTGTGGATTTCCTCGATTGGCCATTCTCTGTTTTGATCCCTTGAGTGAAACCATCTCGAGAACCCTTCAGCGGGTCACCTCCTGCGGCAGTAGGGATGACCAAGGGTTCCTCCTTGATCAGGACTGGTGACGGTGGCAGAGTCAGGGGTTTACCTTCTTTTTCTCTGATGTCATGCATGTCTTTCAGCAGCATCAGGAAGGTACTGAATTTATAACTGGAATCAGGTCGAAATACAGTGAGCTCAGAGTCACTGCTGTCCTCCTTCACAAGAGATTTAAACATTAGTTCTTTGACATCCGGAAAGGCATCCATTGGAGACAGAGACAAGGATGGGGAGGAAGATGATGATAGATCTGGGACATTTTCCGTCTTGATCTCAACAGGTTGCACAGTGGGTACACTTGAGCCTGCACACTTGGACTTTATCAAAGACCCATTACGAATTAGTTTCTTATCAGGCTTCCTTGCACGCCTTTTTGGAGAACTGTGATCAGCAGAGGATGATGCGTTGCCGGGGGATTCCCAGTCAGGAGACATTTCCATTTTGATGGGTGCATTAGTAGGTATATTATTGTGACAATCAACATTGTGAGCATTTGTTGAGATTTGGCTTGTGGCCAGTGCATCTTTGAGATCTGTCTCTTCCTCTGCTTTGAGAGCCCTCGTCATCAGACGACTGCTGGCAGGAAGATTCATAGAGTGCTTTTCAGTTGAACTGTACAACAGTTCATTACAGCTGCCCAAACTCTTTTCAGAATTTGTATCTTTAGATGTCAATGTATTTGTTAAAACGCTATCATGAGAATTTGTACATTGGTTCACTTTTTCAGGAAACTTTGTTTTAGCTTTTGAGGAACCCTGTTCTTTTCGGACCAATCTGCCTACATCCTGTGCTGGAGACATTGCTGTGCGTTTAGGGCGATGCAGCATTGGAACTGAGTCCAGATCAGCATAAGGGGAGTCCTTTGGCTCTTCTTTCAGTGCACGCGTTGTTGTTTGAAACTGGTCTGTCGTGTTTGTGCCGGTAGATGATTCCTTTGATCCACCGACTATATGACCAAATATGTCAGACAAACATTTCTTTTTCTTCTTGCAGGCTTTGCTCTTATTGGATTGCAATGTAGAGTTTTTTGTGAGACGGTGCTCATTTTCAGTGGGGGGCATATTTGGTGATGGGGTTCGGCCACAGTCCACAGAGGGAGAGGGGGCCTCCTGTGGTTTTTCAGCAGGGAGTGGACTGGGTACACGCTCTTCTCCATTGACGGATACTGAAAGCACATCTTCAGTACTCCTTTGCCGACCAGGGAGCAGATACTCAGCTTCTGTCACACTGACTTTCCATGCAGTCAGTAAACTTTTGGGTATCTGCCAAAAACAGAATTAACATTGAAAATAATGTTCACAGTAAGTTTAGATGAGACTTTTAAACATTATTTCTTATATTTACCGTATACTTGTAGTCTTTCTCCTTCTGCTTCCCTCTCCGTCTAAGCACAGGTAAGTCTTCAAACTGATGGCCTCCTTCGAAAGGAAGAATGACATTTCCTGGGACCCACGCACATTCCACAATCTCTCCAATTGTCTCCAGGAAATACATGCGACAAGGACGGGGACTGGGAACTGGAACAAAGTAAAAATAATTTCCAACTTATTAATTAACTTGCACACAATAAGAATCCCCTCAGTTGGTGTTAACATGTCGGGTACAGGTCAAACTGTGGGAAACAATTCGATCAAAAGATGCATATGCAAATCAAACCTCACCTTTCATCTTAGTGTGGGACCCCTGGTCTGGATCACAGGTGACTTGGCAGGGCCACCAGGGCCGCCTGTTGAACTTTGCCCACACCAAGTCTCCTTCCAAATATTTTACTGCAGGAAGAGGCTTTTTCTTTGGGCTGTTGGACTAACAAGGACAATACAAATACTTAATAATTTAATTTAGAAAAGTGTGGTACTGTATGGCATATAGTTAGAATCAAATCCAAATTATTGTCATGATTGAACATATATTCTGATATTTAGAGACAAGATCCTCTTTCACATTATTTACTTTTGAATCCCAAGATTATATTAATACTGTTAGGAGCCTGTATTGTATGTACTGTATGTTATGGTAGCAATGACTTTGACCCATCTTAACATACAGGGTGTAATGACTTTCTAGGAGATCAATAAAATTAAAATTTGAATGACACAAGTCTACAGCTGGTAGCAGTACAGGTACAATAAGTGATACTTTATAATCACTTTGATGCACAGGTACTTCTACCTTCTTTCTCAAATACATAAACAAGATAAACTTTAGAAATCATGTATCCCAGGTGTTTCAGACTCACATTAGAGTTGGTGCCAGCCGGTGAAATAAGTCCAGGATCAACAGGAGAGGCAAGTTCACAATCACTGTCTGATTCCTCACCCAAACTCCACCCATCTCTCATAGTGATTTCTGGCAGTGCGCTGGGGCTTAGTGTAGGGTTGAGTTCAGATATTGTTTTGGACATCAGATTAAAAACGGTAGGTTTGTATGTTCTTCTGTCCCCTCCTGCGTCGCATGTGGTCTTACTGTCAGTCATAGTTCGGCCCTGACTCAACTTTTGGGAGCGATGAAAAGGCGCCAGGTCCTTGCTACTGTCGTGCTCCCCCTCCTCGTCCTCCTCCTTAATGTCACTGGTGTCAAACAGCGTGGACTCAAAATGCAAGTAGCCATTCGGGATGGGCGAGCAGCGCTCCAAGCTGTCAGGACTTTGAGGTGAGAAGCCATTTCTGTTCACGTCCTGCAGCGTCTCAAAGGGCTCCATGTCATCGTTGCCTGGAGAAGGAGGAAGTTGGACTGACGGTGCCTCAAACTCATCATCATCACTGATTGGGCTTGCACAGTGCAAGTGGTTCCTTGGATGGCGATCCCTCTCTTGGTCAGGCCTGTGGACAACAGTGTTCAGGTCCTGCAGCCTCCTCAGCGGGCTGTAGCTATGAGTTCGGTCTGGCTGGTACCCCAGCACAGATGGCTGTTTGAGACTGGAGGATGGCAGTTGCACAGCTGACGGTTGGTCTGACCCATGCTTCACAATGCCACATTGGTTTCCATAGGAAGTGCTCACAAGGCCATTGCGGGGCCTCAACTCTGTCTGGCTTGAACCAAACACCGAGCCCCTAACAGCCTGTCTGTATGACTGATTCATGTTGTCATGGTTATATCCTGTAAAAAAAATTATTAATTAATTAATTAAATGGGGAAAAAAAGATAATAATAATAATAATAACAAAGAAGCGGGTTAAACAACAGGGAAATGTGCCATTTAAGTCTCTCACTAACTATAATCTGTGGGAGCTATCCAGGCTTATGTACTGTACAATACACTAAGGCATGCTGTCAATAACATAATAACATTGCGGAAATAGAGCGGCAATCATTTCAGTCCGGCAGAAACCTATGAAGGAACATACCAGCAATAAACTGCGCGCACACACTCACACACACACACACACACACTCTAATAAGCCGACATTGCATGGCCTCCATACTAGAGGCCGGTCGCACGGCACAAGACAAAACATAGACCACAACCGCTGGCCCACTTTGTTCACACGTTTCATTCACAAAGTATCAGAAAATACGGCCGCTTTGTCTGGTGGCTGTGGGTCATGGCGATCGCTGACTACTACAGTCAATGGAGGAGCGCTGAGGCTGTAACAGAGGTAGTGACACTGAGCCATCACAGAAACACAGTGAGTGGCTCACACAAACAAGCTACAACCACACACCGACATAGGAAGCTACTATTAACTCACACAAAAAAAAGGGCTGATCGGCACTAAGTTCACAACACTATCAACACGCGGAAAAACGCTAAAAACTCACCATTTGGAGGTCGGTCACCGTGAAACCAACAATGAATGTTTGATAATGTGGCACAAAGCGAGTGTTTTTCTCGGTTTGTGAAAGCGGATCTGCACAATCCCAGCTGCAGCAGCACTAGCAGGCCAAGGCACCGCTCTCATTCTCTGCACTTCATCGCCTCATCAGCGGCGGCCCTCTCAAAAACTGTCACCCGAAATGCAAAATAACAAGTAAATCTCCATTACGCTGCAACACAACACAGCGACGAAATTCAGTGTGCCATAACCGGTCCCCTAACAGCCACAGCGGCTTATGTACTACATGATTTTTGCCTGCTGTCGAAGTGCCCCCTGTTAATGTTAAAACAAGCCCAGGCTGACTGTGTTGGTGAGCAGCAACCAATCGGCACTGCTACCCAACCCCCCGTCTGCAGAGGGCCGTGACACTCACCCTCCTAACTCACGCGCACTCTCGCAAGCACGCACGCACACACACCTACACGCACGCGCACGCACATCCAGGTGAAGTTTCTATTTGTAATTGGTGTATAATAACAATTTAAAAAAATATATATATAATAATCACATATGAATGAATGGCTTCTTTTAGAAATGCGGCCGGTTTCCGCGCATCTGGCCCGGTGTTTCTGGGTTTAACTCTACTGACTGGTACAGGCCTGTTAAGCTCTATGCAGCGGCAGGGAGATCGAGAAAACAAAATGATTGCAATGCGCAAACAGCCACACGGCCTCTCCGGTCAAACCACACTCCGTGCGCCATGTTGCCTTTCCACAGAGTCTTCTGACATGAGGAAACAGGCCGCTAGGCGCTCAGGAAAGGAACAGAAAGAAGGAATGAGTGTGGCCATAAGCGTGCATAATGACCGTGTTTTGCTCCGAGTAAAAGCACCAGAGGTTGTCTTCCAGCTTGTTCTCACAGAACATTAATAAGGATTAGCTGCGGCGCATTGTGAAATCAAATTGGTAAATGTCCTTAAACGCGCAAACGCAGACTGCACAATAGACTCGCAGCAGCGGGCCAGTCCTTGAAGATCAAACAAAGACCATCCGGTTACACGCCGACTTGTCAGCAGAGGTGCCCGTCACTGTGCAGATTTTTTTTTTTTTAGACCACTATCAGGGTTGTTGGCTCAGTTTATTTCCAGAACCGTTTAGGTGAATGGTCCAGTAGAAAGAGAGACTCGAGGAGTAAGTTATTCACTCACCCCACCAGATCAGCTGCCTATCGTTTATATTAAAACAAAACCCTTTATTAGTCTTTTTAACCAATTCTGCTTTCGCAAGGTGAAAGAGCACATCCATAAACTAAGACCATGAAACCCAATACGCCCCGATTTCATTTAATAAGGGCAAATAAAGGTATTATTACAAGGTGGTTACTATTGTCCTGTGACACAAGCCCTCTTGTGTCTACAGGAAGAATTACAGGCTGTTACTCTGAGCAAAGATAAGTTATGTGGAAAAGACCATTTCGTTCTTTTATTTTGGTTTCACATACAGCACATTAGCTTTTATTACATATTCCACAAAGCATTTTTCTGTTTTATAAAGTAATTGTTTTCCTAATAAAGAGCATAACAACATACATGTAAATCCGGAAGTGCTTATTAAGTGAGTTTGGAGACAAAAACAGGCAATACAATAGATAATCAAAACTATATCCACAAAGTGCAGAAATAACTAATATTGTGTTCAAAAGGATAAAATGCATTGAGTTTTACCAGATCAAGGTAATTATAATTGCATCGCTGTGTTCCCGTTTTTAGGTATGATGCAGGATAATATCACGAAAAGAAATTCATATAGAACTGGACAACACACAGGAAGGACAATTACACATTCACATATTTATGTTCAGGAAAAAGCTGATTTTGCAGGCTGTTTGGACTACATTGCAGTTTTTTTTTTTTTATAAATGTAGAAATGTCACAAGAACCCGGCCATGGAAATGTTAAATCAGAGTAAGAGAATATGTCACAAATCAGAGGAACAAAATGCTCGAGGGGAAAAAAAGATCCACTCTCCAGTGATGTTTGAACCACAAACTGATAAATACTTTTTTCCTTTTTTTTTTTTTTTTTTTTTTACCTATACTGATTGGTGTGATTAATTCATATGCATGCATCTCTGCCAAAATGGGATAACATACTTCTGATTCAGTCACTTATTATGAGAGGATGAAGATGATGTCAAACACTGTACAGTGAAAACTCAATCAGAGCCATTTCTAAATGACACAGTTATTTCCTAAAACATTTCAGAGAAATGTTTGCCTCAGCATCCTCTTCTTGGATGCACCCAAATGTTTTTCAATTTCTATTTTTTTCTATTCGCTGGTTTCATCCACTTTGCTACTGGGCTGACAGAGGTCTCTTTTCTCCATCATGCTGTATGGAAAAGGTGGAACATCACAGGTAGTGAAGTCCAGTTTCTTGGGAACACTGCAGTTGCTAAAGTCAAGTTTCTTGGCGCTGTCACAACCAGCCTCCAGCTTCTTGAGCCGGGCTAGACTCTTGATGCTGCCGGGGGGCCTGCCGGGGCTGACCTTATATCCTGCTGCTTTGGTGGTGCCAAGGGGCCTTCCTGGGCTGGTTTTGAAACCAGCTGCCCTAGTTGTTCCAAGTGGACGTCCAGTACTTGTGCGGTAACCGGCAGACTTTGTGGTCCCTGACGGTCTCCCTCTCCGCCCTGACTTCACTATGCCCTTCTTCTTCTTAGAGCCATCAGGCCCTGCAACCTCATTGCCCCTGATTCTCACTGTCTGAGTCTGGAAGTCGTTCTGTGTGTCTTGCATTTGGCATGCCATCGTTTTGTGCATGCCCTGTGGCAAAGGGGCCAGACCCGCAAGAGACAGCTGCAAACTCGGGTTTGTCGGAGAGGGGTAGAATTTGTTGGATTGTGTGCTACATAAATCAAAGTGGCTGGCTGGATGACAGTCCTCTGCCAGTCCACTCATACAATAGTCACTGCTGCTGCTGGTCACTTGATGCATCATTTTCTGTTGGAGTGCAGAGAAATAAACATTAGATAGAAAGGCTACGAAGGCACATTTACCCGAACAAATACAAACCCAAAGGAGCATTTTAGATAGCTTACTTTTGGTGGAGCAAACAGGCCTTTTAGCGTTGCAACACAGAACATAAGTAATGTGAAGACAAAGCGACGTAAACTACAGTTATAATTTACAAAAAAAAAAAAAAAAGAAAAGAAAGAAAGATGAAAGGCACAAAATTAAATGTAAACGTATTCCTTCGAAAATGCTTAACTATCTCAAGAACGTAAAATGAATAGTTCGTACCTCATTTGTTGGTGGATGCCGGGCTGGAAAGGGTTAACTTCAAATCGCATACATTTTCCTTCTCTGACAGCCACAACATCTTCCTGAAGGCGCTGCACAAACTACGGCCTGGCATCCATGAGCATTGTCTTCAAGCGGGACTGCGATTTCTGCTGCGTATTTTGCGTTCATTTAATCCTTCTAGCAGAGGTTTAGATGAGAGGCAGCCATTTTCGCCTGGGAAAAAAAAAAATTTAATAAAACAGGATGCGCTCACCGCGCATGCGCACTAAGGCTTCCAGGAAACAGGAGCGGATCATCGCTGTCGATCAGTGTGGTTCTACCAAATTAAGACCGTATTCAAACAAAGACGTAACAGCAAAAGGTGGGCCTGTAGTTACAAAGTAACTAAGATTAGAAACTGACGCCACTGTAGCTACAACTACACAACTGCTACACTGTCTACAACTTTCCAACTGTTTCACTTACTGAAACGTGTCTACAACATAAGCGGTGACTGTTAAAAATGAGGGCAAGTCATAATAACAATAACAACAAAGACCATTCTCCGTTTTTTGTAGTTTTTATTAACATCCATATGAACTTAAGCACAAACACTGTGTTTATGGAGCAACTGCAGTGCTAGAACAGGTATCAATATACATTTATCAGCGTGTCCCCTGATGGTAGTCTCCGCTCTTTTGCAAAATTAAGTCCACAGGACTTAAATTTCCTTGATGAGCTTGGTCAGCTTCTGAATCTTTGTTTTGGTGGACATGTCAACATACTTGTCTCCGATACTGACAACCATGCCACCAAGGATGGAAGGATCCGACTGTAAAGAGGAGACAACAGTTGAAATTACAAATGACTCAAAATTGCATTTCTGATGATTCACCAAATTGGCCTCAAACTGGTTTGTTTCACCTTAACTTATAATACGGATGAAGTAACACAAACAGCAAAATGGTAATTTGTATGTTACTGATGTATGTTCAAAGTACCTTTGTTTCCAGCTTGATAGTTTCACCCTTCTGGAGAAAGCCCTTGAGAGCTACTTTCAGGTCAGCAAGATTAGCTTCATCCAGTGGCTGAAATTGATAAATATTCATTGCATGACTGTACTACACAGTGAACAATAATGTAAAATCATGTTTGAGTGACTGATTCATAATAGGGGCTTTTTTATTTTATATGAGGTGATTTGTTTTAAGGTCTAGGAGATTTAACGAGGAAATACACACCCTGCATGTCCACCCATTTCATACCTGAGCAGTAGTGACTGAGCAGATGACCTCTCCACGATGAGCACTCATCATCTTGCCAAAAGCAGAGATAACATCACCAGTTAGAGTGAGACGACCATTGTCAGCCAAAACATCTGCAAGGGGGGAAAAAAGCAGGATATATTTTAGACAGATTCATGTTTCTTCTACATCTTACCACCTCTGACACTCTTGAGTTGAAACTATAGAATGTGCAAACTTTATACAGTGAACAACATTTAGGTTGTATTACATTTATCCAAGATAAACATTGTCTGCGATTTCATCCAACTGCCCCTCCCCATATGAAGTTTTTGCTTAAATATCAAATTTTGGACCATAATCTCCAAACCTCATTTACACTATGACCAATATCAATATGGAACTCCTATACTAACTGAACGATAGGATTTGTGGTATTAACACTGCAGTGGAAAATGCATTGTGGTGTTTACAACAGACCTGTTGAAAAGCCATTTTTATTTACAACATTTGTACTTGTATACTTTATGCAATTATGGTTTTCCCACTTAAAGTGAGAACCTTGAACCAGTTTTATATCTGTGCAGCCTAGTGTAGTCATTAGATTTGACAATTCCTCCTCCATAGAGGTCACAGGAACGCAACTAAGTATGTCTATCCAGTTGTCTTGAAAGGGTCCAGTTTTTTTAAAAAAAAGGAAGATTAAAAAAAAGTCATTAAAAAAAAAACATGAATGAACGGTATTTATTAACGTAAGTTGGAAATGCAGACACTTGTGTTACTTCAAATTTGTGATCTATATTGACCTAAATTAATTATCTAAAACTTATTTTGTTTTAACTGTGATATTTATGATCACTATACTGACACCTACACACAATCAGACCCTACCATGGTCTTTTTTTTTTTTTTTTTTTTTAGGGATTATTTAGAATTGTATGTTAAGACAGAGGCCAATGCATAGCTATGATGGGGCCACATAGACCAAGCCAGTGACCACTCACTGATGAGGTTGACAGTGATGGGTGAAACCTTAGCCTTTGTAAGAGCATCACTGAAAGTCTTCTGCTTGATGCTGCGCTTCACGTGAGGATTCATTACAATACTGGAAATCTTGGGGTCCTTGATTATGGTCTGAAAAAAAAAACAAGATGGCACACAGCAAAGGGTGACTGAGTTTATTTACTAGAAGACAGACAGGTTGGGATGAAGTTACTTTTATTACTAAAATTGTAAAATTGTAATATTGTAATATTGTAATATTGTATGCAGATCAAACCTTATCCAAATGATTTATTATTCAAATATGAAGTACATTTAGAGATCTTATGACACTGTTAACATAAATGACTAACAATAGCATCCATATGACTCTGCTATAAAATGTGGAGGAAAACACTACCTTCATTATTCATTGACCTGCAGTTCAGGGTCTTATTTTTTGACTTACAGACAGTTTTCCCAGCTCCTGCTCCACTTGGTCCAGTTTGTTCTGCTTACTGGCAGCTGAGAACAGAGCAGTGGCATAACGGCCCTCTACTCCATACACCTGGATGGGAGGCTAGAAGGACATAAACAGAGATTAACTAAACTGCGACCACTAACTAATTCTGTTACAGTCTGTAGACAAGCGGTTATGCTCCGTGCAGTTTGGCGTTATTTACCTTGACCAGTTTCGCTGCAGGTCTGATCACAGACGTGCTCAACTGGCGGACCTAGAAACGAAAAATTGCATGATTTCAACAAGAGAGAAACCAGAACTTGAACTCATGAACTCTTCGCACGTTTTGTACCATTTACGTTAAAGACAGCTAGCTGGTAGGCTAACGCGTTAGCAGTCATTCAAGTGCAATGCCTCGTGTGAATTTGTTGGACACTTAGTGTTACTTCCTGGTCATTAGAGGGAACATATTACTTAAAACACGTGTTTAAGCTATAAAAATATCCCCCATAAGTATCGTAGAATGATTTAAAATCACCAAAATCATTGAATGTCTTACCTGCTGTCCTAGCATGAGTGCTGCCATTTTCTCCTACAGCTGTCCAGAGTAGAACAAACTGACTGCAGACTGCGCATGTGCATTTTAGAGGAAGGCGTGTAGCTGTGGGTAATGTAGTTTTGAAGAACTTCTTATGCCGACATAAGAACTTCACAATAAGCTGACAGACAACGTTGACATATTATCTCTTAGGCTTGTTATGGCTAATGGGTTTAATTTAAAATAGTCATGTTTATCTTTTTATAGAACCATCATCATTCAATTGAAATCATGTTTTATCATTTTTTTTTATATCTATTTCTTTTTTTAAAGCTCTGTTTTGGTCTCAACACCTATGCTTTGCTTGCTAGTTGTTAGACTTTCTTCACTTTCAGTTTTTGATTGCTGTTTGGCGCAGGGTAGGTGTACAGTGAGTTTATCTGAGCTTCTTTGCAGAAAACATCTGGCTGCTGCTGAAAACAGCACGTGTTAACACTGAACCATACAATAAATCTGTGGTCTGTTAAAACCAATACAATGACCTACAAGAGGCTAAAAAGCTTTACTTATTTTATCTCACTGTATCCTGCTGTTGTTGTCTTTTCTGAATGTAATGTTTTCTGTAGTTATTTTATATATATATACACCCATATAAACCCATTCATATTTGTATAAAACTTCACTTTGAACGGTCCAGCAGAGATGCGGTGACGTACATACGATTTGTTGCTCAGCCTCTCTTTGGACCACAGTCTACAATATCTCTGAGACACTTTTATGACCTTGGTCGTTTAACGAGGACAAGTACATCATTTGATTTCTGACTCATGTGAACTTAGACACTTTGGTCCCCATCAAACTGCAGGGACGCAGGACAGTTGACGCATTCGTTTTCGCGGAGCGCGCGCGCACGCACGCACGCGCGCGCGCGCACACACACACACACAAGCGGCGAATGACCAGAGGAGCCTGCCAGGACGTTACCGGGCAATCACAACGTAACGGAATAACGAGAGGTTTTCCCGAGGATTTTTTAAAGCTAGTCGGCTCGCTAGCTGACGGCAAACCAGGCATGGACGACAAGTCATTCACCAAGGAGTTGGACGGATGGATTGAACAACTGAATGAGTGCAAACAGCTCACAGAGAATCAGGTCAAAGTCCTGTGCGAAAAGGTAAGGTTTGCGCAGGGAGGCAGACGAGCTATTAGAGCCCGTCTTTAGCTTTCGACAGTGCTACCGGACCGCTAGCTTAGCAAAAGTGTTGCCTGGACTAACGTGAGCTAATGCATGAGCCTTGCTCTGGAGAACACCATTTGGCTGCAGCTTCGTGCAGTACATTGCTCAGGGAGCCCACTCGGCAAGAAGATGGAGGGACATGCCTGCAAATATGTTTTCCCTAGCTACGCCCACTCTTGGTACCTCTTCACCACTGGAGTGCACTGGCTCTACAACAGCAAACTGTATTCTATTCTGCTGTACACTTGATGAATATTAGTTATTTGGCTTTAATATGGCTTCTTTGCAACATATGCCCACTGTGCACTCCCACACTGCGCCATGCTCTGTATTACCTGTCAATCAGCATCGTCCTGTGTTTTCTTACTCCCCCTTTCAAGGCCAAGGAGATCCTGACCAAGGAGTCCAATGTGCAGGAGGTGAGATGTCCAGTGACAGTCTGCGGAGATGTCCATGGTCAGTTTCACGACTTAATGGAGCTGTTTAAGATCGGAGGGAAGTCCCCAGACACTAACTACCTCTTCATGGGAGACTATGTTGACAGAGGCTATTATTCTGTGGAGACAGTTACACTTCTGGTTTCTCTGAAGGTAAAAAATTGTTTAAAAAACTTGTAAAATGGCAGAAGATTGTTGCATTTTGTTTATAAATGCATTGTTTTTTGTAGGTAAGGTTTCGTGAAAGAATCACAATTCTCAGAGGGAACCACGAGAGCAGACAGATCACACAAGTGTACGGCTTCTACGACGAGTGCTTGAGGAAATATGGAAATGCCAATGTTTGGAAGTACTTCACAGATTTGTTTGACTACTTGCCCCTCACTGCACTAGTAGATAACCAGGTGAGATTGTTGTATCCACATATGACGCACTATGTATAGTACAGACACAGGGACTGTTTCACTTATGTACAGTATTCATATTTATCCTTTCTTCTTTAAGATTTTCTGCCTCCATGGAGGATTATCCCCGTCAATAGACACACTGGAACATATCAGAGCGCTGGATCGCTTGCAGGAGGTGCCTCATGAGGTAAATTCAGTCCATGTTCATGGTCGACAACTTGATCACTAAGCCAAAAGGCTGACCCACATTTATGTTACCTCTTAGCAAGTATTTTTTGTTTTCTTAGTCCTCTATGTTGGTATAGTGAATTCCTTTGAATTTTGTTCTGTTGATCAAACTAAAGAAGCAATTTGAAAGTGTCAGCTGGGTCTTTGTGAATTTGCAATGGACACTTTTAACAATTTTTTGCATGTTCAAAATACTAAACAACACTTGTATTTCCCTCCTGCTTCAGGGTCCCATGTGTGACTTGTTATGGTCAGACCCAGATGATCGTGGTGGTTGGGGCATCTCTCCCCGTGGTGCTGGTTACACCTTCGGGCAGGACATTTCCGAGACTTTCAACCACGCAAACGGCCTAACCTTGGTCTCAAGAGCCCACCAGCTGGTGATGGAGGTACTCTAGCTTTTTGTACACTACCATTAAAAAGTTTTAGAGCCTCAGCTTTTCCAGTTCTTACAGAAATTTTTTATAGTTCAAGGTTCCGGTGTAAACCATAGGTCAAACAAATAATAAAGATCATTAAAGTAATCATGGAATCTTCTTGTTGAACTAAATGTAATCTAAAGTTTTGGATCATTCAGCAGCTGAACGCACTTGTGAATTTCTTACTGTCTAGTTCTTTTCTTCTAATGTTTTGGGTCATTATCTTGCTGTAGGATGAACCTCTGACGAACCAGACTGTCTTCCTGTGCTACTTGTCTTTTTCTCAGCAGTCTGATAAAAATATACAGCTCTACTTCCTGCAGTACATTATTGTCCTAGTAAAGCATCACAGGATGTAATAACACAGTTTGCTCCTGCACTGCCTTTGTACAGACAGAGGGTTTGTAAGTCATCGAAACTGGGGCACATGTATGAAATGTTTGCATTAATTGTCAAGGATGCATTTACTTTCATTACTACAGGAAAGCTGTGAATTTACCAGTTTCATAATCCATAAAAAGGCTTACTTTGTCCTTGGAGACACTGCAGGTACAGCTATGACAGTAAATGATGGGAATTTCAAATATGTAACATGCAAGTAATCTCTTCATCTAGGGTTATAATTGGTGCCACGACCGCAATGTAGTGACAATCTTCAGCGCGCCAAACTATTGTTATCGTTGTGGAAACCAGGCAGCAATCATGGAACTTGATGACACATTGAAGTACTCCTTGTAAGTAAAGTTTTTTTTATATAAATATAAATGTTTTTATTTGTTTGTATGAACTTTTGGCACTTTCTTTTAATTATAACAGACAAAAATTTCGAAAGTGAGTGGAGAAGCCTTGCCCTTTGTTTTAATTTCTTTTTCCTTTTTCTTTTCTTTTTTTTAGCCTACAGTTCGACCCCGCACCACGCAGAGGAGAACCCCATGTGACGCGGCGTACTCCAGACTATTTCCTGTAAAGATCACGGGGGAAGATGGCAACAGGCTTGAGAAAAGAAGCATTCATTATCCCATGGACCAAAAAAAAAAAAGTGTGCCAATATCACAATGAAATGGAAAATATCATATCCAGCTAAAGACCACCATCCTTTCAACTTTTTCCTCTCTGTGCATGATGTTTTTATTGCTAGAAATAATTGCTACTATGAAAATTACCGTCACAATACCTGCTGGTTTGTCAGGAAAAATGAATGAACTAATGCTGAGAATAACAACTAAATGTAAGTAATCTTTGTGTTAGGGTGTTAATGATGACCAGTGTGTTGCCGTATACGGTATAGAAGCTGCATCTTTCACTTGGCATGGCCTCAAATCAAAGGTTGCAGTAAATATAATGTGAACTCTTTTCTTTTTGTAACTGAAGCGCAACAGTTTATTTTGTGAAGTGAGATGATAGGGTTAGATGTCGGAAATGGATGTGTTCTCTTTGCACTTTTGTATTTGATTTTTATCACATGGCACTGACAGAGTACGTTCTCTTTTATACCCTGTTATAGTGTAAGTAGCTCTCTTTCTGCTCCGCTGTCTCTTACGAGAGTTAGTGTAATTCATTTAAGTAGGCAATATTGGTACAGATGACATCAGTTGTAAAAAAAAAAATAACTAAATGTTTTGCAGCCACAGCTATACGAAATAAAGACTGAAGTTGCTTCGTCATTTATTCTTCTTAGGTACTTTGTGGCATTATTCCCAACAGCTCTCACCAGTCACCACTAGGTGGAAGCAGACACCCAAAAACAGCTGAAGATCAACTCAAATAAGATAATCAGCTTCGTGATAAACTGGAATAGTGTGTGTGTGCAGGAAATTGGGTGATTTTATCTATTTATATATTTTTAATTTTATTTTTATTGCAGGTATTCATTATACAATGATTTTCAAGCACGAAAGGGATACAGGTTTACATCATGCCATTTCAAACCACAGGGGACCAATTTGGCTTTTAATTAATAATAATAATGTATATATATATTTAATTTAACAATGAATGTTTTTTTTCTTTATGGAATACTTACGTTTTCACTTGACAACAATTTCGCTTATTAATGTCAGGCACTTGCACAGATTCGCGCGTGTGTGTGTGTGTGTGTGTGGAAATCCTGTAAAGTTTTAGCGATTATTAATGATTTACTGCCTGTGGATCAAAGCAGCGAAAGTGTCAGGGCATTTACGGATGTAGTGCTCAGCTCGCGGCTGAAAATAAAAGCCTCATTTAAAGGAGGAAGTGAAATGAAACTTGATTAGTCAGCCCAAACGTTCGTCAGAGATTTACACTGCTTCATGGAAGCAGTAAGAAATCGTTCATTTCCAGAAGTTTTTGTATTTTTGTCCTGTATGCATTTCTAATTTCCGCTCCAGTGTTTGACTATGTGACTATGCTGCTCTGAGACAGGACTTTTACTTTCTCAGTGAGGTTCCTGGCGCTGGGGGGATGTGCCTCTGTGCTGCGCTGACGCTGCTGCATGTAAAATTAGCTGGCTGCAGCCTTTCAGGGACACCTCTTGCGGACCGCCGGAGCCCACAGTGCAGTAAGTCTCTTGTCTTGTGTTTTTAAAATGAATCATCGACATTAAAAAAAAAGAGGGGGTGGGGGTGGGCGTGGGGAAGAAGCAGAGTGCACTTGTGTCTCAGATGAGAAGAAACTGTGATTAGACATGTTGGACAAAGCCTGCTTGGAGGTGTGGATGTGGCAGGCTGATACTAGTTGAATCTGGGGCGCACAGCTGGACGGTCATCGGGTCCAGACAGATGCTGTGTCTAATTAGCCGTTTCGCAAACTGGCCGAAATGGTTGATGTTTTCATGGTTTTGGTAAAGCTTCCTGCGCCTTGTTCAGATACAGGAACGCACCCAGTTACAGTCCAGATTTGACTGGTCTACGTCGGGTTGAACAATTAACCGTATCCAGTCACAGAGCATGTCTGCCCTGCGACCACAGGCAGAAAGCAGCTTCTCACAGTGTACTAGGTGTCACATACTCACAAAAAAGTGAAGGTTAATCAGACCGTCCTCAGATGCTGCGTGTAGTATTTAGGCGATGTCTTTGATTGGAAGGAGTTGTTGTGAATCGCAGGTTAATGTGTAGCCACGCAGGCCGCCTTTGATTGGCTGAGAGTGAGGGCAGAAGCAGCTGAGGTTGTATGGATCAAAGGCCGTGTCAGTCCAAAGTTCAGTCCTCTAATATCACCTTCATTAGTAGCATTATATTCACATTAATGTCATTAACAGGGGGGGTTAACTGCAGTTAGTGTTATGCAGCCTCTGTACAAACCAGCTCAGACAATGATTTAGTGTTTTATTGGATAAGCCCAGAGAAGGGGGTGTTTTGTTGCCATCTCGTGAGAACCCCATGTAGTTTAATTCAATTTAAAGAGACAGCACGCCTCCTGCACTACATGGCCGCCTGCAAACAAGAGAGGGTTTTTTTTTCTGTTTTTGTGGTCAATCCAGCAGCCATCTTTGGTGCAATTTCAGGTGGAGTTTCATCATGCTGCTGCAGACTCTTGCTTTGCCTTGCTGTATACTTTGGTGTCTCCCTGGTCTCCCCACAGGAGCATTGAACAAATGGCTAAGAGAACAAGCAGATCAGACTGGGTTGTGGTGACCCCACACACTGGGAGGAATGAGCGCTCTGCAGGCACATCCTCAAAGCTGATGTTTCTGATAGTCCAGGCCAGTCTTATCTGGTTCCAGATTGTGGAACTGTAAATGCATGCACGTTTTAATGAAACACACGCTGCTGGTGGAGGAAATAAAACCCAAATGTAGCACAATCTACTGTACTTAATTCACAGCTCCCTGCTATTCACAGTTGTTCACAACATACATGCAGAGGGCTTTGTCAAGAGCTGCTTTTCAGCCACAGTTTGGGGGTTGGTGTGTGTTCCCATAATGGGGCTTTGCAATTTAGCGCTTCACAACCCTTGTGTCAGGTCAGCCATCACCATAGCAACATTATGCTGAATTAGCAGCATGGCAATCCAGAAAGAAGCCTTTTTTTTTTCACCAGTCCTCCTTCACTGATTTGTGTCTGCAAAAGAAAACAAGGGCCGATGGGCTGCAAACTCCTGGAGTGAAAGCTGGAGCAGGGGCCTCCAGATTCCAGGAACACTATCAGCCTAACACAATGCAGTCATGAAACACAGGTTTTCCAGATAACTAATCTTCAGTTTAGTCAGTTATCTGGTATGGAGAACTTGTGCTTTAATTCAGCATGTTTTGTGTCAGATTGCCCTTCCAGCTTCCATTTACTTATTCCAGAATAAGGTTACTGGGAAATCCTTTAAGCATCATCCATACATAAACTGTTCACTGCCAAAAACCTGATAGGACTATTGTAAAATGTCTCCTTTCCCCAGATAAACATGGCAGCAGAGCTATCCAGTTCAATAAACATCAAGGAGCCCCGGTGGGACCAGAGCACATTTGTAGGTCGGGCGAAACATTTCTTCACTGTCACAGACCCCAGGAACATCCTCCTCACCAATGAACAACTAGCACACGCACACAAAATCATCACTGACTACAGGTAAACCAGGCTACAGCTGCGAAGACATTCTACCAGATATAATTCAGTGCTGTTATTAGATGAGGTTTGCTACTCTACCATCTCGCAGGCAAGGTATAGTCTCTCCAGGGCTGACGGAGGATGAGCTGTGGAGAGCCAAATATGTTTTTGACTCGGCTTTCCATCCCGACACTGGGGAGAAGATGATCCTGATTGGCCGCATGTCAGCGCAGGTTCCAATGAATATGACGATCACTGGATGCATGATGACATTTTACAAGTAAGAACTTGTTTTTTTGTTTTTTTTTTTTGAGGATATAATCAGGTTGCAACACCAAGCTTATAAATGTAACTCTATACAGTAGGACTGTTACTGCTGCTATTCCTACTAGTACTGCTACTTAAACTATTACCATACTAATAGGCTTTTTTCATAGGAGACATTTTGACATGTTGGAGTAAGAAAATATTTGCTTAAGCCCAGTGAATCCATATTTGTTTTCTGATAAAGTCAATTTCCATACTTTCTAACTAAAACCAGAATGCTGGCTGGAAAATCCAACCTTCAGATGTAAAGCTGGTAAAATACTTGTCTTCTGCACCTCCACTCTGTCCTTGATTATGACTCTTCTGCTTTAAATCTTGCAGGACGACTCCAGCTGTGCTGTTCTGGCAGTGGATCAATCAGTCTTTCAACGCAATAGTCAACTACACCAACAGGAGCGGTGATGCACCAATCACAGTCGGGTAAGACACAGACACTTTGGCGCGGACACTGGCTCATGTTAACCCTTCAGCTCGACTGTTTTTTTTTTTTTTTTGTGCGGACAGTTTTCGTTATGATGTGACCGGTGACTCTTTTGTTTGCAGTCAGCTTGGCACAGCTTATGTGTCTGCCACCACAGGGGCAGTTGCCACCGCTCTAGGACTAAATGCACTAACAAAGGTATCAGTTCATCTAACCCCATTTCCACATCTCATTTTAATGCATTGACCTCAGCAGCATGGGTATGTTAGCCATGCACAAACAGTTTCTTTGTCATAGAGAAGCCATATTATTTACAGGGTCGTGCTCTGTAATCAGCATGTTGTCATTGCCAGCTTTTATAGTGACTTTGTGTTGTACATCCTGGCCTTCATGTACACCATCTGAAATACAACCTGCTACAACCTCAGACTTCTACTGGTCTGAAAGGTGAAACTGGTTGTGCTGCCAGGTGTTTCATGTCTTCCCTCCTGTTTTTTTTTTATGCGTCTTCTCTTTCTCTCTGTGCTGTAGCATGTTTCACCTCTGATCGGACGGTTTGTTCCATTTGCTGCTGTAGCTGCTGCCAACTGTATCAACATCCCACTGATGAGACAAAGGTAAGGAGGACGTGCAGCCATGGCTGTTATCTTCAGACGACACAACACTAACGATTAAAATGTCCCTGTAACAGAGCATTTCAGACCATTCGCCCTTTAATTCACTTTGCTCCTTGTCTTCAGAGAACTCCAACACGGCATCCCCATAACAGATGAGAACGACAACAGGTTAGGAGAGTCGACGAAAGCTGCGCAGCAGGCTATCTCTCAGGTTGTGGTCTCCAGAATCCTCATGGCTTCTCCAGGAATGGGTATGAAGGTCTTTGTATCATCAGCTCATTTAGAAACTCCAATCTGACAGCTGATGGCATCATTTAATCCCAAATTAAATGCACCACCCTGAACTTAACTGCAGTTTATTTTGTAAAAATCTTTAGTTGAAAATGCTTTAAGTAAGGTGTTGTGTCTTTTACAGCTATCCCTCCATTTTTAATGAACCATTTGGAGAAGAAGGCCTTTCTGAGGGTAGGAGTATTTCTGAAGTTGTATTCTCTCAGGTCGCAAACTAGGTAGAAATGTGTTTGCTGCAGTAATGTCCCACAACTTCATCATCATCAATCATTTGTAAAACACCATGAAGGTTTAAGTGGTGGGAACCTGATGTTCCACACTGACTCTGCCACTTGGCTCGTTTTTAGTAATCACACATGAGAGAGGAATAAAAAAAGCACTAAGGACATGAGGCCGCTCTAGTATGGGAATTCACCACTGCTTTTGTGCCCCTCATTCGTTTTTTTTTTTTTTTTTCCTGCCTGGTCTTTTCAGAAGTTCCCATGGATGAGTGCACCTATTCAAGTCAGCCTGGTGGGATTCTGGTGAGTCGTCAGAGATGGTCCATGTGATAAGCCGCCATGTATTTTGTGAGCTATCTCTAGAGGAATGTGTTCATAAGATTTAGTTAATCGATGCTCTGCTTTTTTTTTTCCAGTCCAGAAATTTAATCAATATACCACAGACCCTCGCGTGTCACTGATGTTTCCTGGCTCCTCTTTGCCTCCTGTGACTTAAAGCCCCGAATGACAAATTAAAATCATGTGTGACGTTCCTTTAGTTCTGCTCTCCTTAGATGACAGTGATGTGAGCAGCACATCCTGCCAACAGTGTGTTCCCGGATGCACGCAAGACTTTCTTGATTAATTCCCATCACAATATCTCAAAGCCCAAGGTTGCGTCTTCAGATTTCTTATTTTGTCTGACCAGCAGTTCAGCACAAAGATATTAAATTTACAGGTGGTGTAAAACAGGAAGAAGCAGCAAATCCTCACATTTAAGAAGCTGGAAGCAGCAAATGTTTGTCATTTTGATTGAAAAATTATTTAAACAATTGATTAACTATCAAACAGTTACTGACTACTAATTGATAAACTGTCTATCTGTTTCAGGAAACAGATTATAAAGCCTGTACTTGTTTCATAGATTTGTGTTTCTTTTTCAGCCTGGTGTTTGCCACTCCACTGTGCTGTGCATTGTTCCCTCAGAGGAGGTGAGTGAAACGTAGGAACTTGACACTGAGATAGCAGTAACCAGTTCGGACCTTGCCTCTTCTCCAGATGAATATATGCAGCATTTGCACTATTCTTTTCTGCCTGAACTGTTGCATAATACGCCTACAGCACACGTCTCCCATTAACCCCCTGCGTTTCTCCCTTTCCAACCCCCTGATCCAGCTCTATGTCTGTCAGCCGCTTGGAGCCCGAGCTGCAGGAGAAAATCCGGGCCAACCACCCAGGAGTGGAGAGGGTCTACTTCAACAAAGGCCTATGAGTGCGCAGCCCCCTCATCCAAACACTGCCATAACACACAGCTGCAGGCTCGGCCCTTGCCTCTCTGCCAGCCCTCCTCATTCAGTGTGCCAAAGTTAAGTTTGTGTCTCCTCGTTTCCACCGTTCAGATGATGGGTATCCGCGGATTCCTTCTCTCAGTCAGTCTCTTTGTAACAAGATGTTTTGCTTTTGTCAGTGTGATTTCACTGTAACCGCTAGAGAAGATTTTCTCTGACGGGGCCGCATGAAAAGTGTGATGTGTTTCAGGACAAGACAGGGCGGCCCGTGTGAGATTGTTTTAAGTGGACTTTACTTTTCTTTCTGTACAGTATTTTTTAAGTTGGTCACTTGTGGACCGTTTGTTGCCACCAAATCCTTTTCATACTCTCCTACCTGAGGTTTGCCGGCAGTTTTTTTTCGTACCTGCATTACAGTTTATCGTAATCAGATCTTATTAGTCAAAGATCTCTGCAGTTCGTGCATTTGCCAAATCAGTACTCACATTTTTTTTTTTTTAGACCTCTATCAACAATTACAACCTCCGTATCTTGACAGTGTCATTTCAAAGAATGAGGTTCACATCAACTCTCTTTAATTCAGTGCATTTGTGCCAAACGAGTGACACTCAGCAAGACTTGAGGCCTCTTGACATTTAATCATGAATCCGAAAACAATACTCCAGGGATCCTTCCTATAAAATGTGATGCTATGATGGTGGCAACCACTGATGGGCCAACACGGTGCTATTTGATGTCTTAATAATCAGTGTTTATCGTACTATTTATTCTGCTTGTCAAAAAGTGCATGAACAAACCATTCCTCACACGAGCGTCATGGGATTTAACCAGGAGTTTCCTGAAAACTATTTTTTCCCCGTATGCTTAGTCACACCGGGGCTACGTTCAGGAGAGCTGAGCGGTGGTGACAAGAAATGGTATTAATGATCATTTCAGCAAAACACACCACAATCCCTAATCTCCAGCAGTTAATCAGGATTTTCTGATCACAGTATTCGATCCCGTTAAAATTCCACCACTCATTCATGCCTTACACAGACTCGTACCGTATCTGTCTTCTGTACCTTAATGCAGCATCCTAAGAAGTTTGATTATCACCACGCAAAGTGGCACATTTTAGATTGTTGTGGGAGTTTTATCATATTACATATTTGAAGGTGTTAGAGTACATGTATTTGTACAATTGCCGTCTATGTTAGATATAGATATTAGTATTGGGGGGGGGGGGAGCGCCAAAAACGTTCTCACTATAGTATTTTTCAAGACAAGAGTGGTATAAACTGCTCAATGGACTGTAACATCACAAACATGGTCACATTTCAATCCAGTGGAACATCATGCAGAAGTTTGAGGAATGTGAAAACTCCCAGCTAAAATATCTACACCTTAGTTATTACATGCAGTTACGTCAGCACACACTATCACAGAGTTCTGGCCTGGTGAGCTGATAGAGCAGGTGCAGTCTGAAGTTGTGGCTTTCGTTCTGTACCTTTGCTGCAGCAGAGTCAGTATTCAGGTGATAATGGCCCGTCTGGTATGTAAGAACACCAGACTGCATTCATCCACAAGGCTGCCATCCCTTTTCAGTCGATGGCCTTAGTGGTGCCACATTAACAGTGACTGTATTTTACTGCACAAAAGTCAAATTGTAGGCCAGTTTCATATCAGAGAGACTGAACAACATGGCAGATTTATCATGAGACATTTTTAAAATCAGGGATGAGAGTGAAAAAGATGGATTGAAGCCACAAAAGTCACAAGAAATATTTAAATCTTTTAACCAGCTTATCCTCATTTTGAAACTTTAATTTGATTTTAAATGTAACTTTAGGACCCAGTGTACGTTGAAATCATTTGGTCCGATAACTGCGAAGGTTTACATTTTACATTTGAAAACATCAGATACTTGTGAACTCTGATTTGATTTCATTGCATCTTTTGCTCATCATGGTGTGTGGTTTCTGTAAGGTGTTTAATGTTTAATATAATGTAAATCTACTTATATATATATTGCTGTAAGAGTAACTTTATTTTAAATGGTCAGTGTTTCCAGAGAGATATGTTGGAGTCGGAGTTGTTCCCTAGCTGAAGTGAAGTTTGTCATTCTCGTGTTCAAGGTAACTGAATGTAGCATTTTCCAATTACTGCTGTTTTACGGTGCGTCACTCCAGAGAAGTCCAATGTTGTGAGAGATGTGAAATGCTGCACATTTTTAAAAACTTGTTAGACCTGTTCAGTTTTCCTGACCACAATGCTTTTCAGTAAATCGCCAATCAGTGGTGGAGTAAGAAAAAATAAATACTGAATTTGCCCTTTGGTAGACATGACATCTGAGCGTCCACTTAACCTCTGACTGGAACTAATGAAAACTAATTCCCCCCTAATGTGTTTAAGAATATTAAATTGCCATGTTCACAAGCTTCACACAACCAAATCAAATGAAGAGTCAGTACAGCCAAAGCGATACAAATCGACCTGCTTCGTTCACAGTTTGCATTAATTGAAATTAATCATTTTAAAAAAGATGACCAAAAAAAAAAAAAAGGTATTTGATTGTTTTGCAGTACACTGGAGTGATGTAATGTTAGACTAACTGGATGAAATAAAGTTGATGAAATCTTGTGTTTTGGTTTTTTGATGATGTACACGTGGCCCTACGGCGCCATCTTCTGGTTCAAAGTGCACACAGTAGAGTGACATTACAAAAGCAATTTATTCCAAGGCACGTAATGTTCAGAAGAACTGTGAAAGACAGCAACCATGAACTCGCTTAATTTAACTGCACACAGATCTGAAGTCCCACGGACCTCTTCGCAGAACAACGCACAGAAACAGCAGATTGGCATAATAACACTCAGAAGCTGTGACAGCGACAGGACACAATGCATCTTGGGAAAGCGGCAGGACGACCTGATGGCTCTTTTCACCACCAGTAAGAAACACTAGAGAAAGTCTGCACTCAAAAATGGAAGGAATAGATGGATGGACAGCTCCTGGGCCATTATTCACAGCAGATAGTAAAAAAAAAATCTCTGTAATCACATTACAGCAGAAAAACTAAACCATAGACGACTGAACAGTCACTGTCTACAACTGCAAGATATAACTGATGTAATTTCAATTTTTACAACTTGTACAATTTGATTTTATGAAAATCTACTTCATTCATCCACGTTTGTTTCTCAGTTACTTGTTTGGTGGAACTGCTGGGACACGGCTGTGTTTAGTCTGCTCCCCTGGGTGCAAACATGTTTCTTTGATCGAGTTTCTTTGATGATTATTCATCATATGGAAAAGCAGAGAAATGAACAAAGTTCTTAGAAACAGTAACACCATCTTGCCTTCTGTGGCGTTAAAAAGAGCACGAATGCATTTACGATTCAGTCTTTTCATAACACAAACCTTCTCTTTGCAGTAAGCAAATAAAGTAATCCAGGCACAATGTCATTCATGTAACAACTTCTGTTTAAATTTAACAATGAACAATGTTCACATTCACTGACAGACATTTTATATATTTAACCAAAGATGCAGAGGGTTGACACAACTACAGAAATCTATGACCTCTATAGGTGTTACCATTCACAGTCGGCTTTCCTCGTCTCTTTGACCTTATCTCTGTTCACACTTTGTACACATTATGTCCAAGGTAACCTCTGTGCAGTGCTATCTTTGGAATGTGTTGGACTTTGCCAAGGTGGCATTTCAATTGGCACTTGGGTCAAACTGACATTTACATCTCACTCCACTGGCGTTTTGCACAAAACTTAAGTTTGCAGTGAGTTACAAGACGTCTTAGAGTCAGTTTTTAGGTCTTACCTTGTTCAATAATCACATATTCTGAGAGACTGGAAATGAAAATTGGCATTTGGATTCAACAACTTCATCGTTCACATAGGATATAATGGAAAAAAAAGATAAATAAGGGTAATATAAATACTCTGGAATAGAATAATACAACAGTGTTACTATAATTTTCCGTTAAAGGAAAATTAGGTTAAAATATAACTCTGTAGTGTCCACTCTTACAAGGTGCACCACTGTTAAAATGTCTTTGGATAGATGTTAAAGATTGTACTGGTAAATGTCCACGGTGGCAGAGCTGATCATCGCTCTGTTTTCTGGGTGTGGACACCAGCTTCAAGGCTCTGAAGACGCTCCCTGCCCCTGTAAACAGGGCGTCAGAGGATCAAAGTGTCCAAGGGCTGGTCAAAGAGTGTGACCAAGGGCAGTTACCTCAACAAAAGACGGAGAGGAAATCACCTCAGCATGCTCTGAAGTGCATCTGATCTGCTGGTTGAGCTAAAAGAAAACAAGGGGCACATAAGCTCTCCTCAAGTCAACAGAGCTGCCCCGAGGCACCTACAGCAGATGGATGGGCCATTATTCAAAGTAACCCTTTCAGCTTAGCGTGGCCTAGCCTTGAATAAATACAATTACAGTCTACTTCAGAATACAAAAGTCACTGCTGGCCCATGTGGGCCTTACGTATTTAGCAAAACTCCTCCTCGCACAGCGCATCCCCCACCAGCAGCGAGTGTTTGTCGGGCTCGCTGAGCACCAAGCTGTTGAGCGAGTGTTTGTCGGATCGCAGGGAGTTGATTGAGGCACGGCTGTAGTTGATGATGCGGTCCAGCAGGCTGAGTCTGGGGGAGGGGCGACGCATCTCGCCCATGCCGATGTGGATGCTGACATCCGACAGGCTGCCCTGACGCCTGGTGTTACCCAGTCGAGCCTCCAACTTCTCTGCAGTGGGCTTAGTGTAACTAGACAAAGACACAGAAAGAGATTGGGAAAAAAGGTTTAGATGATTGTACTCAGAGAACCGCACAGATAAAAAAAGACCTCAACAAAGCATTAAATATCTCATTACCATTTGAGTAGAAGAGAGGACAAAACCACAGAGACAGATGACAGCGCCATCGCAGCAGAGCCCATCCACGGCTGTAAGACCAGACCAATGGGAAGGAATACGCCTGTGAACGGACAAAGTTCACGCTACTGCTGTGGTCAAAATGATCTGAGTGGTCATCGTCTGTGTGATCACAGAATTTAAATAAATAACAAGTCATCTTTTGCAGTCACCTACCAGCAGCAATAGGAATGCCGACCAGGTTGTAGATAAGAGCAAACACAAAGTTGACCCTGATCCTCTTGACAGTCTTCTTAGAGAGGTCGATACTACCCACCACATCCAGGAGGTCGTTCTGTGGACAAAACAAAAAAAAATGAAAACCATATTAATATCAGATAAATTGTGTTTAGGAATAAACCACAATTCCAGTAATATCTCCTCTGCAGAAAGGTGAACATATCTAAGATAATAAGGCACTTGTTTTATTCAGGTTTTGACAGGTCAATAAAACATTGAAATATTATTCTGACACTGTAAACACACAACACTATGCTCCAGTATGAAGACTCATTTTTTACATACTGCTGATTTTAGGACAACAAAAATGAAACTATAATATCAAGAACTTCACAATGTAGTGAGTAAATATAATAAGTACACATGTACCTATCTCGCAAAACATGGCATACTGCAGTATCTCCTGCTTTACATCTTAGGTAACACTGATAATGTAACACTATGTTGTTTACTGTATGTTTTATGAAACACTGCAAAATTCACTCTACCTCTATGCTGCAGGGCAGAAATGTCACGTTTGCCATTTATTCATGACAGACTCTAAAAGAAAAAAAAAATACTTCAAGCGTAAACTCTCACCCTGATCAGCACCACGTCTGCCGCTTCTATGGCCACATCTGTCCCGGTTCCTATGGCGATGCCCACGTCAGCCATGGCCAGAGCAGGTGAGTCGTTAACACCGTCACCCACCATGGCCACTCTCTTGCCTGCCTGCTGCAGCTGTTCCACCTTGGCCACCTTGTGGGAGGGAAGCACCTCAGCAAACACCTTCCTGATACCCACCTGGAGGACAGGCAGAGACCGACAGGCTCAGAACAATACAATTAAATGGTAAAACAAGATGCTGAAGAAACGACATTTTGATATTTCCCTTGGTTTCAAAGATGAAACTGTATTTTTAGATCAACATAACTAATTTTTTCTTCTCAGCAACCACATCATCCACCTCTATTTAAAATAGGTGTTAAAGTTTGTATAAAAGTACAGAACGTCCCCCAGAATACTGTCACACTGTAAAAGTCCAGCAACAAAAACATACTAATAACAGAGCTAAACCAGCTCTTTACCCACACATGCCTCATACCTGAGCAGCAATAGCCCGTGCTGTCTTGCTGTTGTCTCCTGTCATCAGCACAACCTCCAGACCCATGTTGGTCAGAGTGTGTACTGCAAGCTCAGCCTCTGGTTTCACTGTGTCAGCTATGGCTATCATCGCACACAGCAAGTCTGTGCAGAAATACAAATGTTTCAAAAGAAAAACACAACTGTTTTCGAGAAGAAAATAACAACAAGCAGTTGATCCAGAAATGATGGAAAACAGATATTAGACATAAGCAGCAAAACTTACTGTCAACAGCTACAAGAACAGCAGTGCGTCCTCTGCGCTCATGCTCCGTCATGGCCTCATCTATATCAGGTCTGATCTGCAGGCAGTTCCTCCTCATCCACTCTCTGTTGCCAATCAGGACAATGTAGGTGGCTGTCTGGACATGGCCTAAACACGGGTTGGACAACGGCAAGTAAACATAAACGCTTACTAATTCCACCATTACTTAAATTCATAACTGAGAGACTTATATTCCAATATTTCGGTGTTTCTGCTGCTTACATGACTACAGCAGTATGTTAAGACTGCATTTCCCAACGTACTTAGTGGCTGTGGGTCCATGATGAGTGGATGGGAGCTGGTGGTTATCCGGGTGTCACTGATTTGGACTAGGACGCTGTTACGCTGGTTGTTGTCCTCGCTGTCGCTGTCCGCCTGTTTCAGCAGGTTCTCCGTGTTGCTGACCTGACATCGGATGCCACAGCCCGGCACCGCCTGAAAGTCTGTGCACGTGCCAAGAGACTCTGTGCCGAGTTCCTGCACACAGATAGAGATGGATGTTTAATATAACAGTTTATAAATCATGTAGATCACTTCCAGAAAGGGAAGTGTGGGGGTTAAATTTAAGGTAGAGATCGACCTGTTTGCAGTATTTGGTGATAGCTGCTCCCAGAGGGTGTTCACTGTTGTTCTCAGCTGTACCCACGATGGCTAACAGTCGGGAACGAGGCATCTTGTTGCCCTCCACAACCATCTTTACTTGGATAACTTTTGGAGCACCATATGTGATGGTCCCAGTCTTATCAAACACCACCGACTGGACCTGCACATAAGGGAAGATAGAATAAAAGTGAACAAGAAATAGTATCAGGCTGAATTTGAAATGTTGTAGGATATTTCATCAGAGAAATATTTAGACTAATGTGGCTTAGCAAACCAAAACCATTTCATAAGTTGTTTAAACTGACAGTTGGTCTGTTACATAATTGGCTGACTGCACACAGTATAGGGGTGTCAGAGTATCACCGTTAACACACCTTATGTGCCATCTCAAGTGGCTCTCCTCCCTTTATCAGAATACCATTTTGGGCTCCAACCCCTGTGCCCACCATGACCGCTGTTGGGGTTGCCAAGCCAAGGGAACAGGGACAGGCGATGCATAACACTGTTATGGAGGCCTGGAAGGCAAAACGAATCACTGCCTCGGACCTGGAAATACTCTTGTCATAACCCTGCGGGGGAGGGGAGGGGAGGGGGGGGGGGTTGTGATTACAATATTAATTACCTTCACTGGAGAGATGAAAGGAATAAGATGTCATTTCCTGATGCTATACTGAGGAGACTGGTACATTCAGAAATTCGAACAGAAAAGAAAACTCACAGGAAAGTACTTTTCCACTAGTGAGAAGTCCAAAAACCCAATGATAATCCAGGCGATCAGTGTAAGGACAGATACGCCTACAATGAAGGGTACAAAGTAGCCGCTGATCTTATCCGCATACTGCTGGATGGGAGCCTAAAAAAAATAAATAAAAAAAAGAAAAGAAACAAATATCAGAAATGACACACCTACGCCATGTTACCCTCAAAGCACAGTGCAGATCTCAAATCATGTAATTCACCTTTGAGGTCTGAGCCTCCTCCACTAGTTTGACAATCTGAGACAGTGTTGTGTCCATGCCAACATGCGTAGCGCTGACAAGCAGAGAGCCATTCTGGTTAATGGAGCCTGCAATCACAGAGCTCCCGGGCTTCTTAGTCACTGGCATGGCCTCGCCTGGAATCACGAAGCAACAGCTGGTCAGAAAACACAACAGTACAAGGCAGCAGAACACAGGAGCTGGACTCCTGGAGGAAATACTGCTGCTTTGGCAGAAACCGCAGCTCAAATAAAACACGTTTGATGGTGTTGGCAACTGATCTTTTCATTTATTCAAAAGTTATTTCTTTGATTGAATAAGGATAAGACATGATGGATTATGGCTAATTATCGTTGTGGTTTGTGTGTTCCACCAATGAGGAATCTTATGTGGATGCAACCATGATTGAAATTGTAGTACAAGCAGTTTATTTTGAGTATTCATTGAACTAAGTAGCTCTGCAGTACTCTGTCAGTGTCTTTTATTCTTTTATTGTGCAAATTGCTCGCATTGTTTTAAATGGTAACAGAGCAAAGCGACGCACATTTCAATGACCAGTCGGAGCAGGACTGTGTGTACAAATCAGATCTCTTGCATTAGCTCACTTCAGATGAACAGTTCCATTTTAGCTTATTACTGTTACCACACTCATATCATGCCTTTAAGCAACACCTGATTTCTCACTCAATGCGACCAACCTGTGATGAGAGACTCATCAGCCATGGAGTGTCCCTCAATGACCCTCCCGTCTACTGGAAACTTCCCTCCGGGGACGACTTTCACCACATCACCCCTCTGCACCAGCTCAACATCCACCTGCTCCTCACTAAATAACACATATGGATGACAAACAATGTGAAGGTTATTTACCATTACTGTAATTAGATTTTTCAGAGGAGAAAATAATGATGCACAATTTTCTTAAAGATTTCTCTTCTGCAAAGTCTCATTTTTTAGGTAAAGCCCAGTGTGATGGATACAAAACAGACAGCTAACTTGACTTATTCCTTGTGATTTTCCATTTCAGATATTAGTGCTGGAAAATCCTGTAAAAATCAAATTATGATATCATGATATTCTCTGGGTAGCCAGTGTGTTTTCTCAAGACACATGTGATTAAAACTAGAGATTAAATCTAAATCCCAACTGGAACTGACAAATATCTTTGTGTTTTTCTTCCTGAGGAAAATGACTTGCAGCTTGTTTGTGCACTCTTTGTTATGCCATGTTAGACCTTTCTACTGACATCTCAACTGCAAACATGTATATATGCGGTTATCTAAAATCAACTAGAGATACGAAAGGTTACAGTAAACAAAGTGAATGTAGAGAACTAATACCTGAGAATAGACTTGTCACTGCTGAGAGTGACCACTGTGGCCTCGGTGGCTTGCAGAGACATGAGCTTGGACAAAGCCTCAGACGTCTTGCTCTGGATCAAAGAAGCAGGCACACAAAACAATTTCCAACTGACTTAATTTCAAATGAGGTCATTCATTTTAACATTTTAAAACGGTACATTAAATGGTACAGATATTTATTAATAACAAGGAGCTAAACCTTGGCTATCTGTTCCAGCCAGCGTCCCAGAGAGATGAAGACAAAGAGCATAGGTGGTGTGTCAAAGAAGGTGATGGGGTTGGCTTCGGCCTTCTCCACCATGGCCACTATTAGGATGACCAGTGAGTAGGTGAAGGCTACAGTGGTAGCCAGAACTATTAGCACATCCATGTTGGCAGATCGGTGTTTGACTGCTTTGTAGGCTTGAATGTAGAAGTAGCGACCTCCTATAAACTGAGGAGAGGAAAAACAGAAAATCTATTCTCTGAACCACAAACATGTTTCTCTTTCACAGCCTGGAAATGTGCTGCTAAAATTTCCATGTTTCCTGGAACGGCAGTTAATCCGTCTGATTTACCTGTACTGGCACACAAAAGAGGAAGGAGAGGAGGTTCATGATGGACAGGCCTGGGAACAGCTGTCTCTCCAGGAACATGGTGGAGTGGTAATGGTTTCGTTCCTCCGCCGTAGCATTGTGTTGATGTGAAACATTCATCTGGTGGTCTATGATCATCATGTAGATCATCATGCCCATCACCGGCACACAGAAAATCAAGCTGACCAGGAAAGATTTCCTCCACCTTAGAGAGTGAAAATATTTAGAAGTGGATTTAATAATCTAGTTTTAAATTCTCTCCACTGTGGGACAAAGCAAGAGCCTTAGCCACTACATCAAGCAAAAGCCCACAAACGCTCTATATATACAATGCTGAAGAAACCTGCAGACACAGCGTTATTATAAACAGGTGATGCCCATGTCCTTCACCCCGTGACACAAAACTCTCCATAGGCTTAAAAGATGCTTAATTTATATTTTCCCTAGCGCTAATGGGCCAAGTTATATGGAGAAACTGGATGTTGTAATAACAGAGTCCACTGAGTATTGTTCAGCGGGGGTGTTTCCACCACTGTACAAGCATTTTTAGCAGCTGCAGGACCTAAAAACAGAACTCTCTGCTGAGGAAAAATAAGACGAATTGTTGAGTCATCACTAAAAATTAACAGGAACTCAAGCTCCAGTTAAATCTAACAAACACACCTGACACATGAACAAAGTAAGAGTTGCAAAGATGGATAAAAAACTGACAAACATAAACTACATCCAAAAAAAATAAAATAAAATGACTTACTGTTGTATCTCTTTGCTGTGGTCCAGGTGGCTGGCAGTCCGGTCCCTCTTTACCAAAGATGCTTCAAACCCCAGATTCTACATGATCAAACCAAAGCCCTTGTGATTTAGCTTTTCAAATGTATGAGACAATTTTTGACTTCAGGCTCTGCATGAATACAAACTGATGTCAACTAGCAATAAGGAACACTGAAAAAAATAACCGAATGAATGAATGAATAAATAACAGAAACAGGAGCAATACCTCAATCAGCTTGATGATGTCCCGCGGCCCTATAATTTCTGAGTCGTACTTAACGTGTGCTTTGTTGGTTGCCAGGGCAACAGAGGCATATATAATCCCCTTTTCTCTCATAAGGCTGGATTCGATTTTGTGAACACAAGAGGCACACGTCATTCCCCGGACCTGAAAGAAGGCGAAGAGGAGCACAAGTAGAAAAAGGGACGAAAATATATTAAAGAGGGTATGAAGTGAGGAACTGGTATGATTCATTTCATCTGCTGAAAAAGAGGTCGCATGTATTCAACATTCTTCTCAAACAGTGATGGAAATGTTTATTTCTGGATTCAAATAACAGAGACATTTTACTGCATTAAATGTATCTTGTCTTTTTAATACAACAGACGGATCATGTCAGTGCAACCTTATGTTGACTCACCACTAGTTCCAGGTTTCCGTCGGAACCTTCGTAGTTCTCCATCACGGAGGCGATGAAGCCGAGCTCTTTAACACACTCAGCTATCTTCCCAGGGTCGATGACTTCAGGGTTATAACGCACCTCTGCTTTACTGGCCATTAGCGCCACCAGAACAGAGTAGATGCCTGCACAACATGGAATATATCCTCTTTAGCTCCCAGAGAGAGAAATGACACAGTTAATCCTCAGTGAAATAAGTACATATATTCGTGTCTTTACAGACCAGGTTCATTCTTAAGGTTTCGCTCGATGTTTGCCACGCAGGAAGCACACGTCATCCCTCCGATCTGGATGTAGCATTTAGAGTGCTTTTCTCTGTTGCGTCCTTGGGGGGCTTCTTTCTGTAGGTCGCTGTCCAGCTCCTTATCTTTCACACGTGCCAGACTTGAAGACTTGGAGAGACTGGGATCTGGTGCAGGCAGCAGAGAATTGGTCTCTATGGAAAACAAATCACAGTTATTAAAGGAAAGCAAAATTTACAGTTAGTTGTGACGTCTCAACCATGCAGTTCAAGTACCACCACTGGCTGAGACGCATTAACAGAACCATTGGGGTGACGAGATGCTGAAACGGTTAGGAAACATCCAGAGGCAGCAAAGTTAAGCTTAAGACTATCTAAAGGCAATTCTCTAGTTAAAACACAAAGACAAAACTGCTTTTATTTCTCTATGTGAAAAACTGTCTGACTCAAAAACCACACCATCTGTCCTCTCACCAGGTAGGAAGGCGTCAAAGCCCATGTCCTCTATGGCCTCCCTCAGCTCCTCTTGTGTGGTCAGGAGTGGGTCGTACTCAAAGATCCCCTGGTGATCAGCCAGAGAGACCTTAGCTGACACCACCCCCTTCCTTTGAGAGATCATGCCTTCGATGGACTGGACACAGGAGTTGCATGTCATGCCTTCGATGTGAATATCAACTACCGATGCCAGAGGCTGGGTAAAACAAGGCTGTGAGGCAGAAACTTTGGCCTGGGCAGGCCAAGGTGATGATAAGGCTGGAGTGGGCGATATGGATACAGGACTGAGAGGGCCCGAGGAGTCCCAGGGTTGAGTCTTGAAGTTTCCCGGAGGCAGCCCCTCAATTGCCTGCTGCAGCTGAGGCACTGTGACCTTTAGAGGATCATAGCAGATGGACGCCTTCTCCTTCTCCAGAGAGACCTCCACAGAGGAGACACCAGGCAGCTTAGAGATATTGTCCTGGATATTGACCACACAGGAATGGCAGTGCATGCCTTTCACCCTGAGCGCGACAAGTGTTGTGTCTATGAAGATTTCTGTCTCCTCTGAAGTCTCTGATGGAGAAGACACAGTTGGTTTTTGAGAATCAACAAAACGTTCGATCTCACTGGGGGACAGCTGCAGAGGGCAGGGCTTGGACTTGACAAAAGCCTTGAAGCCAGCCACAGCAATCTGGTCAATGATGGTTTGGACAGTGATGAGGTAAGGCAGGTACACGATTGTCGCTTCCTGAGACTCCAAAACAACTGTGGATAATTACGACAGGACAAAGTTAAAATACAAACACAGCACAAAGGAACAGGAAGTGACTGCACATGAAAAGATGATGCAGATTTTTATGATCCATGAGGCACACAAAATGTATCTTAAAATTCAAGTCAACATTTGCTTACATTAAATGTAGGTAAATTCCATTTGGACCAATGTTTCTAGAATATACAGCATGCAGCCAGTTTATACACAATGACAGCTTTGTGCTCAGCAAACCTATCCTATCTCTCTACACATTACTCCTTACAACAATACCACTGAAAGGATTTCATGAGTCATGGTCAAATCCCACTGAGCAGTGGTGAACATACAGCGAGACTGACGTACACAATGACCTGACACCTGTGACCCAAAAGACGATAGCTCAGACGGTCAGGTAATACACAACTAGCATATGAACAGGTTTAGTACATTACCTTTGATCTTTTCAATCCCTTTCAGTTTTCCAATCTTCCCCTCAATAGTGGTGGTGCAGGAGTGGCACGTCATTCCTTCAATGCATAACTTGAGGAGTGCCACCCCTCCTCCTCTGCTATGAGATGGAGACAAGGTTTGGCCTATCTGCACAGGGCTGCTGGGTGTGGGGATCTCCAGAGGCATTACGCTGGCCACCAGCTCGCTCAGCTGCAGCGCTGAAGTCAGGGAAGGAACAAAGGTGACAGTGAGCCCCATCTGGACCTGGCTCTCTCTGACATCCAGCACTCCCTGAATCTGGGATAGCTTCTCCACAGCCTCTTGTAGGGCTGCAGGTTTCAGGCCTGAGGTGGAAATCAGCGTGGTATCTGTGGAGACTGGTGTGGCTGTGATGGACTCCGACAGACTCGACTCAAAGCCCATGTCCTCAATGGCCTCTGACAGAGACTCTGGACTGTGCTGGTTCTGGTCAAACATGACCATGGCATTCTTCTGCTCTAAAGACACCTACAAAATTCAAGATTCAAGATTCAGATTCACTCAAGATTTAAGATAAGTCAAGTTATGGGTTCAGTTAAGTCACAAACAGTAGAGAGCACATTAGGCATTTGATGCAAGTTTCAATGTTATTAATGTCAGAACACTTATTTCAACAACTTTTTGTCGAGTCATCATTTTTATCGATTTATTTTATGTACTGCACAAAAAAATTGTCTTTCCTTATGTTTCCTTCACTTCCATGGAAATTACTGCCATATTGTGTTTCTAACAACAGAACTTTGCAGTATACAAAGGGGTAAAATGAGCCCATGGCCTTAGTAAGCTAACAACATGTTTCATCAGAATGATGACCCTTAGCTCTCCTTCCTCAGCAAGAAGGAAACATGTGACACACTGAAGGGATCACCTGACTCAGCCATAGGTTTACAAACCACAATGTGGGTTCAGTAGTGAGTGAATGTGGCTGCCTGTTGGATTAACCTTTTTATCTGAGAACGAGAGAAGGCTAGAAATGAGACAATAACTGTTCTACCAAGAAAAATCTATTCACTCCTCCCAGATCATGTCTTTATAGATTACCATAATATGACCCAGGCACTAACATCTCTTAAGACACAAATGACATTTCCTGTAGGAACAGACTGCTTTGCGACCTGCTGTCACAGTCCTGCAAAGGGCAGAGCTCAGTCTGGAAAACACTATTACGTTATCTTCTCATTTACCCTCAGCCTGAGGGGTAAACACACAATAAACAAAACAGCAGGCCAGAACTATTGTAATCTAATGGATCCAGTGATTGATTGTAAATCAGTTCGGCCGGTCCTGAGGGACTAAGACTGAGACGGATTAATCAAACTGCATTACTGCAAGATGGGCAAGAAAATTTCGTTGATATAATAACGTGTACATTTCTGCTCCGTCTACAAGGTTCTGATGCTATATTTTAAAATACAGATTGTATCATTACAACATCCATGGCCGTCATTTCAGATCCTGTTTTCTAACTGGAAGTGTCATGCAAGCAATTCTGAGTCAGCAAAATTTAAGAATTGTAAGAACAACATGGAAAAAAAAGCTAAATGTACACTAAATGAAAAAAAGTATATCTTTGTAAATATGGTATTTACCTTTATATGTATCACTCCCGGGAAAGACCCGATGCGCTGCTCTATGGACTGGACACAGGAGTTACAAGTCATACCCTCAACTCCGAGGGACACCGAACACAGACTGACTTTCTGTGTCATGATTGGTTAATCTAAACGAACACAAGAAGTACAAGGTTTACTGTAAATTACCGTAAATAAATAAACAAGCAACTAAAAACATGTTAGGATCTTGGGGGAAAAAAACAATACAATTTATTTATACTTTTGTAATGGTTACATGATACGATGCATTAGTAAAGAGTTTTACTAAAAATTATAAGCTGTTTTGTACATACAACTATACACCTCGAAGCTAAAACAGGAAAACACTTAATAATACTATTTATTTTAAAAATGGTGAATCAAATCTTTATTGCCATTTCTAGCAAATTAACTTTCAATCAAATCAAATAACAGAGCTGCGAAGAAACAAAGGACAAATCTTGGAGTTGCATCAACGCTGTCAAATTAGACCAGTTCACATTCACACCCTGTAACTATTCCTGCTTCTGGCACCTCCACTTGACAAAACGAGGAGAGGAAACAAAGCTTCTTTGTACAAGATGTAGAAGTATGTCAAAAATGTACAATCACAAGGCAAAGTTATTATTTTATGTTACTCTGCTTGCATGTACTGATTTTGTTATAAACCCATTGATGTTCAACAAAAACAGTTTGAAACTTTATGTCACTTTCATTAAAACTACAATCACCTCAACTGCAGCGATGCACCGACAGAGGACAGATAACTCAGGGGAAAATTAAATGTAACTAATATTACTGTCTGTAAAGAATCATGTCACTTTTGGTATCATCTCGATGTTCACCTGAAATAAGACAACTGTCAGCTTCTTTGGAGCTCTGACAGACACTTGCCACACTATTTCAATGTCACTTTACTTCTCAGTCTTGGTCATATGGACTCTTTGGCATTGGCATTTGGTTGCAATGACAACCATCTCATTAGAAACTGACGAGTCTTAATATTAAACACTTAGGATAGAAAACTAGCAAGGCACTGGGTTTCCATGACTGGGAAAAAAACGATCAAATATCGGTCTCCCAGAAGAAAAATATAATTAACTCCCTGTTAACACTGACAAAATAAGCCAGCATAAACCTGTTTCGACTGCTCCTTTGGGGTGAAGCAGCTACCCATCAAACACAATGGGCTACAGACACACTTGATAGCCTAATCTACAAACAAATCTTGTGACTTTTGATAATTCAGTAACTTGCTCAGTAAGTTTCTCTAGTGTTTCATTTCACCACAGTTAAGGCAGCTAACAGTAAGCTAGCTTGACTAAGCTAAACAGTAACTTTACGTCAGCTGTTGTCTGTTTGTTGCTGAACTTACTGGAGTATAGGTTGTTTTTAGTACGCTATGGTATTATCAAGAACATTTTATTTTTCCGTGCCCTGCTAAACAAAACGCAGCTTGTGTTATAATTAGGACGAAAAGAAAACGCTCAGCTCTTACCTTGTTCAGATGAGAGTAACCGGTTAGCTACAGGCTACAGACGTCGGCTGTCAGACTGTGTGGCTAAATCAAGCTAGCAGGCTAGCTAGCCTCTTCTCTTTACCCTACGTTACAGGCAGCTATGCCGACACTTCGCAGCATCGCGCTGCCTGTGAGGAATAACAGAGTCTGCTGAAGTAACAGCTTTCCTCCGCTGTTATCACATAACTCAGCTCAGGCTGTTTTCGCTTCTCCTTCGCACGCCGACGTGACTGACGGCTGTACCGAGTACCGAGAGGCGGAGCCTGGCAGACCCATGGCAACGTCCCAGGGTACACGTCGCCCTGAGTTTGACTTCTCAGGCTGTATTCATTCCATGTTCGTAAAACAAGTAACTACAGACAGCATGAGGTCCAAAGGGAGCTAAGCCCAGAATCAGCTTTCTGACATCTTACCATACCACAGAAATTATTATACCATCAAATGTTCACATTTTTGGGGGACTAGCATTCACAAGAAATAGCTTGTGAGACAGCCTTAGCAAAAGGTATTTTACCCACCCTTTGCTGTTATGATGGCCTCTATGTCATGTGACCCAGTGACTCCAAATCAATACCGAATTAGATTACTACAATGGACAAATAAGACACTCCTCATTTTATTAGATTTGAGTGTTTCTTCTATTTTATATGAAAAATTATTTATAAATTATTTATTATTTATTTCACTGTTTAATTAGGACCCGAGTTTTCGTGCTCGGGCCCTAATTAAACAGTGAAAACGTGCAGCGCCCCCTAGAGTGTGAAGCTATTCACCGTAAGACCTACGGACTTGAAAATCGGTACACAGATGCATCACGTCGAGACGTGAAAAAAAAGCCAATTGGATGAAAATGGAAAATTCTACGATGTAGCCTACAGGAAGTCGGCCATTTTGGAAAAACTACACTCGCCGTACTTTGACGAACGCCTCCTAGGGGAATTAGGGACAAAAAGTTATCAAAAGTTTTGGTGTGGGTCACACGGTCTGCCCGTGGCGCCGCCACGAACTTGGCCCTTCGCCTACACACAGGAAATGGATTTATTTGTACCTGTATCTCACACATACTTCATTCAATGTGGATCAAACTTTACAGTCAGGATGACCTTCAGACTCTCTGATTTATATGCTCATACGATCATTCACTCATAGCGCCCCCCTGCTGGGAGGGGGCCATGTCTCTTCTGTTGCTGTAGCCTATACTGCTGTGGGGACTCTGCCACTTGGCTATGCCGGCTGCGACTCCTGCGGCTCGTAAGGGGTGCAAGGGCCCGCCCATCGCAGTGCATAACATCTGTAGGTTCATGTTAAATGTCTGTTTGCAGCAGGGGTTGTATTTACTTCTCTTCTCATCTACAGTCAATAAAATATAGATTTGCCCAGTGGTACCCAGATTTGTGCATACAACTGTATTCTCTGGGCTGATTTCAAACATGTCCCATGAGCTTGTTTTTCTTCTTCTGCCTCCGATGGAAGCTGCTTATATTCACACAACAGGCACATTCTTCTTCTGCACATTCATCAATTTCGCTGTAAATGTGCCACTTCCACTGTCCTTGAAACACAGTACAGCTTAGGCTTGACAATCACGGCCCTGGTAGCAAGTCAACCAGAACTTTATCTTAGTAATGGTAAACTAAGGTAGGGGAAAGTTTGGCACAGTAAAGGGTAAAAGGAGATAGTCTTACTTAAGAAAATAGGAAAACACTGGCAAAACTTTATAGCCCAAGTCAGTAAAAGCAAATATTAAAACTGGGGTCACAAAATATTCTTTACCATTAATAGATAGTGTGAGGGACAATACCCCCATGTCTGTCAGTGTCAGTCTGCAGCATCCACAGGACACAAAGACACTGATCAACAAAACATTAGGCAGGCATCAATACAAGCACAAATAATAGTCACCGGTGGTCTATATGTTGTCTTTAATAAGCAGCCCCACAAGATGTAGATGTAACTAATACTATCTGTCACATCAGGATTAATATATACAGTCTAAGATTAGTGTATCTGACTGTAATTTACTTTCACAGTCATTTTTGTAGTCTTGAGTCAGTTATGTTGAGTGCACAAGAAACGGTGTGAGGAAAAGACTGAATGTTTTCTATGTAAATACATGTAAAACATTACAGAAATAAGATCAGTCATTAGTCTGTTGTTGTCCGTGCCTTTGGAAATGATCAACTTAGTAAATAGTGCACTGAAAGGTTAAAAGAAATCCAGCACTAAGCATTCTGCATTATTCTGTGAAAATCTCTCTTTTCTTTTTTTAATTATTAGAGCACTATGTCACCATACAATTAAAATGACTGTTTCTACAACACGTGTAATACATGTATTAAACATTGTAGTATTTCATCTGCAAAAGTTTAATATTCCAGGGAGGAATAGATGTGATATTTAGCCCACATAGGCCTATTGTTCCCCTGTGATTAATAATGACCATCTAACAAGATCACTCTCTCTCTCTCTCTCTCTCTCTCTCTCTCTCTCTCTCTCTCTCTCACACACACACACACACACACACACACACAC
>JBBMJY010000002.1:10010772-10028786 GCA_037833715.1 Toxotes lorentzi | reverse complement strand
CTCTCTCTCTCTCTCTCTCACACACACACACACACACACACACACACACACACACACACACACACACACACACACACTTTGACACACTGACCTACTTTCTCAGTGTGCGTGCACACCGAGTGTCTTGCGCTCCGCGCTCATGGGTTTAGACATGTCAATAACACATACACATAAACGCACACAAACAAACAATCAAACGCATTGGTGCGAGTAAGTGAGTCAAGGTAAAAGTAAACTGACTATAATAAGGCGCAGCAGAAACATAGAAGCCCCCCTGCTGATTGTGGGTCTAGCATTAGATTTTTCTGCATGCATGATGGAGGCTGGAGATTCGGATCCATGTTTTCCTGCTCTCACGTGTACCGGCCGCTCGGCAGCGCCCGTCAAGCTGTCGCTAAAGCTGAGAGGAGAGCTTATTATGGGAGCTGCTCCTGCTGTCCTATATCAGCAACAGCCAGCATTTCTCCAGTCATCTCCAGCCATGGTTCTAAGTGAACGCTGTCTACTCCACCGGCACACCACAAAACCGAGAGGACAGACTTTTTAAGCCTTTAATGTGAGTAAAATGTGTTTTATTAACGTTTGTTCTGTGTTTGAAGTTATCGTGTGTTTAATTTGTTGCTCACGGATGGATGAAGATCACCTGAAAACGGTGGAAAGCATACCAAAGTGCAGGATTGTGGCGTCCCAGTTGTGACTGTATTATCATAAAACGTCCAGGTTTCTGTAAACGTGTTTACCCGGCGCCACAGGTGGAGTTTTTCCAGTTCAATGCAGTGCAGCTCAGTTCAGGTCAACCACTGTCGTGGAGGAATTGAGCTTTCCCTCTCAGAAACATTATAATATAATGCTAATAATGCAGGGAAATTGAAATCATTCAAATACAAGTAGTGCACTTAATATTAACAATGCAGCTGTCTAAACAGTCACCTGAGTGTCAAGCTTCAAAATATGTTGTAATGTTTTTTTGGTGGACCAGCATGTCTGTAAGCAAACTTTACAAACTCAGTATTTACTGTTGGAGCTGAAACTTAGTGAGGAGTGAAGATACAAAAAAAGCTATTCTGTTCAGAAGACATTTAAAGATCTTAAATAAAAAGATTGTCAGCTCACATTCAGATCAAGACGGCGATGCTGTGGAAAGTAAGAGTCCTCAGTTCTTAACCTAATTACTGAGTGACAGAGAGAGGATGAGGTAGAGGCTGTAGATTCGTGCATGCGAATAGATTAGATCAGTATATACCAGGACAGAGTGAAAGACGGCTTCCACAAGATTGGGACAGAAATCTCAGTAAAAAAGTCTTCAGCAACACATTCAGTTTGCCAGTCAAGTGTTTTTACAGGATTTTGAGGTGAGTTTTCCATGATTTTATATTTGATTCAGCTCATTGCACAGTATTTGATTAGAGACCTCAGTGCAGGTTCTATCAGCAGTGATGGAAAAAAAAATCCTCTTTTCTTAAAGTTCTTCAATAGCCAAGCTATAGCCTGAGTGTGATATTACAATTTAGGACCATTTCATCAACATGGAGATGAGCTCTGCAATACTGAAGTTCTTAAATTTCAGTGTAACACGCTGGATACAGTGAAGAACTCATGGGATCTGTTGGAAAGATAATTCTGAAACTACCTGCATGCTACTGATTCACAGTAACAGAAAGCAAGCTTTTACAAATAAATGTCTCACAAATAAGCAAATGTTTCACAAATTCAGTAAGCGACTAAACAACAAGCAGCTTTCCATGCATTGTGAATATCTGCAGAAATAAGTGTTAGATTTAGAGTGATGCATGTGAATGCATGTAGAGTGATAAAATAATAATAATAATTAAATTAAATTTAATTATTATTTAATAATGTCAGTACAACCCACTTCTAAAAGGATTAAAAACAAACATTTTGAGTAAGCTCCTCATCAACACTTAAAGATTTTATACATGGTGACATATTGTAGGTAGAAAGAGAGAAATTATTCTAGGTGAAATAAACTATCCACCATGACCTGACACAAAATGAAAGTGAGTATGCAGAGTGGTCTCACTCTACTTTTATAATATACTTTTGAAAACTAAAAAATGTATACTACAGATGTTTTAATATGCATATGTGATTGTTACTATGGTGGATTTTGAACAGTTGCTGATCTGTGCTGATTTGTCTCAGAATGAAACGAGGAAGGACAGGTCTCAAATCAAAGTGCCAGGCATTCCCCTCCCACGAGGAGAGGGCTAAGAGACAGAAGTGGGGGGGGTCCAGCTACGCCCTGTCTCCAGCACAGGACTGGGGTAACCTGCCCCACCACGTCGTCCTGCAGATCTTCCAGCATCTGTCCCTCATAGACCGGGCCAGGGCCTCATCTGTGTGCCGCCGCTGGAATGACGTCTTTCACACCCCCGACCTGTGGAGGAGGTTTGAGTTTGAGCTCAATCAGCCGGCAACATCTTACCTGCGCTCCACTCACCCTGACCTAATTCAGCAGATCATCAAGAAGCACGCCCAGCACCTGCAGTATGTTAGCTTTAAGGTAAAAGCCTTCCCTGCTGTCACCCATTTCTTCCCCTCTTTCACCTCCTCTGGCCTCCTCCTCCTCAATTTTCACAACACAACTGTCTTAAAAACAGTACGTGCCCTCCTTAATCCATACCATCTGCTGCAGAATCAATCATGACGCATGAGCTGTCTTGGCATCAGTAGGCTTAACACATCCAGGCTGAAATGATTCTTACACCTCCATCTTTCCATTCCTCATTCTATGTGTTTTCATGTTTTTTTTTTTTCTGCCTCAATGGTGAATCACTGCTGGTAAATCAGGTGGACAGCTGCATAGAATCTGCAGAGGCGGCCTGTGACATTCTCTCCCAGCTGGTGAACTGTACCATTAAGACCCTGGGGCTGATTTCCACGGCACGGCCGAGCTTCATGGATGTGTCTCAGGTACGAGGCAGCTCCTGTTTTACAGGCACATCTGAACATTTCTTATTGCTGCCGTATTTGTTAAACACAAAGAGCTGGGTGAGTCACATGAGGTATAACATGCCAGTTACATGTTAAACTGATGATTGTACTCACCTCCCCTCATTGTTGATAACGACTTATTGTGCCACAATTTTATTTTGGTAAAAATATCTCTACTTCTTTGTGCTTTTTGCAAAAATTCTGCTGAAATGTCTGATGATAACAAAACCAGTGTTTAAGATAAGAAGTTCTGGTTTATCATGGTTTGTTCCTCTGCAGGCCCACTTTGTGTCTGCACTGACAGTGGTGTTTGTCAACTCCAAGTCCCTGTCCTCTATCAAGATTGATGACACCCCAGTGGACGACCCGTCCCTGAAGGTGCTGGTTGCCAACAACAGTGACACTCTTAAGTTGCTGAAGATGAGCAGCTGTCCTCATGTCTCCCCAGCAGGTCAGTATAGTTTTGTTTAAAAAGGATTTTTCTTTGTTTTGCTTTTGTGAATAAGCGCAAAGAGAGTGTACAGCAAATGAGAGGAGAGATAAAGGCGGCAATGATATCCAACAAGTGTCCCTGACCGGGCATAAACTGGGACATTGCAAGAACATGTTAGTGTATTAAATTCCTAGGCCAGCAGAATGCCCCGTGTCGCTTTAATCTGGGACTATATGACAGCAACACAAGCCAAATACGTTTGAAAAAAAGATGAGAGTCTACAGCCTTGCCAGCAGCTCTGTGAAACTATACTTAGGCACAGGAGCGCTCTGAGCGAAATGCTAATGTTAAATAACACTGACGCTTTTCAGTCTTAATAATTCAAACAATGACTAAACCATGTTTTGTTCGTAGCTGTAGAGACCATAGACCTAAATGAGGTGATGAGCATCAGAACTTTCAAGGGATTCCCCTTTTTTCTCTGTCAACGGGTTTCCTTAAACGCTACCCATCAGATCAGCAACCTCAGTCGCTTGTCAGTCAGTCAGACAGCACAGAAGACAGAGTGATAGGTGGATGGCAAGGTAGGGAGAAAAATAGGCCAGAAAACTGACACGTTTTGACTTTACAAAATGATACCATGGCTTTAAAAACGAGATAGTTTGCGGCCGGTTAGCTTCAGTCTTTGATACCTGTTACATTAAGCTGGCAGGCTCTAGTTAAACGGTCAAGCAAGCCAGCAGGTACTGAAATCTCTCAGCACTGTCAGGACAATCTGTGAACCCTCTCTTTCTGTCCACAGGTATCCTGTGTGTGGCGGACCAGTGCCATGGTCTCAGGGAGCTAGCGCTGAACTACCATCTCCTGAGTGATGAGCTCCTGCTTGCCCTCTCCTCTGAAAAACACGTCCACTTGGAGCACCTGCGCATTGATGTGGCGAGCGAAAACCCTGGCCAGGCCCACTTTCACACCATCAAGAGGAGCAGCTGGGAGGCCTTGGTCCGACACTCACCCAAGGTCAACATCGTCATGTACTTCTTCCTCTATGAGGAGGAGTTTGAGCCCTTCTTCCGTGAGGAGACACCCGTCACCCACCTGTACTTTGGCCGGGCGGTGAGCAAAGAGATGCTGGGCCGCATTGGACTGAACTGCCCCCGGCTGGTGGAGCTGGTGGTGTGTGCCAATGGCCTCGAACCCCTGGATGAGGAGCTGATCCGTATCGCCGAACGCTGCAAAAGCTTGACGGCCATCGGGCTGGGCGAGTGTGAGGTGACCTGCAGCGGTTTTGTGGAGTTTGTGAAGATGTGCGGGGGCAGGCTGACTCAGCTGTCAATCATGGAGGAGGTGCTGATCCCAGACAGCAGCTACAACATGGAGCAGATCCACAGCGAAGTGTCCAAGCACCTGGGCCGCATGTGGTTCCCTGATATGATGCCCACCTGGTAGGCTGAAGCCAGAATGGAGGGCTGTTATTGAAGAACATGACTTTTATGGACGCTGACTGTGTAAGGATCACATGAGAGTCATTTGTTCAGTGTGTCCACAGTTCCACATTTTACAGTTGAACTGACATAAAGCTTCAGTATCAGACTGTAGTGTCACATGATCTCTTTGGACAGTTAGTAGGCAAGACACCAATGTAAGACCAATAACATCCTCTGAAAATGTTATTTCACTTAAAAACATTGGTATTTCTGGATTTCTGTCTTGTGGGCACTCAGCTTTCATTCTACGCATAGATATAGTGACGTGAAATGTTGGATGTAGGAGGTTCTTTCAGTATGTGAATCACTTCAACCTTTAAACCATTGTGTGTGAAGGACGTGGATCTGCCATCTGCTGGTTCCTTTTGTTAAAAGCATCACATTTAACTTGAGTGACGTCTCATTCCAGGTCTTATTTTGTTAGTAAAAATGATATTCTTTACTCAGTGAGGTCTCAAATCACCTCATCTACTCCTGCTTCAGTTTGTGATTTCTTACATGTGCCAGGGTTCAGTTTTAGAGGCAGTGTCCTCACCTGGGCTTGGCGCATCCACCACTGGCAGAGCGAGCACTAACAATGAGGTTGTATAGAGAGAACAAGCGTTTCCTGTTGAGTCAGAACAAGGGTCACACCTTCATGCAAAATACCATGGGTCTTTTAATTTCTGTCTATTCATGCTTGTGTCAGTGGAGGCTTTAATATTTCCTCCTAAACTACAACTTCAATTTACAATTCAGCTTTCAATTGCTGAGCATGAGTTAAAGACATTATACCGGTCATGCTGAGTGTCCTGGGTCAGGTCAAGACCCAGGACAATCAGTTTCATTTTCCTTTTTTTCAATACTGAATAGATTTTATTTCCATTCAAACTGGCATTTAAAGCTTATGTTCTTTGCTTGTTGTCTACAGTCAATGAGGCTATAGTCATTTAAATTAAACTCCCTTGTCATCCTCTAGATGTGACTAGTAATCCTCCAGAATAAGATAAAACACAATTAAACAACAACGTTAATCCTGTAATACAATGACCATCACCTATACTTAGTAAAAACAGTGTTAAAAGTAGGATTTTTAAATTCCTTTATAAATTCTGTTGTTACGGGTTGAAATAAAAGACATTTCGATGTTTATTTCTGAGTTATTTTTAAGCTTTTTTATTATTTTGGGTTTACTTCATTTTTATTATGGTCGTACCTGTTCACCTCAGAACACTAAAACAGATGAAGGTTTTGAGACTGGATGCCTTTGGTGTGTTTAAAATAGATTTCTGTTTTTTATTTCCAAAACCTGTAGAAAGGCAACTGGACTTGCTTGCAGGGACCTCCATTTTAAGGGGACTTTCATTGCAGTTTTGGGTTCGCCTCCCCCAGGCAATCAGGCATCCATTCCCACAATGACTCATGTGACCCTAACAACTCACATGATGGCAGGGTGGGGTAAGGACTCACATGTGACCTCAACGTCCCTCAAGATATTTACAACCCCACTATAAGGTAAATACCTGGATTCTCCAATAGTCAGGCAGAACTGATGAAGCCTTCCGGATGAAAGTGAAACGTCTTCAAGAACCTCAAGTCCAGTTGCATTTGTGTAACTTTTGGAAAATACCATGACCTGGATGACTGAGAATCTTCGCAGACAACAGACGGCTTTGTGCCAGATATCTAGTAATTAGGATTTCATGTTTTGTCATGATATTTTGTGGTACAAATTCATTTTAAGCCAAATACTTCTTAAACAAAACAGGCCCGTAGTATCCGGTGCCACGCGGTTTGACATGATATATCAAAACAACTGTAAACATTTGCCTTGTATTTGATGATTTGTCAATTAAATGTAAAATATTTGTCACCCTATGTTTACATGGTCTTTATGTATTTGCAGCAGTGATAGCCCTGCTTTGCTCTGTTCCAGTGTTACTGCTATTTCTTTAACTTATGTTGCACTTAACTCTCAGTAAAAATGTGTTTAATTAACGTAAATGTTGTATGTTCTTGTGGCTCCAATACAGTGCATTTGGTCTGATCTGTGTTTTTCTGACTTTGTCCCATTTGACCTTTCTGCAGATCTTAGTTTTCAACACTAGAGGGCAGCAGTGATCTGAGTGGAGGCAGTGAGACGTTATATAAGCAGACCTGCTACTGTATAATGAAGTATGCCAGTGATAACTCAGCCCTTTTTACAAGTGGATTCGGCTTGTGCACACCCCATTTCCATATTAAAAAAAAAAAAAAGCTTCAGACTTTCTAGCTTAGAAATCTTTTCTTTTTGATTCTTCTGAATTTCTCTTTTTTCTTCTTTGATGCTGCATCTGAAACAACATTTGATTGTTTTTACATGTATTTCCACTGCAAATTTAACAATATACAAAAATACACACAAATAATCACAAGTCCGGCCTATATTTAAAAGAACTTTTTTTCTTCAATACAGGCAAATAAAGTCTGTGAACCACACGTTTGCCTCGGTGACAGGATGCATTGTGACTGTTTAGGGTATCTAGGTGAGAGGAATATATTAAACCAGCTAAGCATTTTGTTCTGGAAAAGTGCCACGTTTTGGAGGGGTGGGTGGCATGACTAATTGGGTTACCATCGTGCTCCGAAAACCCATCAGGAAAGTAACAGGCTTATGTGTTCGCGCTGGCAGCTTGTTATGATGAGTGTGAGGAGGAGAGGGCCTACATGCTTTTTGTCAAGCAGTTTATTACAAAATGAACTCATCACCCCAATCGATGATTTGTCACAAGTCAGAGACTGTTTCTCTCCCTGATTGCATTTATGTAAGACCACCTCCCCCACCCCCAGAAAAGGAGACCTTACACTGGGATGTAACCACTTATGAGGCAGTTCAGAGAATTTACAATTTTCTGAATAAATAAATCATCTCTGAGCTGCTTTTGCTCTTCAAGTTGCCAGTGGATCTTTTTTTCTCATGTGTACAGGCCTCTTAGAGTTTTCAGTGATGACATTCAGTGTGAATTCTTCCCCTGTGATATCAGAGGTGGCGGGAGAGTGGGGATAAATGTCCACAGGGGTCTCCAGGGTGGGAGAGGGTGGGGTAGACAGGCTGGAGCGTTTGACATACCCTCCGCCCCTGAAGCTCCTCCACTCCTTGATCCACTGGTCCCTTAAGCAGGGGTCCAGCTGGTCCAGATGCCTGGCTTGCACGAGCGGGGAGGGGGCGATAGAGTTCCTCAGCACGTGAAACATGTACCTGGGGGAGAGAGTGTGGTGGTGAGAAAGTAGGCCAGTGAAAAATATGCGGCCCTTTGATGTAAATCAGAACTTTCCCTCTAAATATCAGCACTTTCAGACGCATCAGCAACCAAGAGGATGACGGAGCCGTGGTGCAGTCGTTCCTGACCTTCACAATTAACATTATTTAATTACAAATCAGCCTCATCTGTCTGTGCACCCAACATCCTAGCAGTTTATGATCTGCATGAGTCAAATGCACACTGCAAAATAATACATAAGTAATATAATTATGAGGTTGAATGGGTTTAAACAAGGGCAGAAGGTGTCCATAGGTTATCACCTGGCTTATCACCTTTTATTTGAAGAATGTTAGATAGTCTAAAGGGCCAAAGTATCCAAGATTTAACTCTTGTCTTATGAAGAAAAACAGTTTCGCAGCAGATTTCCATTAAATATCTTGACTGTGAATTAACAGTCGAGCTGTGTGGGCTGGTGGCTATTTAATTCCTGCCTTTCTAAAAGTAGTTCAGTATAATATCTGTTTAAAAATTTCCCCCAGTATGGGGTGTTCTGGCAGCCCAAAGCTTACAATAAAGATGATACATATAGCAGAAACATTTATTACAAGTCATCCACCTACTGTATCTCTCTCTGTGTGTGAACTCCCTGTATTTTAACTGTTGCTATCGATTTCAAAAAAGCAAAATGTCCTCCACCATGTTATATGTCAGCGTCAGAATTATTGACAGGATATTTTTCCTGTTTTTTCTTGTTCTTAAAAATCATTATACGTACATATAACAGGGATAAAAGAGAGGAGAAAATAAGGAAAACAGGAGGTACTGTAAGGCCACATCCTGCTCCCCGTGTCTGAGAGGACAACGCTGATCGTACCTGGGCAGCAGAGCCACCACGGTGGCAAGGATGCAGGTAAGGTAGAACATGGGGTCGGCCATCTGGTTCTGAAGGATCCAGTACGGGTTGGATGGAGGGTTACAGGTGATGCAGGTGGCGCTGTAGACCAGTGTCACAATGAAGTACAATGCTACACTACCCAGCATGATTACCCAGTGAACCACTGTCTGCAAGATAGATGGATGAAGCAGCAATGAGATATATCAGTAACAATCCCATCAGTAAAAGAGAAATCTGTTAATTGCAAAATGACGTAACTCAAGTCCAGTTTCTAGATGTTATATACACAGCTATACTGTAGTAGCTCACTGGAGATATCACCGGCATTATATCTAGAAACAGATATCCATCAGTTCAGCACTCACCCAGGCTTTGATCTCTATTGACAGATGCAGCAGGATGGTAAATAGAGAAATTGTGTTCAAAGGAGTTCCAAAGGTAAAAATATCAATGTCTGAATCCTGGTAAGCCTGGGGGAGAAATACACATGTTGTCAAATTTTAGACAGATAAGTGAGAGTAAAAATAACTCAGATGCATCTTTGTGCAATGTGTAATCAAAGACGGAGGATTTAAACGTTTCTCTTACCAAGTACGGAATAAAGAAGCACACCAGACTCTGATAGAAGGCGTCGAGCATGGAAACCCAGAATTTAGAAAACTTGTATTCCTGAAACAAAACACACACATAACTCTACAAACATGTAGCTACAGATCAGATTTTTTTTTTCTTTCAGAATAAAAAGTGGATCTGTAGTTTTGGAGAGTCACTGACCCCTGCACCCTGCCCGGTCCTGTACAGCTCAGGAACACCCAGCAACATCTCTGCAGAAACGTCTTTGTCCATTATCCCAAACATGATGGGCGGCGCAGAGGTGAAGAAGAGGTTGAAGAAAATCATCAGCCAGTAGTCGATCATGGCGGTGCCGGAGAAGCCGCAGAAGAACTGATACCAGAACAGCAGGTTCACATAGGCCTGAGAAACATATTCAACAGTACATGATTAGATGTTAATCAGACAGCAGAGCGCCCTGATGTGGAAACAAGACTCACCACATTCTTATAGAAGAAGTAAATAATCATGTCGGCCAGTCGCATGTGGCACCAGTGTCCATGAACCAGGAGAAGCTTTTTCAGGTGTTTGAAGCGAGATATGGCGAAATCACTCGCCATGACAGCCTGCAGATGACAAAGAGGAGTCAAGATGTGTCTTGGACAGAGAGAGTAACAGAAGAAAACACAAACATTTTCAAAGCTAAAGACCTCAGTTCAGACCTGCATGCCCTCCTGACCGGAGATCCCAACACCGATATCAGCTGCTTGGATCATGTTGACATCATTAGCACCATCACCTAAAATCCACAGAGGGATTATCAGTTTAACAGCAGTTATGGTTGAAAATGTATTATTTCAAAATGCACTTATTTGGGAATTTAATGAGTTTTATTCAAAACACTCTGTATTTTTTGATATTTTATTTTCAAACATATTCTACATAAAACCTGTACTTAGAACAAAAGCAAATTGTATCCAAGAATTAGATTATCTTTAAATACCCAGCAGTACACAATGGTAATTGATTTATTGATTTTTTTTTTTTTTTTTTTTTTTAACTGGCCTAAATTATGTCATGATGCAAAAAAAAAAATACCACAGGGAATCACAAAATAAAGTCATGCAGAAAAGAATTGCCCACCACAGCCTCTCAGGGACCATTTATGATCTTAAAGTGATCTCTGAATAACATTTAGTGTGGTAATTAAGCTCAAACAAAGACTTGCAGGACTTGATTTCTTTGTCACTTCAACTTTACACAGATTTTAAAGTTGACTGTATTTATAAAGCTGCCTTCTTTTAGGCATGTCTTGCATAAGAGTCAGATTAAAAGTCCCAGATGAATGCATTTGGAATTAGTTTCTTACCAACAGCCAGGGTCATGACATTGAGTTTCTCCCGGACCACCTTCACCACTCCGCTCTTCTGTAAGGGTGTGACTCTGCAGCAGAGCACAGAGCGGCAGCGCTTCGCCAGGTCCACGAATCGGTCCTGCAGGTCTGACGACAGAGCCATGGTCAGGGTGCGTCCGTCGATCACCAGAGAGATGTCCGGAGTTGTATCCACATTACGAGGGTCTTCGCTGTACCTTCTCACCTCCTCCAGAGTGCAGTCCAGGATGGACGTACAAGTGAGCTGGAAAACACATATTTTACTGATCACACTGTTTTCATTTTCATGACGTTTTACAACAATCACTTGCAGAAAATCATTTGGCAAGACGTTTTGTAAACAATCAATCATTTAAATCATTTTTTTCAAGAAAATAATGTGACTGTAAATTGAAATTCTTGGTCAGTCATCAATTAATGATTAATCAGTTGTTTGGACACATGCAGGATGAAAATATCTGTTTGTTGCAGCCCTATTAGAAAGTTTGATTTAACTGATTGATTACGTTGCACAGAAAGGTAGTCTGTGGTTACCAAAATAAAACACAAAATTAAAAGAGGACACATATAGGTCTTGAATGCATCTGTCATGATAAAAAAAAGGCAAATGCACAGAAAATAAATAGAAATAACATTAAAGGTCCATTCCCCTGCAGGTTATGGTATGTGCTTGTAAAAGACATGACTCTGCTGTTGAGTCATGCTCATGGTGTCTGACTATAAGCAGTTACCAGGCTCTGATCCCATCAGACTCGTCACTGTTGTCTGTAAATAACTCTTGCCTCTTCGCCAAAAGGAAAACTGACAAGATGGGGAAAAAAAATTGTGTCACATCCTGTTTTTAATTCACCTAATCTATCTAATGCTGGCTAAATTTCATTAGACGTGGTAGGGTGATGATTGTGGTAGTGCATCCCTCAGGTGGTCATCGGGTTACAGTGGTAAAAATAGTTCATTACCAATATGCCTCCTCTCTTGATCATCAGAGAAGGGCTATTTCCTCTGAGGGTTGAATATTAGACTGGTAATTAGATATGAAAGCATTAGATATTGTGTTGAGGGTAGCTCACTCCATTCATCATCAGTGACTAGTCCCGCCTGAGAGGAGCACAGCAGCCCCTTTGTTCCAGAAATCTCCCCATGTAGCCGTTAGAGCCGAGAGGTAATTTCCAATTTGAGGCCGGGGATGATTAGACATGGTCAGGTTGTTATGAAGGGCTCATTCCTGCACTACCAGATCTTTAATGACCTCAGAGAAGCAGGGCCCCCCCCAACAACTGACACCTTATCTTTCTCAGATCGAAATGTGAGGGTTTGACCTTTAGTTAAAATGTAAAAGTGGTCAAAAATTTGGCCACTTAAATTGAAGGGAGAGACAAGCTCCGAGTTAAAACCGCCTTAACTTCTTGGAAAAGTCAAGACTTGTCCTGAATGACCATCAAAAAAAAAAAAAAAGGCTCTGAAACAAGCTGAATGCAATATGTGAAATATAAATTACGTCCTGCCTTAATGTGTTTGAAAAGGCCAGTACTCAGTTGGAGCTTGTGTTGGCTGTTGGGTGCTAATGTTCCAGGTCTTTACTATTTCCACTTTTTGGTCCATTAATTTGTTAAATCCATTCACTCACTACCGAGTGGTTCAAATATTCAGGCATATATTTGTCAGTGGTAAATAAGGTTTAGAATTGTTTTTAAATGGACCTGTCGTTTAATTTAGGAAGCAACATTTTTGCCAGTGTTAGACCTGTTAGATCTGACATGATGATCCTTCTTCTTGTCAGCTTCTCACTCTCTGTCCATTATTATTTGTTTTATATTTTGCGCCATTTGTAAAAAAAAAAAAGTAGCTACCAACTTATCATCAGCTATAACACACCTCATTAAATTAACTTGCTGAATTAAGCACTACTACTCCTGAACGACTCGGAGCAGCAGCACAAAAACGGTTATTTGATTCATCAATTTATTTCATGTTTGATTTACTATAACTAAAGCTGATTGTAGTGTAATTCTAAGAAATGCATCAGAGACTCACTAACATTTATCATTTCACATCAAGCAGTTGGGACAAGTAGCTCTGAATCAGCCAGGCAATCTTCAGTGAGGCCGACAGGGGCCTCCTTACCTTGTTTTTGCAGCTCATGTTAATCACCAGGTCCTCCTCTTCCAGTAGCTTGCAGGCATAGCCGATGTTGACAGCTGTCTCCGGCTTGTCACCAGTCAGCACCCACACCTGGATCCCTGCCTCCCGCAGTGCCATGATGGTGTCTGGGACGCTCTCCTGGAGACGGTCCTCGATGCCCGTGGCTCCTGCAGGAGGACACATATCCAAAGTCCCTCACTGAGCTTGTCACGCACACATACAGTATGTTTCCAAGTGTTTCTAATGACTGATGTGTGTTGGGCTGATGTATGTCACCTAGCAGGGAGAGATTTGTCTCCAGTTGCACAGCAGTGTCCATGATGCGCTCCTCTCTGTTGTCTATAGCAGTCAGAGCTCTCTGCCTGTTCACTGTCCAGCTTTCATACTGTTCGTCACTCAGAACCTGCAGCACATGCAGACAAAAGACTGAGCAGAGCTCTCCTCGAAGAGAGAACTGATGGCAGAAAATGTTAATATATCTGATTATGCACCTTCTTTGTGAAGCAAAGTGTCCGTAGTCCCTCCTTAGCATAGCAGTCGATGTGGTGCTGAGTATCAGCTGCTATATTTTTCTGTCTGCCACTGAGGTGCTCTGGAAACAATATAACACAAATGTATTTATATAGTTTCATTTTGTTTTACGAAGTGACCCACCGTGTCTCAGCACTGACTAATACATCTAAATACCTTAATGAATGTATAATAAATGTGTGTAAATGTACTTTCACCTGCACATACCTGCGTACGGTGTACCAAGTAGCTCCATGATGGCAAAGTCTGCACCTTTAGTGTACAGCACATACTCTCTGGTGATCGGGTGTCGCACCAAAACAGACATTCTCTTCCTGTTGGAGTCAAAGGCTAAGGTGTCCAGCACCTCAAACACCAGGTCCTCTCCTGATGGGAGCCTCACAGTCACACTGTCAGGGGTACGGGCCAGCAGAGTGAAGCCATATGCCTTGGCCGCGTGCACCAACGCGGCCTCGTCTGGACTCTCTGCCTCATAGCTCAGATTACCTGAGGTTGCTGCAGGCTTTTTGCACTTGGATGGAACATGGAGCGAACATGTTTGGAGCCCACTGGTGTCTCCTGTCCACTCCATTTTTACAGGAGGATTACAGCGGTCCTCCTCTATAACTGATTCCTCTGAGACGGCACCATTTCGCTTTGGTCTGCGCTGGCAGGAGGTGAAAATACGGCGAAGAGAGCCAGCCTTTTTCACCAGGTTGGACATAGTATCCAGGGGGTTATTCGTCTGGCAGGAGCTTGAAAACCAACTGACCTGAAACAGGAATTTGTATGTCATATAATGGTTTCATACAGACAATTTGCCCATACACACATCTACTGACAACACAGCAAACCCCTCAAAAACAACTTTGTCATCTATTTCCACTCTGTTTCTTTTTGTGCTTTTACCTTTAATTGCAAACTCAAGGGAAAAACACGCAGATCTCTCCCATCTGCCAGACCTCAGAACAGCACAGTGAGGAGCAGCCAGTGCTCAAATTAGTAAAGGCTACCCTGACTGCCCCTGCAAAATTTCCCTTTACCTTGTGGTTAATTTAGTCTCAGACTCAGAACCTTTACAACAGGGGCTTTAAAGATGAAAGAAAATTAGCACAGACCACTGATGAAAGAGGAGAAACTTTAAGCTAAATGATTTAAGAAAACTGTCAAAATTCAATTATTTGAGGTTAATTAAAAGAATATAAATGTTATTGTTGTCGATTGAATTATGGAGATTTCATTGCAGTACTGCAGCCAAATTACTGGACAGTGGGTTTATAGATCTATAAAATAATGAAATAATGAATAAGACAGTTAATAGATTCTACACAATATTTTTTAGATTAAAAAAAAAGTTTGCACATTGGGAATTTCACAAAAACAAATCCTTCGTCCATCTTTTCTCTGTTGACTGTGCCCTTCATCTCCACATCCCATCCACAGTCACAGCAAACGGGAGCGCTCACCCTCCGTCGCTGAGCTGTTGCTATGGAAACCACCACAGTGTTGCAAATGGCGAGAGCCACAAAAAAGTCCAGGTAGGGATCTATCAGCCAGCCGCCACTGCCGCTGCAGTCTTCCATGCTAATCTGCTGAAGCAGCTTCCTGTCTGGAATCACCTCAGTTTCCTGTTGGAGTAAAAGTTAATCAGTTTGTTAATTAAAAGCTCAGGTTGATAAATTCTTACTCAGATTCAGCTTTCACCGATTTGATGTGACAGAACTAGGCAAAACTTTTTTAGCTTTTAACCATTTCCTCTCTTGTTTGTGCATATACGAGGAAAGATTACAGGAAGGACAGAAGGAAGGAAGGGAGGAAGTTTTCATTCATACAAACATTCTGCTCTGTTAGAGACACAGCATGAGGAAAGCTAAAGATGGGCACTGTGCTGCCTTGCAGGCTTTTTCTGTACCAGCCTGTTTCTCCAGGCCTCTGCTCTTTGCCCTGTGGACAAAAATAGACACAGAGCCACTGTACTGTATACCGAGACGACAATGACTAATCTATAGTGCACGTTTACAGTTTATGTGGCATCAGTGGTCTGTGCCAAATGGTGCCCAGCGTGACCATATGTCCAGTCACAGACACAGGGGCAACTCTGAGCCAAAATGGACGTGCTCATCACTGACACCTAACAGCTCGGCCATCTGCAGCAGGGACTGGGACCATGAGGCCTTTTGACACAAGGAAAGGTGAGATTTGGGTAAACAAATATAACTTTAGGTCCTCAAAGTGCGAATTCATACATGAAATATAAAGGAACCCCCCCTCTATTCTGAAACTGATGAAGGCTTAAAAGTTTGTTTTGCATTTTTTTTTTAACTTTGTTCTTTATTGTTATTTTTTGCATTCAACAAAACAAAAACTCACTAAGCAAAACAAAATACATATATAAAACAAACAAAACAGACAGGGTCATCTACCGCACAATGAAATGTCGAAGATCACTCCAGAAATAAAATGAGTAGAAAATGGGCTATGGGGGGTCTATTTGTCCATGACTGTCCTTTGAGGTACCCCCAATTCACTAGTTCCCTACTAAAAGGAACTTCCCCAAAGGGAATCCTCAATACAGTCCCAAGGTTCACTTTAAAAGTCCAGGCTTTTTAAAAAAAGAAAAATAATAATAAGAAAATAAAATGCAGAGTATTGCACTCAAAGGAAACATTCAATTTCTCAGAAAAATGCAAAGAGAACAAATATTCAGTAACAAGATCACATCAGGTCTAAGTAATATCTCCACTTCTCCCAATATCTGTTACCCTTCTCAGTATTGTGTCTAAGGGAAAATGTTAATGTAGATTTCTTCAACTATTCCTATCCAGGAAAACTATTCCTGCCATAAATGGTAGTTAAATCTTTTGGTATTTGTACTCCAAGATATTTGATTATATTACGTCAATTTAAATTTGCATATAGTATATATGTTTTCACATGATTCCAAATTAAAAGTTAAGGTCTGGGTTTTATGTAAATTTAATAGTTTGTTTTGTATTTTGATGAATTGATTTTATCTGCTCATAAAATGATGATCCAAACTTAATCCACACAATTGTTGTTTAGATGGTGGTTTAGAAATGTTTGTACTTCCATGTTGATAAGTTCTTACTGGCTCATGAGCCATCAAGTGTGATGCTGATGACCATTTTGCCCATGGCTGGTTTGCCCAGCGACGCTGCGTTGACAGCCTATTAACATCGAGACAAGCAAAGCCATAACCCTACCCGACGCTGAATTAAATATCTGCATTTTCTTCTTCCTGACTGAGCGATCATCTTACCAGCGGACTGCTGAAGGCCACATTGCTCTGGGCGTTTCCTGAAACCCTGCTCTTGCGTCGGCTGCCATGGTGATGTTGCATGTCTTCAGGGTTGGTGTCCTCAGTATTCAGGGACCATCCAGTCCGGGGGGGTCGTGGCCGCTGGTTGAAGATGACCTCCTCCTCTGACTCTGGTTCGTCAAGGACAGCTAGGCGGATGGCTGCAAAAATCCCCAAAACCATGTTGATACAATGTGCACTGTATACGTCCTGCATGTCAGGTCAAATCAAGTTTAAATGCACAGCCCTGAACCACAGATGCAGTGTCAAAGGACTTTAAAGACCCAGATTAGACGGCCTTACCCAGGTGGAAGGAAATACTCCTGAAAAACCCTTCAGTGAGACAAAATAAATGCACCTTGGGAAGATTCATTTAAAAGGGAATTCAGCTCAGCCAGGGTAAATAGATCCATAATACAAATAAAGAGGAATAAAAGAAAAAGAGGAATGAAAATAATATATAAGTTGCTAAGAGTCTCACAACTTCTCATTTTTGGTTATATGCAACATGTCAGTGTGAAGGTTTACCGTTCTCTTTGTGCGGGTACTCGGTGCCCATGATGGAGCATCGCCGAAACACCATCTTGTTCTCAGTGAGGGTGCCAGTCTTGTCTGAGAAGATGTACTCAATCTGTCCCAGGTCCTCTGTGATGTTCAGGGCTTTACACTGCACGCGGCTGTCTGTCTCCTCGTCGTACAGATCAATGTCATTAGTGATGAAGAAGATCTGACCGATCTTCACCAACTCAATGGACACGTATAGGGAGATAGGAATCAGGATCTGGAGAGGAGGGGAGACAGAAGGAGGAGAGGAAACGAGGAGATGGAATAACAGGAAATAATGGATGTAAAAGAAACAAATTGAAAGATGAGAGGAAGGAAGACAAGAAAAGAGGGGGGAAGTAAACCAGAGAGGAGATGGGAGGAGAGAGGAGTAATTTAATGGTTTTCAAATTAATAAAAACACACTTCCAACAGTCCGGATGACTCTCTCTCACTCACACACGCACACACACGCACGCACACACGCACGCACGCACACACACACGCACACACACACGCACACACACACACACACACACACACACACACACACACACACACACACAC
>JBBMJY010000002.1:9983154-10010672 GCA_037833715.1 Toxotes lorentzi | reverse complement strand
CACACACACACACACACACACACACACACACACACACACACACACACACACACACACACACACACACACAGTTAGACTCCTCCACCTGCAGCAGGATGATCATGGTGAAGAACATGTACAAGCCAGACAGGCTGGGACTGTCCAGGTGACCCAGGCTGTTAGGGACCAGGTAAGGGGGCACACCGGGCAGCGCCTGCAGCCATAAGAAGTGACCTGCATGTGTGAGGACAGAGGGGATTAATCACACTGACCGACGAACAGGGAGGAAAGCTATTTTTGGCACCGCACCTTCCCTTCTCTTCCTCCCTTTTCTTCTGTTATGTGTTTTGGCCTGTGGCCAAAGTGACTGACTTTTTTTTTGTTGTTTTTTTTATTGGAAACCCAATGTCCCCTCATAAATGGAATAGCATTAATCATGAACTGCTGTATTGGCTTTATGGCTAAGTTATGCACTTCATCACTGACCTATTGCTCCAATGAGACACATGACGATGAGGAGGATGACGCAGAAGATGACGTCTCTGTTCAGCTTCCGCTCCAGTTTGCTGCGCTTGTACCGCGGTCCCTTGTTGTTGAGCATGGACTTGGTTTCATGGCCTTAAATGCAGGATCAGAAGGTGCTGATTCAGTTACCAATGGGCACTTCATATGATCAGTGAACACCAGGGGAAAATTGATTCTCATGTCTTAAAACACTGTGGGTTAGTTACTGCAAGACCAAAAAACAGGGCCATAACTGCACTGAGGACACTGAGGTCATCTGAACATATACAAGACTAAATGTGCAAAAATACTTCATAATGTATTAGATTTTTTTTTTTTTTTGTACAGAGTGAAACATTTCTTAGGTGGGTGCGGTTGTGGTAGGAAAATTTGGATTCATGACCTCAGCATGTCTAAAGTCCAGGCTGAACAAAATCACTAGAAGCTCAAAGCTCTAGCAGTGAAGCGTCTGAAAAAAACAAACAAACAGAGAATATACCTGCATACACCACAAAGCCAACAGCATGGTCCGTGTTTCTCACTGTGCAGCCTCGAAGCAGCAGACTCTCAATTCCAGTGCCCACCTTCTCCTTCTCGGGTTTCTCTCTGCAGCAGAAGAAAGTGAGAAACCTCCTTTGTACTGTCAGATCTTGTTAGATATTCATTACTTCTTTCATATACCCCATTAGCAATTCTCCTACTTTACGGCCATACCTGGACAGCATGGGTAGGCCAACTGTAAGACCTGTGGTGCCTGAGGAAATCGATTATAGTCTATTACAGCCCCAGTAATGCCTCTGGTAGCATCAGAAAGTGCAGCAAGCTGGTTGGAATTAGTTTTACTCGGCTGCTCTGAAAGGCTCAAAGTGTTTGGAGAATCCATGTGATCTGTGAATTTGATACTCACACATAGCACTTGAAATGATTCAGATTGTTGTTGGGCTTTTCACACACTACGATGCTGTTGAAGCTCTCAGGTTCAAAGTCAGGATCCTGGGAAATTAGAAGGTGCATGAAGTCACAACAGGACGAGCAGAAAGTTTTCACATATAACTTAACTCCACCCCCAAGAGTGACATAATGATTATGTAATGCGGGAAAGACCAGTGTGGTACCAGAATGTTCATTTAATGTATGTAAACGAACAGGTATGTTTTTCACCTGTCAACACTGCCTCTGACATCACGTAATGATCTGCAGTTACCGCAAGTGATGCCCGAACACATCACAGTTGTTCTCTTAAAGTGTGTTAAATGTCAGTCACAAAGAGGAAGACAATGGTGAGGCAGCACCGAGTGGTCAAAGAAGACGTGAAACTAAGATGAAGGACACACTCCTCACCGAGATGCAGAGGCCAGGCACCACCCTCCTCTGCTTCAGGTTGGTCTCTCCGTCCAGGTTGGCCGTCTCTATGTGACAAACACCGTTGGGGTCCGACGTGTGCAGGAGCAGGAGGTCTGCAGGGACGATCTCATTGCAAACCACTTTCACAAAGTCTCCCACTCGTACATCTTTCCATCTCCTCTCCATAAACTGTTTCTCTTTCCTAAAATCAAAGATGTCAGGTACCAGCAGTTATTACAGACAGTCTTTTCAAAAGAGACACTAGTCCCTGAGTGACTTTTATATGGATTTTTGTCACATTTATTAACCGTAATATTTGCATCATGGGTGTATTTTTTTATGTTTATGCAATCAAATAAAATTTAGACTCCAGCAACTGCTTAAGTCAGGGAATGAACAAAACAAGCAAAGGAAAAAAAAATCAGTGCTGTTGCTTTTTTGGGAGCAGTTCTCACGTGTTTTGTGTGTTTCGGAACAACGTAACTTTTAGAGGAAGACACACTGTACTTTGTATCACGAGCTAAGGCTGTTCCCAGGGCACATGCTTTTTGATTTGAACCTGCACGTCAAGCTGGCTAACCACCAGCGACAGAGAGCTGCAAGTATGCTGCCCTGCATGTAGGACCTGATCGGGTGGCTGCCACATAACACCACACCTCGCCCCAAACAAAGCCAAGTGGGGTAGGTTGTGTATTTTTAGTATGTTGTATTTAAATTATAATGGTGGTTGCACGAATGTTCTCCCTCCTGTCAGTAAAAACTTTCTGGTATGTACATTTTCTATTCGTCAGGATTTGACAGATTCCAGTTTGAGGAGGCCCATTTCTGTTGTTTGTTGTCAGAGGAGTCAGTTATGTTATCCTGAACTGTGGCTGCTGGCTGTAACTTCATATTTAAATGTATAGATATATCACTCTGAGCAAGAAAGCAAATAAATGTATGTCCCAAAACTTTTACCTGAAATGTTTCACGTTCATTGCCAAACAATGTCTCTCTCTGTCTAATCATCAAATTCTACTACTGAATCATTATTTTCTGACCGCACTAAGCTGAAATCACATCTGATCTTTAAAGTGATAAAAAATATTTTTTTTTTTTGCTCTTGTGAATTTGGCTTCCTAATGTGCCTTTGTGATAAAACCTAACAATATGTGGAATTTTGCAGGGAAGTCTGTTCTTCAGAGATAAAATGACATTTTACAGCGATAAAAATGTTTAGCTTGATGATACATGTGATATGAGTCACTGTCACACATTGTGTGGATGAAATGAACTCTGAGCACTTTTAAACAATAGACAGGAGCAGCCTGTGAGGTGTGGTGACCGGCTTTAATGCTCTGGAGTGAGCAGACAATAAAACCAGGCAGTTTAAGAAGGTAGTTACACGTAATAGGCATTTAAAATGGCATCAACAGCTGCCGTGTTTTGTGTTCGGTGCGTTTGAGCTCAGGTGGAGTGACAAGAGTTTGAGATTGAGGCAAGATAGATGGGATGACTCTGAAGATAAGGCACACCTTGCACTACGCTCAAACACACGCTTCACACCTCTGTGAAAACAACATGTGGGTGATAGGTGATGGCCAATGAGGACGTGCGTCTGAGAAACTCTCATGAACTATAACGTTTTATCCCTCTCATCCTACTGCATTCCACACTTCAAGGATGAGTAGCAGATTTAAGAGCACTCTTTCTTCATGTGTGTTTAAACTGGTTTCCTTGTTCTGCCACATGGATAAACTTCACCTCGAGAGAGAGAGAGAGAGAGAGAGAATGTGTTGTGAAAAACTGTGCGGAAGCCTAAAATTTATTCTTGAGCTTCCTCTGGAAACATTTGTATACTTCAAAGAAATCCCACCCAATCGATTTTGTTCTAATCTTTACAAACCCAAAATGAAGCTTTAGCACCCCCACCCAGCGAGCCGCAAGAGACCGCGAGAGCCCACGAGAGCCAGCTCACCATGACTCAACTGCTGTTTGTCTGATTGCTTGAGGCAGAGACGACTAGTGTCCCCTAACAGGCCCAGAGGGACTTGCGTGCTCTCTGAAGTGTCTGAAATGCTGCGTCTGGAGTCTGCACTTCAGGCCACCTGGACCCTATCACCACACGCACACAATCACACGTAAACACACACACACCGTGCAGGCTTTTCCCCCTATCTGAGGCTGCATTACCCAACATCCCTGCTGACCCTTGCTGGGAACTTCAAAGCAAGCAACTGTTGCTTAATGAAATCTGTGAGGATTCATCATCAGCTGTGTCTCCAGTCTCACATCATATCCAAAGGAAATACACATGGCCTCCTCCCACTCTACTCCAAAATCCCAGCAGTGAAAGGGCTGAAAATGACAGTGTTTATCCTCACTTTGTGAATTATTCATTTTTCACCAGTAGTTCAAAAATAGATAACCGCTAACCTTACTGTCTTTGCTGATGCAACAACCAGATGAGGATTTCGTCAAATGTGCACAATGTGATGGTGAGAGATATTGTTGTGCAGCGCTTCAAAAGAGGAATAATCTCCCACACATTTTCTATTTCAAAAATTCCCACGGGGAGCTGAAACGCAGAGGAGCTAAAACACACACAATCGGACAGATCTACTCGCGCAGACTTTAACATGCTGGCTGATAAGAATCCCAAACACAGATGGTGGAGGTGCCGTTCATGTACCATCAGTGCTTCCACTTGCCACATCATGCAAGTGGCACCACACTATATTCAGGACACGATTGTGATGATGATTTACCTGCTATAGATAAAGCATGGTGTGTTGTTGAGCTTCCTGTCCGACTGGTACCTCCTGAAGTCCTCCCAGGCGTCCTTCAGGGCCGTCAGAGACAAGATGATACAGATGGGGATCAGAGCTACCTCGGGTTGGAAGGCATTGACTACAGGGACAAAGTTCAGAATAGCCAGGCCCACAAAGTAGATGTTGGCCAGACGGTGAAACTGCTCAAATAGGTTCATGGGGATGAAGAGGAGGATGGTGTATTTGGTGGTCTTGATGGCGTTGCTGGGAAAGTAGCGGTTGGGTTGCTTCGCCTTCTCCAGCCCCTCATAAGGCAGGTTGGACGCCAAGTTGCGGAGCTCCTTCTCCCTCGCCCTCTTACTTCTCAGAGCCTCCCTGACCACAGCCAGGGGGTTCCTCCACACCATGGCTGCTCCGTCTCTTTTCCTTTTTCCTCTTCTCACCAACTTTTCGTTCTCATACTCTCAATACTCACAGCTCCTGTGAGTTAAACAGACTCTCCTCAGGCACATCCTCTCCTTTAGTGATTCTCTGTGAGCGTGTGAGGCCTAATGCCAGGTTAAAGCCACTGACAGCACACCTAGCCCTCCTCAGAGTCCGCCTCCTTGCATTGACAGGTGTGTTTGCATTCCTTGCACTGGAGCTGTTAAAGCCTCATGGAGACAGGAAATAAGGCGGCTGATTACAGTCAGAAATTTAGCTGTGTGCTCCAGTGACTCAGCTCATTTTAGTTTTAGTCAGTAATCTTATGTCAGCAGAATTATTGAACCAGTAGAAGGTTTTCAACCTTTGAAATAGTCCGTCACATAGCAGAATTCAGAGTCAGTGATACCTGTGCGGTTTAGCAGTCTTTACTGTGATTAATACTTTACACATGAATGTTGTCTTTGAAAATTCAACACTAAAAACATGCTACTACAGTATAAACAAGACAGCGCTCAAATGAGCTGACAATCCAATGTTTGCAGAGCAGGTAACTGGTGCAGTGGGTCATACAGAGATCTGAACTGACAACACATCACAGAGCAGAGCGCCACAACTGCTAAAGATTTTATGTCAGCAGAGCAGATCCTTGTAAAATTTTCAGATTTGCACGTAGAGGGCTTCACTTTTGATTTTCACGTCGATGATGCAGAATTGGTCGAGTGAATCTGTTTACATGTATGTGTGTGAGGCTCCTTCCTATGATGGACTGAAACAAAGCAGCTTCGTGCACAGATGGCATGCATGTAGGATGCCTTCCACTTCCTCATGTTGACATATGTTGTCTTTTCCAGAGCAGGCTGCCGAACCTGATTAAACAGGCCAAAGATGCACTGGGTCATTCATTAATCAAATCAAATTTGAATTTCAGACACATTTATAACCAAATTAATTAAACTACATGTATCTGGTTAGTATTTAAAACACAGCATAGAGACATTATTGGACAATTGTTTTCCTTCTCCTTTTTAAGGATTCCATGCTTGAACTTGCAGGTAATTTATTAACAGTCAGAACTTGAAATGATTTCCTGTTTTGTCCTTGAACAGCTGACACAGGCAGGATCAGCTCTCCTGGCAGCTCAGCGTGTTTTTCCATCAGATACGTGTATAGCAGGGGAGGGGCGTGACGCCAGTGTGCCAGACTCACCCTCTCACCCGTCCCAGTCAGCTCTGGCTGGGTTTGGCTTGGCTGGCATGCCGACTGCACAGTGGCGCAGCTGTGAGTCCACAATGTGCTCTCTCTCTCACACACACACAAAAACAAGACACACTCTTGGAAACAAAACACACACACACGATTCCACAGAGCAGAGGTCTGTGCATTCCTAATTACTCCAGTGACATGGAAACACTACAAAGTAGAAAGCATCTGCCTTTTCCCCCCTCTCTTACATGTCAGGACTAATGCCCTTTTTGAAAAGAGGAAATGAGAGAGAACCAATTTAGCACAAACCATCTGTCTACTATAGTGAGATAATACATCTGTTATACAGAGGGCGGGGTGGGGTGGGGGGGCAGTAATGTAGATTTGATTTTTACCGATGCATGGAGGAACCTGGAACAAGGTTACATGTCGCATTACATCAGTTTTTACACCATTTTGCCTTTTTAGGTAGTTTTGCACTTTGCACTTTCACCACCAGAAGCATCACACACACACACACACACACACACACAAGCCATGTGCAGTCTCTTCTTTTACTAAAAAAAACAAACTCCTGCTGTAAAACCCTCTCTCTGTGTTACTGCCCTCCTTTTTCCTGAGCTCAATGAGTAAAGACCACAGCTTCATATTTAAGGTTATCTGTGTGTCTGAAGCAAAACTGAACTATTTAACCAATTAAAAATCCCTATTTCCTGCTTATATCCTTATTTCTAATTCATAATCTTCATCAGATATTTTCCCAGTTAAAACATTTTCCATGCATCGGTATCTCATTGTGTCCCTGTGTTCCTCTTGGTTCAAAATCAAACGTTAGCTGTTATAACAAAATCCCTCTTTAAATATTAAATATTCAGTGTTTTGCACCATCAAATATTCAATAGCATCCATTTAAGGGCTGTAACAGTGGTCAGGTCAGGAAGCGAGTGCAGAGTGCAGTCAGTTTGCTGAGCGAGGGGTAGAACGCATGGATGGATGGATCGCTCTCTTTCTTGCCCTTTATTTTCTTTTTCCTCCTGTTTTTTTTTTTTTGTAGCAGGCGCTGTGGCCCCTGCAGCCAGCGGGCCACAGTTGAGTCCACAGAGTGCCTCCATATCTATGGCTTTCTGCGTTAATGTCCCCTGAGGCCGGGGCCGGCGCTCGGCTCTGCTCAGACTCCAGCCGAGCCCATCTCAGCCCAGACCACCACTGCGGCCTCTGGCTCTGACTCCTCTGCCTCTCCATCCATTATGCAGCCAATAGTCCCCAGCTGCAGCCCTCACATCTCTTTATTCACCCATACATTTGCTTCTCTCGCTTGCCTACTCACTCCCTGTGTCGGGTTTAGTTGTTCGCTCACTCATTCAGACACTCAATCAGCCATAAGCCAGTCAGTAATCAGCCTCACATTCACACAGGACACAAAACCGCCACCCGTGTACTCTGTTATTGAAGTGATAGACTGAATCGAGTTTTAATTGAATTTAGATACATCTTCATAATTGCTGACAATCATTACACAAGATATTTACAGTCATTATGAAATATTACAATTGGAATTTACAGAAACTTTGTACAAAATATGCCTGACTTCAATGCCTGGATAGTGGGGTCCTTGTTAAGCCGTTTCTGGAGAACAAAACATTGACCCAAAAGTCACTGGTGTCTGGAAGTGCTTTAGTTTCAGCAAGTAGATGCTTTTAGAGTCCATTAAAAAGAAAGAAAAGAGAGAAAAGTCCAAAAAGTACAGAGTCAGCAAAGTTGTGAACTGTTTTCTTTTTTTTCCTCAGTTAAATTGCTCTTTTCCTTTTTTTTTTTGACTGAATGGAACATTTGATCGGTAATTCAACTGCAAAAACAACAACAGAGACCCATTTAAATAGAATAAAGTCATAATATTTACACAATAATGTGAGTATTGATTTATAAAAATGAATCATCTCTTTTTCTTTAAACATGATTTATGTTTATCTACAGTTTTTCGAAACAGAAACCTAATCACAATGGAACGCATCATATTTCTATCATTCAATTCTACTGATAATGATGATTGTGGATTGCCATATTTATGCAGCAACTCTGGTTGCAATGAAACTCAGCTCATCTATCAGCAAAGTTCTTACACCAGCTCAAGTCGTGTTAAAGCCATTCTCCTCCTCTGAAGCTCCTCACACACGATGGCAGAAAGTACGGAGGAGTCAAATGTTCTCTTTAAGAAAAAAAATAAATAAATAACCACGTGGTGAAATGGATTTGATTCTGTCAGCACAGCAAAAAGCAAAAAATAAACTTGGCCAAAGCGTCAGTGTCCAACAGTCCCGCTCTTTCACCGGATAATTTGGGGCCTCCAACAACCGAGGAAGCTTTTTCTGTTCAGCACTGGCACCGTTAAAGCCCCACAGGGATGTCCAGAGAAAAGAGCGCCCCCTGCTGTCCACCTGTTGTCATCCAGCGACGCTCAAACCATCCACCCAGGTGGGCTGTGCTAAGCCAAAGCTGCAAAATGGTAACTCCGAAAGACTAACGTCAGCTAGTAAAAACTAAAATGGTTTGCGCTCCATCATCATTTTGACTGAGATGCAAATGAAATCAAACATAAGCATGCTTTTAAAGGATGTTTTTGATATACAGTAATTATAGGAAAATAGACTATCAAGGATGACTCCTTTAAAATCATTTATAAAGCTTTCCTGGATGCAGACAGCTCGGCTACGAAGTAAATAGATACTAAACAAAACAAATCCTTAAAGTATATGCAAACACAAGCATAAATATTTGATCCACAGAGAGTAAGCTACGAATGACAAATATTAGTGATATATTGAAATTCTGGAACAGGCACCATTTCTGTCTTTTTAAAACTTGCTCTTCTTTTTCGAGTGTTTGTCAGTCGTTTTAAGGTGTTTCCCAAATCCTAAAAGAGTCACTGCTGACTGAAGTGTTGGGTGCTGCTGCAGTCCATCCAAAAGTCTTTGCATTCTCCTCACTTTTTCTAAAGTGAACCTGCTAAAAAAGTTGTTGCACTGTTCATCTCTCATTCTCTCACTCACATCATCGCTCACCTCTCTTTCTCGATTTCTCTCATGTCCCCTAAAAACCCTGTCTCCCTTCCCCCCCCTCTTCTTTGCATGGCCACCATTAGCTGGCCACCGGACGCCGCCGGGTTTAATGGACGTAGTAGAGCCAGTAGACCACGTTGAAGAAGGAGAAGACGGTGGGGAAGATCATCCTGGACCACTTATCGATAGAGTTCACGTCGGACAGGTCTGGGATGTTCACCTTGAGCTGGGAGGCCCTTCTCCGTAGGCGCGACTTCTTCTGGGCGTGGCGCTCCAAGGCGCTGTGGCCATAGTTCTGGCGGGCCATGGCTGCCCTGCGGTACTGCAGCGTAGAGCTATCATAGGCCAGCATGGTGTTGCGGGGGTCTCCGGGGGCTCCCAGGCCGCGGGACAGATCCCCGGCACCACCCATCTCATTCTTCATTTCCAAGGTGCTGAACAGGATGTTGTCGTCGGGAGTCATCTGTGTGAGGGCGTAAAAACAGGTGGAGCCATGAGAAGTTACTGCCAAAGGGAAATCTTAGAGTGTATTTCATTTTAAACTAAGTCCAGTAAAATTATTATTAAAAGCAAGTGTAGCTATAATGATAATTAAGTAATTCACTGTGTAAAAAATACTGATGAGGTGCTAGAATGGGTAATGCAAATGAGTCAAAAAGTGTTACTTACAGTGAAGAAAAATTTTTAAGCACTTTAAAAGCACTTTGTAAATTATTGATCATCTGTCAATAAATATCTGAGTGATAAATACGACCACAAGACTATGAGATAACATTCCTGGAAGAGCACAACGCACTCCACAAACTAATTCTCATGGAGAAATCTTCATTGTCATCTCAGAATTTCAACCAGAGTTTGGTTAAAATTCTGTCGATTCACAAGACAAACTGAATAAAAAAAGAGAAAGCAAAGGAAAAAAATGTGACAGGAGAAGGTTGAGAGAAATAGTAAGGACTTTGCAAAGATGGAGGAGAGGCTAAAAAGGTTCGGGGCAGGTCAGGAAAGACGTTGTGGGAAGTGAATTCGGATCAACAATTCTTCATCCATAGCCTGACTTCTGAGGAAAAACGTCCCTTTAATCCAATCCTGTCCCGCTGTAAATGGAGCCTATTTGTATTTTGTTGTTTTTGTGTAACTCACTTTGAAGCTAAGCCACTTAGTTGGCACAATTCATCAAAACTGCAAATGATCTTTTTCTCGTATCTGACGATCCTTTTTTTTCCGTTTTGTTTTCAATTGCTTCACTCAGTTTTATGAGGTTCATCAATTGCCTTTGAGATTGTATAGTGTTCTTATCTAAATCATAGTATCTCAAGAGAAGCTACTGATGTTTTCTTTTTTTTTTCATGCCATATTTGTCATTTCCCATTAATTTTGAAATACAGCCCAAGTTAAGATTAAATTAATACCTGCAGAAATCAAACCGCTAAGCCATGTTTGTCAGGAAAATGCATGAAGAGCAAACCAAGAGAGGGAAAAACACAATGGTGGGAGTGATGATCAAAGTTGCCTTAAAAATCTATAGAAATCAAAGAAATGCACAAAAACTACAGCATTTTCCTCTGATCTGGATTGATTCAGATTGATGACATTGTTAGTTTTGACTTTCAAAACCTCCAGTACCTTATTTCTTTGCTCGCCTAGTCCTAATGCGGCATCGTCCACAAAGATGGGATCCCACATCGAGTCATATGCGTCAATTTCCCTCTGTTTCATTCTGGCATACAGAGCATCATCTCTCTGAACTACATTTCCCACCAGCCACTGCAAGCATACAAAATCAGCACTGTTACTTAGGGGAAATCGTAGCTTGCCACACTCAGAAGGAAAGGGTGTTTTTTTTTTTTTATGTCGCTGTTGTTCCTGCAACTTTAGCAGCTGACTCAGATTTAAAGGGAAGGCTTTGGCACCACAGCCAGTGATTTTTCCAAGGCGCCTTGCCCTTTGAGAGACACAGAAATATGGAGATAAAGTAAAAGCCAGTCATTGCTTCTGCATTCACTCTTTCAGATCCTAGTCTGAGTAATAAAGTTGATACACAAGGCTAAACCAGTGAGAACCGGAGAGCTAGAGCAGGAGTAAAGAGTGCTGGTAAAGGACATCAAGCATTGATCACAGCATCACATTGACCTTGAGAGGAGAAGATGTCATTTGCTGCCACAGAAACAAACAGACACATTAACCGACAGCACAGATACCTCTAGGGGAAGTTTCCCCGCACAAGTACCTTGTTGGGGTCGGGTCTCAGCTTCTCGTTATTGGCCGTGGCCGCTTTCTCAGCCGCCTTCTTCTGCCGCTGGGGGCCCTGGCCGAAGAAGATGTAGTTGACGAAGGCATACTCCAGCAGGGCCAGGAAGACAAAGACAAAGCAGCCCATCAGGTACATGTCAATAGCCTTCACGTAGGGGATCTTAGGGAGCGTCTCTCGCAAGTGGGTGTTGATGGTGGTCATGGTCAGCACCGTAGTGATCCCTGGAGATCAGCGGAGTCACACGTTTAGAGAGAAAGTGAAGTTTTTAAAGGCGACTGATGGTTATATTACATCCTTAGTTATGTTAGTTAACATTATGGCTCTATGGATGGAAATTTTGTCCACACTGAAATATCTCAACAGATATTGCATGGACTAAGATAAAATTCTGCACAGACATTCATGGTGCCCACAGGATGCATCCATCTGATTTTGGTGATCTCCTGACTTTTACTGTAGCACCACATCAGGTTGACATTTGCGGTGTTGGGTGAAGTTGTCTCCAACTATTGGTTGGTTTGCTGTGAAATTTAGTACAAACATTCATGTTGCCCTCAGGATGAACCATATAAATTTTGGTGATTCAGTATTGTCCAGTACTTCGGTATATGACCAAACGGCTGCAAAATAGCTGATATGATTGAAAAAACATGTTATTATGCTAACATGCTAATCCAAGACGATGCAGGCTAGCATGCTAATGTTGTTATTTAGCTTAAAGCTCCTACGGGTCTAAATCACTGCCTGCTTAGGATATAATGCACTATGTATTGTTTCAGTATCTGTACATTATGTACACTACTATCTGCTAACACTCCCACAATGCAATACTGCACATTTTATTGATGAGGAAGTTACAGTCGCCTGTCATGTGTCATCTATGTGTCTGAGATCTAAATTTGAGTGAATGCACATCTTATTTCATTGAAATTTGCTTTACATCAAAATAACAGAGATCAGGTGGACATCTTCAAAGGATGTGGGCATGCGCTTGTGAATATAAGCATTTATGATCGTTATGAACATTATACGTGTTTATTCATAGCAAACAGACCGGCCTGAAAAAATGTGAACCCATATGGATAAAAAGATCCCTCGAAGCCCCCTGAGAGTGAAACTGTGTGTGTGTGTTTCATGAGTAATGTTTGTATCCAATCATGTATCCAGATGGACACAGAGCAAACTGTAGGCTAGATAAAAAAAAAAGCACTGCATCGCTGTAAACATCTGCTATTAGTCACAGCACGATTCACCTGTTTTTCTGACATACATGCATTGTGTCTGATACATTAGTCATCTGCATGCACAATCTGCATTTGGTCAGATTCACACGTATTATAAATAACCCAGCAGCCAGCAGTGTCACTGTAGCATGGAGCCTCGTCTCTCATTGGCTGCACTCGCTCGCTGCACGTTCTCAGGACGCTGAGAGCAGGCACATCTTTAAATCACGTTACCCTCCGAATGCTCCGTGTGGGGCTCCAACCCGCATGTGTCCCACTTCAGGAAACAAATGGTGTGTGACAAGAACGACACACATAAAGCTCAAAGCCATTTCCCTTGCTGCTCTGCCCTGTCATACCCAAGTTTAGCACTAAAGGGAGCTTTGTGGCATCTCATTTTAGGATCAGTGGTAGTTTGACATTGGTGTAAAAACATTAACTCTGGTGTGTAAGGTGCATCTTACACACCAGAGTTAATGTTTTTACAGGGATGGTGCATCTTAGCTAATGTTGCCGCTTTTCGTTTGACTGGAGCTGGATTCGGCTCTGATAAGCTACAATCTCTGGCCAGTGAGAGGCTCCGGCAGACAGACAGGCAGAGAGAAAGACAGCACACTTCAAGGTCGAGCTGCAGCGCTTCTCGCTCTGCATGAGTCATGCATATAGTCATCTCTGAACAACAGACATTTAGCCAGGCATCCTATCACACACACACACTGCTATCACTCACGTGCTCAGAGCTAATGAGGAAAAAAAAGCAAATGCTGGGAAAATAAAAAGCCAAAACAAGAGACCAGACTCGTGACAGACACGATAATGTATAGATGTAAAAGGCTCAGTGTATGTTAAATGGCTCATTCCCATGGTCTGTTATCAGTTAGCTTTGTGTTATTTCCCAGGGTCACTGTTCAGCAGCGGCGAGACAATCCTACCCAGGGCGACTCTGGCAGCTGAGGCATCGTAGTTGATCCAGAAGGAGACCCAGGAGAGGATGGTAATCAGGATGGAAGGCATGTATGTCTGCAGGATGAAGTAACCAATGTTCCTCTTCAGTTTGAAGCTGAGGGACAGGCGGGGGTAGGAACCTGAAGGAGACACATAGAGATAGAAAAGTGGGATAGAATTTCCTCAATGACACCCACTAATAGCTATATTTTCCTTGACACCAAGGAGCTCTGCCACATCTGTCTCCAATACTGACGTCTTTCACTGTGTATGTATTTTAATGTTAAAAATAAAACTAGGTCATATGCAATGTTTTTCATTTACAGTGACTGTCCCTTTTGCTAACAAACTGTTTTCAGCTCAACATAGCAGCCACTGCACATGAACACCTGCTACTACAAAGTCAAAGGACCGACAACAAAGTTGACTGCTGCGTCATTTACCTGTAGAGAAGACCACGTTCTTGGAGATCAGTTTGTAGTCGACAATAGAGAACTGTGGCAGCTCTATTCTGTCGACCCCAGAGACGGCGCCGTCTCCTCCTCGCCAGTAAAACTCGATATCATCTGTGGTGTAGCCATCTGCAGGGGAGAAACCAAAGCCAGGACACTTAGAGAAACGCTACCATCGTCCATTATTAGTCTGTAATACATCACAATGTAGGGCAGAAGTGTTCAATCTCAATGTCCTCCAGATAGCCTTTGTTTTCCATTTACTACTTTTAAATACAAGCCTGTTTAACAGTCTTTCAGATTTTTTGGAGTGTTGGAGCTTTCTTGAACTTACCAAGAGGGAAGAGCTTTAAAAAAAAACGCAGCTATATGTTCATTCAAGCAGGATTGTTTTCGTAATCTCCTTATATCAACCTGAAACAATGGCTGTAAGTTGGGCTAATGAAAATACTTAAAATATTTGTATTGTTGTGTGTTTTGGAAAATGGTTCATACTAATGTAAAGTGTGATCCCTTAAATCAGCATTAAAATTTGAGATTATGTGTGGTGTGTCACTTAAACGTTAAAAGCTTTAATGCTTCTCTGTGCAGAATATTAATTTCTACATTGCAGAAGAAAAAAAAAAGGAAACTATGATGTATAGAAAAGACAAATAAATGATGTTAAGAGCAAAACATTCTGCAGCTGCAGCTCTCTACCTTCAAAACCAGGGCATTTTTTTCCCCCCCATTTTGAAGCATGTTTATATTGGGACAAACACGTGCTATTTTAAAGTCACATAACACTGCGAGCAGCAGAGATTTGGAGCATGATGTGTTTGGTGCACATGGATGGAAACTGTTGCAGTCAGGGGACTCCAGTGTTGCACAGTGTCTGTCTCTGACACGAGCAGCGTCGCAGGCAAACAGGGAGCAGCCATATCCCCGCGCTGAGTTCTACTTTGTCTGCCTCACACTCAAAATAGAGGCAGTGACCTATTCAGACGCGATGAATATTTAAACTCCGAGGCTTTGATTTTTAAAAATTTACACACAATTCTTTGTTGCTGCAGCGCTGACATTCAAGGTGAAGTTAGTCACGGTGCTCATGTTGGGTTGTAAGTAGTTGGACAGGCAGCTAACCTCACCCACAGGCCTTTTTCACAGCAGACATTTTGACTTACCGCAGTAGGAAAAGCACAGTTGTTACTAATAATATCAACAATGGCTTCATTCTACACAAACCTGTGTGGAAAATATCAGGACCCTGAAACTGTAGACTGAACAGCCATCATTCATTTTACTATTAATTCCTACTCTGACATGTCCCTGTGTCTGCTGTGAATAAAGGCCCATCAGGTTGCCGTTATTCTTCATGCCCAACAAATCCTATGAAAAGAACAAAATCAACAACGTGTTAGCCCGCCTCTCGATACTTTCTGACTTATTCCGTCTGTGGCACTCAGCTCCGTGTTCATATGTTCCTACTTCAAATGTTAAGTTTTAAAAACAGGTCACAAATATATAGTCTTCATGTTTTTTAAAGAGGCTAAATAATTTTCTAAAAGACCTGGGCACTGTCGCTTTTAGCAAAGAATCCTCTAACAGGAGTAAATTGTGCGTTTCTTGAGGACTATTTTTACACCGCAGATTAATACATCTGGTCTGGTCTTTTCATGGAACATCAGAAAAGCATATATTATCACCAGCCTTATTCCTTTAACTGTTGCATTTCTTACCAGGGTGAAATAAAACACAGAAACTGAATACACCCCCCCCCACACACACACACACCCTGGTGCAACTGTGGTGCATACTGTGGTTGATGCTGAAACCGTGCACCAGTAAATACAGCTAGCTCTCCCTCTGGGTCAGCATTGTCATCACCCCCGCATTGTGCAACCCCACATCACCCCAATTAGGGCTGAGTCCACCATGCTGCTATTTTGACGTGCCGCTCAGTTCAGTTCTAATCAACCATTATGGGCCGGGACCGGGAGGGTGTTCTGGGAAGGGTTAGTCTGGGAAAGGAAGGTTTTGGCATAGAGAGCATCATGAGGGGACATTTTATGGCCTGTACATAACTGGTCAGTCATTTTGTAGCTCCTTTAGTCCTGGACAATGGTCTCTATATGTCTTCAGAAAGATGTTGATGTATTACATCACTGCACTGATCCTGGATTGTCATGTGAGTGACGTGAAGAATCAGACAATGCAAACATGAGCTCTAAGGTATGCATTCGCGTGGGTGTGTGTGTTTGCATGTGTATGTGTACAATAGATCTTTAGTTGGAGGGTTAGGAATCAATTATTGCTCAGTGCAGCCCGGCATATGAGGCCAGTGGCCTGAGCCACAGCAGTGAGCTGCCGATGTATCAGGGGATTTGGGGGTTTTAAGACTTGTGTCTGTTAAAAATGCATCAAGTTTATCAAGGGAAGTGAGAGTTCTCTGGGCTCATTAGTCTGAATAAAATAGCATGCTCTGGCATGAAGCGATTCCAACGTTAAAACCGTTGCCAGTTAATCCATATGAGAGCAGATACTGCCTGGTGATCAAAACTGGAGCTGTGGGTGTGTATGTGTGTGAGTGTGTGTGTGTGTGTGTGCATTTTGTGTTGGGCTGCCTGAGTGAGGAGGAGAAAAAAAAAGAGAATATGAGTGATGGTGCGAGAGATAAAAAGGCTGGGAGAAAAAAAAAGAAGAGGATGAGACTGTGCAAAGAAAGGAGATGAGAAACGAAAAGAGAGGAGCAGCGAGAGGCGGTTCTGACCCGCACTGTTTCTGTGCTGCTTAACGCTGCTGGCAGTAGTGTGATCAAACCCGGAAAGACTGAGCCCTACACCGCATCCCAGCCCCATAACCCTTTTCTCCGGGGACCCAGATAAAACACACAGAGGACCTCGTCTTTCTCTCTCATTTTCCTCCGCGCTCCCTCCCTCACTCGAATCGAGAACGCCGGATCACGCACAATTACAAACTCCGTGTGAAACGAGCTCTTCGTACCGTACAAACATGGAGGCAGTTTTGGGAGAAAGCGGCACGTAACATCCACAGTCAGCACACCCCTGAAACACTGGACCTAATCAGGCTCCTCCACGCCTTGGGAAGCCACTGCAGTTGGAGTTGAATTAATTAGGCTGGATGTTATCAGTCAGTGAGCCATTAGTGATGTTCCTCTTCTTGATGCGTATCTCTTGATGTCTCATCAGCCTTTCTCAGCATTTTACATGCAGCCTTATCAACCTTCCTTCTACCTTGCTTCCACTGGACCAGCAGACTGTTTTCAGAGCTGCATGTGTATGTGGGATCTGTTTAAGTCTCCGTCTATGTGTGGGCGTGAGAGCTGGTTGTCAGGGACAACGGTACTTACAGCTTTCGATCTCCAGGGTGCAGTTTTGCTCATCTAGAGGGTAGCGACGTAGGTCCATCATGCAGGCTGCAGTGGTGGTGATCCTAGACACAGAGCGGGATGGAGAATGTAAGATTCATTGTCACAGAGCCGGCCGAGGCCAGCACGAACGGCACGATTCATTTCATTCGACCTTCACAACAGAGTACAATGTAGACGTCAAAGTGGGATGATGACAAACCCTTATAAAGCAGAAGCACCTGACACGAAACCATAGCTCTAAATTAAAAAAAAAAACCTAATCACTTAACCAAAAAAAAAAAAAAAAGATCATCTCAAAATCAAATTCTAGTAAAAGTTTGTTCTAATTTTGACAAAGTCTAAGCTAATAAATAAATAAATTAATAAATAAATATCGGCCAGTAGCTTTGCTCTGTCTGCTCTTTATTTCTTGTTTTCAGGATCTCAGAAGAAACCTCCTGCTGATCCCTGCTTTTCCTTAACATTTCCCCTCTTTCATGTTACAACCCCTCTCTACTGGACCCTCTGCTGGTTCCCACTGGCTTCTGGCACTGGCCTAAAAAAAAAAAAAAGCGAATAAAAAAAAAAAAACTTCCCTCTTCACTAACGCTACAATTCATCCTTGGTTTGATGCCCTTTGTTATCTTTATCTTTTCTTTGGAGCCTTGTAAGTTTTAATGTTTGTCTCAATGTTATGCTCTCACTGGACTGAGCTGTATAAATAAAGGTTGAATGAATGAATGAATTTATGCAGCAGCTGATTTACCATGTGAAATATTTCCTTTCAGTGCCCACGTTGCATCGGTTCCTTTTAATGCAAATTGGTAAAGTATATTCATTTTGTGTGCACTATTAAGTTTAGTACATAGAGTATACAGTTAGTGTGACTATAGACTGTATGGAACTGGGGCAATGCACTGGTTTTTATTTTCATCACATGAGAAGATAAAACAAGAACAGGGTTCAGCTTCTGGTCAGGTAATGCTGTAATAAAGAGTCGCCGAGTGTGAGCCAGTCGTGTCCGACAGGTTCACTCAGAGCGACGCACTTCCTGTTACACACACGACAAGTTGGCCAGAGCTGAGACGGCCTGGCACCCGGCCGTGCCAAACCCCCAAGGCTGTCTGAGAGAGACTGGACACACAATTTAACCACGGGGACTAAATCTAGCATCCTAGACTTGTAAGACAAACCCAAACCCACACACACACACACACACACACAGACACACACACTCACTGATTGATATGAAACATGATAGTATCATGCAACCATTAACAATAATAGCAGCCTGTGGGAAAATTTCCGGTATATATGTTGAAATATTTGTCGTGACCTTGGGTTTCCCTTGTCATTGCTGGTTACTATCAATTCATCAGTTTATTGCTTTAGTGGTCCATTCGTTCATACATGACAAATGGTCTGTGAGCACAACCACAAATCATTAGTAGTTTATATGAGACACTTAAAAAATTTAATTTCAACAGGTCATTTTTTTGGGTCTATTTTTGAGCCTTTAGGGCTAGAAGGAACAGACAGAAATGAGTTGAAGGGCAACATGGGTGACACACAATAGTTCTATATGTGGTTTTATATTTTCTTTTGCAATTTTATATGCAATATTGATATATAATGATAAGACTCACCTTCCTGAAAAAAATCCATTGGGAATGTCTGTTTTTGGTGAATCTAGCATATTAAACACTTCACAAATCAAGGTACGTCATAAAATTGGTGGAAATACATGTCATCAATACTGCCATAAATCAGTGCTGCTTATTGATTTTCGACATAACACACGATGACCTAATACACCCTGAAATATTGAAGGGATAGCTGGCATGGTATAAAAAGTACGACACAAATACACCCATGTGTTAAATGGGACATGCTGTGCTTGAGACAGTCCAAAAATCTGTTTGTTTTTTGTTTGTTTTTTTTTTTTTGCTCTGTACACATTTTACAAAATATTCAAAACTGTTCTATGCTTAGCAAATATGAATAAACTGTTCACTGAGCAGTAAAAGCTAAATCACAATATCATTCCCCTCTTAACTTCAACTACAAACTTAACTTGAAGAGTGCTTTGTCTTTAATAATTAAGAGCAAAAGTTTATTTGAAATCCTTCTACACAAGACTTGCAGCTCCCCTGGGCCCAGCCCGGCAAGTTTGGGATTTTATTTTTTCGAGATGTAGAGACGCACAGTCTTTCTCTCTCTCACACTCTCAGGCTCTCTACCTCTCTCTCCCTCTCTGCCTCCTTTTTCTTGCTCTCTGGGCTCTTATGTAAGAGCCAGTTAGCAGGGCCATGGTGCACTGGGGGATTAACACAGGAGTCTTATTTCTGTCCTAGTTTACCCCTTTTTATGGCCCCAACTTACTGGGACGTTGCGCTCGCGAGCAAGTCGCTCATCACTCACCATCACCACCACCACCACTATTAAATCATCACGGTGGCAGAGGAAGCGCAGGGGAAAAAAGCGGAAATGAGGCCAAAATGGCAGGGGTAAAAATAACAGCCTATTTATAGCCCACCTACATCGTCAGCAGAAGTCTCGAAGCTTTTTTGTCTGAGACTGCATCACTGATCAAGAGCTGCTACTGCATCCGCTGGCCCAACTAGCATGTCCGATACCCACGCTAACAATTAATAAACAGATAATAACGAGAAAGGAGGAGAAACGGGGGAGGATTTCTCTGCAGGATTCCCTCCCTGTCTTCGCCTCCTCCTCTTCCTCCTCCTCGTCATCTTCGCTGCAGCGAGAGTCTGCTGTGGACCTCTGCAGAAGCAGCAGCAGCAGCAGCAGCAGTGATCATGAAACACAGGCTTGTTTGCTCTTCATCAACATCAGGGCCGGTCCCTCTCTCTCATCCCAACCTGCCAGAGGAGAGGCCATGCTCTAGCAGATCACGCAGATTCAAACACGCTACATTTGCTCTGCGTCTGAGCTAATAGGACATGGAGTTCTAAAAAAGGCTGTTTTGTTTTTCTTTTCTCTTTTTTTTTTTTTTTTTCTCGCCTGTGCATGTTCCCTCACAGTTCAGCGCAGGCTCTGTGTGTTTGTGTGTGGACCCCCCCTAAGGCAGCCTGTGCACCTTTATTCCAAATGACCTTGTTTACGGACATAACACAACCACCACAAATTCCCAGACAGAATCTCATTTCGAGGGAGCGTCACAGCAGAGAGAGAGGTTTTTGCAAGCAGGTTTCAAACCTGTGCCGCCCTTAATTTAACTGACGAATTATGACACCGACATTGTAATGAAGTTAGAAGTTAAATTAAGATGGAGAAGCACCCTCCATTTTGGATAGAGAGCCCATGTTGAGCCGAGGAAACATGGCACGCAGGATTGTCTCTCCCTGCTCAGGCACCGTTGCCAAATTTGAAAATAAAATGTCTGCAGTGGCTCAACAAAGAAGCTCCTATGTGTGCCAAAGCATGCCAAATCAAAGGAGAGGCTTCTTACTTTCAAAACGCAGGCACATCCGAACACATACAACACGCAAACCATCCTGGCTGATCAGTAGTTTGAGAGAGAAATGGATAACTTTGAAGGCGATGCTAAGCCTGTATTGATGGTATTGACAGAAAAAAAGGGCTTATTTAAATCCCCCTCTTCCACCACTCAGCAGCTTTCTCCTCCTGGCCATGCAATGTCATCTATTGAGCTGCAGAGTGGAACACTCCTCGACCTGACAAAAGAGGACGTCAGTCTCCATAGCACAAGGATATGTCCTCTCACAAAAGGAGTTACAATATTCAAAGAGGAGAGAAAGAGAGAGGGGGGAGAGTAGGGGAGGGGGAAACGAGGGTGAGGGGAGGGAGGAGGGAGAATCCTAATAATTTCTCCATTTTGAATGAAGTCTGACCTTCATGTCTCTTTCTTTCTCTCTGGCTCTCCCTCTTCTCTCAATCCCGCTCTGTGAATTTTGAGCGCCATGCATCAGGAGTCATGGACTGAATGTCTTAGGTTTTTCTTCTCTTCCTGCATAAAATGAGAAGCTGTGTGGAGTTTGTGTTTTTTTCCTCTTGAATGTGAGTATGTGTGCATGTGTGTCTTTTCTCCCAGCCCGGGTGGTATCTGTGTTATTGGCTGAGCCTTTTTCAGGGGCTGGGTAATTAGATCAGACTGCCTCTCCCCGAGAGTCAAACCGAGCTCTAAAGTGACAGTTGGGAGCACTGTTGTAATTTTCTGCTCCTCCTGATAATTGAAGACCAGGATTTGGCAGGATTGGGAAGCACTAAATATCCAGAGAATAAGAAGTAAACAACACCCTCACCCTTCATCCTCCCGCATGCACCCCAAAAATAACACTCGCCCACTCGCAAACACCCACCCACAGACACAGACCCCCCCCACACACACACACACACACTCACACACATACACACACACATCTCATGTCTCCTGCAAACTAAACAATGCTGTAATCTATTGGAGTTCCCCAGGTACGGTGTTAGCTAATTTCAGTTAGTTCAGCACAAATCCACGTTCACCTTTGAGGCCAATAATATGTTTACTTTTACCGCTTATTATGCAAGGATTTAGCGAGACAACAACACATCTTACGGCGTGACATATTTACTGGTGTTTGAGGCTTAAAAGACGGCAAACAAGCGGTGAAACAGTGCTGATGAAAAGTGGTTGTACATTGTTAGAAGATTTGATGGGTTGGTTGGGTTTTGGGGTGCACAGTGTGCTTATATTGTGCAGAGTTGGAAGAAGGATATAGGAATAATTTTACACTGTGTTTAGTATTTATGGTATTTATTGTATGTGTTTTGCATAAAGTTAAAATGACTCAAATGAGACGCTTTAAAAAAAAAAAAAGGTCATAACTGAAGCAGCATGGATCAATACATCCCGACTTTTAGTCCCCAGTGTGGGTCAAGGTACCAAAATCCCTGGATACTTCATTTTCAAGGATGCAACTGGATAGCATGTTTTTATTAGACCCAGTAAAACCTCATATTTTTCAAGGCTCCCCGTCGGTAACAGACTTTCTGATATCGAAATAACCCTGATGACTTCACTATGACATCACCAGGGTAATTTTTGGTCGAGGTCAAGATCCTCCAGAGCCACAGACGACTTTATACAGCTGAAAACTGTTGCAGGAAACTGTTTTCTGATGTAAAATCAGTGTTGTGACCCTTTAATGATTTTTGCACAAGGTCCCTGACAAATTAATTTAATAAATAAATAAAATATTGAGCTTTGAAACTTAGGCGTTTAATGATAAAGCTAAATTAACTAACTAAATTACAATTTTTTACTTTGAATTCTTCCATCTTACGCTTTACATCACTACATTTCAGAGGGAAATATTGTACCTTTAGCTCCACCACACTGCTAAAGTAGCTCTAGTAACGACACTAGAGCTACTTTACAGGTTTCACATGTAAAACATATGATCAGGTATCAGGATATGATGCATCATTACAGATGAAACTACCCAACTTCATGTAGTTGAATTTAACTCCACCTAGTGCAACATTAACATGCTGTTTACAAGTCAATACATCAGTAATAACAGTTACATAATAAAACATTTAATAATCTAATTTGCTGCACAGGAGTATTTTTGTAGTTTTACTTGTAACAGAGTATTTTACTTCCACCATTGGTGATCTTTACACTGATGATAAATACTGAAATGAATTCATAACCCTGCAGATAACGACCCAGTCATATGCTCAGCACAGGACATGCGTGTTGACACAGATCCTGTTTTCACGTTGACGGCTCTGTGTCTCCTCTCTGTTAGCCATCCCCTCCACATCCACTAAAACCCTGCTGTTGCAACCAGCCGGCCCGTCTCTACAGGTATGTGTCAGCGTGCTCAGAGCGCGCAGGCATCTGGCCGGGCTGACTCTGACAGCAGCTTGTGTCTGGACTTGCTAGCATCAAATAAAAGCTGGACCAAACCCACGAACCAAATAATGGAGGAGCCGGAAGGCACCGGCACTGACAAGGACAACGTATCTGAGGTAACAGCCACATCTCCCTGCTGCACGCACGCCATCAAATTTTACAACAACCCTCTCAGAACCTCCGTTGCTTTTTGGCTGTTATACAAAAATATGTGTTGGGCTTATGTAATTGAGTCAGAGCGTTAGAAATTACATTTCTCGAGTGTTGAAACAAAAACGTAGCGATGAATAATCTGGTGCAGTGCAGATACTTAAATTTTTTAAGGAGTCTTTGCGCAAGAAGGGCATCTCAGTCTAGAGCGAGGATGACTGAATGCTGCAACATCTTGAATTAGCAACAACAATCTCATCTTTTAAATGCGGGCACTAATCTGAGATCATTAGCACACACACACACACACACACACGAAGAAGAGGCGACACATCAGAGGAGGCAGCAGTGCAGTGATGGACGGGCTGTGCTGGCCTGTGCAGTCAAATACGCCGCATCAGTACAAACACAGATTCAGTGTTTGTATTGAACTGCTACATTATTGATTATGAGTTATCAATTATGGATGACAGTCTCCTCAGAGGCATCACAGTCCAACACCACAAAGAGATGTCTTGTAGACGGGCTGAACCAGCCTGCAGAATCAGACTCAGTTCGACTGTTTGTACCACCATGCTTCATTATTGATCACAACAAATCAATTATTGACACTGATGATCACCAGGGGATGTGAAAGGCTTAAAAATGAAGGCATGCTGCATACCTCTTATACACAGCTGTATCACTGCGCTTTGTTACAACTTAGGTCTTATTTTTGTAGCCCGGGCTGTAATTGTGTGCACCACAGTAACGTCTGAGATCTGGGAACAAGACCAAAGACTGATGGTATCTTTACAGATTATTTCATTTTAGCAGTTTGAATAGATTTTAAAGTCTCGTAAAGGTAAAACTCTTTCAGAAGAAAAGAACCAAAATTTGAGAAAAATGAAAAATAAAATTGCAATCAAACTACAGGTTTCAAAACGATTTAGTTTGACACTGCTTTTTACTAAAGCTAAAATATGTTTAAGTTCTGAAAATCAAGGCAAATCTCTCCGCTCTACCCAACCCTCCATCTCCCTGCTCCGTTATGTTCCACCCGGCCCTCCACCTACAACCTGGTCGCATTCTCTTGTCTCAGCTAATGCAAGAATCGGAGCTTGCTAGCCTGTGAGTCACCGTAGCGGCGTCTTCCAGCAGCTAACACCAGCCTGAATCCTCGCGCAAAAGTAGTCATTGATTACAAGCGCGTTTGCATATTGATTGACAGCCGTGACCTCTGACCCCTGACTTTGGTCTTCTCTGATTGGTTAGAAGGTCATAGCATATAAAAAAAAAAGTTACATACTGTAGCTTTAAGTTAAATTGGGGACTTTTTATTTATATCTTCCATTACACTATAACTGCATTGTAATTTGTAATTTTATTGTTTTATTGTTTAATCTTTATCTTTTGTTTAATTTTAGCACTTCACCTTCATCTTTCCTTTGGTTTTATTCTTTTTAAATCCTGTTTATATGTCCTCTTGTCTTTCTTATCTGCACTTTGAATTACTTTGTTGTTTAAAGGTGCTAATAAACTTGCCCTGCCATGTTGTGTATTCTTCTTTTAAATCTTTAAATCTCATCTCAGAGATATCTAGCAAACCTTTTGGTGTGCGCTGAACCCCAGGGGGGAAAATTCTGATCTAAACTAATTTATTCTTTGATGATCTCTTAACTGTGGTCAATGTTTCCAACCAACAGTTTACTTAATAATTTTACCACTCACCTCCTTTTTTTTTTTTCTTGGCTGACCTTGTGATTTGTTTTATGCTCATCTGACTGCACACGTTTCATGCCCCATTGAGATTTTTATTTTTTTATTTTTTTTGCTGTGTGTCTTTGTTCACAGGTCTCAGCTGCTTTTTGGTGAAACAAGGTAGCAGCTACCAAGGTGTAAAAAAAAATTAATTATCCTTTAGTTAAAGGACGTTGGATCCTGCTGAGCAGGAAAATTAATTAATAGTTTTAATTCAAAATTCAATAAATAAAAGCCCGAGTCTGATACGACGCACCAGATACAATCACATTACTCCATTATGCATCAGGATCAATTTATTAACTGCGACACCATAGGAAGGGCACATGTAAAAGGCTTACCTGAGTCCATAAAGCACCGTGCCATCAGGGTGGAGACGGATCATCCTGTTTTTGACTGTGACGCCGTGGACGAAGGACTTCTTGTCGTTGAGGAAGTAGGTGTCGGGGACCCACAGCTGATCTGCCACTCTGTTATCCAGAGTCAGGTTGTAGGCGATCTCAGAGTAGGACAGGCGCTTGTCCCGCCATGCTTGCTGGAAGTACATTGTCAAGGTGTAGTCCTGGAGGACAGAGAGGGGGAGTTCATTTAGTGAAGCTAGTGGAGGACTTCAAAGACACACTTTGAAGTCACAACTCACACTGAAAATCAATAATCCTGGTGTTTAATTGTGCTTTGAAGCCATAAAACAAACATTTTCTGACAAAATCCACTGACTAAATCTTTCAGGTGGTATCCTAAGCAGAGGAATAGGTTTTATTTCCACCATCGTGTCAGCTGGGAAACATATCAAGCGCCAACAGCCTGTCATTCCACGCTAACATCTGAACATGACTCCATAGATGTGTCACAGCACGCCGTATGGACTCTGCATAGTGAGAAGGTCAGCCAAAAGGTCGCTGGTGGTCTGAAAGGCCATGGCCTGTACTAGGGGCCATGACGGCCGGGGTTGGGGTGTTAATATTCAACTATCCTCACTTAATTGTAAGACCATAACCAGAGGGGAACTTTCTCAGCTGGCTGACTATTGTCTCAGGCTAAAAATATCTGCTTCCACAAGAACGAGTGAAGTCACTTTCTGCTTTATAGAGACAATATGGCAAAAGAGCCAGTGGATCTCTGCAGCTGGGGCTTCCTCACTGTCTGTTTCTCTCTCTCTATTTTTATTTTTTATTTTTTGGCTTAGTTCAGCTTCTAATTCTGCATGATAAACAAAAACAAGTACAGACATTTAGCAGAGACTTTTTTTATACTGCATATATACTTCACAGTTTGTTTTTACACATGCTCAGAGATGTAGCTGTAAACTCTCCCACCTCCTCTCTCTTTCTCTCTCTATGTCTCTTTTCTCTCTCTTACACCCACACAGCCACAGTGAAACACAGCACTGCAGTTGGATCTGCTCTGTTACAGTGTATTGCAGTGCAATTGATGAGTGGGAAAACAAATTAAAAAATATGGTCCATGAAATGAGGCCCTTGAGCTTTTTACTCCAAGCAGCCATCATCATTACTTATCATGGTGATTCTATGTTTTCTCTCTTTTTTTTTTATTTTTTCGTCACGTTGGCATGACACTGCAAAGCCATTGCCACTTACACTCTTAAACTCTTTTATCATTCATTGCATGCAGTGTGCACGACCAAAACACTGTGTAAAAAGGGCATCTAAAAATACATGAGCTGCTGCCATGTTGATTTTTTTCAGGAGTGAAAAGTCAGGCGAGGACGGCCGCGTCCTTATCCTGTTTTACAGTTCCCACTGAACCCTCCTCTCACACTCACTCCCTCTCTGTCTCATTATCAGCCCGTCGATCGGATATCTCTATCACCTTCAGGAGCATTAGCTGCCGCCCGCAGGCTCGGTGTACATCACCCAGCATCGTCTGCAATACGTCCCTGTCATAAGCACCATCCTTCGCCATGTTGATGGAGGAACACAGAAACACAAGGAGCGAGAACAGTCAGAGAGGAAGATACTGTAACTCTCTCGCTGAATGACGGGAAAATTATATCAGCTAAAGTCCTATGGTAACAATCTGAGCAACGTTATTCTTTTGAAGCTGAATTTATTCATAAATCTTGTGTAACAGACTTTCAGCATCAGTCCCTCTGTATTTGTCTCTTTGCTCAACATTGTTTTAGATACAACTGGAGAAAAACATCCTCTGACATTTTGGTGGACGGGGTTACAAGGGAGTGTGTGTGTGTGTGTGTGTGTGTGTGTGTGTGTGTGTGTGTGTGTGTGTGTGTGTGTGTGTGTGTGTGTG
>JBBMJY010000002.1:9961199-9983054 GCA_037833715.1 Toxotes lorentzi | reverse complement strand
TGTGTGTGTGTGTGTGTGTGTGTGTGTGTGTGTGTGTGTGTGTGTGTGTGTGTGTGTGTGTGTGTGTGTGCGTGTCTGGTGTGTCACGCAAACACATCCTGGATTTTTGATGTTTACATTCAGTCTTAATTCTTGATGTGTGAATTACATTAACATGGTAGAATTTAGGGCTGCAAATAATGATAATCAATACTCTCAATAACATTTTTTGATTAAGATCTCAGAAAACTGGGAACTGCCCATCACAGTTACAAAGATTTGTCAAAATTGTATGTTTTGTCCAACCAACAATTGAAAACCCAGATATTTTATTCAGAGTAACACAAAACTGTTGCAAATCCTCGCATTCAAGAAGCTGAAAGCAGAATTTTTTTTCCCTGCTTGAGAAATGACTGATATTAATGATTAAATTGTCAAAATAATGACAAATCAATCTGAAATCAATGATTTCAGCATCAGTAGAATTTTAAAGTTATGGGCTGCGTCCGACATCACCCCCTCATTCACTCGCTCACTACTTCAACACACACTACAGTGGGCAGTGAAATGAGATTCTGACTTATGACTCAGTGTCGTCGGTGTCGTGTCACACAACTGCAGGAAATAATTTTTGCATCTGTAAAATGCAGTGAGCTGCATTCTGGGATTTCACACTCAGAATTTTGATTGTAGAATAAACTAGTGGAGATTCACTGCAGACATTTTGACTTGTCATAGCAGGGAAAGCGCAGGTGTTATGGCTCTGTTGTGTCGTGTGCGTCAGTGAGGCAGCATACACAAAACCAGGACCCTGAAACTGAAGCAGCAGCAGCAGCACCTGTGCTTTTCCCATTGTGACATGTAAAAATGTCTGCAGTGAAAAAGCCTTACTGAAACACAAAACATTTGAGCTTGGACTCAAGGAGCCTGCTCCCATTTCCTGTGTGTGTCTGTTCGTGTGTGCACGCTGCCTTGCTGTGTACGTTCTGGGGGTTTAAGAGTATCGAGATCCACAGAGAACACCTGGGCCTGCACGCTGTCTCCCGGCTGTGCTGTAAAATGGCAGCGTAATTACAGCCTCGCAGATGGTGCTGTTTCCCTCCGCTCGGACATCACTTGAGCTTAGAGAGGGACACAAAATACAGCTGCTGCCTCCACCCGTCTCGCTCAGTACAGTCAAAGTTATTGTTCAACTGTACTGCGAGGGAGTACATTTTGTTTTGTGCCCGTGAAAGGTGTTGAACTACTTTGGTGTTCTGAAGAAACATTAGGCAGGAGAATGTTCTTTCGGTGCAAGCAAAGCAAATTCTACATCTCCCTGTTCATTTTTTTATAACGTTTTCAACTGTAAATAAAGAGATTTTGCTGAAAAAAACAACCTGCGAATATGATATGCATGTTACAAAGCAAAAACCTCAAAACGCTGCAGCTCCTATATTAAACATAAGCATAAGTCTCTGCTGAAGGCAGAGTCCCGTAAGGTTGAGGAGTCTTCCTCGATTTAAAATTCCTGGTCTAAAAATAGTTTCTGAGTAATAAACAAGACATTTGATGTGTTATGTGCTAAGAGCTTAATCTCTTCCTCCACACACAACTGATGGAGCAGGTGAGGAGTATTTTGCAGCATGCAGCGTCCCAAAGAAAAAAAAAAAAAAGCTGCAGATGATTGAGAGACAGACCGTCCCATGCTGGAGTGTCGGTCTCCAAAGCGACCTTCACTCTCCTTGTCGGCACCTCTCAGAAACTCCATTAACATCACCACACAGACGGCCCAGTGAGCATCAGTAAGGGAGACATCTTGTGGAGAGCACCAACATTTAAAAAAAAAAAAAAAAAAGCATGACAGCACTGAATATGCAAACGTGATGAAGATACAAGCAAGGCCCGGCTAACTTAAAAAACATCAAGGCTGGTTGCAGAGTGACGGTGTCTCACCACAGATCTGTTTCTGGGCTAACAAACCCCCATTAAGAATCTGACAGAGTGACAAGGAGTACATTTGTGTTTCCCTGAGAAATCTGACAGGCTACGGTTGTTACAAGACCTCCATTACAACTACATCAGCTGTCACAAGCGACATGGGAGGGAGCTGCCAATAGATGAGCTTAACACAACACACACCACTCTGTTTGTAGAGAGAGATTTGAAGAAACAGCTGACGTTAATGCATTCACTCTTTCTCCATATTGAAACCAACCTCGCCGTTTGCATTAATGCCTGCTCGACTTTCATGTTTGAGAAAAGCACGACGGTCCGCCAATACAGTCACCCCTGTTTTTCATTTTATCGTACGTTTTAACGTCTCTGTATCAGATGAAAAAAGTAGAATGTGCCCACTTTGTCTCTCTCTTTTTTTTTAACCCTGATGTTGTGTTGGGGCCCTCGGAGACGTTGAGTCTCCTTTAACAGCACATATTGTTTTATCAGCTCTCTCATGACCTTTCCTAAATTTATGAGAAGCGCTAGTAAACACAGTTTTGAACTGATGACATCTACAGACTAACAGTACTTTTTACACATCACTGCAACATCCCAAATCCCACATAAGTCCATTTGGATTTCTGCAGAGTTTTAGCACAGTTTGTTCATAAGAGGTCTAACAGGGAGTTCAGCATCTCTGGGATTAATCTTACGCATGTCTTATACATCCCTTTGTTTGTATATGACAGAGGAAACAGAGGAAATCCTATGAGAAATGAATTCATTTTATAGCATCTTTCAACAGCTCATAAAGAAATTCTGTCCAAACATTTATGATGTTAATTTTAATAAACAGATACGTAGGTGAAGTATTTCCTTTGGTGTCATAACAGAGCTTTACTGTACGGTCATTTCTGTATTTTGTCACCTTCATCAAATTTTATCAAGAGGAAGGGTCACCACTTCTGTACTCTTATTCATTTTAGGTTTTAGTAAAATAAAAATAAAAAAACATAAGGATTAAAAAAAAACCTATCCTGCCCATGAACTGCTGGTGTGACAGTTGCTGTGTGTGCTCCTCTCTGCAGCCTTTCAGGACCCGGGCAGACATCCACCATATTGCTAACACTTTCATCTGCTGTGTCCTGCTGCAGAGCGCTCCAGAAGAAGCAGGGAAGAATCTGTTCATAATAACAACGTCTACTGTGCCACGTGGAGACAAATTCGACATTTGGGCAATAACAAGCTCGTCTGCAGACATCGCAGCCTCTTGTACCCTTGTTTCCCATCTACAAGCTGGAGGAGATGCCACAACACATCAGCTGGTCAAGCTGAATTTTTTTCATTTGTTGTGCTCTCTGTGTCCGGTTGAGTACAGGCTTCAAATTAAGTAGTAGGCATCAAGTGGGGTGGGGGGTGGGGAGGGGGGTTAGTGTATTCTGAATGAGCTGCTGCCCGTACACATTCTGAGGGAAGTGACAATATGGACACTTTTATGACTGTCTTTCCAATGGCTCATTTTTCAACTACTTAGCTTCAGTCGAGAAAGTGCCTGACAGAATCATTAAGGGAGCCATCATCACATTAAAGGCTTTTAATGGATCTGGCAAACTTACTCCAGAGTCACAGAGCTGTTTTTTTGTTTTGTTTTTGGTTTTTGTTTCTTTTGCTCCCATACCTGCCATAATGAAAGGAAATCACTGACAATTTAAACTTGGAGTAACATCACTCCTGCAGCTGGGAGTCTGCAAGGCGAAGGGTTGACAATTAAAGCCAGCCAAGTAAAAACAGGGGTACTGTTTCATTATCTTAAATCTGATTGATTCCTTTTGATCAGGTACATTAGAAGAAATGCATTTACAAATGGATCAAGTAATCAATTAATGTAACAAAATTACCTGTAACCATTTAAATATATGGTACTAACGGCCAAATGATTTACGCACGACACATTTTACCATGAGCACTGATCATTTATGTTACAAACTTTTCTTTACCAAGTTTCACGTTCAGATATAATGTAATTATATTATTAAAGCTCATATTCCGACACCAACAGTGTTTTATCTACAAATGAGCCCAGTCTCCACGGACTAAACATTAGGCAGAGAACACAGCGTGCATGTGTGAAAGCTGCAGGATTAAATGTTGTTCTAGTGCTGTAATTATGCTGCTGACTATATTAATCTGTTACTCTGTGTGTCCACTCAGCATAACTAATGACATTGTTCTGGACAACCTGCATTCTTGTCTTTAGCTTTTTCAGAAAGCTCAGCAGAGCAAACAGAGAAGCCAGAATCAAAGCTGCACCAGAGGAACAAAGAGACACAATCTTTCTTGGACTTAAATGTAAAAAAAAAAGTGTGTGGATATATCTGTATAAAAATAAGTGCATGGTTGTTGTTTTGTTGGTCGACAGGGCATTAATCAGCAGGAATTTTAATAAATGGATAAGCGTAAAAGTCAATTATCATGCAAAAATGCCTGGATCCAACTTCTCAGATGAGAGGATCTGCTGCTTTTCTCTGTTTTACGTCTTTGTAAACTGAATATATTTGGGTTTTATTCGGTTGGTTCGACAAAATAAGTACTCTAAGGTGTCTTTGATAAACTGTCTCAGGATTTTTCACTAAAAAATAATCAATAATTCGACAATGAATATTATTGTTAGGAAATTCCTGGTAACATCAACATTTGCTGAAAGGACAAAATCACAAAAAATACCAAAAAATATCTGGGATCTTCACAAACACAACAACCTTCACCTGGATGATAAATGAAAAAAAAAAAAAGCCCTGAAAAAGTCCCTGGGAAAAAAAGAGGCCTTATTTCCTTGACTTCCCTAGATCCACCAAAAAAGGCTGCGTTGTCATGGCAACCCTGAGTAAAAATAACACAAGCTTATTTTCCACAAGCTGAAAATAAAATGGAACAGGATCAGTTTGGACAAACAAGATCAAAATGGTTGCTAATTCACAGACACAAGAAACTGCATCTCCCCCACACCGACGTACTGTAACGCCGAGGCCTGCGTTGCGTTCCCTCTGGTCATCGGCTCCCGTTATCTGACGGCCCGATCCCCGTACTCATGTAAAGAAACCAGGGCTTGTCAGGATAATGATCGTAATAAAGGGAACGCTCACGCCCCACTAATTCCTCCATCCCAGAAGCCACCACAGCTGGTTTGTTTAAATCTTTTAATTCACAGCCAGCTAATTAACATTCAGAGAACAGTATTATAGTACAGGCAGTGCCTCTTAACAACCACCAACCTCAGGTATTTTACATGTCATTAACGAGCGGGATGAAGAAAAGACGAGGAGTGAAAATACTCATTTACCTCCCTCCCTCGGAGTGCATGCTGAAGCCATACTCAACATATGGATGGCATGCTGAAGACGTTATTATGCAGCACTGATGCACTGCTGAGACAACAGACTCCACTTGTATTTAATCAGCTGCACTGACTCCGTGCACAACACTTTTTTTTTCTTTTTTTTTTAATGCACGTAACCAGGGTTCGGCTCCTGGATCTGTGATTTCAGCAAAAAAAAAAACAAGCAGAATTATGCACTGAACAGACAGACAGACAGAGAGATAAACGGAGGAGGAGGGGGGGGGGGGTCTCTCTGCCATGATATCATATCTGTGCCATATTTTGCACTGACCCCGGTGAGTCAGCAGAGCCCACCCAGCGAGGATGTGTGGTCACACCTCGGACTCGGAGGACACTTCCCTCTCAAAATAGCACATCTGTAATGTCATGCAGGCGAGGCTGCAACCAGGGTGCTGACTGACCTGCACATTTTTACTGCCCGACAACATGGCTGACCTTTGAGCCTCAACAGGCCAATGCTGTGGATCACACAAGAATGCACACAAACACGACTCTGCAGCGGCTGTGAAGCGGCCTCTTACATGTGCACGTTGCACAGAGAGAGAAGCAACAAATCTACAAATCCCGTTACGTACTCAGACACCATCGTGCCCTTCATGTCAGCATGGAAGAAAAATGCCACAATGGCTTCAATCAGCCTCGACCAAAATGCAGAGTTCATTGTCCACCAGAGGCATTTTTATCTTTAATTAGAGGAGCGAGCAGCTGTCTACAACCCAAACCTGCTCACTGTCGTGATGGCAGACCTGCACACAAACAAATCCAGTCACATTCTTTCACTTCCAGCAGCGAATTCCTCCATTTTCAGCGATCATTCAGGATCATGTGTAACAGGAGTGGATTTGGTTGATGTTATCATAGAGAGAAGGTTTTGTTTTGAGTTGAGATTCTTTCGAATTTTTTTAAAATTCGAATGAATCAAAACCAACGTTTAACCAACATACTCCAGTTAAATAAAACCTGTCTTCTTCAAAAGCACCTCAGGTTCCCTGGACTCACAACGCACTACGGAAACTGACTCAGCACTTAGTCTCTTCATTTTTCTTTTTAATTCTCATTAATTGTTCAGGTTAATTTTTTAAACACAATGGCAAAAATCACTGGTTACAGCCTCTCAAGTACGAACATTTTCAGATTTTCTTAATCGCCTATTAGACTGAACATCTTTGGGTTTTGTACTGTTAGAGGGCTCTGGAAACTTTGCCTGAGCATTTCTCTCTCCTCTGTGATCTGACACAGATCAAACGGCTGATAGATTAATTGAGAAAACAATTTAGTTGCAGACCGGAGAGTCTTAAAATGTGCTGTAGAGCCTTGTTTTTAACCACTCAGACCTCAGTGAAGCACCAGCCATTAGAAGCTCAAACACTGTTCAGACACACAGATAATTTTAATGTGTCATGGGGATACTAAAGTTTCCAAAGAGGACAAATATTTCAGGCTGAATCCATTTGATGGAACTATGCAGCCACAAAAAAAAAAAAAAAAAGACTTGGATTTGAAGATTCTCTCCAGATCTCGTGAGGTCTGCAGTGAGTCTTCCTCAGTCTCCACCAGGATGTAGATATCATTAGAGGAGAGGGTGGAACTGATCGCAGTAACCTTCACCTCTCTCCCACCCTGCTCTTCACCAGTTTCATCCTTGCCTCTCTCCATGTTGTTTTCCCTCTCAGCACTTTAATCTTAAAAGCGGCTGCCCCTGATGAGGAAGATCAAAGCAGCCCTGCACCCAGCACAGGTCACCAACTCCATCCTCGTGATCACGCTGCACAGGGATATTATTGATTTCTCTGAGATCAATCTCGTCAGCTGCTGTTATCCCCTATTGTGCCAAAGAGAGCTGGACATGAAGAAGAAAAGGAGGAGGAGGAGGAGGAGATTCCGACCTGTTATGTAAGTAGCAGGGAGGATTTTTCACAAGGTAACAACAACGTGTCGAATACAAGTCCACTGAGGTCTTGGATGTTTTTCTTTCTTTCCTTCTTTTTTTTACTTTTCGTCTAAATTTGTCCGTCGTGTCAGAGGGATGCCTGTGCAGATCTGGCAGGGAGAGATTTTCCGAGAAATGAGCGAAATGAATGCTCTCTCATAGCCACGGGGAGTTGCATGACGTCAGTCGCCATTCACTGTTTGTGCACAGTTTTGTATTTTGTAACACACACACACGATGTATGAAGCAGTGTTTTTTTCCAGATGAATGCTTGCATAGATGCCTAGTTCTTAAGTAAGATAACCCTTTGGAGCAAGGCAGAGGTGGATTACATGGCTGCTGAACCCAGAGTCACAGCCAGGGATCCAGTCAAAGTGATGGGAGGGAAGGATGGAGGAGGGAGAGAAAGAAAGAGAGAGAGAGAGAGGCGAAAGCAAGTAAGGGGTTTCTATTTCAAATCTCCGCGGACCCCTGAGGCACTTCCGTTGTGTCTGCATCCTCCACCAAAATAAATCATTTCCATCAAAGGAGAAGAAGGCTCTGACCGTCCGGTGCTTTTTCCTCATCCAAAACAAACTCGCATAAGCCGCTGTGTTTATCGGCTGTAACTTACAATGACCACAGGACACACAGATTTGACGGGCTGCCACATCAAAACCTGACATGCAAAATTAAATAGACACCAACTTTAAAATGGCTCAATTAATAATAGAAAACACGTCTCCTTCCATTCCTCGTGGCAAACTTGTTTTTCATGCTCTTATATAACGTCTCTATTATGTTGCTCCTTGGAGAGGCTGCTTTGTAAACGATCTTTTCTCACACTCTGAAATCTCTGCCCTTAATGTTTTTTCTTTTTTTTTTAATGCATCCAAAATCACATCAGCAAAACACACTTGAAATAGAGTGTATTTAATGCAGCAGAGATACAGCCAATGCACCACTGAGGTAGTTAATGTCTGTCTGTCTGCCACACGGATCAATAGGTGGTGCTCTTGCATGGGCTGCTGAACTTTTCCCCCCGTCCTCTCCAAGTCGCACATGACGTTCATCTTTGTGCACCAGAGAACAAGCCGTATTTTTTTTTTTTTCAGTGCTGTGACCAGACATGTATTATTAACAAACCGCTTACGTCATATGACAAGTAAGGGGGGGATCATTTACGTAGACGTTGATGATGTGATTGGCTGCCAAATTAAAAGCCTCAAAAAAGCAAATGATGTCAGTTTGGAGCAGAAAAGGGTGTTTTTTTTAATTTTTTTTTTATTTTGTAGATTCTGTAGGTGACTGCATGAAGGGGAGGAAGAGGGGGGGTCCGTGTCAACAAAATGACACCACAGAGGCTTGACAACGTGAAGCACTCACACACACACACACACACACACACACACACACACACACACACACACACACACACACGTATAACACACGCAACGCGCGCGCGCACCTCTCCGAGCGCACAGCCGGGGCTGTGCGTCCGAGTGCGCCAGTGAGTGTGTGTTTTGAATTCAAATGCAGCAACACACCAGAGCTGCAAATGCGGAGACTGAGAGGAGGATGGCGATGATGTGTTTGGGAACGGAAGCATTCAGTTATTATCTTTAGTGTCTTGTTTTTTAACCCGAATATAATGTTTTCACAAGATGCCTCAAACCTGGCTCAGGTTTTTCCGGTTCTCTCTTTCTCCCTCTCTCTCTCTCTCGCTCTCTCTCTCTCACACACACACACACACACACACACACACTGCCCCGCGATAAGTAGCCCACTTCTGCTGTATTCCAGCCGCGCCGGGCACAATTGGCAGCATTAAGCGGGGAAATAATCATGAAGAAGCACCTACCATATTGACTTCAGAGACCATGTCTATGCTGGCTATGTCTATATTCATCCCCACAGCCACCGGCGCACCTGTGAAGGAAAGGGCGCGTTAATACAACATATATGAATGATGGTCTCATCATGTAAATTTAACAAATTCGTGACGCGCGCACAGGTTCCTCTGTGCTCCCCTCCACCTACAGGAGACTTGTGCATCATCAGCCTCAGCGAAGAAAAAAAAGAAAATTCTTCATGTTTGACACGCAGATGAGCTTAAATGCTGCTAATTTAATCTTTTTAGTGGAATAATCAAACATTGATGAGCGGGATCGATCACGTTAAAAGCCTGCCTTATCCCCTCATCAAAATGAAATATGCAACTTCATTCCTCATAGGCTAATTGGAAAGGCCTATTTGACTGTGAAGGGATGATTATGTAAATTAAAGCACATTTTGCGATTCATTAAACATGTATTGCACGTCAGGAGGGCGTGAAAACATGACATTCCGTTTTCAAATTTGCTCGTTACCTCCGAAATCTGGCCTCAACCGAATGTCGTATCCTTTCATCAGTCTGTCCACTGTTTCTTTTACCAAAGGCATATTGCTCGGATCTTTGATATCCTTGACGCTGGGGAGAAAAAAAAAGGTGGTGTAATGCAAAATAGCTTGTTAATATCACACGCTAGGCACGCTTTAACAGAGGCTACGTGACATGCAGGAGAGAAGACCCCCCCCCCCCCCAAAAAAAACGTAAACGTTTACCTTTGAGCCCAGACAAAAGTCACGAGTAAGGAAAAAGTCAAAATCCCAAAGTGGTTTTTCCTGATCCTCCCCATCGCAACAGCTTTTGAGGTGGTTTCGGGATGCGAGTGAGGAGAGCACACATCCAACTTACTCCAGACAGTGCAGAGGAGCCAATGAGGGGCGCATGCGTGCAGCCAACCCAAGATCAAAGAGTGGAGACTGATGATGGTGGATGAGCAGTTTCCATTGCAGAGAAAAATATTAAAGGGACAAGTGGATGTGCGTAATGAAGAAACAAGCATTTGTGCCAGGAGTGAAAAGAACAACGACGGTGTTCATTTTAGGCTTGTTTTATTGTCATATGTTTATTACATGACAGATAAGTTTGTCTATATCCTGACAAGGTCAAACAACTGGAAGCACTGTGGGGTAAAAATGGTCAGATTGTTAAGTTAAGAGTAAGTTTATTCCCTCTGTTTTCCTGTCAGTAGACATGTTAAGAGGCTAAAAAGAGAACAACACTCCATCCATCACAGGTAGACACTTTGTATACACACATCTGTGCCCAACAATCGTGCACCATTCATACAAAAATAGAAAAGGAATGTCAGCAGCAGCCAGAGGTATTATATCCCACTCTTCCCTGCAGTGTTTCCAGGGGACCTGCAGTGGATCTGAAACAGATGCAGAAGGAGCATCAGAGCACCACGGCAAAGGGGTGGGTTGGAAAACACAATCCCACAATTCATTTTCTCAGGTTTGAGTACATTTCTGAAACCCGCGCGGAGGGATGCGAGCCTCCTATAAATTGCCTTTGATCTTGTTGTAGTGGGAGCTGAGCTTCTGTAGAGGGCAGGCTTCTGAAAGCATTGGTTCACTGTTGCATCACCACCAGTTACAGCCATCATAGATTATATCATCCACTTCTATTTGATGTGTTTCTTGGTTTGTGTGTGTGCATGTGTCTGAGTGTCATACATACTGTGTGTATGTGTGTGGCGTCTGTCTCAGGGTCCGTGGGCACGAGAAGTTGTTGTTGTGTGCACATAGCGGGTTTAAAGTGATTGAGGCCTGTGAAGGGCGGCTCTTCAGCTACTGATCAGAACAGTGGGCAGTGGTCACAGCCTGTGAAATGAGTAGATGTGCGGCAGGAGAATAAATGACTTTCTGATTAATTTCCTCGGTCAGATGAGAGCGGAGTGAATGCTGAGAGCTTGTTCAGAGAGAGAGGGAGTGAGGAGGGTGAGAGGGTGAGGTGAGGCTGGCTGGATGCTGAAATTCTCTCCGGCTGCACGTGCCCTTTTCCAGGTCCTCTTAGTTTTTGAGATCCACGTCCCTGCAAGAGCAGAATACGGCAGAGCACGAAAGATGTGAGAGGAGCATACAGAAACCTCTGTTTCCACATTCAGAGTCGCTCTGTCTGCAGTACACTGCACAGCCCAAACTGATACTGCGCTCCCTGTCCTCTCGGTGCCTTCTTCAAAAGTACAGAGTGTGAGAGACGTGGTGAAAATATATAAAGGGAATAGATGTGATGCAGCTGCTCCCGTGCTCTCCATCTTGTCTCTCTCATTATTCTGCAGAACGTTATAAACAAAACAACCATAAAAATTCTCTGACAGGAACATGAGAAGCATGATGAGTAGATTTGCACTCCCCAGTGTTACATAACAGATCTCTCTCTCTCTCTCTCCCCCTTTCTCTCTCTCTTTTTGCACTGTATCTCTCTCTTTCTTTCTTGGACATGGAGCTTTGTGTTCGCGTATAAGCGGGAAAGTGAATAGTCACTGTTTCATGTGGTTAATGTACAAAATAAGCTCTGGTTTATTTCGCCTGTGAGACCAACTCCCCGTGGAGAAACAGTGTTGTCATTAAAATGGCTGGGCTTGTGCCGGCCCTCAGGTAAACCTTATATAAAAGAGGAGAGAGCTTGATGCATATTTTCTCAAATTAACTGAGCGCTCAGCCCCTTTTGTATTGTAAATCTATGATGATGATAAAAGCCACAGTGCTGGCGTCAATGCAGCAGCCACCTAACATCATTCTCCTCTTCTTTTTTTCTTTTTTTTCTCGCCTACAACTCCCGGGGCTGTTTCAGCATTAGACATTATTGATGTTTTTTTACTGCCTAGATAAAAGTCTTTGACAAAAAAAAAACTGTGGGTAGTTGTTGTTCCACTGAAGCAATCATAATTAGAGAATGCATAAACATCTTTCGTCCATTGTCAGATTTGTTTTTTTTCTCCTTTTTGCTAGTATGTACAAGAATTCTGGAAACTCTCCAAGTAGGTAGTAGTTTTGCTATTTTGCATGAAAGGCTTTTTTGAATCTGCTGTCTTGCCACGCATGATTAGAAGGTTAAAAAGATTAAACTCCAAAAAGGAAGCTCACTTTTAAGACATAAGCATGGGTAAAAACACTTGTATGTATGTTTGAGTCAGTGACTCTGAACATAAAGGTTCGGGATCCTGCAAAGACTATAAACATAGAAGTAAGGGTCTGCAAGAATAAAAATACAGAAGTTTTGCTACATGAAATTGTATTTTCTTTTCCGAATTTGTCTCTGCTTTTGCTTTTTTCCTTGTTAAATATCTGCATGTTTATACTATTCAAGAGAAACACTCTGAGAAGAAGCCAAAATCGTTGGGACTAAATTGTTGCAATCTCCATTATCTACAGAGGATGAACAATAAAAAAAATAAAAATAAATAAAGCACATCTCTCAGTGCCTGTTCATGGCACTCTGCTCCAAACCTGTTTGTTCCAGCTTAAATTCATAAATCTTCAAAAACAGGTCACAAATATATAAGTGATATATAGTGCAGTCTAAGTCATTTCCAAAGGCAACTGGCCACTACGCAGCCTGGCACTAGAAAACATTACTCAAACAGGAGTAAATAATACATTTGTTGGGAACTATTTTCAGCCGTGGATTAAAACACATTTGCTGATCTAGTATTTATGGTAGTGGAATGGTGCATGTGGGAACCATTCAAAATGAACTACAGCGCCCATGTTCATCATGATGAAAGAAAATGTCACCCTGTGCAGCAGCTGTGTGGCTCATTGATGTGTTTTTAATACTGTTTGACACTGTGGAGCGCTTGGATACACAGACATGCTCGTGGGTAGGATCAATTCATTGAATTTGTTGTCAATAAGAAAAATGTTTGAATATCACCAGCCTTATCCTTTACATTTCTGGAACGTTGCCTTTTACCCTTGTAGATGTACCAGTACCCAAACAGAGGTACAAAGATAACTGAATGTGGCTACCATACCTGGCCCCCTGCATGGTGTCCTTGGCCAGGTAGATGTACCAGTAGATGAGGTTGAAGAGGGCGAAGGCCAGAGGAAAGAGGACTCGGGCGTATATGTCGATGGGGCTGGTGCCGGCCAGCTGCGGGATTTGAGGAAAAGCTGAGCCCTGCTGGAGGAAGATTGACAGTGGCGGATCCTCTCCTGGCTCACTGTGGCACACTGAGTGGTTTCTCCTCTTCAGGCCTTCCCGAGGGCTGCTGTCCGACTGGTGGGAGGGGGGCGGGGGTGATTTGGAGGGGAAAGCAGAAGGGGGTGAGATAGGGTTAGTGTGGGTTTTGTGGTGCACAGTGAGAGGAAAAAAGGGGGGTAGGAGAAATCTTAAAAAAAAAAGGGATTTCTTTCCCTTGCAAGTATATTCTGTATGTGCTAATCTCAACATGCTGGAGTCATGTATACAATGCTGCAAGTAATGCTTGTTCCCACAGGAGATTTCTCTCAATGGCATGCCTACATCCCTATAGAACGCAGCAGGTAGTTTGCTGGATGCCCATAGGACGGTTAGGAGATTATGCAGGGAGGAGTGCTGGAGTTGCTCTCTGTTCTCACACTGAGGCTATTTTTAAAGCATCTAACCATGAGCCCTACACGTGAGACAGATCCCAGGAGGATGCTGTGGTGGCTTACTGTATTAGCATAAAGCATATAGCTAGAGATGAGAACACTACTACAGTGCGTATTACTATTTAATGTGTGGTGTGCCCTGAATGGCAAGAATGGAAAAGGCAGGGCGACTGCTTGGAAATGCATAGGAAAAAAAAAAAAACTTTCCTATCTGTGACATGATTCCCTTCCCTCTGCATCTGGGGCTGAAGCTGCTGGCTTAGTGTTCATTATCAGCATCACTGCATCAAACCCTCTGCAACACTGAGGAGACTCAGTATCTCCATTCACCATTATTAGCTATGTAAATGCATTTGAGGTGCCGTGTAAATAAAATCACAGCGTCTCAAATGTAAATCACACCCCTCGTTCAACTGATTTCAGAAGCTGATGCCACTGAGCAGGTTGCTTTCATGGGACGTTTAGGAAAACACTGTCCTCCAGCAGAAAATCCTATAGGTTTGCATAGTAGTAAATCTGGACGTTAAAATGTTTATTTATTCCTGTTCTTCAACTGGTACTAATAAAAAACGGGAAATTTATAAGGTTTTTTTGAAGATTGATACCACTATCATGTATGCACGCTGTATTAGCTTAGCTTAGCATAAAGACTGGAAAGTGTGGAGTCAGCTAGTTAAGATGTGCTAAGCTAAGCTAACCAGCTGCTGGGCATTTTGTAAAAAAAAAATCTCAAAAAATGATGAACTATTCCTTTAATCCTTTTTATTTTATGTTTTTGTTTTGGTCCAATCTCACGGTCCTTTCTGAAAAGTATTATTCCTTATTCCCTGAATTATTAATGTTTCTACAATTTTACAACTTTTCTACATTTTTCATGTTGTTTTCTGTGTAATATATAAACTGAAATAGCAAAATAAATGTCTTTTTGTGTGTGTGGAAACTCTATCATTAAAACACTTTAACTTGTGATTCTGATTCTACAAAAAAATTATATAAAATCAGGACAGAGAGATGCTGAGACCTCTGTTAGGTGGGTGAGCGATCACCTTGTTTTAACGATGACTGAACTTTCACATGGAATTTATCCTTCCTTATAGACATTAAGTTAGCTGCTCACCGAGACCATGTCGTCATCGTCGCTGCCGGTAGCCAACACCTCCAGCCTGTCTTGTCTAGCTCTTTGTGTCTTCAGGCGGTTGGCCTGGAGGGTGGCAAAGTAGTTTACTGCTGCAAACTCGATGAGCGCCGACGCCACAAAGGCAAAACACACAGCGATGAACCAGTCCATGGCGGTGGCATAGGCCACTTTGGGGAGTGACTGGCGGGCACTGATGCTTAAAGTGGTCATTGTCAGCACTGTGGTGATACCTGGAGGAAGATAGGCATATACATGTACTCTGACACACATTCATGCCACAGACATATTTTGATATAAAACATGATTAGTAAATATTAATTGCTCGGCACTGGTGAAAAGAGATGCGTACCAGCAACTGTACGTGCAGGAACAGACTCCTTGTTAATCCAAAAAGAGACTTGTGACAACACCACAACCATTATGAGGGGGATGTAGGTCTGTATGAGGTAGTAGCCGAGCTTCCTCTGGAGGTGGAAATGGACCACCTGCACAGAGTAGTGACCTGCAAGATAAACAGCACGTGTGAAGAGAGCAACCCTGGGGGACAGAGCAGGGTAGCACAGAACGAATGTCCTTGCCTGCCCTTGAAACAGAATAGCTGAGAGACATGTATAGATATATTGCTGCTGTTGGGACTGGAATAACCAGCTAACTGTAGACAGCACACGAGAGATGAGAGGAAGGAAGAGAACAGGATGAAAACGAGGGGGGAAGGAGGAGGGAGCACAGCAGACATTTGGAAATAGGATAAAGTCAAGAGGAGGGAGAAGAAGAAGAAGAAGAAGCAAGTGAGGAGGGGGCAGAGGGAGAGCATGCAGTGTCACTATGCGTAACACTGCCCTGCTCCGCCTAACACATGCATGCAGACATTCACAGACCAAAAACACGCTGCATCATGCACACACGCATACAGAGGCTGTCTCTCTCGCTCTCACTTTTTTATAATGGGTATCATCTCTCAGTTTTGGAGCCTGCCTCATCCTTTTTCTCTCTATTCTATGCTGAGGTCACAGCAGGGGAGCACTTCTTCTTCTTGCACACACACACACACACACACACACACACACACACACACACACACACATACACACACACACACAAACACCATCCCACCTCCTCTCTGTCGGTGCATTCACTGTGCTTTAAACCCTGTAGTTCTTTTTTAAGGCGCACCGTACGCATTAGGCCTTGGCCACTTAAGCATCTTAGATGGCTGCTCAAGGAAGTCTTTGCTTTTATATCAGCTCTACTGTGGGAGAGTAATGGACACTAATGCAGAGTCTGAAGAGACTCATTTGACCTCTTTCTACTCGCAGATTCATCAGCTCATTAGATGTTTTAAGTGCAGGTGTGATTGCTACGTCGTCGTTATAAGAAGAGCAACTTGATAGCTGACAGAGAGCGTTACCTGTATTTGATTTGAATATCTCACTGGACAAAGTCTGTCCCACCAGATCATACTGCAGAAGACTCATGGACTCCTTGGGACACTCAACAGATGCTACTAGTCCCTTCCTCCATGTGAACATAATTTCACTGCTTGTGTAGGCATCTAAAAAATGCAAAGACAATCAGGAAAACACCAAAAACACTCAAATGTTTGTCATGTTTACGAATCTGGACGTTACAGGGAATTACTGTTCCTCTGTTTACGAACACGTCTGTTATACTTACAGCTTCCAAACCTGAGAGGACAGGAGTGGCCGTCCATGGGGAAGTCCATCAGCCTCATCGGACATTCTGCACTGATTGTCAATCTAACATGAAGAAGACACACAGAAATCAGTCTCAGTTCTTTATTTAAATTTGCCTCCTGTCCAAAAAGTAACAACTGTTCTATCTAAGATCACCTCATAGTGTAGAGGACAGTCCCGTTTTTCATGATGCGGAAGAGCTTGTTGGGTGTGGTCATGTTATGGGAAATGGACTTCTTGGAGTTTCTAAAGAAAGTATCCGGCGTCCAAATTTTGTCCACCATAAGATTGTTCAGCCGCAGGATTTCAGTGGGGCCCTCGAACTTCAAACGCTCATCAACCCACATCTGACGGAAGAACATGTCCATAGTGTACTCCTAATGCATAAACATCAGATATTAGTAGATATAAAAATGTATGTTCTACAAACCATGCTACCCTAAATTCTCACTTTAAATGTAGATCCTTCATCAGCATCTATGATACTAAAGATACATTTTAACTTGCAGCAGAAGGTGAGGAGAAATGACGAGGCAATGATGGATGCCAGTCATCCCAGATAATCTTTAGTCAATCCATTCATCCATTTCCTCTATCTGACACGTTGTCATATTGATTTAAAGGCTATCAATAATGGAGTTGTAGAGGTGGTCAAACAGATTAAAGCTCATTAGATGGTCTCATGGCAGACTGCCCATAAGGCAGACATTCACTGGTCACTGAGGCGTTGTTATCTCCCACAGTCAGCGCATATACTTCTCCTTACAGAAGCAGTATCTTACCATCTCGACATCTGAGACAGGTCCAAAGCTGGTGACAAAGATGTCTGTTTTCACCTCTGTAACAGCACCTGCAACAGTCATTAACAACCTTACAGTTCACAAAATTACACAAGACGCACAAAAATAATGTACGTAATTTATCTTAAATATATAAAACAAGGCTTTAGGTGAGTTTGAATTACCTCCAGATCCAGGTCGCAGTCTGTTGTCATAACCATCCAAAAGTCGATCCAAAATGCGAGTGATGTTGTCTGAGTAAATCTTCTCATTTCCACTTACATTACCAAGACTGCAAAGAAAAAAAAGGTTAAACTCCCAGGATGAGCATACCATTATCCATGTTTAAGTAAATAGAGATGACTTACTTTATCCAGCAGACAAAAGTAACTAAAGCTAATGTCAGGATAGTCATCGTGGGCAGCATTTGTCACCAAATGTTCAGTCAACCCTCTATTCAGCTCATAACTAATAAAATATATGTGAGAGGAGTTAAGAGTAGAACAAGAGTCTTTATTGGTGTCGTTAGAGTGACTGGTAGGTATGCATATGTACACAGGAGGCAGGAACAGTAATCTAATTAACAGATTAGTAAATCCACTCCATTTTTAGACAAACAGTGGATTCAGCTGGTTTCCGATGTGGCCAAATTAAGATCATTAAAGCAAGAATAAATACGTGTAGTCAGTTAAACATGTCACTTTATACGACTAACAATGATAATACTGATAAACATTTACCGTGCGCATCATGAGAAGTTTTTTCTTGTTGTAGTTCAGTGTGTCAGACAGGTGATGGCGCTGTACCCACAATGGTGTTAACAACCGGAAATGACATCCACACTGAGAGAAGAAGAAGAAGAAGTTTCGAGATAGTGAGGGGCGCAAAACAACGCGATGAGATTTAACATCACCACTAAACACCGATACCACTTTTAACTTGGATATTCTTGATAACAGCCATGTTAAGGAGTCAGTACATACACAGTGGTAAAGACTAACTGTGTAGCAAACCGTTAGCATAACTTATCTGCTAGCCAGATAGAGTAAGCTAACATTAGCCGACCTGTCAGCCGGTGGGAAGCCGCAGCATGTCGGTGCACTTCGATGAGAGGAGCGGTGTAGTGCCCTGCAAGACACCCTGGGGCTCCTGGTACCAAACCATGGAGGAGGTCTTCATTGAAGTCAGTGTGCCTAATGGGACGTCTGCCAAAGAGGTCAAGTGCCATTTGGGGTCCAGAGATATCGAGCTCCACGTCAAAGGGCAGGAAATATTCAAGGTGAACATCTTTTTAACTCAGAGTGAAAGAAGCTTAAATAAAAAAGATGTTTGAACCAACCTAAGAAATCAATAGCTCCCTACTTATTTTACTGTTGTGTGAACGCATAGATTAACCTCACAATCTTTTGTTTTACATTCTGTCAGGGAAAGTTGTTTGGCACAACCGTGTCTGACGAGGCTACGTGGACGCTAGGTAGGTTGGATAACTCAAAGTAACATACTCAGATTTCGGTGGACAAAAGCCACCTTCATCTCTTTCCTGTGTCCTCTGGTTTTCATCCTCAGAGGACAAGTGTCTCATCCGGATCATTCTGATGAAGACAAACAGAGAAGCGGGGAACTGCTGGTCCTCTCTGCTGGAGGGGGAGTACTGTGCAAATCCCTGGGTCCAGGACCAGATGCAGAGAAAACTCACACTGGAGAGGTTCCAGCGTGAGGTTAGTTTGATGTAGTACCATTTGGAGGATCATGGTGTGTGGTGCCAAGATAGTTTACTAAGTTATCAAATGCACACCTGTTCTCCTTCATGTCTGGTCATTATATAGCGCTTTTCTATTCACGTTCCGTCACAAAGTCACATTCACCCAATCACACATACATTCATACAGCGCTTTCTACTACTCTAAGGTTATGCCGCTTTTTAACTAGCACACATTCACACACTGGGTTCAGTATCTTGCCCAAGGACACTTCGACACGCGGACCGGAGGAGCTGGGGATCGAACCACAAACCTTCTGATTAGTGGACAGCCTGCCCCATGTTAACTGTTAATAAGATGCTAATAAATCTATGTCTACAGCCCTTTTTGATAAATATTTGGTCAAGTGATCTCATAAGTCAGTTTTACAACCTGGCAATCCAGATGTTGTTCTTATTAACAGCTTACAACTGGCCCTGGTAGATTATTTATTATTGATTTATAAAACCATTATACACATTGTAAAAACCCCTAAGGAAGTGTGCCCTACCTGGTAAAATGGAAAGTCAATCATCAGTTTGTAAATTTATCAGTTTTATATAAAGGATTTGTAAAATTAATATAAATTTTATGCTAATCTTGATAAGCAGAAACGGGCTTCCTGCTTATTCATTAACTGTCCTCCTCCTTTTTGCCAGAATCCTGGATTTGACTTCAGCGGTGCAGAGATCTCTGGGAATTTTGCTGGAGGTGGTCCTGACTTTTCCAGTTTACAGAAGTGACTATTGCTATAATGTCAATAAAGTGCTGGAGATGTCACTTCTGTGGGATGAACACTATTGAGGACCCAGAGTATGCCAGAGGAACAGTGGATCCGTCTCAGCAAGAAGCCAAAAGATTTGCCTTCAGAAGGACTTTTAAAGGGTGGTCTGTAAGACAGCTGTTTGACAGACATGTTAAACACAGCCAGCCTCATCTGCCTTTCTTTGGCTGTGAAGAACTGATTTTGTTCAGCCTGATTGGCCCATTATACAGGCTGATTACCAGCTGATTGGCAATGTTTGATCTATTTGTAAAAAGCCTTTGAGACTTATGTCTTTTAATAATGACATTAATGCGTACAGCAATAGCTTTTCAATAAAGTTTTATTGAAAGGTACAAGTACATAGGTTAACCAGATGGTGTATTCAATTAGAGTTTGAGAGCACATGGTATTTTTCTTACTAAAAAACTTATACTAGACAGGGAAACTGGCAGAGAAAATACAATTCAAATTCCAATCCACATTTCCACTGCAATTACTATTTTTTTTTTTTTAGTGTTTTCTGCATCATTGACAACTGAAATCAAAAAATACACTTGGTGCTCTGTGTCCACAAATTGAGAATCGGTGAAAACAACTCATCTGTAACCGCTGATGGCATGTCAGCTCAAATAGTATGATTAGCCATACATGACGGGATCGTCACTAGCCTCATTTCACTGGAGAAAACCAGAGCTCCCTCGCCGTATCAACATAAAAAAAAAACAAAAAAATCATCACCTTGGGTAGGAGTGTGCATTCAGGACAGTTTAGCAACCTAGGGTGGGAGTTAAGGATTCTGGGCCCGATTTCTTGGTTCCATTTTTGCTGTTCACAAAATCCTTCTCCCTCCTCTTCCACATGGTGGACTGAGGACCTAGGTGGTTCTATACTTGTTAGCTTAAAACCAGCAACCCGCTCCAGGAAAAGCCAAAGACCTTGGTACGGATTTAAGAGAGAACATACTGTACACTTGTGCAAGCAACTCGACCAAGAAAGTAAAACTCAGCAGGATGGCAGTAGATTAACCTTTCTGACGAAGCATTACTCCTTGTCACTGGGGAAAATGAAATACAATGTGCTTCATCTATGCATGATGACAAACTTGAGGAAAACTGTAATATTTGTGGCTTTTCCTTAAAGAAATCCATCACCGCCGATGAAGATCTGTAAGGAAAATATCTGGAGCTGTACATGGGTGACCTTACTGCATGTGCCATGCCCAAAGGTTGCATCCAATCAGAGAACAAAGTTAGTGATGTTTCTCTGCATGAAAGGTCACCCATTTGCACCGCCCAGATTTTAACCAGCTGACTCAGGTATGGTGGGAAGATGAGCAATCTTGTAGTAGCTGTGTTTCAGCTGACGTGCAGTTCTTCCCGAAATAGTCCAGCGAAGTCTCTGGCTGTTCGGCTTGGAGCACTTGGTGGTGGCATATTCGGCCACGCATTTTCCAACCAGCTCCCGCACACAAACCAGATCTCCATCTTTGATCTGCGCAGAAGAAACAAACGCTCTGACATCAGGCAATCTTTGGGCTCTAACCAAATAAAGCTACACCAAAATAATAAACATAATCATGATAATATCACACAAACTTAAGATTGCAAAGCCGTTTGTAGCTTACATTCAGCTGCTGCTGCAGACTTTTCAGGACCTCTGATATTTTGTCAGTGTGGTCAGGGTCATGCTGTTCCTGGGCCTCAAAACACAGCAGAGCTGTGGCAAGCAGAGATGGCTACAGAGAAATAGAGTATACATTATTTATCTCATAAAACCGCCAGAAAAAAAAACAACAACACAGCAAATAGGTTAGTTTTAGAAAACATTTGGTGATGAAATGAAATGGCTGCTACACTTTGACTTCACTCTACTACAACATTGTTCCAACTAGAAATAGCCTGTGTTTTCAAAATGTTGGGAGAGCAGTTATTTTGGCCTACCTTTATTTTGGAGAAGACAAACGAGCAGTGACAGGCTTTCAGCTGAGCCTCCAGTCTCTCAAGACTCAGTATCTTCTTGCTGGAAAAAGAAAATTATTTTAGTGTCAACACAGCAACATATATATA
>JBBMJY010000002.1:9915418-9961099 GCA_037833715.1 Toxotes lorentzi | reverse complement strand
TATATATATATTTTTTTTTTTTTAAGTGGATGTGAGGCAGAGCTCACTAGATTAGACAGCAGTCTGCTTCAGTCAAATTAAAACAACAACAAAAGCTGATTTATGTTTTAACTACTAAGTACAAAGCCACAGTAACACTGACTATGCTTTGACCAGAGGATTTTCACATTTGTTTTCTAACATGTCTAAAAATCTTTGTGATTTCACACAGGACTGTGCCTGTTGGCCTTAAAAAATATTTTTGGCTAGTGTTCTCTTTAAAACCAAATATGAGAAGACACATTTTGGTAGAGTAAATATAATTTTGTTGAGTCATGGTTCCGCCCTGCAGGTTGATGTGACTGTCCGTCCTTACCTCTCAGCGTCGAGCTGCTCCTGGATGCGGTTGTGAAAGAGGCGGAGAAAGCGGAGAGCTGTGGGGGCTTTCACCTTCCAGTAGAGCTTCTCCATGATGATCTTCTCCATCCTCATCATGTCAGACACCGTGAAGCGATTCTGACTGATGCGGATCAGGTCGTTGGCCAGAGGCACATTCTTCTCCTCCTCTGAGGACTTCACGGCAATGTAGAAGCAACAAAGGCCCACGCACGACAGGTGCTTTGGTTGAATCTGTAGAGGTCAGGGAAAGAAAATAAGATTATAAAACCATTTTTTAAAAACGAGTTTTAGCATAGTCAGCAAGGCAAAATTATATTACTGGCATTACTCTGTACACACCTTCATTACTGAGAGGAATCGATCCAGCAAGCTAATGGCCAATGAGAAGGTCTCTGAGCTGAAACCAAAGAACCTGGTCAGAGAGAGCAAGTCCTTCACCTCCAGCTCCCTCAGTCTGGCGGTCATCCTGAGGCCATTGTCCTGGGCACTCTCGATGAGCCTCAAGCCACTCAGCTTTGGCTGGTATCGACCCTCCAGATCTGTGAGGGCCTTCAGCTGAACTGCAAAGGGCTGTGCCCCAGGTCCTGTGACTGTGTCAATCATCTGTACAGACAGGACAACAGAGCTGAATAATGCATAAACTAAAATCACAATATTTGTGATCAGATGTTTCAGCACTAATGATGTGACAACAATCGTATATGTGTGACTAAAACGACTTATGTAATACTTCATTGCCATAGATATGGCTACATCTACATATATTAGAGCTGAAATGATTAGTCGATTAATCGCATGATAGCCATTACGCATAGGTACTGGACGATATGATCTCTTGAGAGAAAAAAATAAAACAATGTGTTTCACTCTGCAATTACAGTCATATAAGTAATATATTTACTTATGTGAAACCAACTTGTTTACTAACGTGAAATGGCCAAATCCCAGACTCTACCTAGCCTTTAATGATAAGTATAGATACATCTCCTCCAACAGAAAATGTCAACCCTTCCAGTTATGCTTATGCAATGTCCCCCAATGGGGGAAAATAAGTAAAATAATAATAAATCTCAGGCATTAAGATTTTAGACCATATGGGCCCAAAGTACAGTATACGGCTAATTACAATCATTTTGTTAAAGTTGGTGTTAAATTCTACAAATGGCTTGATCATTTAATAACAGCTGCATGTAAAGTTCAGGAATATAAAACTAATGTGTGTTTTAATAGGAATAGATCTCGATTGGTGATATATGTTGCTCAGGAGTAGCTCAGACATGGGATTCCTTCCATATTTGTAAGTTATCCAGTAACAAGTCCTTCCCTAGCAGCTGTCTCTGAACTGGACTCAACTGGACTAGACAGGCGGCAGCACCACAAGAATACATAACAGGGACATGTCAAACAAAGTTCCTAACTATTTGTAATACTATTTTATCACACTTAGGAGGTTAAAGATTTCTTAAAATATAAGTATTTCCTTTATTTTAAGAAGTATATCTGACAGTGTCAGAGCTTTAGGGCTTCTATCAAAGGAGCAGGCCGTGTGTGTGTGTGTGGCCAGCGGTGTCATGTCGGGACATGTCCCTGCCGCACACACCAATGGAGAGCTAACACAGCCGGATTACAACAAACCCAAGTGACATAAAACAATTTAAACAGCAACACGGTGGCCAAAACTATAAGACGGGGCACTGTTGGCTTTGTGTCAGTTTAACGTTATACTTGATGGAGTTGAAAAATTATAAACTAATTTGACGTTAACGGCGTAAACGTTAGCTACAAACGCTAACGCAAGCTAACGTCAATTTTCAAGGTTCAAAGCGTGAGGTTACTTTCTTTAGAGCTACCGACAGCCAAATAATTACACGATTTAAGGTTATAAACCCAAGAATATGAGTTTTAGTTAAACATATGGTTAGTTAACGATGACAGAGAAGGACGATTGGTTAACTTACCTTGTATCAAGTTACGCTGCCTTTCACACTATGAAAAATCAGCAGTGAGGAAAAAGTCTCCACGCGCTTTAAATACGCGAGTGAAAAGATGTTAAAAACACAAAAAAATGTAAGTATGAACTTCCACTAAAGAAAGTTTTAAGCATAGGTTAATTTCTGCCTATGCACACCCCCCTACCCTTGGCGTAAGGCGATGGGGAAAAGGGCAGTTTACGTATTAATACACGTATAAAACCGAGCCCATGTCCAAACACGGTGAGCTGTCATTGGTCACACGACGGATGACGTCCCAGCCTCTAAATTTCAATTGGATATATTTCCATCTATTCGCGATCAAGTCCCGCCCTTTACAGGCCGGAGAACCAACTGCAGCTATGAGGGGGCGGGACATGGACGAAAATCTCTCTTTTTATTTTGGCAAAAAAAAAAGAAAAGTTAAAAATTACTTTTACTTTCAACGATGAAATGGCACAATAGATCCATTAGCAGCTGGCACTATTATGTTTTGAATTGTTCGTTCAATAAAAACATTGGCTAAGAAAATGTGTAGAGGGGTTAATAACAGAGAAAACCGCAAAACCGTTAACTTGTCTATAAAACTGTGCAGGATTTCTTAAAAATGTCATATACCAATTGTTTTCATAGACCAGGCATTAGCACACAACGCTGTGTCTTCTCTTTAAATGGTCACCTACACGGTGGCTTCTGGAACAATCTGGGAGGAACCTGAACCTGCTGAGACCACAGCTTACCACAAGCTGGTTTCTGCCGACTTCATTGGACTTGTCTGTCTGTGAGTGCAGTTATGGAGAGAACGAGACACGTTTTCAATAAAGTAACTCTTTATTACACAAGGATATACAAATCTGCAAGCAGGCCCACTCAGGCCCACTATACAGATCTACTGACATTAAAGAGATTTAATCCTGAATTTATACACACCCAGGCTTTTTCTTCATGTAACATATGGTTTAAAGTTTAAAACTAAGAAATTCTCCCATTAGATCTTTTAGACACAACACAAGGCCTGACATGTAAGCATGATATAATGAGTAAAGATATTTATACTATGGTTGATTTAAAGTGCTTATAAATCATAATATAATGTACAATCTGTCCAACCTTTAACAGCAATATCATGTCACTCTATAATATATATTTCACAGTGTTAACTGTCATCAGTCAAAAACTACAAGTATAACATGACAGATGAAATAAGGTAGCACATTTAGTACAAAAACTGACATTTTGGCAATGAAGATCTTTTAATGCTAGTAAGAATGAAGGTTAAGAGCCATGCAGAGACCATGCTACAGAGCACTGTTTAAAAGCTTGAAGGAGAGTTTAGTAAACATGGAAGACTGCAGACCGAGCCACTTCCATGGATGTTAAGTGCATCTCTATAAAATTATTTCACATTGTAAAAATAACACACTTGATTGTTTAGTCAGCGATCTTTTGATGTGGTAGAAAGTCTTCTAATTCAAATTCCTTCCTGAGGTTAAGGAGCACGCAGATGGAAGACTAAAGAAGCTATGAAGAGGAAAGAAAAACCACGTCATTGACCTGAACAAGCAAATCTACTTATTCATTAACGTCAAGCCTCAACAAGATATGTTCTGCTAAAGTTTAGTGCAAATGATAAAGTTTAATAAGCATTTTGTCATTTATCCTGCTCGTTGCCACTGACTGAAGGCAAACGTAAACTGAAAGTTGAATTAAACAGATGATGCCTTTATAGAAACACTGTTAATAAACCAACAGTATCAGAAAACCATGTCTGGGATATGTAATGATGACAACATGTGCAATATGAAATACAAATGACCGATGTGATGAGAAGTCCCAGAGAACTGAGAGGTATGGGTTCAGCTGACCAACAGATGAACTGATGCTCTATTTTGGTTTTTCATTATCATTCTTTATTTGAATGTAAATGAAGGCAAAATATTTGCTCATTTCCAGACTCACTGTAAATATAGTGAATTATTTATGTTCTTTCTAATTTGCATAGAATTGGGGTTAAATTGTCTTATCTCAGATGATTACCAACAATAAAAAAAAACATTTTTATACACATTATTAGACGTTCTATATTAAAAAAAAAAAAAAACTACTGCACACCATTCAACTTCAGTCAGTAACTGATTAAGTGATTAAGTTCTGTCAGTGTGTGGCTGAGAAACAGAGACTTCCATTTACAACAGGAGATGAACACACATTCATGGAAAGATCATGAAAAAACACAAGCCACGTCTTATGAAAACAGTCCACCGATTTGTTATTACGTGTCTAGCAGAGTCAGCATTAGGAACAAATTAAATACACTGAGCAAAGCTACCTTTTAGATCCTTAAGTACACAGTGGCCTGTAGCCATCCCAGTATTCAGGCTCACATACGTGCATAGTCACTGTGTCACTGAGTCCACACATACAGTGTCAGTAAGTTATGTCAGATATGACAGTCTCTTTTTCCCATGCTGATGGCAGACACATTCCTGGTTTCCATGGATGTTTGATCCATAAATCAACTGAAAGGGGAAAAGAAATAAGACAAAAATATGGAAAAAAAAAAAGCAGGACTTGAGGTATGGTAGAAATCAAAGGAATAAATGAATGAAATAGGAATGCAACAGTGTTTGGGTTGTGATTTATTTAAGCACCCACTTTCCATACATTTCAGGCTATGTTCAGTGTGACAGCCCGACTTCTGTTTTTTTTTTTTTTGACAGTCTGAACCAGATTGTTAAAAAAAAAAAAAAAAAAAACCTCATCTGAACCAATTTCTCCAAATCCAATCTAAGGCACATTCACAGATGGACGCAGATTAAAACGGAATTTGTAGAGGTGTTTCTAAACTGGTCAAACTGTCTTTAAGGACATATCCAACAAGACACATAACACCGACACCATGTCTGGGACATGGCTAACCAACCATGACTGCACTGCCAAAAATGGCTGCAACACATCGACTTTTTCTGTCACTGATGCAGTTTGGAGAGGTAGAGAAGTCCTGCACTGAAGCTACATATTTCTATTGTATTAACTGAGTGAAAGGCAACATTCATGGAGACTTTAAATCACATGCTGGAAAACTCATCACTGCTTTGTCTACACATTAATCCAGCCTATCACTTGCAATTATTGAGTGTGGATAGTCTAAGGTCCAAATCTCTATGGAGTCTCAGAATGAAATGAGGCTACACTGCATTAAAATTAAAAGTTTAGTAGCCACATTTTATGAATTTGTCCTGTAGGATTTATGACAAAAAATGCATTATCCTACGCATATCAATTCTTTTGCATATACATTTTTTTTAATGTCTTAACTGCTATTTAAAAATAGGTTACACATTATAGCCAAAAGGATCACTGGTTGCAGAGTTTGAGAAGTAAGACACAGACCTGGAGCTTAAATCCCATCTTGGGCTGAGTGTGCCATTACCTTGGCATAATGCCTTTGGTACCCTTATTATTTTTTCTTACACTGTAAAGGCTGTTAATCCCAGTGAAAACTCCCGTTAATAGTGAAAAGCCTTGAAGTAACCAGGCTTTCATAAAATTTTTTATTACATTCAACTAATTTTCAAGACGACTTTGTGTTTGTGTATTTTCGGTTCTAATCCTGAACTTCAAACTGTGTATGGAAGTTGTGAGAACACATGAGTGATCCCAACATATAATGTCTCCACCTGTTAGAAATGATTACGAATCTATGTGGGATGTCTGAGTATCACCTGCGTTGCACATGGCGTGAGCATCGGTGAGACCAGTCGAATGTAAACAGAAGTGCCCCTGCCTGAGATACAGTCTGGCAGGTCAGCCCGCAGAGACATGAGCATCAGGCTGTGTCATGCAAGCTGTGACCCTTCCTACTGTGTCTGGGCACACAGTGTCAGTCTGAATCTGTCCCTGTATCAGCTTCTGAGCCAACGTGGCTTCTGGGAAGATAACACTATGTCATTAATCACATCGTACACCTCCCCCCTCTGTCCAATCAACTCCCCATAGCCTGGCTTAGAGGATACATGTCTTGTGAATATAATGTATGTGTGGCATTTGACAAATGATCCTCGATCAGCTTGAGAGATCGTCATGTTTTTACTCTTTAACAGTATTAATGCTTCCTCTCGTGGTGTACAAAAGAAACCACTTGAGCGGTAATGCAAATCAAACAGAAACAGAAAAGTGGACTTACTTCTTCTTGTCCTTGTCCTTCTTGAATGGCTGTTGTGAGCAGCCTTGGAGTGCCTGTCCCATCAGTGTCTCCGCTGCAACCTTTCTTCTGTTGAAGGCATTCATCTCCTCCTCCAGTTCTCGTCTTTTCTCCTCCAGATTCTTCTTTTCATCCTGGTGCATCCGCTTGAGCTGCTCAAACCTCTCATGAAGCTAGAGATGATGAAGATGATGATGGGACACAATGTGAGACAAACCATATGCGGTACATGTGGTATATCAGGGAGTATGATGATGATGTTAATCCTCACCTCTTTTTCCTTTTCTTTCAGCTCTGCTTCTGTCTCCTTCACTTTGTGGACAAACATCTGCCTCATTTCCTCCTCTCTGCGTTGCAGCTCCACAAGGAACTCCTTCCTCTTGGCTTCGTATGTCTCCTGGAGGCTAAAGATAAGGATAAAAGCAACTTAAGCAACAATCAAAATACTGATTAATACTGATTGTTACATATCAATAACAACAATAAAACCTCAAAATACCAATAATGCCTATAACTAAATAACGAAATAAGGTCATCGGGCAGTATATTAGATATTTTCCACTTGTTCTGAATTACATGAATGCTATCAAATCTAAAACACATATTTCTGCTTTAAGCATATGTAAATAAAATAAAGGTAAATTTGTTGTGATTTTTTCTCTGTGGACCCAGAACACAGACACGGTCTGTGATACATATAGTTACCTAACTTAGCCTAGGGGAATGAATCTAATCTGACTAGTGTTCAGATGGGATTTACATCTAATTTATCTACATCTCGCCTACTTATTCTGTTTATCAACGAAGTCATTTATCAGACCAGTTTAAACATCATAACACAGCATTTCAGCATTGCCCGGATGCACTGCAACACCGCTATCTCTAATTTCACCTGAACGACTGGCTGTCCGGGTCTGTGTCCTTGAAGCCCATCTCTTCCAGCTTGCAGCGACGGTAGAGTTCATAGTGCCGAGCGTGTGTTTGCTCCCGGAGATCCTCCATGTTCACACGCAGTAGCATCTCCCTCAGCTTCACAAAATCACAGTGGTTTTCATTCTCCACTGGGAAAAAACCCCCCCAAAAAACAAAAACAGAAGCTTGGTTTAACCTCATCTTAAAATGTCAAGTCTGATCTTACCTTGCTCATAAAAACAGAGAGTCGTGATATTATGTTTATATCTCAACTGTAAAACTAATAATAGTTCGGAAACAGGCGTCTGTCTAATCAACTCTAATGTCTGAGAGACTTTTATGATGCTTGTCGAATCAGTTCAGTGGACTCACCCTGTACTGATCCCCAAGGGTACAGTCTTGCTTTCACCATCTTATTTCCTACTTTAACGTCTTCTACACTTCCGACCACAGCAAAGGGAAGATGCGTCTGGAACATATTGTACTGTGATTATTACTATTATTATTATTATTACACTGCATTATTGTACTAGTATTACTATTAATATATTACTCTTATCATATATATATATAATCATGTATGTGTGTTTCTTACATTCATGGAGGAGTTGATCTCTGCAACAGCCTCGTCCTCTGTGGGGAACTGATAAATCTGAACTCCATTGCTGACCAGCTCACTCATAATCTTAATCTTTAATTTGTCCAGCTCACTCTTGGATACTGTGTCGGCCTTCGCAATGACAGGGATGATGTTAACCTGCGTGGAAAAACACAATGTGAGTGACAGACTGAAGAATGAGTTAACATTAACTGAAATAATGTGCGGTGCCAGATTCCTGGGTCACCTTGCTGTCAAGCTTCTTCATTGTGACGAGATCCAGGGACTTCAGGGAGTGTCCAGTGGGAGCGATGAAATACAGGCAGATGTGGATTCTTGAGTCGTGGTAGTTGAACAGGGAACGTTTTATTTTTAGCTCTTCCTCAAGGTACTTTTCAAACTGGGCATCAATATACTCTATAATGGGTTTATAACTGCACAGAAAAAAAGCACATTAAAAAAACAACCATCATTATTTTCTCCTTACATATATGAGCATTAAACTTTACATAGGTTTTCTTGTTGTTTCAGAGACATGTTAGTATCCTGGTTACAAACTATGCAACTATAGTCTTGCAGCCAAGAATCCCAGCTCTTAATACTCCCTGCTGTTGGAGCACTCAAATGTCTATTGAGATAGCATTAGTTCTACCAGTCATTCCCTTATTCCCCTCCCAGTTCACATGCCAACATTGGGACAGATCACTTTCTCAATTCCATGTTGTATAAGTGTGTTGGCTGAAGTAGCAGAGCAAGAGGGAGAAATGATTAATAGCTGGTGCTGAGAAGAAAAGAAATTTAGACAGTTAGATCTGTGAAGTTTTAAAGATCAGCGTTCATTTATTTATAAATAAATGAAATTTATAATATATTATAAAGTTAATAACATTCTATATTTTCCTTCCTTTGTGCAGGACAGTTTCTTCCATTTTGGGATGTATAGTCATTCATTTTCAGCATGGACAGAACTCAGCCTAACTAGAAATAAACAAACATATACAAGAAGTAGTACCTTTCTTCCTTGTTGATCTGGTCTCCAAACCCTACAGTGTGGACAATGGTCAGCTTGAGGTTGACATTGCTCTCCTGCAGATCATACGTTTGGGGGAATAGACGAACCTCGCTCTCATAGTGGCTGGCTTCCTCGTTTTCAAATGTCGTGTTGAAAAGAGTGTTCATCAGGGTCGACTTTCCAATCCCTGTCTCGCCTAAGAAAAAAAAAATCATGACACACAGATATGCATTCGTGCTCCAATCAGAATGACTGCGTGTTATGTTCGTGGCACTAACTTTGGATTATGAACTTCTCCTGGCTTTAGACATACCTACACAGAGGATGTTGAAGCAGAAACCCTGAGCAACTGATTTGCTGACCAGCTGATCTGGAAGACTATCAAACCCCACATGGCCTCCGAGCTCCAGGTTTCGCTTTTCTTCATTCTGAGGTATTAAGGAAACAGACGGGACAACAAATACATTACAGTGAATATATTCAGTAATTTTTCAGTATTTTTACTTCATACCATAAATGTATAAGGAAAAAACAAAACAAAATAAAAACCAATACAATGGTGAGGCTAAAATAGTCCTTCTCCCAGATCTCATCTCCACATTCTGAGTTCAAGCTTAAAAGCATTCTTTGCAAATGAGGTCATGTGTCTCTCCTACTTAACACACTGAATAGTCAGACCTATAAAAAGGTTCTGCCTTAATATCACAGACCAAATCTGGCAAGAAAAAAAAATGCAAAGAGAATCATTTGAATTGTACGGAGCCCCTCTGGTGACATTGGATTAAAAAAATAATGCGTGGCCACGAGATCATAATGCTATCTCGTGGCCACGCATTTTTTTTTAAATCCAATGTCACCAGAGGGGCTCCGTAGAATTGTGCATTATTGATGCCACACTTTACATAGAGAGACTGTATTACGAAGCTTCAGTATAAGCGCTTAGCCTAATTATAATGTGTTAGTAACTTTTAACGCTTCCATCAATGATTAGTCTGTCGATTTTTTTATTAATCTATTAATCATTCAACCTATTAAATTTCAGACAAAAGTCTTTCCCAATTTCTCTGAGCTCAAAGTAAAGCCTTAAAACTGATTATCCTATGGGCTGATTTGAAGGCAACTGGACTTCTCATTCGAAGCTTTGAAGACGTTTCTTCAGTTCTGAAGAAGCTTCTGGGATGAGAGGCAAAACATCTTCAAAGCTTCGAATGAAAAAGTCCAGTTGCCTTCAAATCAATCCATGAATGAGAACCTACACAGACACAAAACTGCTTGTTTTTCTCAAACAACTGTACAAAACCAATGTATTTCGTGTACAATGATTAAAACACAAAAGAACATCCCATTTGAGAAGTTAGGACCACGATTGGCTGTTTTGCTCGATACATGATGAGTGAACAGTTAAACAGATCAAAACAGAGGATTTGGGATTGTTATTCTGTTGACAGCCTAACTATCAACATCATTTCAGCCCTACTTTTACTCATGCTTAGATACGGAAACCAACCTCAAGCTAATAATAAGAATAATTAAACTGCACACTGCACAGATGACTCTACTTCCCATGGTCATTTAAGTCCCCCTCCACTCAGTGTGTTTTGCTTATTGTTACTTCACTTTGGTTTTTGACCTTCACTGTGTAGTTTGATACCAGACGGCTGTTTTCACATTCATCTGATTAAGGTGGAAAGTTTCTCTGCGCTCACCTTATATCTTAAGATATGCATATATATGGCATGCTTCTTCCTGTGAAGTAGAAGACATCATGTGTCTGGAAGTTAAACTTAAATATTAGCATTTTAATGGATTCAGATTTTTCCAAAAAGGGGGAAGCAGAAGATGTAACAGATGTCTGGAGGGGATCTTTGATATGATGCTGAAACTAGCTTAAAGCATTTTAATGTGTATATAATCTTTACTATATAGAATGTGTTTTGCCCTGGCTGTAGCAAGCTGTGGGGTGGCTCATCCTTCCTATACCAAAAACACCCTGGGATACTGGCATCTTGCAAAAGGCTCAACATGAGGACCAGGATGTGTCCAATACAACAATCATCCGTTTCTGTCCACACACACACACACACACACACACACACACACACACACACACACACACACACAAAGAGCTCTTTATCTAGATGTTATTTGTCAGGGTGGGAGGATATCCAAGCTGCTGGCTGCCCTGGTACCCATAACCCCCTTCACACTCAGACAAACACGCACACTACCTTAACTTAACAAAGTCTCCCACCCTTCGCAGTCTAACCTGTTAACAGTGGACTAAATGCCACACACGTAAGCTGTGACGACCTTTTTTTAAATAACACACTGCCCCGAATTACACGTTCGTCTGGGCTGATACACACTTGAAATTGTCGCTGAGCAATGCGATGCTGGATCTTCAGAAGCTAGTAGCTACCACTTGAAGAGACCTTGTGCTTATGTTTATCCTCTTAACTCAGTCTCTTACTGCCCGCCGCGCTGCGTCTCATTCAAGTGCGCGGCCCATCCGTCCTGTTAATTCAGCGCCGGCGCACACCTGTCAGAGGTGTTGACATGGCAAACGGGGAAAACAGAGTGTTGATGCACAGGTTTTGTGCTGCTTCATGCTGGACACAGCGTGCTCGGATGCTGAGGTGCGCTTTTTCTGCACGTCTCCAAGAAATGTTCGTCAAAACTGGTGCGACGATGCATCGTTTCTGCTGAATCAACCATAGCTAATAAAAAAAAACAAAAAAACAAGCCCATAACAAGCCTTGTCATCACCGCAGCAGATCCTTCTGCATTTTCGACACATATCTCATTACTATTACCTTGCTCTTGCATGCACCTGAAAGCTATAGGGCAGCTAGTTTAATTCCTGTTTCTAACATAATGGCACAAAATCACGAGTCACTGCAGGCTCCCGCAGACAGCAGATCATCATACTCACTGCGAAAACATCTATGTCACTGGCCGCCATCGTCACAAGTGGCTTGTGTGCAGGAATTATGTGTCTTCAGCCAGAGACCTGCTCTCCACATCACACAGGCACAGACTCCTTTCAATATGGCCACTTGGAGGCAACACCCCCTCGGTGCTGGAGGGCGGCATTACAGCAGTTCCACTTCAGCCTTTATTTTAACTCTGGGGGAGTTTTAGTGCAAGCTTTCATTAACTCAGGAATTATTCAGGTAACCCCTCCGACAGACATGCACAGGTTTGCAGCTGTTGTGCATGAGCTATCGCAGAAATAGCGCTGTGGTTCTCTGTGGCAGTTTCTATTCCTGTTCAGTTCAGTTTCTTACAACTTTAACAATGTTTCAAGAGCCACTGTCCATGTCCCAGGATTTTCACACGACTAGATTCCGACAACAGCATTAAATAATAATAATAATAATAATATTTTTTATTAATACAATTTCACATTCAAGTAAAGGACGCCGGCTGTCTCCTAGCAACAAAAAAATCAGATGGCAAAGGAACATTTCCATTAAATCCTATTTTATAATTTACAGAGGGAAATATTGTACTTTTTTACTAGAAGCTACAACTTCTGGACAGTAATGCATTTGTAATAATTCACAATTAATTCAATATTTACTGTTTGCTTACTGTTGGTAAACATTTATAGTGGTAACACTACAATAATTAGATGGAGTAGACCCTAGTAAATCAGTTAAAACATGAATATCATCATAAAATATATTGAGTTGTATTAATCTTGTTCAAATCATGTTTCATATAAATGAACAAATATTATAGCTCTCCTTATGGCATTTAAAAAAATCTCCACACGTAAATATATATGTTTAAAAGTACAAATAAAACACAGAGTTGGTCTTGGACCTCTTTTACTAGCTTTGATACTGATCGACTACGACGAGACAAACGCCTGCACTGCCCCCAGCCTGCCTTTTAACGGGGAGTGCCCTAATGAAAAACGGGTGAATTTATTTGGAGAGGCGCCGGAAGCAGCAGGTTGGAGGACAGCAGAGAGGGGAGCACGGAGAGCGAGGAGTTATCCCTCGGGCTTTATTTAAACAATCTGATATAGCTTGACTTATATATTTTTTTTTAAAGAGAAATGGCTTTAACTCAAGAATCTATATTGTCATTTTTGCTGGAGCACGGAGGCAAAGTGAAGAACTCGGAGCTGGTGAACAATTTCAGGAGTCATATCAACTGCAGCGATCCCGCGGAAAAGCTGCACAATAGAGACCTTTTCAAGAAGCTGGTGAACAGCGTCGCTGTAGTCAAGCAGATCGACGAGGTGAAGTTTGTCGTTGTGAAGAAAAGGTACCAGGACTTTGTGAAAGAGGGGGCGCATGATGCCCCGCAGAAAACGCAGATGGATGACAGTTTCTCAAGCCTCAATACGAGCTTTTCCTACACGTCTCCTGACCGGACCGAGGCAGCCAGGATGATTTACTCAGACATTGAAAACAATAATGTGGGGTATCCACTGAACATAAATGGCAATTTTTGCGTCGCTGCCAAACATATACCGGTGGGGAGTATGCAGAAAAGAAGACCGTTATACAGAAGCATTAGTGGTGCGGACACAACCACCGTCAAAGTCCTGAATATCTCCGGAGAAAATGCGAGCAGAGCGGGGAAATCTGGAGCCGTGTTCGCTGTCATAGCAGTAAAATCCCCACCGAGGGACTCTGCACCAGCAGCACAGGGTGGATTACATTCCCCAGTGCATCAGCATAAGATTTCAGATAAACCTGTCCCGCTGGGAAGTAAAGTTTCCACACCACCAGTGCAAGCTCCGAACTCTAACTATCCAGCCTGTAAGAAGGATGCATTCAGTGAACACCAGGGTAGGAAAACCAGACAGACAGAGGGCACGCAACCCCCAAGCTTTCCCCAGGTGAGGCCCCAAAACAAGGCCACAAGACAAGCAGATGATGGCAAGTACTCTGAGTCTGTGCCTTTGGAGCCATTAGCTCATGAGTGGTTGGTAAAGTGTGCTGCTGGTCTGTGGGGGCAAATCTATGCTTTGCTGCTGCAGGACACACGGTTAGCCCAGAAGAAGGACTTCATGTCGGGCTTCACAGCACTACACTGGGCTGCCAAGGACGGCAACAGTGAGATGGTACATAAGCTCATGGACATCTCCAGGAAAAGAGGCACTTACATTAACATCAACAGCAAAGCGCATGGAGGATACACACCTTTGCACATCGCAGCCATACACGGCCACCCTGAGGTAATGGCTTTGCTTGTGCAAGAGTATGGAGCCAGTGTTAATGAAAGAGACAATGCTGGCAAGAAGGCCTTCCACTACCTGGGCAAAGGTGTGTCACCTGAGATCAGAGCGCTTCTGGGAGGACTGCAGCAGAGCAAGTACAGGGAGAAGACCGAAGAAGAAGACTACAGAGAGCTCCCGAAAGGCTTCAACACTATCAGCAAACTGTTCCAGCCTCACATAGGGAAGAAACAAAAGACAACAACAAAGTTTGCTCATGACTGGTGAGAATGAACTGGTCCGCATTAAGCTGTGAGATGAACATTATCAAAATTACAGAGATAATACTGTCTTAATGTGTGTATTATGTTAATATAAAACTAAAACTATGGTTAAGAATGCTTTAGCGCACTTAAAGTATATAACTGTGTAGTGTCTCAGTACTTATTGCAAACTCTAGTTGTCCTTTACAGTGTATCACTCATGGATGTACTATTTATGAATAGTATTTATAATCTCGTAATCTTTTTTTTTCTTTAGTTGAATTCCATGTATTAACAATGTATATGTTTGTTTGCACCCATTTAACTTATTTTAATAACAACACAAACAGTCAGTGATAGTGATATTGTACCTGTTGACCCAGTGTGTAATAAATCTTTTTAAATTCTTGATTCATGACTTCAGAGTATGAGGAAACCTGGGAGACAGTTGCTATCAACACTGGTTTGAAACATGTCATTGCGTTGTTAGTGGAGAAAGCTCATTGATTTTGACCACTGCCCATATATATATATGATACTATGATCAACAAAATTAAATAAATAGTGGTAGATGTTTTAAAAAGATACCTCTCTACCTCAGTAAAAGCAAAGGGGGCCTGTGTGGGGGAGCTAGCTGGAGAAGTGGAATGTCTCCTTTATCAATTTCTTTGTGAACTTGAGGTTGTGATGGATGAGCTTCCTTTAGTGGAACAGCGTGGGGCCCCACTTCTGGATTGCTGAGGTAAAAAAGACACAAGTAAGTAACTTTATCAGTCATGGCGCACATATGGACCATTTTTGTAAATAAATTTTGCTAAACATAAGTTCGACACAAATTACCTGATCTGTGAAAAACCTGAAAATGTTAGTGAGATAAAAACACAAATGGTTTTATAGTCACTGTAGTAACATTGTGTCAAATTCAAAATAACAGGCATGAAGATCTAAGCATAGCAATTAGTGAGCAGAGTATTCTGTGAGATGAGCACTTCATAACAATCCATAAGAATCAAAATGGTAAAGAACTCAACAACAACTTATTCAAAAACATTTTAATGTCAGTGCTGTCATGGGTGAATGACTGAATGAATTTCTTTTCATAAGTCAGACAAGCATGAAAACAGTATTCTGCCTCTGTTTTTATCCTCATCAGACACAAGGAAAACAACCCCTGATGACATGAAAAGAGTTGGAGCTCAGACAATGAAGCCCTAAGCAAAACAGTGTCAGAACAATGTCCATTGTCTTGAAATCTGGAAAAGAAGCTGCTTGCATAATGATCCCAACAAAGGACAGCTGCACTCACAGCACCTATTCAGTATAGTAGACTGCACTTTGTTTTTATCCCACCACAAAACTTTTCTTTAATACTGCAAGAGAACTTTTTGATTATAAAAGGAACTCTATCACAGAAAGGCTTTCTATGTATAATAGCTCAGACAGAATTTCCAAACATCAAAGTCTCTCCAACAATAGAGTGATGTGGTCAGGCCTTGTACCATTTCCTGTTAGTACAAAATGTGAAAATGCATCGATTTTTGATTTGCTAACAGTTGAGGTAAAAAAGAATAATAAATAGATTAGAACATATTTTCAAATTTTAAATGGTGTGGAACTGCGACATGGCTTCAATTTCCATCTAAAGCCCAGTTAGTGGTCCCCAGAGGTTACATTACAATCCACAATATGAAAGTGCTGGTTGGCACTAACAGCATAATTCTGCTAATATTAGTAATGAGACAAAAACAAACATTTAAAACTTCTTCTGAGGATGGTATTAAAGGATGACCACAAAAATCAAATCCCATAAAATCAAACAACCAAACACCATCAAATCAATGGTAATGTTAACCAGCTGTGTCCCGATGACCACTGAATAAAAACCTGCATGCTGATGGGGGCACTCCGAACTTTCCTGGTGCAGTTTTGTAGAGTACAGTAAGGAAGTAAGACTTTACCATAAACAGATTTACTCTAGCTCTTTCTCTGTATGGACACTGTCTAATCTGTGGCCACAACATGCCTGTCAAATCCAAGTATTTCCACACACAATGAAGGTTAATAGAAGGCAACTGGACTTCTTGTTGAAGCTTGAAGAAGTTTCACTTCTCATCCGAGAAGCTTCTTCAGTTCTGGAGACTGGTTAGAGAGTCCAAACTTTTAATCCCATCCCTATCTCACCTGGTAGGTGGTACCTCTGTGAGCAGTAGAAACACTCAGTGGAACAGTCACACCTGGGTGGCTCCTGCTGGCCTGCCTCAAGTGGGGTCGTTAGCACCTGAGGGTACTTAGGTGATTATAGAAACTAAGCATCATGTGAGTCGTTAGGGTCACCTCCTCTATTCAGTGATGGATGTTCTATTTTGACATAAATGGCCTCCCTAACTCCTCTTTCACACCATCTATGTTCCCGGTCCAAAATCTGGACATCACTGTCCTCAAAAGAGTGTCCTTTCCCCTTGAGATGCAGGTGAACGGCTGAGTTTTGACCGGAGGAGTTAGCTCGTCTATGTTGGGCCATGCGTTTCAGGAGCGGCTGTTCTCTCTAACCAGTCTCCAGAACTGTAGAAGCTTCTCGGATGAGAAGTGAAACGTCTTCAAGCTTCAACAAGAAGTCCAGTTGCCTTCTATTAACCCTTAAGACACGATGACCTGGATGAATGAGAACCTACACAGACACACACAATGAAGACTTTCTAAACAACATGACCAGGGCCTCCGCTGACAAAATTAAATTGTATAATATTGGCTAAAAAATAAATTTGTTGTAATTCTTAGAAGAAGATTGACTAGTCCTGAGCAAACCAATTCTATAAAATTATTTATTAATTTCCAGACTGTACTTCTAAGTGAATTATTTCATTTGAATTTATTTTAGATTAAGTCAGTGCCACATTAGCTGCAGTTTACATTTTAGGCCAGTAGAGGGCAAGACATACTAACATTTTCATCACAGTTTAAATTGTTTGCTTTCATGGTCATACAAAGGAGTTTTACCAGTTCAATGATACTACTTTTTCATTTGGTGAGAGGCCAAACATCTCTGTGAATACTGTGCAGACTGCCAAAGATAAGAAAGAACATCCAGCATAAAGTCAAAATGTCAGGTCAGGCTCAAGTATTTGATATATTCAGTGCATTCAGTACATTTAGTACTGCAAATAGTTGCACAAGGCACTGTCTGACAATGTACGGCAAGTCCAGGGGTGAAAACACATGTCACCACACCACTTCCGAGTAAACATAAAGCCATACTGTTGTTAGGTGAATAAAACTTGATCTCATCATAATCATATCATAAAACATAACACTGTATAGCAAAAAACAAAAAACAAAAACAAACCTGCAAGACTAATTGACAGATATAGCTATAAGCAGGGAAGGGAGCTAAAGAGAGCTAGTTATCTTGAAGCCAACTTTGTTGCTGTTTGTTTTTGTGTGCACTTTCTGTCCTGTAGTAGCCAGCAGCTTTACAAGAGCGATACTTTGTGTCATTTTTCCCAGAGAGACATAAGTAAAATACCATTAGTGCTTTACCTATATGTATTTTTTTTCCAAAACTGCAGGTTTACACTGTGAAACTGAATTATATATTGATGTAAATAAAATACACATAGCTGAAGCTATTGGACGTTAGCAGCTTTGGCTAAAATTACAGTTACTGTCTAACTTCTAACAGGGTTGAGTTCATTTCACTGCGCTTTATGCAAATTGTTTAACGTTTGCATACGATTACTACACCAGTACAATTACTCACCAGTGTGGCTTTCCCATTACACCTTCAAACTGTGAATTGACACTTCTCAAAGTTATCTCCAAAAATGGTCACAAAGTTCCTTTACAAAGTGGTGATGTGTTTTTGCTAAAATACAATTGTCAACTTCAAAAATAAAAGTTTAATAGAGATATTCCTACCGGAAGTTTACAGGACCTGTCTTCAAAATAAAAGCACAAATGTGTCGCCATGAGGGCCCTTTTTTAATCCCTTATGGATAATACCGTGAATCTATGCCATGAAAAAATATAACTTGTTTGTGAAGAGAAAGTGCTGTAATTACCTTCACTTTTTTTGTTCAATATGTACTTTACTTTCACTCGTTGCATCTCAATTTTAATCTTATTGTGAATACAGCAGGAAACCTATTTCAATATTCTGGGTTTTAAATGCTTCACTCTGACAATCAGGGATATTGTGGGACACCGTATTGTTTAATTCAGCTTAACTATGATCATTAAAAACTAGCCTGGTGCTGTTTGTAATGACTGAAAATGAATAATGAAAGCGAGCAAAGGAACATTACCTGACATTAGTAATATGAGTGATGGAGTTGATTGCCAACACCTGTGCGTGTTGATCAGCGGCGGCACGTGCGCGGTCTTGTTGACCTCGTGCTCTCAGCGGAGAGTCTCTCCTAAGTTTTCACTGGTTTCGTTGTTTATAATGGAAAAACAAATGCTGATGTCAGCTGCCCTTCGTTATTTTCGCGCTGTTGTCTTGCTGCTGCTGGTCACCTATGGCTGCCCGCTGGTTAGATCTTCTCTGGCTGCCTCCAATGCGCTGCACAGCCTGGGCGACTTCACTTACCCGTACGGCAGCATCTTCTCCCCGCTGCTCAAAGCCCTGTCAGAGCACGGAGGGCCGAGGTGGAACCCCGGCCTGAAGAAAAAGATGAAACCCGAGCAGAGGTACATGAAATATCTGACCGAGGTTTACAAGAAGTCCTCCAGGGTGCAGAGGAGCTTGGACGGGAGTAAAATCTACAACACTGTCCGACTGATCAAGCCACAAGATGAATGTCTTGCACAAAGTAATAAAGGTGAGGAAGTGAAACATAGAGACCATAACACTGACAGTACACAATCCAATACACAGAACAGTGACAGTACAGGGGCTTGATGACAAAATAAATGATTCAAATTGGTATTCCTCTAAAAGTGTACCATAACATAACACACATGCACTAAAATAAGCTCTTAAAAGGCTGAAAAAATACAACTTAAGTGTTTTATCCTGTTTATAGTACCATGTAAATAAAGATAAAGATAAGTACAGGTCAAAAAGACAAAGTAGTAGTCGGCCAAGTGTGGATTACCAACTGCTCCTGGGGCCCGGCATTCACTGTGCTTCGAATGGCTGTGGTCCTGCATTTTTAGCTAACAATTTGGCTCTGATTTGTATAAGACCTTAATTCTTCTTATTAGCTACTGTGCTTATATAGTATAAAGTTGTGTTTAGTCAAATTTCACAAACTCACAGCAAACCATGGAGCTAGGTAGTATTATGATGGCGTATGATGTCTGGCTGGGCTTTGAGCATATAATGAGTTTACAATCTGTAGCCTGCTATTTGCATTGTATTTAATCTTGAGGGATATGGCGCGCACACACAATGCACAGGCCCAAAAGTAGATTTTATCTTGTCATTAGTTCTTAATTTGCCGAGCAGGACATTACAGAACTCAAATGAAAAGCTGGATGTCTTTTGGGCCTTTTAACAGATTTGACTAAGTGCTGCACAGTCCCATATAAAATGCATTAGGGCTGGATTAAGATAAGAGCATTTTCAGTCTTGAAAAAAATAAAATGAGCAAATAACTGTTTGCTTAAAACACTGTTCCACTGATGCAGATCAAATATGAGTGGTGATTTTATCAGAATAACCAAATAACTCTTTGTCCTATTGGTGACTTATCTCAACAGTACCATTTGTCATGATAGTCTCCTAGATATTATGTTTTATGCAGTTTATGCAGTTACAAATAATAGTTGTCAATCAGAATGGGTATTTTCATCTGTGGTATCTCCTCTTAAAGCTCATGCGGTCATGCAATCAAAAGGCACCAGCAACGTCACGCACTTAAACATATTTCCAAAATGGGCATGCTTGTTCTGGTTAATTAAAATTTAGAGTCTGACGCGACTCTTCTTTATTGAGACTGATCGACTGTACAATGGTGACACTGCCTTGTGTTTTCTCATATTCTCCTTCAGAAATCTTTATGCAGGATCTTTCCTACAGTCTTGATCAAGTGAGAAGAAAAGAACAGCTTCTAAAGTCGGCTCTGCTGTACAATTATGACTACGACCTTGCGGCACCCATGAACTCTGTGTGCTACCTGAGTGTCAAGGAAGAGGAGCATTCAAACCAGTGTCCGCTGTGTCCTGTAGTCCACCACGCTGTGAACTTCACAGCCGACGCTGATTGGAGGAGCAGGAGGAACTGGGTGGAGGTTGACGTCACCTCATTTGTCCAGTCTATCTTAAAGTTACAGAAGAAAAATATACACCTTTTCGTCAATGTCACCTGCCCAGAGGAACAAAGAGCTAGGGGAGCTGGGCATAAAGGCCCACCGGAGTTCACCCTGAGGCCCCCTCCTCTGCTTCTTTATCTCAGTGACACCAGCAAAATCTCCCACCAGAGGTTACTGGTCAATACCAAACCAGGTGAAAGGCCAAGCAATGCAGCTAACTCATTTCACAAGGAGATGGTGCTCAAACCAGAAAAGAGGTTTGGGCGCAAGAGGAGATGGAAGAGGGAATCTCCAAAGAACAAACGAGGTGATAAAAGCCTGGACATCTACCTGCCTGAGCTTCTCCCGAGCTCCGAATTTCCGACAAGCGATTGTGCCCTGTATGATTTCAGGGTGCGATTCAGCCAGCTCAAACTGGATCACTGGATTGTTTTTCCTCCAAAGTATAACCCCAGGTACTGCAGAGGCATCTGCCCGAGGACCATGGGCTTTATCTACGGTTCACCTGTCCACACCATGGTGCAAAACATCATCTACGAGAAGCTTGACTCCTCTGTGCCCAGACCCTCGTGTATTCCCTCCCACTACAGCCCACTGAGTGTCATGATCTTTGAAGAGGACGGATCCTATGTCTACAAGGAGTTTGAAGACATGGTTGCCACCAGGTGTACATGTCGCTAAGCCAGCTACCAACATATGTCTGTATTTCTTTCCCCTCTTTTTACAGGCAGGATAGAACATCAACACAATGCCCTTCAACAATGGTGAACCGGTGGACTCTACCTCTGAGTGTCTCCTCATTATCCAAGTATGAAATATTCTGGCCAGGCTCAGTGATTTCATGAATTTATAAAATCGTTGTGCATGATCTGAAGCAGGTGTGTTTACTTAAACAAAAAGTATTTTATCCGAATGAAAAATGTGGAAGCGTGACATTTATTTCCTTTTTGTTAAGGCGTGAGAAGAGAGGATGCAAATGCATCCTATTGTTCAACTTACTGTTTGGTACTGAGTCTGACACACTTGAAGAAGAAAATGTGTGACGTATGATTTGTATGATTTTTTTTTTTTTAAGTTAATTTTTTTGTTAACTTATTTTGGGTGGGTGGTCTGTCATTATTCTTTAATTTAACACAATTGCCAAGTTTTAAGTAGCCCTGTTGTGGACAAAAGATGAAAAAGCAGTCACGAACCCTTCTCAGACCTTTTACATATCGTTTTATTCCTGGGGATTACAGACAGCTGTCTGAGCGGCACCTGTCTTCATAATGTCCAGAATGAAAGTTGTCAAGGTTTCAGTGTATATTTATTACTTCTGGTCACTGAGTGACTGCATACATAATGAACTGACTGCGTGTTTCTGACTTTGTACTGGTTGAATGTGACTAAATGCATGTCATGTCTATTTATGCAAATTGAATGAATTCACTGTGTGTCTGTGCTCAGCTCAGGGAATCCAAAGTCCAAAGAATGAAAATGTGTTGACATATTCTCTGAAAGGTTGGAAAATAAAAGAAAATAGCAGGCATAAAGGTAGTCTTCATCTGCATACAGCTGGCTGAAATGCTTATGCAGCACAGGGGAAATGTGCAGTAAAGGAACAACAGAAAGATTTATATATAAATAGCCAAGTAACAGTACCTAAAAACTATATTTGAGCACAGTAATATTTGAGTAAATGCACTCTGATGGACCCCACCACTGGATTCTTGCCAGAAAGAGACAGAAGTCAACATTCCCAGGTTCAGATGCCTTTCTGAAATATGTCACTGTGTTTAGTCTTTCTGGGGATTTGAATATCAAATGAAAGCAAGTTTTCAGTCATGACTACACTGTGGAAAAGTACCTGGGTCTCCTGCATGTAACTTGTCTGGATCGCTTCATTGAGAACTCACACATCCTTGGGCTCTTTGTCGGCCTGGTGGTTTAGTTTTGGCTTCATGCTGTAGATCTTCATGGTTGTACAGATGCTGCCCCCCCCCTCTCTCTGCTTCTTCTGTGTTGCTGGTCTGAGGAAGGCACAAACAGAAAACAAAGTAGCTCATGCTAAAAGTTGTAAAGCATTTCCTCTGTCCCTTTGATTTTTAACATCTCAAGGCTTTTGTGGCCTTTACATTATCTCTACTACCAGATCTGTATGGTCACTGCAGTCTAGACCAACTGATACCCGCATTAAACAAGGTCCTAACAGGTGTCCAAGTTTATTAAAACGCCTGTGAATAAGCCTTACGGACCCTGAGCTAGCAGGAGTCATTTGACTAAACTCCAGTCCGTCAGGTGGCGGTAAAGCCCTCGGTGTTAGCAGAGAACCGACGCCCGGATAAAAGGAAGGACACCGGAACGTCATTAGGAAATAGTGCCGAGAAGCAGCACGGTAAGCTTCAATGTCATGATTTTTAACAGAGCTTACATTAGCTGGAATCACCAAATTGTGTTAAATGTACCAGCCTTACTGTGTTAGGAGTCACTCGAGTTTCATCTCTTTCGATTTAAATGACCGCGTTAAACGCGACAATCAAAGAAACGGTTCAAGGTCTGTTTGTACTTTAGCAGCTAACAGCTAACAGCTAGCCTAGAGCTAACACGTCCTGTGCTCCTCAAAACCTCCCGTGTTTTTAGATAAGTTTATCATGTGAAGCACGTTTTTTCATGTATGCAGGGTTAGTTTACTGTGTTAACCTGTTACTTTAACTGACTACATTTAAAAACACAAGACATAAAGTAACTGTTGTAATTAATAAATTAATGTACATTCAGATATGGTTATATAAGACAACCATGCAAAGTGAAATAGGGCCAGTGAACCCTAAAGATCATTGTTAAAATCACTGTTAAATGTGCTATATACATATCATTTTTTAGTTTTTTTTTTTTAGTTTTACAGCTGTTTGTAGTAGTAGTAGTAGTATTTATAGACCACACATTATATTCACAGAAGGATTTAAAAAAAAAAAAAAAAAAAAAACAATTTTTGATTTAGTCTATTTGCACTTTAGTCCAAACATTGTTTTAGTTGCTACCTGTTTATTTACCTTCTGTAAATTTCTTATTTTCATTTCAGATCAGCTCTCTGTGCAACATGGGCCGCCACTTTGGAGACTTGGCCAAGATCAGGCATGTAATCACATACAGCCTGTCCCCATTTGAACAGAGGGCTTTCCCCAACTACTTTTCCAAGGGAATCCCTAATGTGTGGAGACGGTTCACAGCTTCTTTCTTCAAAGTTGCCCCCCGTGAGTCTTTGCTTTTGAATATAGTATATCAGTATTTTACATTTAGACCTGGTCCAGATAATACATTTGAGTATTAAATGTTTTGAAATCTTTTATGTTAACTCATAACATCAACAAGGAACTTAACTGAAAGAAACTAAACACCATTTCATCTTAAAAAAAAAAAAAAAAAAAGTTATAGAGTAACAACATAGAAAGTTTACTTGAGCTATTTTGGTTCAAATAAATTATAAAAGTTATCTGTAGTACTTTTTCAGACGGCTTTGTACGCAGTACTAACATCTTTATTAAACTTTCTCAAAATGCTAGGATGATTATTCTGACTTGACAGATTTCATTGGTAATTAATACCATTGTGGTTGTAGAGCAAATACATCTAACTTTTACTCACTTTAATGTGCAGATACAGTATTTTTTTCTTTTCATTTATTTATTTTCTCACTTGGGATATCAAACCAGCTTGAGTTAGATATTCTGTACTGCATACACTCTGTTCAAAATGTAGCAGCAAGGGTTTGAATTAAGTTTGTTTAATATTTTTTTCCAGGATCTCTGCGTGGATAGTATTAAATTTTAAAATTTAATTAAATAAACTTTTAATGAACTATTATGATTCTGGTGCTGATTAGTTTTGTGCTCTTCCTTTTTTGCAGCAATGATCCTCATGTACCTGACATACAGCTGGGGCAACAGTGTCCATCAACAGAGCAAAAGGAAGAATCCTGCTGACTTTGAGAATGATGAATAGACTCCTGCCACCTTCCTGAAAGCTGTCCTCTGTTGTTAATACTAATTCTGTATGTTTAACCAATAAAGATGAAAAAAAAAGTGAAATCTGTCTTGCTTGATTTCATTCACCCATCTCTTTTTGACTGGATTGATGTCCATTAATGTTAATTCAGTGTCAAATCAGTGCTACAGTTAGTAGTTACAATACAAATGTGGCACCAAAGTCAGATTTTTATTGTTGTTCAAGTCATTTATCATGCAAAATGCTTGGTAGCTCACACATGATGATTTGCTGATTTGTTGTATATTTCTGTAAATGGGAGACTTGGGACAAAAAGATGAAGACATCACCTTAGGATGTGGGAAAGTGTGATGGGTATTTTTTCTGATATGCTAAAAACAATGAACAGATACTTAAGAAATGAAAATAATTGTGTGAATTAAGGTGATTTTATTTGTTTCATCTGTGAGACAACTGTCCTAAACTTTAGTCCAACAAATCACATGGCATTAAAAACAGTTACATGGCAAGTGATTATAAGCATTTGCATTAGTCAGCGGTAGTTGTAATGGTGCTGTGGTACTGGGTGGGGCTTTTATGTTTTAGTGTGGGAGCCACAGCGCCAACAAGTGACCGATCATTGTAGCTGGATATTGAATAGTAATATGGGCGAGAAACAGAAATAGCAGCTTTGTTTGCTCATTTACAAACGTACAGCTGCCGCTGCAGTGACTGTCTCTGGCCTGTGGGCGGCGCACGATCTTCGGGTGCAGCGTCTCTGCAGTCGGAATTCCTGAACGCTCTCACGCATCAGCCGGTGTACCTACCGCATGTTGCCGCTGAGTTTCATGGAACAAGAGCAAGGGTGGATCGCCGTCCGCTGACTGAAACCCACTGTAGCTGCCGCTGTCGCTATTAGCACCGAGCTGTGTTTCTGTTTCTACCTTGTAATTATCGCCTTTTTTTACGCTGTTAGCCGGTGAAGATGTCAGTTGTCGGATTTGACGTCGGGTTCATGAACTGCTATGTAGCGGTAGCCAGAGCCGGAGGGATTGAAACAGTCGCTAATGAATACAGCGATCGATGCACACCGTAAGTACGACCGGGCTCATCGGTTTGTATGATTCGCCCTCTATCATCTGCGCTGATAACAGGCACCGAAATGTGCGCTGGGCCACTTCTGTTCATTTTAATGCTGAGCGAAACTAACGTGGCTGGCTCCCTGGCTAGTTAGCATGCTAACAGATTTCACAACAGGAAACAGCATGTGAGTGCTAAAGCTAATGGTGGCCGACACGGCATCCATTGTGACTGGAAGGAAATCCCGGCGCCACCTCAAACGATTCTTGTGGTGTCCTGCTATAATAATATCGTCGACTTCGTTTAAAGAGTCTAGTAATGAACCTGTCCAGTCAGGTGATGATTTTTTTTTTTTAACTGCAGGCGTGAATGAGCGCATGATGTAAGGAGGCCGGATCCAGGCTGTCAAAACGGCTTGAGCAATGATTTCCAGACCCATAGTCCTTAGATTACAGTACATTACTAATGGGAGCATCAACCTTAAACGAAGCAACAATGAAAAAACAGCTGTAGAAGCAATAAATGAATTGTGTCTTGTGTTTCTTAGAGCATGTGTTTCCTTTGGACCCCGGAATCGCTCGATCGGTGCAGCTGCAAAAAGCCAGGTATGTTTTCATGGGAAGTCTTGAGACCCTGGGAACATGATCACTAACCTGACAGACCATCACAGACCAGTGTTTCCATAGTGCATTGAATATGAGCATAAACGATACGAGACAGGGGTACAGCACACATCAAATTCAGCACCAACACAGAGCACGCTTTCAAGTCATGAATGCACAATTCACACACACACAGATGTGTGTGTGAGGGTTTTTTTTTTTTGTTGTTTTCTTTTTTAATAGAGTCGTGTTTCTCTCTTTCTGTCAAACAGGTCGTCACAAACTGCAAGAACACAGTCCAGGGGTTCAAGAGGTTTCATGGCAGGGCCTTTTCAGATCAATACGTGCAGCGCCTCAAAAATAGCCTGGTCTATGATATCGCACAAATGCCGACAGGAACAACTGGCATTAAGGTAAGAGAAGAAGATTCACTGAATGGGTTTGAGTGTTTAATAATCTGTAGCTGGCACTCCTTACAGCTCTGACACATTGGATAATACTACATAACTATCCTTGGGAATCGGTAGCATTCTCACTCTTGAGAAATCTGCAATGATTCCCATATATTGTTATGAGTTGGTCGGTCAGTCCAGGTAATTATCATCCTACCAAAGAAGTTTTTGTTCATAGAAAAGAAGCATTGTTCAGGTGCTCTCAGGCATAGCAAAGAGAAACGCCTCAGGCATGTTAAAGGTTTAAAAACTTTGACTAGTTTGGACTTAACGGTGACTCAACAGGGTGGAGGTAATGAAGAGAGACTACCCCTGGTACTATGAAAACAGTACAGTGGAGACAAATGATCTTCTGACACAGCAGCACGTAGAAGAAAAGCACACTAATCTAGCCAAACAAAGTGCACAGTATGATATAGTGCCATAAATTGGTGCAATTTTGAATATTGTTAATTTAAAAAGGTTTGAAATCTATTTTTATTAATTCAGACCTGAACACATCTTTGTGTTTGGAGGACAACACGTTTTGATCAGGTTTCTGTTTTGCAAAGTGTCAGTCAGGTGCTTATTAATTCCATTTTCAACCAAAGTTTTAATGCCAGCAAGCACCAAAGGCTTGTAGACGAATAGCAATTTTATTACACCTCTGATGCAGCACATCTGTGCACCTTGAAGTGATGAAATGTCTGTTTGTGTCATCACAAGCTGAACTGAGAGATTTTTAAATGTGGCCCTGATACTTCAGTGGAAGAATAAGGGACACTGTAAAGGCTGAATGAGATGGTTTGGTATGTGTAAACATTAGTCACAGGCAAAGTAGATTTAGATTTAATGGTCAAATTATTTCTTTTTTCTTTTTTGAGGTTGAGAGAGATAACAGTAAATTTTGAGCCGACAGTAGAAATTACCGAGAGCGACGTAACAATCTTCTCTTCTCTTCTCTTGCCAATTTGACTGTTACTGAAGGTGACTTACATGGAGGAGGAGAAGGTGTTCAGCATTGAACAGGTCACCGCCATGCTGCTGACCAAGCTGAAGGAGACGGCAGAGAATGCACTGAAGAAGCCGGTGGCTGACTGCGTTGTCTCTGTAAGTATTAACATGCTACTGCACGCTTTCCTCATAAAAGCCCCAACTTCGGCCTAACCACAGGTCTAAAAAAAAAAAATCGTATTTCAAATGCTATTCTTTTGCAACCAGGTCCCCTGCTACTACACCGATGCTGAGAGGAGATCAGTAGTTGATGCTGCTCAGATTGCTGGACTCAACTGCCTGAGGCTCATGAATGAGACGACTGCAGGTCTGTACTAGGGTTTTGTGGGTTTTTTTTTGTTTTTTTTTTTTTTTTTACTGACTGTGGTTGCCTCTATGTTCTACCATTCCAGCATTTTATATATGTTTATTTTATTAATATTTCTTACAGTTGCATTAGCATATGGGATCTATAAACAGGATCTCCCCACTCCTGAGGAGAAGCCCAGAAACGTGGTGTTTGTGGACCTGGGCCATTCCGGATACCAGACATCAGTGTGTGCCTTTAACAAGGGCAAACTCAAGGTGTGTGTGTGTAAATCAACATACTGTACATTCTTTAACATTCTTATGAGAGGCTCCGTTTCATAGCTTCACCTCTCTCTTGGCCTCCTCTCTGTGTCTCTCAGGTCCTTGCTACAGCCTGTGACCCGGAGTTGGGAGGAAAGGACTTTGATGAGGAACTGGTGAAGTATTTCTGTGAGGACTTTGGAAAGAAGTACAAGCTTGATGTCAAGTCGAAGCCCAGGGCTCTGGTCAGGCTCTACCAAGAGTGTGAAAAACTGAAAAAGCTGATGAGTGCCAACTCCTCTGACCTGCCGCTTAACATTGAGTGCTTCATGAATGACATTGACGTCTCTGGAAAACTGAACAGGTACGCCAACAAGAAATCATTTGTTTTTCTTTTTCTTGCTATGCATGATTTCTATCTGCAGTCTCTTCATTTGGAATTTACTTTTGAGCAATATCCACCTTTTCTCTTGCACAAGGGGTCACTTTGAAGAGATGTGTGCTGATATTTTGGCCCGAGTAGAGCCTCCACTGCAGAGTCTGCTGGAACTTGCCAGTGAGTATTATTTTCCCCAGCTGTGATTTGCTTTGCTTTATTTACCTGACATTCTTAATTCTTTTTAAAGAATGCAGTACATGCAAGTTCCTCGGTCTATGTAATAATAAAGCTGTGTTTTTGTTCTGTAAGAACTCAAAAAGGAAGACATCTATGCAGTTGAGATAGTGGGTGGAGCTTCCAGGATCCCTGCTGTCAAAGAGAGAATCAGCAGATTCTTCGGGAAGGAGATAAGCACTACACTGAATGCTGATGAAGCTGTGGCCAGAGGATGTGCCCTGCAGGTTTATATCATTTCATTTTCACAATAGGACGGGTGAAAATGCTGTTTTTGTTTCTAATCTTCCATCTTTTATTTTACTGCTGCACTCATTGAAATACTGGTTGTGTCTCCACAGTGTGCAATCCTGTCACCCGCCTTCAAAGTACGTGAATTCTCCATCACAGACATCGCTCCTTATCCCATCTCCTTGAAGTGGCACTCTGCAGCAGAGGAAGGTTTGAGGTAAACCACTTTCTTTGCTATTTTTTTCCCTTCTGTCTCTGATCTCTGATTTAATGTAATAATTATTTTGTTATGTTCATTTGTTGCAGTGATTGTGAGGTATTTCCCAAGAACCATGCAGCACCTTTCTCCAAAGTGTTGACCTTCTACCGAAGAGAGCCTTTCTCTTTGGAGGCCTACTACAGTTGCCCTGATGAGCTGCCCTACCCTGACCCCACTATTGGTAAGCAACTAAGCCTTCCAATAAAACTAAAGTGATTTCTAACCAGATGTGTTCTATACCATGATGTGTAAAAACATACCTGATCTAACATCTGCTTATGAAACAGGTACTTATCTGTTATTGTTCGTGCCTTTTCTTCCCCCTACAGGTCAGTTTCTGATCCAGAAGGTTGTCCCACAAGCATCTGGGGAGAGCTCCAAGGTCAAAGTTAAGGTGCGGGTGAACATCCATGGTATCTTCAGTGTGTCCAGCGCCTCCCTGGTTGAAGTGCAGAAGTCTGATGAGACAGAGGAACCCATGGAAACAGAACAGGCCAGTGACAAAGATGGAGAGGTACTTCTACCAAATAAGTGCCTGTTTTTTGTTTTTTTTTTTTTTTTCATCATAAGACTGATCAGATTAGTGTGTGTGCTACTGTTTGTACTTCTTCTGTTTTATAAACACATCTGGTATTTATCACTCCTCTGCAGAGCACGATGCAGACGGATCAAGATGAGCAGCAGGGACAGGGAGAGGGACAAAGTCAGAAAGAAGCAGAAGAGAAGGCGCCACGAGAGAATGAAGAGATGGAGGTAAGATGTTTTGTCTAAAACCAATACAGGTTTGTAAGATTGTTTTTACAAGGAGATACAGCCACACTAAAGTGTATCTTTGAGAAGCTAATGATGTTAAAGTTTTCATCCTCCAGCATGTAATCGGGATTAGTATAATAAAACTAATCACTGACTCAAAAAGCATGGGGCAAACAAAAACTAAATTTTGTATGTTTGACAAAGATGAGTTTAATGCAGAGCTCATGGTGGAAATTTTACAGATGTTCTAATAAACTGCTAATTCATTTGATGTTTAGAGGGGTATTCTGACTTCCAGTGCCTATTCTCTTACCTTTTAGACCAACACAGAGGAGAGCAAAGGCGAGAAGAAGGCTGACCAGCCCCCACAAGCCAAAAAGCCCAAAGTCAAAACAAAAGTGCTGGAGCTTCCGATTGAGAACAGTCCACAGTGGCAGCTAGCAGACGACATGCTCAATCTTTTTGTAGAAAATGAGGTAACTAAGCTTTCAGCCGTCACATACAAAAATGACCAGATTCACCCGTCAAGCTGTCATCTTTAATTACTCAATCTATTTTGAAGTGTTTGTCAGTTACAGTTGCTGTTTGGGTTGTCCACAGGGTAAGATGATCATGCAGGACAAGCTGGAGAAGGAGAGGAATGACGCTAAGAATAATGTAGAAGAGTACGTGTACGACATGAGGGACAAACTACATGGGATGCTGGAGAAGTTTGTCAGTGAATCTGTGAGTAAAAAGTAACTTCTGACTCATTTTAAAGAAAGAACTGGAAAAGTCTGATCCTATAATCAGTGTATGACAGATTCGGCTATCCTGAAATTATTGTTGTATTTGTAGGACCGAGATGCTTTGTCATTAAAGCTGGAGGACACTGAAAACTGGCTGTATGAAGATGGAGAGGATCAACCCAAACAGGTCTACATTGACAAACTGGCAGAGTTAAAGGTAATTATTAATCTAGTAATTATAATCTTTTAAAATTATTATTATTTTTTTTACTTCTATTGATTGGTCGACATTTTGATATTCTTTGACTGACGTGTGTATTGGTTACTCTACAGAAACTTGGCCAGCCCATCCAGGAGAGGTTTACAGAGGCTGAAGAGAGACCTAAAGCTTTTGAGGAGATGGGAAAACAAATCCAGCAGTACATGAAATTTGTTGAAGCGTACAAAATGAAGGTAAAGCTAAAGGCTTTTTAAAAGAGATTTTTATATTGTGTGCAATAGGAATCCTTTAAAATGTCAGGAGAATACTATTAATCTAGATGATTCCTGTTAATCTTTACATCACATAATGCCTGTGGTCATTGGTAACATTAACTTTTGTTATTTTCCATTGATTTCCAGGAGGAGCAGTATGACCATTTAGATGAGGCAGATGTCACCAAAGTGGAAAAACTGACCAATGATGCAATGATCTGGATGAACAGCACCATGAACCAGCAGAGCAAACAGAGCTTGACGGTGGATCCCCCTGTCAAAGTCAAAGACATTAAAGCAAAAACAAGGGTGAGGATCTACGCATGCGATTACCATAAGACTGGAGCACTGAGAAAAGTAACTGAGATGTGGGAAATTTAAAATGGAGAATCCCATGCATGTGAAATAAAGACAGCTAATAGTCAAAAATCACATGTTGCTTTTTTGGGGTTACCAACATAAAGTTGTCATTTCAAATATGCTCATTAACAGTAATCTGGTGGCTAGCTTTACTCATGCAGCATTCATTCCGCTGTGATTGTGCCTTCATGCACATGTCAAAAAAAAAACAACACTTTTTCATCACGTGTTTACGTGTAATCACAAGACACTGAGGTCAGTTATCTAGCACAAGCATTATTGGGCCAGGGCCAACTGGTGGATCTCCCACACAACTGTATTTCTTTTTTTCATAAAACCATTATTTCACGATGTGTTCTTTGTGTCATTTTCCAGGAGCTGTTCTCCGCTTGTAATCCCATTGTGACCAAGCCCAAACCCAAGGTGGAGCTTCCCAAGGAGGAGACGCCTGCCGAGCAGAACGGACCTGTTAACGGACAGGAGAAACCGCAGGAAGAAAGTGCAGACAAGGGAACGACCGAGAACACAGGCAACCCCACATCAGAAACAACAGAAAACAAGCCTGAGATGGACCTTGATTAAAGAAGCCCAACTCTCCTCCCTAAAGCGCAGCTGAATGGGAGCTCATTGCTTCAGATTGAGATGCAGCCTGGGTGTATTTCAGAGCAGGTAAAGTGTTTCAGGAACTGCACTCCACAGTAAAAAGCAGGCAGGGTGATTAGCACACTGAGCCCAGCTCCTGGTGGTATCTCTGTCTGATGACATAGCATGCCCTCTCTCTCTCTTTCTGGATGACATAAATCAAAAGCCAGCCGCAATAAGCCTGTTTGACAATGAGCGCTGTACACATGATGGTATTTATTTCTGTTGTGTGCTCTGTAAGTGTTCTGGTCTGTGTCACAATTATGGTTTTAATAAAGTTATTGAAAATGACTGCCACCATCTTTATTACTTTGGTCAATTATACCCAGGGTTTTTACGCAGGTATTGCTTTAGTCTAGTTAGCAGGGCAGTAGCTATTGAAGACACGGGGTCTGAGGTCATGTACTCAGTTATATTTCTGTGAATTTGGGGGGTTTTGATGACATGCACAGAAGTTAACACTCCACTATTAAACAAATATTACACGTTTGCTAAAATAGAAAGAAACAACTTCCTTTATAATGTACAATTTAAGGAAAATTTAACAGCCAAATGAAAAAATAAAAATCTGAAATTTTGGCCTGAGTTTGGTCGGTGCTTGGATGATACAGACTCATGAACTCGTATCTATAAAATCCTGGCTATGGACCAGCCAGCTTCATTTAATAGATTCCTTCACTCAGTCACATTAAATCATATATCATAGCAAATCTTTGATAAATTATTGAAGTGATTTGTTGAATATGTAGATAACTTCATGGGTAAAATATTAACCTGATAAGACAAGGAGGTGAAATGAGTTAAGTCATGTTACCTAGCAACCACTAGTAACGTGCTGTAATGAATCTAGTTAATGTAAATTCGGTGAAAGACTCATGAAAATCAGTTTTTCTTGCTCTCTTAATACACGTATGCAAGTAGACATACGGCTACAGCGTTTTTAGAAGCTGCAAACCACTCGCCTAAAAAGCACCCCCAGGAAGCGTTTAGCGGTTATTTATCAAGTCAAAGCTACCTAGCTTACTACTTAGCTTACTTAGCTAACTTGCATCTAACGTTAAACGTCACCTCCGCGATGAGAGGCGGTTTGCGTCCGACTGCAGGAATCACGTGATACTTCCAGATCCTGTGTCCCCCGAGTAAAAGCTACAGCGAGTCTAAGGTAAAGCTGGATACCGTAACTATTTTCTTTGTGTTTTATTAGGACAGTAACACCGTAGTGAAAGTTTTGGTCAAACAGCGCGTTTGCGTTCAAAGTTGCCACAGTTTCTCGCCAGCTTGTTTAGCAATCCCTGACAGTGATCTCATTTTAGTGTTGCTGGATGATATAGTTTTCTTCATGAGTCTAAAGTCTGTTTGAGGTGTGTTTTGTCTTCATTTACCTTGAGTCTGAGCTCTTTCAGACTAACAACCCGATCCTCTTTTTTTTTTTTTACCTCCAAGGCGATGAAGCTGATTATACTCAATGACTATGACCAGGCAAGCGAGTGGGCTGCGAAGTACATTAGAAACAAGATCTTACTGTTCAAACCTGGCCCGGACAGATATTTCACCCTGGGGCTTCCCACAGGTAAGCAGGAGCTGACCATCCCCGTGTATCTGTGTTGTCGGAATTTGAAACTAGAGATACTGTGTACTAGTGCGTAAAACTCATGCAAGGTTTCCCCCCGCATCTGCTGATTCAGTGTCACTGGCGGAAATAGCCATTGGGATTTTACTTACATAATGCAAAAATGTGCAATTTATCTCTAAAAGGTAAAGTATTATCAAAATTAGCCTACATAAGAAGTAAACGCTCTTATATTCTTGCATAAAGTTAAAATATGAATGCATGGATCTGTAAGAACCGTCTAAATGTTGCAGTCTCATTTATCCACACAGACCCCACGGGTTCTGCATGGAAACTTTATTCTCTCTGTGTTTTTCAGGAAGCACGCCTTTGGGTTGTTACAAGAAACTGATTGAGTACTACAAGAATGGAGAAATCTCATTTGCGTATGTAAAGACTTTCAACATGGATGAATATGTAGGTAAGGCTTCGCCATTCTTTTTCCTCACATAAAATGGCTACACACTGGAGGAATTCTTCAAAGCTGTGATCTTGCATAAGAAACTGTCATAAAATCCTGTATAGGACTTCCCAGAGATCACCCTGAGAGCTACCACTCCTTCATGTGGAATAACTTCTTTAAGCATATAGACATAAAAGCAGAGAACACCCACATCCTCGATGGCAATGCCACCGATCTGACAGCAGAGTGCGAAGCCTTTGAGAAAAAGATAACAGCTGCTGGAGGGATCGAGCTCTTCGTCGGAGGTCAGACGGTCACAGTTACACACTCACAATAGTTAATGTACTGTTATCAACTACACAGTTATGGTATCACATGATTATGCAGACATTGTTAAAGCTGCTGTAAAATTCAAACTGTTACTTACTGTTACTGTCCTACGGCAGGTATTGGACCTGATGGCCACATTGCCTTTAATGAACCTGGTTCAAGCTTGGTTTCCAGGACCAGGGTGAAGACTCTAGCAAAGGACACTATCATGGCTAACGCCCGATTCTTTGATGGGGATCTCTCAAAGGTGCCCACCATGGCTCTGACTGTGGGAGTGGGCACAGTCATGGATTCAAAAGAGGTTAGACGCCTAGTTTAATGTCAACCACATGCCCTTCTATCACTTTATGTTTCTGCAAAATATCCAATTTATTTTATGTTAGGGTTGATAAATTTCTATCAGACGTTTGTTTTCAGTTGCAGAAAAGTGTATTGCTCAAAGATTTTGTCATCTTCCTGATACACCAAAACCCCACCTATTTCATGTTGCTCATGCTTAGCCAGAGAGGCCACAGGTCACAGTTTGAACTTTTTCTCAGGTCATGATTCTCATCACTGGAGCACACAAGGCCTTTGCTTTGTACAAAGCTATAGAGGAAGGTGTGAATCACATGTGGACAGTGTCTGCGTTCCAGCAACACCCACAGACTGTTTTTGTATGTGACGAAGACGCCACCCTGGAGCTGCGGGTCAAAACTGTGAAGTACTTCAAAGGTGAGACTGAATAACAAAAGCTGTAGTTGTAATAATATGAATTACAGAAAACATGCTGAATCTTGCTCTTTCTTTAGGGATGATGCATGTGCACAACAAGCTGGTGGAGCCACCTCCCACAGAGCCTAAGAAGAACTGATCTAAGGAGATCTCTTCCAGACTTGGTGGATTCATGAGACATTTTCCAAAAACGTACACTCCAATGATTCCTTTAGCTTCTGATGGAGACACAAGCAGTGCTTGGAGTTGACCACAACTAATCATTTTTTAGAAGTAATCAGGTGCCCGTATAGCACAGATTTATATGTATTCAGGTGATTGTTCATACAGCTGTACTATTCATTTGTTCTTTGTAATAAAGTGCGTTTAATTTTTAAATCTTTGGTGTGTTTTGGGAAAGTGCTGTGGTATTCGTTTTTTTTCTTCCCCTCACATGACAACTCATGTTGCCTTTAAGTGCTCCTTGTAATCTAATATTTCCACATTTGACCTGGAAGCAGTGATTTAGTAAATCTAGCAAACTGATTTTATTGTGTGCTTATGAGATATTGAGTAACAGACCCCTGGTTGCCATTTGCAGTACAGTTATTAAAGTACTGCGCTTTGAGGTATTTCTACTTTACTAGATGATGAGATTAGTTTCTGCTACTTTGTACATCTTCAAGCACAAATGCGTGTACTCCGCAACATTTCACAAGCAAATGTACTCCTCTATATTTGCAGATAAAGGTTTTTACAAATAAACCCTATGATCATTCTTAAAATATAATGCGCTGTATTCGAATAAATTACCCAATGATACTAATGGTATAAAGTCATTTTCTAACTTTGACGAACTGCAATATGGGAACGCTGCTCTTCCGTGTTGGTATTGCAGTAATGTAATATATACGGTGGTACCTTTACTTTAAATGAAGTAAAACTCGCAGATTTACACTTGCATTCATCGCCGTCGACTCGTTTGCGTGGGTCGGCGAGTTTTCCGACAGCTCCGTGAAGGCAGCACCAGAGCCAACTACAGTGAGGAAGGGAGAAGGAAGGAAGGAGATGGCCGACTAGGAGGCAACCTTACCTCTGCTACTTCGTCGGCGATATTCACTTTACATAACACATCTTTGCAGCTGAAGTTGGGGGAAAATTTTTCGCTGCTCTTCCACAATGGCGGAACAAAGCAGTAACGTCAGATATCAGGAGGTAGGTAACCGTTTGCTGCTACGCTAAAATGTAAGCTAACTGTTAGCTAGCAGCTTTCCAATCAGCTAACACCAGTCAACATTGGCCTGTCACCGAGGAAAACAACGAGCTACACCGACACTGTTGTTGCGGGCGGGCCCTATATGGCCATAAACACCTTAGGCTTACAATAATCAACATTTCTTACTCTGAACAAAAATATTAGATATATGATCATAAATTTGTGTCGTATAACTTAAGGCCAGTGTGACCCATTTTCACTCAGTAGCTAGTTAGTTAACGTTATCTGGGTTGTGGGGCCTTTGGAAGAGAGCTGAGTGGTGTCACTTTTTCTAGCTTTGATCCAGGACTGTGAGACTACCATGACGGTCCTGGGTCAGCCACCAGTCTGCTCTACAGACAGAACAGGATCAGAATACTAATATGGACGTGCACCATCCTCATCTATAGACGTACATTAACTGAAATGCACTTGATGTGTGCGTGTCGGTGCTCGGTTTAAGGTTCAGTTGGGGTTATGTAGTTTTAGTGTTGTGTCTTAGGTGACTGTGCTATCACTTAAAGAACCAGTGCGGCTGATCTCTACTACTTTGAAAAGACATGGCTGCAGACATGTTTATCGTGGACACTTGTTGCATAGTATATTACACAAGTGCGACATCGGTGCTGCTGGTTGATACCTGCTCAAAGTAGACAGCAGGGGTTGGAGCTTACAACACCCTCTCAAAGTAGACGTGGGTGTTTGCAAACCAAAAGGTAATTTGAGGTAGAGATGGGCAATATGGACAAAATATTCTAGTCACATCATATTGTAGTGTTTACATTGTGATCTAGTAAACGAAAGTCAGATGAGAAAGTGTTTATAGGTTAAACAACAGATGAGCATGTCATTTTTTGGTAGAATAAAATGTCCTCTGCGCACATTTCCATAAAGCAGTCCACCCCAGTGACTCACAGCATTGTCTGTAATGGCCTAATATAACCAGATATTTTGCAGGGATAGCTGCCACAGTATAAATGACATGGCAGCATTGAAAAATATCTATTACCTCATAATATATGTATATAAATATTGTCATATTGCCTGATCCTGCGTGGAGATAAAGTGTAACCACCGTGTTGTTTCCTTTCCCACATTACATCTGCTTAGTTTTCATTCACTATAGCCAACAAGTAGAGGTTTCTTAAAGGCTGTAATTTTAAGTTTGACCCACATTGTGTTGTCATTTACAAACATTCCTTTAGCTGTTGAATGAGGAGGAGCCAGCCCAGCCATCCCAGGATGGACCTGCCCAGGACGCACCACCACCCTACAGCAGCAGTGCTGCAGAGAACGCAGGTCAGGGATGTTCACAGCTCCATTACATACTGTCATACATTAGATAACTCTGAATTAGCACTATGATGGTCAGAGCTGTGCCTTTCATCTGAACAGGGGAAAGCCATTTCTCATATGATCACAGTTGTAATAGATTTTAAATATTTTATTGTTGTCACTGGTTTAATAACTGTTGATTATTTTAATATTATGTATACTGTGTGTATGCTATGCTGTTTTAATCTCTTACATATCTAATGGCTTTATTAACTTGTATAGTGTTTTGTATCTAAAGATCTGCCAAATAAAAAGTCCAAAAATGCCATCTGAAATCCAACAATAGAAGTACTGAAGTAAAGATGCCTCACAACAATATAATAACAGTACTGAGTAAATGTAGGTATTCATGTCAGAGCTCTGCTCTAATTTGACTGAAACCAAGCGAGACCAAATGTTGTCGAGGGGAGCGGCTTTTGTGCAAGGCCCTTTAGAAAGGTCTGACATTTCTAATCTCTCTTCTTAAGAGTGCAAAGGGCAAAGGGACTTTAAGCTATACAGTGCCCAATCATAACAGTTATCTCATAGCACTGTTTATATGGAGCAGGTCTGGGCTGTAGTCTTTCCAATACTATTTCCAATACGTTACATAACTGGGCGCAGCCTTGAGCTCTTCCTGGGCGAGTCCAGTGATCAGGTTCAACGCTGTTTGTGCTTGAACAACACAAATGAGTATTCTGGATAGCTGCCAAACGACCCAGTTAAACGTCTTGGCTTGTATGGGACAAAACATAAACAGTAATGGACGTACATAGAACTAATGCCTTTCTTCCTGCTGTAACTCTCTCTCTCTCTCCATGGTCTGATTTTATGATTCTCTGCTGTCGCTTTGCTCTTTGAAGGAAGTGAAAGTAGATCTCTGTCTGTCAGCAGTCAAACGTCGATGACAGCTGGTGAACCAGTTAACATTAAATAAATTTGAGGTTGCAACCAACATTGTAGGCACAAATTCAATTCCATATTTTTTTGAAGAATGACTTAATTATCAGAGCTCTCTGTGTCTAGTATCTGGAGATACCAGATAACATTTTTGTTTTCTCCCTTTAGATAAGTTCCCAAATCACAAATGATACTAAATCCATCTTTGTTGAAGGTGATGAAATGCAATAGAAAAAGAATGCTAGCTGAACTTCCTTGTATAAGAAATGAGTATAAGACTTCTTTTCCTTAAAATTCATGTGCTTGTGACTTCGGCAGCTTTCTTTGAATACAAGGAAGATGGAGGAAGATTTCCCAACCCTCCGTCTTACAGCGTTGCCACCACTCTGCCCTCCTATGACGAGGCTGAGAGAAGCAAAGCAGAAGCCGCCATCCCTCTGGTCACCGGAAGAGTCACGGTACGTCCGCCTCATCCTCAAACATCATTTAGAAATATTTCCGGTTTCGAAGTTTCTCGTTGGCTAAAAGCAGCACGTTTTGAGGAAAACACAAGCTGATAATGTGTCCGCGTTTTTCTTGCTGTTGGTGCAGGAGGACGACTTTGTGGCCAGAGATGACTTTGAAGATGCTGATCAGCTGCGAATAGGAAATGACGGCATCTTCATGCTCACTTTCTTCAGTAAGAACCACTTTAGTATTTCGACTGCTTTTTCTTTCTGAAAGAGTGAACTGACCCTTAATTGAACCTGCAACGAGGCTTTTAATCAAACGATTATTAGTTATCTATATGTGGTTATGAATAAATCTGGTCACTGGATGTGGAAAAGATTCTCCCCTTCTTTTAACATTTGTTGCACAGCTGTTCTTGAATAAGGATTCTTATGTACTGTTTTCTGAGCTAAATTTGACATATTCTCAAGGCTGTTTAAAAATAGAAAAGATTGATTTAGAATTTCCTACTTTCTACAAGTCAAGCTTTTAAAATGCCATATTTATGTGTTTGTGGTCTGAGGCAGCTTTGGGTTATTATACCAGCTCCTTTTCATCTAGTTATTGTCTTTCTGTCACCAGTGGCATTCCTCTTCAACTGGATCGGCTTCTTCCTGTCGTTCTGTTTGACCACATCAGCCGCCGGTCGATACGGGGCCATCTCCGGCTTCGGCCTGTCCCTCATCAAATGGGTGCTCATTGTCAGGGTAAGAGCTGTTTACTAAATATGAACCACAACCGGTTCGACTACTAAGCGGCCGTTCAGTGGTGCGGGGTTACTGGTTCTTACTGGTTTTACGTCACAGGAAGAAATTTTGAAAATGGTCCAAGATAACTCTTCATGTTCAAGACATTATCTTGTTTTTACAGTTTTCTACCTACTTCCCTGGTTACTTTGATGGGCAGTACTGGTTGTGGTGGGTGTTCCTGGCCCTGGGTGAGTGAGGCTTTACTTTTTGTGAGATTCCATTTTGGTAGCTGTCTTATATTGTATGCGTTTAACTTCTTACATTATTTATTTTTTTCCTTTGGATTTTAGGCTTCATGCTCTTCATCAGAGGCTTTATCAACTACTCCAGAGTGCGCAAATTGGCCGACCCCACCTATGCCACTCTCCCCCGAACAAGGGTACTCTTCATCTATTAGAGGTAAGGTGTAGATTGCACATATTCTGATTACACTCACCACGTAAAGCAGGTGTCTCACAGCGGGACGTTTACATGCATGCAGTAATCCAATTACAGTGAGCGATGCCTGACATTATTTACCACTCACCGAGTGTCAAATGCCACTCGCAGTGGTTTATTTAATGTGGGGAACACAAATCAGGAAGGTGCATTAACAAACTTGATGTTTTGTGAAGATGAGGGAGGAAATTGTCGGCCAGTGAATAATTGTATAAACAAAATAGGATTTAAAATGTGTATTTTAGCCAGTAGAAATTTTTATTTTTTTTTTACTTGAAGATAAGTCAGGCATAAAAAATAAAGTTGCATTAATCATGTTAAAGTTACTTGTGTGCATGTAGATCAGACACTTGAAAACCCCATAAAATCCCACCACACATCTTGATAATGGAAACAATTTTGCTTAAGAAAATGAGTTTATGAATCTGCTTTTTAAAAAAAAAAAAAAAAAATCTTCTCGTAAATTCAGGACGGCGGATGCAGAAGAACTGGATGTGACCAAGACAAGCAGCGACTCTGTGAAGAGTTTCAAATTAAACTGAACACACTTAACCTGAGATCAGCCAGACGAGCTGTAGATGAAGACAGCGCTCAGTAAAATATTCAGGAATTATATCACTTGTTTTATTTAGTTTTGAAACTTTATTAATGAAACAAACAAACAAAAAAAAGATTTAACAGTAATAGTCCCTCAGTGTAGTCATTAGTGGCGAATGTTAAGTGCTATTTACATCTCAGTCTGTAATGTATAAGTAATGCCTTATATCGTTTGATGGCAACGTACGAGCATGCATCTGCCCTTAAGGTCAATAATAAATAGGGAGAGTTTCATGTTGGTGACACTTGAAGCCAACAGGTATTCATTGATACAGCACTCTGTAGACTTGCCATGGCATGTAACACACTTTATAATCTGCTCTAATCTCACTTCATGGTTTTATTGTGACTATTATAGGCTGTTTTTAGATACCACATACACTTAAAAAGCGAGCTTTTATTAGGCTGTAAATGCATTAAAACATATTTCACTCACCTGTTGGCTTTAAGTAGTGTTGCCCCCCTTTTTATTTTATTTTATTTTTTTAGCCAGAAGGGGTCAGTGTTGTTTTCTGCTTTCAAGACATTGGAAACAGTTGGTCATGGGCTTTGTCATAATTAAACATACATGCATGTGATTCATGCCTCAGTGGAAGTGACATCCATGTGACAGAACATATGATTTTGCTTATAAATGTTTAGTTGTGCATTAAATCAGGTAAAACTGTCCGCCTTGGAGAAAGAGTTGAAGTCACAGATATGATCTTAGATAATGCAGCAATGGTTTTTTTTTTTTAATGAAGAGTTGGTACAAAAAACCAGATGGCAACAAAATGTCAAGTGACAACTCGGCTGACAGTGAGGAGGACGCTGAGTTTTTGGCCTGTGACAGCAACCAAGATGTTTTTGTTTTGTTTTTTTCCTGGGAATATGAGCACATTTTCTGGTCCATTTCCTTAAAAAGCACATTTAGATGTGACAGCGTCACCTTTCCATGACTCTCTCAGTGAATCATCACATTCACTGTCAATGGAAAAGCTCTGTGATTAGAGAAGAGAGTCTTTAACCGTCTGGATTTCATCTGCCAGCCGAAACATTCGGATCACATTATCTAAGAGCATAAAAATAACTCAAATTTCTTTTTCCAAGTGGATTTTTTTGCCTTAAGATTTAATTGACAGAAGGGGAAGAGAAACGTGTGGGGTTTTTTTTTTTTAGGAATTTCCTCATGAGGTGTAAAATGTTAGCTGTCTCGTGGATATTAAAACTATATCAAAGAATGTTGTATGCAAGGTGCACTTTCAGAAAAACATAACCGAGAAACCCAGAGGACGATCCCATCAAGTCTCAGACATGTAGAACAAGAAATGAACAATGTAGTGGTGCAGGATTTAGATTTTGTTTTTATTATCTGGAGGAGAACAGCACGTCAGGATAATACAGGGTTTTTTTTTTTTTTAATCACCGTTGTTGTCAACAGGAGTTAATATGGATTTAAGTCTGGTCCAGCAAACTGAACTGTTAAAACGGTTAACTTCATCCTTCCGCCGTGGCTTTGATACAGACCCATTCCTGCTTATTTCTATGTGATGTAGAGCTGCAACCTTGGGGTTTTTGTGTTGTTATGAAACTGTACAGAAGACGGTAAATGTTAAATAAATGTCACTTTTAACGCGTCATCTCTTGAGTTGTCCGGATCTGTGATTGCTGTGTTACTGAGCAGCCGTGGGTGTCCGAAATACAAAATGTGAAAATTAAAGTGCTGCTCACACCAACAGAAAAAGTTTTCATGTATGTTAAAGGATTCACTGGGTGATTTTACACAGTGGTGGCACCAAGTGGCAGCAACGTGTAACTGCAGGGAGGATGAAACGGCATCAAGTCTGGGAAAGCTGTTCTTGAATTTTTTTTTTTAAGACCACAGAAAGGACTCAGAGCACATTAAGTCCACCGAGCCAGCAAAATTCTCAGTCAATGTGTGTTTACATGTGTGATCTGACACTCAAGTCAGATCACACATGTAAATGCTGGCCCTCTAACACTGTCCACTGCCAACCCTGTTTGTATCATGTTTTATATGCTGCATGTCCCTCTCCTCCATTCCCAGCCGTCCTGTCTTCCTCCTTTTCCTCCTTTCACCCAGCCCAGCCATCAGCAGGAGGGTCCCCCATATGAGCCGGGTTCTGCTCAAGGTTTCTTCCTGTTAAAAGGGAGTTTTTTTCCTTGCCCCTGTCACCATAAGTGCTGATCTGGGGGTCAGGCTCTGGGTCTCTGTGAAGCGCTTTGACACGGTTTTGATTGTGGAAGGAGCTATATAAATAAAGTTGAATAAAATTGAATTGAGAAGTAGGTGCAGTAGTTAATGAGAAAACGGGACATTTTTAACATTTTTCCCACAGTGAACCTTTTAAAGCAGTTACTGAAATCATACCTGGATCCACATCCAGTTACCTGTTCCTGCCTTTGGCCAAACTATCCATCAAATTATATATAACAAACATATATTCACAAATATATGGAAACAATTTTTCAAAAAAATAATGAAATAATTTAATTTTATTTAAATTTATCAACATACGACACACAAGGGCTATTTCTTTAATTCTATTCTATTATTATAGGATTTTATTGTGCAGTGTGTTTTTTATAATCCATCCAATCCAACGATTTTAAAATGTTCGAGAACCACTAATATAAATTACATTAGATTAAACCTGTATAATCACAGCTGACTGACCCTTATTTAGCTCAGGTGCTTTGTATTTTTTTCTTATTACTTTTTTCCTTTCCTTCTTCTTTCACTCTATGAGACGACCTGCTATCAGTGACAGTCCCAACATCAGGTTTGATGCTAATAAAGATGATGTGGAGCGTAAAAGGATCAATCCAGTGTTTTAGCTCAGATGTGTGTTTTGTTGGGATGAAGACCAGTGTTTGAAGAAAACAGTAGCTGGTCTGATGAATCTGCATCAGAGCTAAGAAAAAAAAAAAAAGACTGCAGCTTCACCTCTCTTTTCTTTCATCTTCATTCTCTTCAAATCCTTCCTTGAGCAGCTTCCAGTCCCATGTCAGTCCAGGTATCACTGCGTGTCCGGGTGAAGGCCTTCACTCCCCGGAGTCGTCCAGCTGTCGGGGCAGAAAGAAGACGGCCTTCTGTCCGATGTGAGTTCTTGGGCCCGGTTTAGGTTTCCCATTCTTTTTCAGAGCTACGTACCAGTTCCCCTCCTGATACTTCTGAGACTGATACGTGTTGTAGTGATTCTCCTCCAGCTTCTCCAGGAAGTAACATTCATCAGTGACCGTGGGCTGAGAGACAAACATACAGATGATTATCTATATACCTGCATCATAAAGTTTCATATTCTGACTTACTATCACATAACTCGAGTGTTGTGGATACTCACTGAACTGTACAAACGTCCCTCATCGTTCATGGCCAAGTACCGCCCGGCTTCTGTCCCCTGGATCACCACCACACCTCTGTCCACAGCTCTGATCTTTAAAACAGCTGAAAGGAGAAAATGTTTGAAATCACGTGAAAAGAAGTGAAACCTACAAACATGGCTCAGAAAAATGGCAACAGCCAATCTGAGACTTTTAAGTGTCAGTGTTTAAACATTCTTGGTGTTTGATTTCAGCTCTGGTCAGCTGACAGAGAAAACTGCGACATGTTGACTTCTGACTAAATACAATTGGTATCTTGTATTTTATTTATTCTGCTTTATTGGTTTATTTGACAACTACTTCATATAAGCCAGAGCTCGACTCAAAGAGAAAATAAACTCAACAAGTACGCTTAAAATCAACTTAAAACAGGGTCAAAACATCTTGGATGTCTTCTCTTTTCCAATCCGAAAATAAGCAGTGTCCCTCTCGAGTGTATCAGCATTCAGCTCCCACGTTTCCGGAAAGGCAGTAATTTACTGGACGCATGTTTCCTCTCCTGCTGCTCTGAACCTGACACACCTGCAGTAAAGGAAGTGAACGCATCGCGCTGTCGGGCCTGACCTGGATGTAAAATGCGTGAGCCGTGAGCTGCAGTCTTACTGTGAGCGTCCTCCCCATCATCCCTCTGGCCCTGCACCGTCCCGTCGGGCAGGATCTGCAGGTGATATCCGCCATTCATGCAGTACAGCCGAGTCAGGCGCCTGTAGTCCCGCAGCTGCAGCAGCAGCAGGCCGCTGTCCGCGGTCTGACCCTCCGCTGCAAACGCTTCTCCGTCCGCCATCCTGCTCAGAGGAGATACCGCTCTGGAAATCAGCAGGGTTTTTTTTTTTATTATTTTTATTTGTTTCGGTGGAGCCGGTTTTCCCCCCCGGGCTCCGTCCCCCCGCAGTGGTCAGGTGTTTACACGCTCGTGCACGAGTACAGAGACCACACAAGCAGCTGGGCGCGCGCGCCCGAGTCCTGGCCTCAACCTTCAAGTGAGATGATGGTGTGGACCGTGATTACCCCATATATATACATATATATATATATATACATATATACATATACATAT
>JBBMJY010000002.1:9904451-9915334 GCA_037833715.1 Toxotes lorentzi | reverse complement strand
ACACATATATATATATATACATATATATATAATTAAAAAGTCAGTACTGATGTCCCAGGTAGTGGTGGGACTGGAGGTTGGGCGCAAACCCTGGACGAAGGTGTTGAGGCCAGATGTTGACATGACCAACTACAACGGTTTTTAATCAGAAATCAGAAATGATTACATAACACTGATCACGATCCTTTAAAAACAAGAACCTCAGAGACACTTGAGGCGAGACTTTCAGGCGACTTCGTCAGGAGTCAATAAACCAGGTGCCAGAATGGAAAAGCGCATTTATTGGATGAACAAGTGCCTTGCTGTGATCATGAAAAGTGGCTTACATCGTGCTTTACCGTTTCCATTGTTCATAACCATCGAGTTAATATCATGGCAAAAACCTCAGCATACAGTTCCTTGTTTTGAGAAGTACCACACAAAGACATACAGTTCGACCTTTAATCAATGGAGGAAAACGATCAACAGGACTCGCCACAGAGGAGAAATAATACAGAGGAGAGGTATAGAAAAACTATTAGGAGACAAATACACCACATTTTCTTTACAATGGATTATATGTACATGTTCAATTTTTTTTAAGCAAAAACAAAGTTTTTTTTTTTTTCCTTAAAGAAAGCATACACCAGTGAAACATGATCTGCCCTTGATAGTTCTCAAAAGTTAATGTCTGCATATATTTTATACAAAATAGATTTTCAAACAATATTTGGGTAGTGCAAATCTTTTTAGATTCAAGCTGGTTGATTACTTTCACAAACAGTTTGTGTGTGAAAAAGACTGACTCCTATCCTATTCACAGTATTACACAATTAGACCAAAGCCATCATGATAAGAGTAAGAAAAAAAAAAGAAAAAAAAAGAACTGTACATTTGTCTTCTATGAGCTACTTAGTTTACACTGACATTATGTTGAATTTGTCTTGTACTTGCTTTGGTCACCTTGTAGTCAAACATCAAATAGGCTTTTTTTTTTTTTTTTGTGCAGTCTGGGTGGACTGATTACTGTGTATCTTTTCCTGAAGTTCAATATGAATCTCCTGTATGCAAATAGCTTATATTGGAGGAAAAAAAAAGACAGGAAACAAAAGAAAAAAAGTAAGCAACCACATCTTATGTGATGGTGATAGATTATCTGTTATTTCTATTGCATATTCAGTTGTCCTCCTCAAAAATGTACGAGACGGTAAGCAAGGATACATTTTTGAGCAAGAAGAGGCAAGTGTGTGATTTAATATACGAATATATACCTGTTTAAATGACGAGCAGCAGCAGCAGCAGCAGCAGCAGAGATTTGGATACACTGAATGTGAAAGTAACCCATGAGTGACCCCTATGCAGTTAATGAAGTTAGTTTGTTTTTTTTGTTTGTTTCTGAATAAACCTTAGAAAGAAAAATAACAAGTGTCCTTTTTTTCTGAGCCTGGGTATGAACGTCAACAGTGGCAGAACATTTGTGAAACTTTCCTAACCTGTCAAGTGAATTTTTTTTCCCTGACAAAAATACACCAGGGATCACAGAAGTAGACACATTTTGAGAATCCAAAATGTTTTTCTTTTTTTTTTTTTTTTTTTGGTTCTTGGTATCAGGACATGAACGACTTCACGTGAACGAACACGCACTGCGTGGATCACACAAAGTTTTAACGACCTGAGCGTGGGAGTGGCTTAAAATTTCTGAGTGCTTTTACATCTGTAGTTGGGGCAGTTCAGCGGATTTGTTTCCTCTTCTGATACGAACACTGACCAACTTTCAGCGTCACTGAAAACAGACAAAACAGGAGTTTGGCACTGAAATAGTTCCCAGAGAATAAAGGATCCATTTTGCCTGCCTCCCCACTCAGTGACGCTACACCTTCACTGTGGCGTGACTCTATGAGGTGACTGATGCTAAGTGCTTTCAGACATTTGGGGTTTAACTAACTAGCAGACGAACAAACAAAGACGAACGTGCAAAAAGTACTAAAGGACACACAGACATTGAGACAAGGTGCTTACGGGGCATTAATGGAGCAGGAGGGCTAAACTGGAGGCGTCCGAGGTTATCAGCAGCTGTGGGAGGTTCAGAGGGACATGAATCTGCTGACATCTGATCCAAAGTGCAGTTTAAACAAGCTGTCCATCATTCAAACTCTTCATTTTGAAGGAAAAGTCCAACACATTGGGAAACAAGCTTCCTCACGTACCACGCTCATGTCTATACAATTAAAATGAAGCTACATCCAGCTTAAAATATGTTTTTTATGTGATAATTATTGAGGTTTAGAGCTGCTGGTAGAGAGTGGACAGAGTCAGACTAGCTGTGTCTCTGTTTCCAGTCTTTATGCTATGCTATGCTATGCTAAGCTAAGCTAAGCTAACCGACGGCTGACTCCAGCGTCACATTTCCTGTACAGATCTGACACCGGTATTGATCTTCTCAACTCTTGGCATGAAAGCAGGTAAGCATATTTCCCAAAATGTTCAAACTATTCCTTTAACACCTAACAGCAACACATCAAAAGCAATGCATAAACTGTCAACAACACATACTCTCCGAGAAGGATCATCAGTGGCAGAATCATGACCGCATCTTTGTCAGCTTTCCAAAACACACTGTTAAATGAACTTAAGATGAAGGACGGGTATTTTCCGACCAGTCTGAGCCGTGGCAGATCCACAGAAAAATGGCATTTTCCTGATGAATTAAAAATGACGAGGTCTTACAAACACAATAAAATATGCCCTCTGATTGGTGGACACATGAATCTATCACATTCCATTATTACACTATTAGGGCAGGGGTGGGGGTAAAACAAACATGAAAGTGGGCTATTTCCTAATAGAAAAAGTTCTAAATACCATCTACAGTCATATGGTAAAGACTGGTACAGTCTTCAGTTCTTTCGAAGCCTTTTTTTAACAGGGTTCAAAGTGCTCGAATCGCACTTAAGTGTGGAGTTTAAACGCGTGGAGATCATGCGTCGAAAGGAAGCAGGTTTTGAATATTCTATCTTAGCGATAAGGATCATTTCTACACACGGGGGATGGACCGAGCTGCCACTTCTAAAGATGAACACAGTCACTGGAAAGAAAAAAAACAAAAACAGGAAAACTGCATGTAATATAAAAAAGTACAATCACCATACGATGAAGGAAGACCATGGCGGGTTAAAGAGAAGCACGCCTTGGACAGGTAGGAAGAAAATGGCTAAGATGATACTTGAAGTAAAAAAGGCACATGTTTTTTTTTCCCTTTTTTAGAACAGACGTGTGTAAACCTGGAAGAGGTCGGCTTGTGGGAGAAATCATCCTTTGAATGGTCGGTTAAACAAGCCAACAAAATCGGTTCGTATGTCCGAAGTATCTATCAAAGCAAAGCAGAAATATGCTTTTTAAATGATTGGAGAAGAGATTTCTTTTTTTTTCCCATATGACTGATAAACATTTTGTTACAACCTGCTATAAAAACTAAAAGAGGAACATACAGTCTAAAAGCCTATTTAAGAGCATGTTATTAAGCTTTGTTACCTTCCAAGGTAACAAGGACCTGGAAAACTGTATAAACTGTTACAATTTGAAAATGTAGAAAATACTATCAGAACCTGTACATAGATATTTGTTTTATCTATTTTAGATATCGTTCTGTATTTGAAGGTAAGAAACCTGAGACAACATTGATGTTAGCCTATTTCTCTTTGTGATTATCTTGTATCTTACAAATATTTCCTACTGGTTGTTATACTCTACATCTTACACTGCTCAACAAAACCAAACCTCTGTGCTCACTGTCTGGTTTTCTACACAGACATCTCCAGTCTCTCTCACTCTCTCTCACTCTCACTCTCTCTCACTCTCTCTCACTCTCTCTCACTCTCTCTCACTCTCTCTCACTCTCTCTCACTCTCCCTCCAGACCTACAAGCCACTGCACAAAGTTGCATCCTGGCTCCCAGAAACATCATTCACTCTTCGCCTCAGATCCTCAGTCCTTTCATCGTTGCTCTCCAGGGTCGGGGGCTGGGTAGGGGGTAGAGCAGGGGTGGCGGGGTGGGCTGGTGGTGAGGTGATGTGGTGGGGTTTTTAAGGCATTGTGTCTGTTACGGGGCACAGTCATCTCTGGTGGAAGAGGAGAGGTTTGACGCTCCCGGCCTTGAATTTTGGTAACTGGTTGCTGATGATCTCCACCAGCATCTCTGGGAACTCAACACTCAGGGATTTATTCACAAAGGTGTAGAAGCAGAAGCTCAGCAGTCCACCAACCATCTGAGGACACACAGAACGACAACGAAATGAACACACACACAAAAATATATGTTTACAATATTTCTCATCAATTTCTATTAACTAACACTGAGCCACACAGCTTATGGTGAGTTCTGTTCGTCTGATAAAATCCCTCCTTTCTGACCGTGCAATTTTGGAAACAATAGCAGGTGGTGTGTTTAATTCAAATATCCCCACTGTGCCTACCTGGGGAAAATGAATGGCCATTCTGAGTGTTGGTGTTTAAGCTGCAACGCCCTATCTGGGCACAATACCTGTGACAGACTATTTTTACATTTATCACTCTAACATGCTCGGTATCAAGCTACACTTATATTTGGATTAACGACGGCCCGGTTTCATAAAGCACGCAGAATGATTACAATCCCATTGGTTCCAACTGTAAAACCTGTACAGTTGGAACTCTGCATTTTTGGAAAATCTGTTTCTTTAAACTGTGTAGATGCTTTAAACTAACAGTCTATTCAGTTTAAACACAGACAGTGGATGAGTGTTTGAGGATTCATTGACAAGCTGCCGCTGGTCAATAACCACTTGCTGATGACACGTAACGCCGATGCCACACAAAGCGTTCGGCCACCGCGTGCTGGGTCTCTGTACCTCATGCATGGAGTCGAGCAGCTTGGTGAGCTGATAGAAACGCTGCCAGTTCTGGCTGGAGTTCTCCTCGCGCTTCACGATGGCTTTCCCCAGCTCCTTGATGTACGACATCCGTATCTCATCGAACACCGCCTGGCTCTTCAGGCCGTCCTTTGGCACTGTGGAAGGGGACAGGAGGGGAGGGGGAAACTCAAGGTCAACATCTGGGACAGAGATAAGGATATTTTGTACTGTGCCAGTGAGGAGCTGTTAGTGCCAGTACTTCACACGTAACACGTCCAGTTTTAAATTGCAAAGGAGGACGGGTCATATTTTACATTTTAAATTACATTAAATGTCCAGGCTGTGAAGGACAAAGACAGCAACTAATGAATATACATCACGCCATTACAGCATCACAAAGCACTCACACATCTACCAGGACAAAAAACACACCCTGAAGAGGGCAGTGCAGACTGTAGTGTGTGTTTAACTACCTGCAATTAAGCCTTAAAATACACAAATTTCATTCTTATTTACGATAAATGCATGTCAGAGTGGAGTGTATGATTGCAGATTGCAGGTGTATGAGGTGAAAAGTCTGACCTGTGCTGAGCAGCAGCAGGACTTTCATGCACAAATACTCGTCGTGGGAAACCTGCAGCCGGACGAACTCGCTGGAAATCTTCAGCATCTGCTCACACTGGTCGGCCATGTAGGGCAGCTTCATCCGCTCCCTGGTGGATTCAGACAGGAATGGTTAAACAGCACGTTACTGCCTCTGCTTTAAGTCACGGCTGATTCATAAAGCCGCTTGTGTCATCTCAATAAAGGGGATGAAGCATCTTCCTGTAATATCTCTGCAGACGAAATGTTCAAGGTGTTGCTCCTAAAAATTAGTGGATCCCATTTTAAATCATTCTTCCAGAAATGAGATTGAGTCTGTTAGTTTGTTGTTGCAGAAGGTTGAAAAAGCAGATTTCACATGAGTGAGTTCCATCTCAGTGATGAGGAAAGTAACATGATGTGTGAAAAGGAGAGCAAACCTCATGCAAAAACTGTTGGAATTTATGTTTAGGGGTAGCTTTTCATTATTCATGAAACAACCATAAACTAACAAAAGGTGTGAAAAGGCTGTTATGCAAACATAACAATCTGACAAAAAAGATATTAATAATGAACATGTTAACTTTCAGCTTGTGATTTTGAAAAAAAAAAAAAAAAGCAAAAGGCCTGTTACAGCCCAAAGCATGGTAGATGTGCCGACTGCTCACTGCACTCAGAGCGCTGTTTGCAAATGGAGTCATCAAAGCCTATGAGGATGAGACCCTGATCACTGATGACAGCTGACAGACATGTTGATTCTGTCAGCTCCACAGAGCACAGAACTGCACTGATAGAGATAAACAAACACATGCATGCATTGGTAGACTGGGGGAAAAAAAAAAGTCACAGACTGGGATATGTCACAAGTGCTCGATTTAAGTGAGGTGCAAGCCATTGTATATTTTCACTTGGAGAACGTAGACGTTTATTTTAAACACATTAATCTAGTCCAGTAGTAGAAGTAGTAGTTTTAGTATCAAGGGGTCAGACTTATAGACTGGAAGCTAAGGATACATACTCGTTGATGACGAGGTCGGGTGCGAAGCAGAGCATGTTGCCGTTGCACTGTTGGTAAGACCTCCAGCCTAGACTGAAAGACATGAGGAAGAGCCAGGAATACTGCAGCAGGGTCATCTGGTCATCCAGGTGCAGGTTCCTGAAACCTGAGGGGAAGGACATGAAGGGAAATACGATGTGTTAGTGTCAGTGAAAGCAACAATGAACAGGGATGTGTCCAGTGTGCTGTGCACTGTTAAAATAACTGCATATAGTCTGCGCTCACAGTCTACTAACCTGGCAGAGCCTTGGCCCACTTGACGGCGGAGATGACCTGTCGGCCGCCCAGCCTGTTCAGGGAAGTCATGAGGCGAGTGGAGGTGTCGGACAGGGTGCTGTCGTAGCCGGCATAGATGGTGTCCGGCTCAATGGCCTTCAGCAGGGACAGCATCGTGGGGACGAGCTGAGGCATGCACTTGGGTACGAGGGAGTGAGCCTCGACTGGTGGGGGAGTCGTCACCTCGGGCGGGCTGCTCAGATGGGTGCCCTTTAATGAGCGGTTCAACTTCTTGGTCTTGCGTGCTGGAGAAAACGGAGAAAACAGGGATGAACACTCAGGGCGGGACCACATGAAACAATGAGTGAAAAGGTGAAGAGGAGACAAGAACAATTAAACCGTCTCACGGCTACAATATCTGGCGTTATCCGTGCCGTTAATACGCACCTTCCAAGTTCATGCCTGCCATCAGACACTTGCGGAAGCGGCATGCTGGGCAGTTCTTCCTCCTGATCTTGTCTATTATGCAGTCGTTCCTCCCAGCACACAGGTAATTATGCTGCCCTGAGGAACACAGAACAGGAAGATTAATCTGTTATTTACCTCCAATGCTGTGGCACAAACACTCCAGGGGGAAAAAAAACTAATTAACTGTATTACAGTCCTTCACATTGTAATGATCGTGCCTCCAACCTAAAATCATAATGACTCCAGCATTTGAGTGAACTTGTGTGACACAGTGAACCAATCAGTGTGGAAATAATAACGTCACGTGGCTTTGTACCTTCCACTGCTCTCTTAAAGAAGACCTTGCAGCTGCCGCAGGTGAGAACGCCGTAGTGGCATCCCGAGGCCTCGTCGGAGCACACCAAGCAGATTTTGTGTGTCCCGCTCTTTCCCTGTGCTGAGGATGTAGCGGTGCCCCCGTCCTGTCTGGAGGTAGCACTGGAGGGAGAGGAGACAGAAGAGAAATGTCAGGGATACTCTCTTAGCCATAAAAACATACATTTCACAAAACAAAAATGTACCATGGCATCTCGACTTCTACTGTCCCCTTTATAATAACTATAATCTCACACAGCTGCTTAGACATTTTAGTCAAATCCATATCATGGCACATACCGTATGTCTACAGTATGCCATTTATACTGCCTAGTCCTACTCCTGAAAGCATCCTCTCAGTTTTGAGAGTTCAGCTGTAGTTTATATTTACAACTCTGCTCTAAAACTCTACATAAATAAACAAATAGCCTACACAGATACTCTGCACACACATACATCTTCCCATCAGAGTCAATGTGTTCCTTATGCTTGTTTTTCCTTAACTTTGCCTTCAGTCCCAACATCATGAGTGAAGGAAAGTGACTCCCATTATGCCTTTAAGGCCAAAAATATCTGAAGATCTGTGGTCGCATCCTAAATCCAGCGGTTGTCGTTAAACTGCCCTTCTTCCTTTGATTCAACCACAAACGTTTCCAGAACCAGTCATCTGTGGTTAGAAATGCACTTTTCCAAATCTACCACTAGAGGACGTCAGGCTTTGCTGCATCCATGCACCAGAGGTCCACACCCCCCTTTTCTAACCCAGCGGCCACAGCAACAACAACGCCCACACTGAGAGGATATTAAGCCCGAGACGTGCAACAACTGTGTCTGTCTGTCCATGTGTCCACACATCTGGCACCGCAATGAAAACAAACAGTTTAATTTGATAAGAGCTGCTCTGAACTGTGACTGCACACTAACACACTTATGCGGATTTGAGCCGGGGAGCCAAGTTCACTCATAGTTATACAATATGAGGGTATTAGCATGAAAGCAGGCCAGGCCCCTGTAGTCAGCGGGCGTAGCACGCTGGGAAAACCTGAGTGAAACATCAAAGTGTCAAGTCCAGAAGACGGGAAAAAAAAGAAAAAAGAAAACCGTCAGGCAGAGACCTCAGAGAAGGATGTCTAGCCATGACAGGGCTGAGAGCTTTCTGAGCACCACTGACAACACACTGCATTGCTCAATAAGTCTGTCCATTTATCTCTTATGACCTGTATTCAATAAAAGTGTGTGCTGATAGTTTGTGAACTTTCTTTTCCTGAGTGTCTCTGAATGCACACTGCGTTGTTAATAACACAGCTGAAATTCAAACGTTGTGAATCCCCCACAATATTTTGATTGGTTTTGGGAGGAGCAGACACCAAAAAAGGACAGAGGGGCAGTCACAGTAACACCTCCCTCCTGATCCAGCTGTGAAGTAAATCTGATAGCTCTAAATCAATCAATCAATCAATCAATCAATCAATCAATCAATCAATCAATCACAATCTACTGAGACAATTTTTTGTAGAACAAAAGGTTTTAATTTCAGTTTGGTAGATGCAACCGAGATGACGCACTAAACAAATCACACTCTATATTGTGTGCACAGCTTATCATTGTCTAAAGTGGACAACCTGAGACGAAGGAACATTAAAATAAATAGTTATAGCTGTTGTGAAAATGAAATAAATCTTTCTTAGAAATTAAAATTGGCTTCATCACTCTTAACTCAGAAAAACGCCCAACCTACGCACGCACATTTACTTCAGAAGCTGCATTAATCATTCACTTGTAAGAGTGGAAACATAAAATGAACCATCACATATCCAGTTCCAACAAATTCGATACACTATAGGCGAACCTATGATCATCTGTTTTTTTGTTACCTTGTTATGACAGTGTTTCCCAGTATAGTATCTGCAAAGCTTTTGTTAAACCTCCAGAGAATCATAAATAATGAAAATCAAAGGCCTTCCCACATTTAGACTGCATGTTAGTTTCTTGCACACAATAATTTTTTCTCAAGAACAAGAGAACATGATCTCATAGCTCTGTATGCGTTGTATTAACGCTCCTATGGGCATTACTTTGTGTTTTTGTATATTGCACAGATTTGCACATTATTTGTACAGATTGTCCTTCTCTTAGTACTTTCTTTCTTTTTTTATTTAGTATGTTTAATGCATGTTCTGTTATGGGACCTGCCAGTCCAAGTCTTCTCTTTGCACCAACAACACCACAGCAAATTCCTTGTATGTGTAACATACCTGGCAATAAAGTTTTCTGATTCTGATTCAAATAGACTACCTGTTTAAATAAAGGGTTAAATCATCAGGGATTTGTACTTTGTGTTGCAAGGTAACAGCCACCAGCTTACTAAACCTGAAGTTGCACTATTTTCAAACCAGCAATGGATCAAATGACTGTGTGTAATGTGAAAGTTGCTATTTGTAGTGACGAAACTAGAGATTTATCACCCTGAATCTGTAGTTCCTCTCAGCTCTGCAGATCACTGTAGCATCTTTCTGCTCCATGTTTTGGTGACACAGCCCTGCAACTTCGCTGTTTAGGTTTAGTGTCACCACTGTTACTGGCATCCTTCCAAGACACAGAGGGTGGCTGTTTAACAAAAAACGCTCTGATAAACCAACTGTACACCACCTGTCCAAACCAAACAGCAAACAAACAAAGGTAGCGACTAACCGGGGAACATAGTGAAGCCTTTAGCAGCTAAAGATTCAAAATATTGGACAGACGTTTGTGAAGTGGTCAGAACAATGGCTCATAATAAATGCTAATGTTTTTCCTCCTTGTCTGCCGAATATGTAAAGAAGCTATTGTTTGCCAATACGTTTGCCATAACAACTGATTAAGGTGATAATAAGCCAGCATTGTGTTTACAGCTTCTTTCACTGGCCCGTTTCCTCTAAGGCAAATAATCCTGTTTCAAGATCAGTTATAGGAACACAGGTTATAAACTACTACTACTAGCCTGCATTTATTTTGTACAAATCAGTATTTATTATCAATAAGACATTATCGTCATTTGAATTATCTTCCTTCCCTCATTCCACCATCAACCAGTGTGTCTGAATACCTGCAGTTTGGCTCACAGCCAATCTCTAGTAAACACAGCAGCAGCAGCAGCCTGAGTGAAGGGTCATACGGCGCACACAATTCACATAAAAGCTGTTCCTGAAGCGATGACGAAACCAGTGTGCCAGCTGTCACACACAGATTTATGTGGAGTTACCTTAACACATGCCAATAAGAGTGCAAACACACACACACACACACACACACACACACACACACACACACACACACACACACACACACACACACACACA
>JBBMJY010000002.1:9878722-9904351 GCA_037833715.1 Toxotes lorentzi | reverse complement strand
ACACACACACACACACACACACACACACACACACACACACACACACACACACACACACACACACACAGGCGCACACAAACAAAAGCTCTTCAAACCCCAAAAGGAGGGTGTGGTGACCAGCAGGGTGGGCGGAGGAAGCTAATGAGTCCAGAGTGATGATGAAGTCAGAGGGTGTGGATGGGTAACCAGTTTGTCCTTTACTGGCTCACTGGGATGGTGTCAGCAAGACAGCTTTACTAGACGGCTTTAGACGACTGGTTCAAATCCAATTACTGCAGCTGCCATACGTTCCCAACGACAAAGTAAGCCTGAAGTGACGTCACTGCTTTCCAGTGTTTTCTAAAAACTCAAATTTGGAATCAGCTGTTGACATTCAACTAAGCCATAATAGAAATCTGTTTATGGGGACTGTCAGACACAAACCAATCAAAACAGCAGAGAGATGTGGGCAGACCGAACTTCCCCTTTTTGAAACCATCTGTTGAACTGCGCTCGCCATCGACAGGAAGTTCTCACATTCCCTCAGAGTTTACTATCGGTCAGAGCTCAGCCGCAGCACAAAGGCAGAGTCACCCCAGGATGGGCCTCGACTTTGACAAGGAGAGCTGAGTTAACTGGTTGTGTCTGCAGGAGTGTGATCAATCAGCCTGAGTTAGAATGAGTCGAGCCACTTCACGCACTTACAATAATGCTGGTGGTCCAGTGCCACCCTCAACAATTCATAATCCCCTTTCAGCCTTGAGTGTCACGAGTAGCTTGGCAGACGTGCGCTCTTTATACCCGAGCCTCTTTGTCACTTCAGATGAACAGCTGTTAGAGCAATATCACTGCAGCACCCAGATATTCAATTTCTAGGTGCGATAGATTATTTTCTTCTTGAATATTTATTCAACATATTAATCTACATCAGCCTACAGTGTTGGCCAACTTCAGACCCTGCAAATGAGTCATCCCTGAGAAAGATTGTGAACAATCATTTTTGCTCAACTGGATGTCTCTGGCTCACATGTGGTGAGGTCAAGCCCCGAAATAAAACAGAAAATGATAGGGTAAGGATCACCGCAAAAAAATCTAGCTGGGTGGCTGCATGATTAAAACCCGATTTCTGTGGGACTGCAATAATTATCACTGCTACTGATGTGGATCAGCATTACACAAACATCTCCTCATCTTCGTCGAAACTCTCCGAGATTGAAGACGAGAGCAGAGGAGAAGCAGAAGGAAGTGCTCCTTCCCTGAGGTAACTGCCACCAAAATAGAAAGGGGAACTGGTCTGCACGCTCTGAATCGTGCTTGCATGCAGAACAACAACACAGCTTCTATGAGGGAGTGGAGAGACTTGGTTTGTTTGCCCTGGACTTTTCTAAAATATCTGCCTCCTGTGCCCTCCAATAAAAACCGACAGGATGTATTTATAGCTACACTGACACTAGAGCGACATCTTCACTAAACGTAAGCCCTGCTGCCACAGCAAATTAATTCAACGCAGATGTACAGATGGGAGACAAACTAAAGGAAAGAAGAAAGAAAAAGAAACAACATAAAATGTCTTAGGTTTTTAGCCTCATAGGTCAAACTGAACCATTTCAGTGATCCTTGCCATTTATTCTTCAAGTCTCAGGAACTCTATGAATGAACAACATTCCTCTGAAAGATATTCCCTCATTATGTGTTTGGATGATGGTGATGGAGAGCACTGTCTAACCAACCTCACTGCCAAACAACAACGACAATATCTGACAAACATGGATTACTAGATTATATGTTCATTGATAATACAATGCAATGCCAAGGCTGAAATTAGGTTTGAGGTACACTTAGGCAACTAAAACACTTGTGATCCAGGTCTGTGGTGGGACATGAACTCCAGTTTCCAGTGTGAAAGTCAGACATGGTATATGTCCCTTCACCACTCTGACTTCCACGTCCTTGCTTTCTGCCACAAAACCTAAAGGGCACACTGCTCTCTGAATTAGCTCTGGACCTAAACTGTGAGTTTGCAGAATTGTCATATGTGGACACAATTCAACAGGATACTGAGCTGGTCTAACATGTTGGTTTAAAATCTCCCATGGGAGCTCAATTAGGTTGAGATCTGGTAACTGTTAAAGCGATTTGCAAAACATGTAATGCCGAAATTTCACGAGGGGGTGCATCTGCAAAGGATTTCTCCACGTCGGGTTTAATTTATCAGCTGAAATCCAAACATCTCGATCGCTGTGCTGAATATGAGAGGAATGCAGCACAGAAAAGAAAAATCCCTCCGAGCACGCATTTTAATTTTATTTTATATTTTGCATTGTTGGAATGTGCAAAATAAATATTTTCATAATTCTGTAATTGATTTATTCTTTGAAACATTCATATCGCAATCGCAATGCCTTGCAATTTTAGTGAGGTTAGTACACAGTCATAGCTATAAATGCAATGGTACTAATAATTGGCATAATTTCTTTCGGTGTTCCGGTTTTCGGCCTTGGGTTCCTCATTTTCGGTTTTCGGTTTTGGCCAAGAATTATCATTTCTGTGCATCCCTAGTAATCAAGCCATTCAGCAATCCCTCGTGCCCTGTGTGGAGGCATCTTACATAACTTCTGTAATGCTTCTTCACACCTTTATTCAGGTTTTTCCTTTCATTTGTCAGTGTCAGTCAATCAGTGTCTGTATTTCCCTGTGGAGACATTCATGATGTTTTCAGGCCCATTGTTCTGGTTCCTCAGCAGTTTACATCACTGGCTGCAAGGAGCCATTGTCTCCTCCTTCATGGTGTGTTGAGAAACCTGTTTCAATAACAGCTAGATTTTGTAGCCCCAAGCAGCAACCATTGCTTGACTTCAAACAGCAGAGGAGGAAACCAAACCTTACCCATGGCTCAGCACAAGAAAAATAACCCCAAAGGATTTGTGTTTCCATATTAGTTTCCATAATAGGGGCCATTAGTGACTGTGTGTAGGTAGGAGGTGGCTTCTTGGCCTGTAAAATGAATTGGAGTCCTGCTGCTGCTACTGTGTGCATAACTGTAATACCTTTGGCTGGATACTGCTGGATGTGGGAGGAACCCACTCCCAAAGTTTGACTTTGCTGACTCGACAACTGTACGCAGAAGTGAGAAGAACAGCACAAACAACACGGCAACTTATCTATATCCGCTTAACCTCAATATGGAGAATTTCTATAAGCCTATTCAGTGTCAAAACACAACAAAAACAAAATACAGAAAAAGCAAAACTGCAGTTACAGGGGAATGCGGTAATAACGTGAAAGCGACTGGAATGGCTGGCATTTGATCTGATGCGTTCACTCGGCGCCAGCTGTGGGGAGGCGGGAGGGAAAGTAGGTCAGGAGAGTGAGAGCTTCATGGCAGCGCTCCATGGTCCGCCTGCCTGCCTGCCATAGTGCTCATGACACAAGCACATGCACACACGTGCACACCTACACACACATGCATAATACACAAGACCAAAAAACCCACATGTCACAAATACACACACACACACAAGCACAATCATAAAAGGTGATTTACAGCTGCTGAAAGCTTCTGCTGACAGTCAAGGTCTTTGCCCTTGGTAGCACGAAGCAAAGTCAGGGGACGAGAGAGAGAGAGACAGACAGACAGAGAGAGAGAGAGACAGAGAGAGAGACAGAGAGAGAGAGAGAGAGTGAGAGAGAGAGTGAGAGAGAGAGAGAGGTGAGGGGTGTGTCGGAGCAAGACTGTTCACTGAACAGCAACTTTGACCAAAAGATAACTCTTAAAACACAGAGCCAAGACTGAAAGCTGAGAATATTCATACACTAAATATAATCTTTATATAAAAATATATATGTAGCTATATATAAATGGACTAAAGAGCATAAACTACTCATGTATCAAATCAGGCACCAAACCACAGCTGATACATGTGACAGCTGTGACAGACACCATTTTTACTTCACCAGCAACAGTTGAAACTCTGCAGTGATTTTATAAGGCCGTACGTTCTAGGCTGAGCCAGAATAATTACCTGGTTGCTTCAACAGGTTGCTACAAAGTCCTGCAGGCATCGCAGCTGTCAAACACAGCACCGATGGCAGGAATCCTTCCTACATTTCATCAACAAGATGCATTAAAAAGAGTATTGCCCATGCTGTTTACATACACAGTCATGTAGTTTTGCATGTAAAGAATGTTAGTTGTTTATCTTTGCTTTAACATAGCACAGGGTTGGTTGGGAGCTTATTTTCAAGCGCTTTCTCTCCTAAGCTTTATTCAGCAATGAGTCACAGCCAGCTCCCAAAGTGGATTCAATATTCTCACATGTGAAATTCTCTGGAGTTTCACCACCTTAGTGAAGACACCGTCGGATGTGGTTTTCAACTCGCTCAGACGGTGTTTCAGCCTGCTCCTGACGGAGCCCAGTTACTGCACAACTTCATCCATCCGTTATTATTATCAACCTGTCTCTTCATATTAGGCCTGCAACTAATACTTTTTATGATCGGTTCAATGCCAGACAATTGTGAAAACTGCACATCACAAGTTTCTAAAGCCCAAACTGACATCTTCAAATTTTTGCCCATCAACAATCGAAAATATGATTTCAGATTACTACAACTTAACACAAGGAAAAGCAGCAAATTCACACATTTAAAAAGATAAAGTTCAGAATATTTGCACGAACAATAACTTGGATTATAAAAGTATAAAAATCGGATTAATAAACAAAGAAACTGAGCTGAAGTTATGAATTCATGTCCACTGAAAGGAAATCAGAGAAATCCTGAATGGAAAACCATTCATTTGTGTGGAAAACTCTGAGCCATATGTTACGCACAAACAAGCCCATAAAGAGAAAACTTGATGCTGAAGCCACACAACGCTGCTTTGTCTGCGTGAGAGATGTGAGAACAGCTCTATTCAGTGAGCCAGTTTTATTACTTCTGCAAACAGTTTTCCTCCATTACAATCATGTCAAAAGACTCCAAGAAATTTCAGTAACCTACAGTCTGCACTGCAAATATCAGTTTTACGGTTTTATGGATCATACATTCTACAACATCTCTTTATTTATCACCTTAACTACCTGGTCACTTTCCTTGCTGTTCAATTTATAAATGGTCACTTTACTGCTGTTACTCTTTGCTTGACACCTTACTGCGTTTCTCTTTTTAAATTATTCTGAACATATTTAGCTGCTATTTCTTTTACTTTTTGTAAGACCTATTGTTTTTTACAGCAATGTGTGAAGGGAGAGTGGCAAAAAAAGAATATCATTGCATAGTGTGAACAGCTGAAGTTGAAGCTGAAGTTATTTTATCAAAGAGTCCTGAGAAACAAAATGGGGCACAGGCTAAAGTCAGCTTCAGGATATATGGCTAAGTCATTACATCTGACTCACAGACTGAACTCCACACTATGGGCCGGGCCAATCATAGGCGGAGGAGGAAATGCCACGCTAAAAACAAAGGTTACATAATGCAGGCCTACGAAATGAGCTGTGAGATTATCTACCAGAGGAATTATCTTTCTGTATTTTTCCTCCATTCAGTGCAACTCAGTGTTAATAGGGTCATGCCACATCAAAACCAGTTATACAATGAGGGTGTGTATTTCCCAAAATAGGAACAAAGCAGAGCATTTTTCAAGGTGAAGCACTCTTCATAGTGTGAGAACCGGCTGTTTGTGAGTCAGACAGTGAAGCTGAGTCAGATCGTAAATCTGTGGAGCAATAAATGAACGGCCAGGGAATGGAAAAGTTTGACACTGGTGAAGTGGGAGATGACTGGTTATGTTAGACCTTTAAAGTGCAAAGCAGCAAACTCCGAAGGCTAAGGCGGGTCAGGTACTCTGCCATGCGAGGCTGTCGGCACTGAGCGTCTGCAGGAAGCAGAAGCAGCACCATTGCGTGACAAGCTGGGGGATATGGTGACCTGATGCCAACACCGTCAGCTACCGCAGCATTCAGCTGATTTCACAAAATATCACACAGGTTGAAGCTAACAACCACTGCAAAGAAACAAACTCCTACTTACTGAAGACACACGCACAGAATGCAAAGTTTACACACCAATAAGCCAACACCCAAACAGCCACACACCCACACAAATTATCCGAGCTCACACCTCATGCACAGACATAATCCTATGCTTAAACACACACACACAGACATGCACAGTTCTAAGACAAGGTGATTAAAGCCACATGTGAATATGAACCAAGGTGCATCTCGTGTCTCTCCCCATCTGTTCCTGGTCACCAGGCTTTACAGCGACTGTCGTGAAGATAGTACCAAGCATCATTTGCACAAAGAATAAAAACACAACTTCATCTGTGCCCCCGCTGTCATGACGCACTACTGCGTGTGAACCTCTGAGCTGATTACTCAGTCAGATACTGTGATTTACATGGGAGTGAATGTAAAAGAGACCCAGACAGAAAAAAAAAACAACTCAAAGATCTGAATCTGTCACACCACTGTTAGTGAGGACTTTCTACTGAGCTGCTTGATGAGTGGGCCCCAAAGCCACATTCACAGCTGAACCCATAAACTCTACAGGGCAGCACACTCATAACTGCACAAAAGACACTTTGTGGGGCCGGGTGGAGTCCAAACACTGTGACTAGACTCTACATTCATGTGAATAGGAGCTCACTGGAAAGAAATCACGGCAGAAATTAAGATTTAGCAAAATCACGCGAGCAAGTCGGTGGAACAAGCAGCCTTTTTAACTCTTCAACTCTCTAACAGCACAGGGCTGACAAGTCTGTTAAGGCCACAATTCATTCATCTTTATTGTTGAATGAACTGCATCTACTACTCCTTGGGGACAGATCTGCTTCGAGTGAAAACAGCGCACATCTCAGGTTTATTTTTGGCACAATGCACAATCTGCCCAAAAACGACCTCATCAACCCCCACTGAGTGGACACTTCCGTGAGAGACAGAGCCAGGGGCTATGGAACTTAACAGCAGAAGGCATAATAATGATAATAATAATAATACACTATCTGGGTTACGAGGAAAACTCATGGTGATACACTGGAATTGAGACATGTCATAAACACACACATTGGTGCTCGGACTTGTCCAGTCTGGGACAAAAAAAAAAAAAAAAAAGATTCAATGTCTGACATGGATAAAAGTGGAATTCCCCTGTTTTTTTTTTGTTTTTCTATTCTTTCTTTATTGTTTGTTGTTTTTGTTTTTTTGTTTTTTTTTACAGCATATCCTTTCTCCAGATTGTGGTGCTGCTGCTGTGCAGTCCATGAGCCTGTCTCAGAAAGCAGGATTACTGGGGTAACATGACAACATAGGAGTTAACTGAGGCCTTTCTGTCTCAGGATGATGGCCTGATTTTAAATCTAGCTCCATTACTTGGTAACCAGCACCGCAAGCCAAACCTGAGAAGAGCAGTTTTTGTTCACACTTATAAAAAACATAGACAATGTCCAACTACTCCAACATCCATCAACTGCGAGAGGGAAAATGAAGTCACCGTACCAACAGAATCACAGAAATGGTCAAAATCACCGGGCTCGCTTTAAAGTGACCAGTACTGAAGAACACAGTATATATTTACAAACCACTCCTTTCCATTGTATCAGAAATACTGTGCAAGTCCACCAAGTTTCACTGAAAAATTTCCAGATATATGTAGACACTTGTATCTGCAATAAACGGAATTTAATTTAAAATATTTGGCGCTTCATCAGATAATGCTGCATGTGCCTGGCTGTTTGGTATAAACTCCAGCTCCTTCATGTGAATGCATAAACACCACTAATGCCAACAACTTTGCGAGAGCTGTTATCCAGAATCGCTCGTGTTTGATCTGTGAAACCAGATAACAGAACCTGCCTATGTTAAAACTATAAACAACAGTGCAGTCAGGTCCACAAGTATTTGGACAATGACACAATGGATTTGAAACAAATGACTTTCATATGTAATTCAAGGCGTTTATCAAAAATATCACATTAACCAATCACTACATTACAGCCATTTGTTATACAGGATGCCTCCATTTTCATAGGCCGAAAGGTAATTGGACAACCGACACTTTCAGTTTCATGGGCAGGTATGGCCTGTTTTCTCATAATTTCATGACACATTAAGCTGACAAAAGGTGTGGAGCTGCATTTGGTAACGGTTCATGGGAACTCTCAATATGCATACATTAACACCACAGGTGTTGATCCATCATTAGGCTAGAAACACAAAACAAACCTTTCAGGCAGACAGAGTATTAACTTTAGGAGTGGCCAAATCAACAACGTGGTACATTATTAAAAAGAAGGAATGCACTGATGAGCTCAGCAACACCAAAAGCCCCGGAGGACCACAGAAGAAAACTGAAGAGGATGATCTCAGAATTTTTTCCTTGGTGAAGAAAAACTCCTTAACATCCAGCCAGGTCAATAACACTCTCAGGGTTGTAGGAGTATCACTGTCTAAGTCTACAATCGAAAGACGCCTTCATGAATGTACGGCTCCTGATCCAAAGCACTGCATTATCTATCAAACATGGTGGAGGCGGTATTATGGCATGGCAATGTTCGGCTACGGGTGGAAATGGGTCTTATTGATTATGTGATTGCTGACAGAAGCAGCAGGACGAATTCTGAAGTATACAGAGATATACCATCTGCTCAGATTCAGTCAACTGCTGCGAAACTGATAGGACGGCGCTTCATAGTACAGATGCATAATGTCCACTACCTGCGTAAAAAGCCTAAGAGCTTCTTAAGTAATAAATGGCGTATTCTTCAATGGCCAAGTCAGTCACCTGCACTCCACCAAATTGAGCAGCTTTTCGCTCAGTGAAGACAAAGCTGAAGGCAAAAAGAGCCACAAACAAGCAGCAACTGAAGGCCTGGAAAAGCATCTCAAGGGAGCAAACTCGGCATTTGGTGATATACATGGGTTCCAGACTTTAGGCAGTCGTTGACCCTAAAGGATTTTTATCCAAGTATTAAAAATAATTCTGAATATAATAATAGAATAATAATATTCATAATTATTTTAGTTTGTCCAATTTATTTTGAGCTGATGAAAATGGCAGGGCTATGTACAAAAATTTTATATGCAATATTTTCGATAAACCCTGAATTAAAGCTAAAAATCTACACTTCAATCACATCTTGAATGGCTTCGTTTCAAATCAATTGTGGTGGTGTAGAGAAAATTACAAAAATGGTGCCACTGTCTAAATACTTACGGACCTGACCATAGGTGTGTAACTAAGAATTATTTTAGACCATGGCATTTTTTTCATGGTCTAAAATAGGGCTTCTTGTGTATATAAAGCCGTGTCTCTTTCTGCCACTTTGTTGACTGCACTCAGGTTGCACGTGCTGTCAAAGACACCTCCATTATAACACTGAAACCCATGCCAAACACACAGGGTTATGAGCAGGTGAACCATGAAGCTGGGGAAAAAAAACAAACAGCAGCCCGCAGGTTTAATTAATAATACCCACCCTGTCAGTAAGTATCAGTGAGCCAAAAAAATACTCTTCAGGTGGATATTTCACAAGTGAGCTACACTTCTAAATGCAGGTAACTAAAAACGGCATTTAAACGTCAGTATTGTGCTCATGCTGAGCATTAAGAGAGGCAGTCGAAATCATGGCAAAACTGCCAGGAGCTGACACTCCTCTACCCATGGACGCTTTGCAAAACATCAGGAACACATGGTACAAAATATATCAAGAAATTATTGAAGAAAAGCATGAAATATGTTTTTTTCTAATAATCTGGAGGTTACAGCACTGTTGCACAGATGGGGACTAACACTTCCGGTCTTTGAGGATTAGATGTCCGGTGGTGCAATGGAAGACTAAATAAAACATAACAGGCATTGAGAGAAATATAAAAGGTCAAGTTAGTGAGATTAAAATGAGAAGCCAGGTCAGACCACACAGCTGAGCACAGCTTTATTTCTTACCTGGCAAGGGTGGTGGGGAAGGAGGGAGAGCTTGAGAAAACCTCACCAACCCTCTGCATTGCCGCGTTGTCCCCAATAGCTTGGCCTCTGTTCCAGGATCCACCAATGGGCGTCACTGGGAGGTACAGGTTGGACACTGGCTTCTGATCCTTATGCTGCTGAGCTTCACTGCTGTTGGGGTTGACTCCAAAGTGGAAGCTCTGTCCTCCTGAAGTGCTGACCCCACAGATGGAAATGGGGTTAGAGTTGGGCATGCCTGTGGAGGACGTGCCACTCATTTGGCAGTAACTCTGGCCTGCAGATGTCTTCTCCTGTTTGATCACACCTGGGGTGCAGAGCTGAATGAAGCCAGCATCTTTTTCTTTCTTCACCAAAGCAGACAAAGTGGTTGTAGAGGTTTGGGGGGAAGCTGTGCTGGACTGATCCGGACTTGTCATAATGCTGCCGTTGAGAGCAACAGAGACTGCCCCACTACCATTATTGCTCTCAAGCACAGCTGGCTTTAAGTCCCTCTCAGAGCCAACATCCCCAAGCAGAGAATCATCTGCCAGAGTGGACAGGAAGGCATCATCCCCTACGTAAAACTCTGAGGGGGACCCAGCAAACCCGAAGTCTTGGAGCAGGTCCAGAGTGTTGTCACTGAACAACTTCTGGTTCATGTCCACATCTTTCCCAATGTGATCAAGCGCATTATCAAGGTCAATGGGGTCCTGGTCTCCTTTATCCATGGAGAAATCCTCTGTTTTCATGGGGAAGAAGTTGGGATCTGATCCCCCAATAAGTGAATCCATAGAGGACTGGGTAATGTCTGCTATACTGGCCTCCAACTGGGGCAAACTGTCCCCTAAGGTTTGACGCACAAATGAAGCGGATGTCTGTGTTTGGAGCAACTGATGCTGCTGCTGCTGCTGGGGCCTCTGATCTTTGGTCAGGCCCCTGGGCTCTGAGTCTTCCAAGAAGGGGCCTACCGTGGCAGTGACGGAGGCAGAGGTGATGTCCTCTGGAAGGGGGCTGTTGCTGACACCGTTAGGTACCTGTCCTGGCTGCATCAATGGGCTGGATGGAAGAACGACAGAGGTGGCAGAAGTGATGGACATGGCACTGTGAGGAGCCACTTTCAACAGACCTCCCTCCTCAGGACTTTCAGTGTAGACCAATTTGCTTAAATGGTCATCTCTTCTATGTGTTTTCCTCTTCACTCCACCTTCATCCATCTTTTTTATTGGGGAGAGGAAACAGACAAAGTATTAACATACAAGGTTAGATAGAGTGCGTAGCATGCGCAATAAAACAAACGTGCTGAAAAGCTAATGCTTCTACAATGTCACGTAAATTAAAAACGGGTTCAGGATGTGCACACGCAGATGGCAGATTCATAACCTTATGTCAATGTAAGACTGGGGAAAGTTGCCAAGCATGCCCACCTGCGCGCCCATGATAGCTAACGCAGCTACGCGTAGCTAACTCCGTTAGCTTTTCCTATTAGTGAAATATTCACATGAGCGCATGGACAGCCTTGTTCGCCTTATATACAGCGTTGTACAAACAAACACACACAACACGATCTCGACCACAAAACACACACAGTGAGCCGTAAAGTTTATACCATATCTAAGATATGCTAACGCTCACACTGCTTGTCGCTAACCGCTGGTATGCTAGTTAGCAATGTGGCTAATAGTGGCTATGTGCCTACATTTCACTCGGATGTCGTTGACAGTAATGCTAGCCTGCGAGCTAACACAGCCCTTATAAATGCATAATTAGCGTCAACTGTGCTACGACACTGTTGCCATATTTAGCAAGCATACATATTAACTGTAACGTGAATAAAGGCTCATATTTACCCTTGAAATGACTGGTTGTTGATGTGTGTCCACAGGTCGTTTGTCAACATTGTTTTGGTTGAAAGTGGCAGTCCACAGCACGCAACACTGATCCAATGTTTATTAACGTGTCCCCTCAACGCGTCGTGTCCTACCTACATGGCTTGATAAGGCGATAAAAAACACGCCAAGTTCAGTGTGTTTATGAGTTTTCAGTCTCCCAGTCGGATCCAGCTGTAAAATGTCACGCAAACTGCGTTAAACTGGTTGAGCTATGGTGTTTCGCAGCTAGCCATTAGGAAAGTAGGCGCTAACCTCCAGGAAAAACATACAAAATGGAGAACAGAGCAAGCCAGCCCCATGACTGACCTGTTTACAACGTACAGCGCTGCCTGTCGGCCGTGTCCGGTAACTGCAACCGGTCATGTGCTGGAGCTCAATCCCAAGTTTGGGGATTTAAAATAAATCATGTTTATCAGCCGACTACGAGTCCACATGTAAGTGCAAACTTCAATTTCAGTGCAATGTAATAATGCAATCTCCGCTCAGGACCTAAGAACAGAGTATGAAGTGTAAAAAATACCAAACATAATGTACTGCTGGGTATCCCATCATAACAGGTAATTACTGTAAAATTAGCCTTTAAATTAATGAAGGTGTCTTATTTTGGATGGAAGCAGTTTTCTGCTCACACTTCATTTTCTTACTTTACTTATTATACTGTCCCCTAGGGCCTCAAGAGGACACCCAATGTAACAGTGTGGAACGCATCCTTTAATAATTAAAAGTCACCTGTAATTCATGAGTGACTCTTTCATCTTACTATTAGGAAAAGTAAAAAACATAAATGCAAATTTCCGGTGGTATAAAGCGAAGAACATTTTAATTAACTGAAACGGAGGTTAGATATAGTTTTTTTTAAAAAAACAAAAAAAACTTTTCGTTCATTCATTAATTAGTCTGAAGACTACAAATGGCATTTTGTTTCTCAAGACAGCCCACTCCACACTTCTTTTTCTTTCTGTTATTATTGTTGAGTGCCTGAGAGACGAGGGCACAGGGTATGGCAGGCTATAACAATGTGCACAGGGATTATAACTCTGCAGAGAGATTTAGGTCTGTATTTTTATATTTATTTATTTAGCTTTCGAGGCTGCATATTAGTGTATTGCACAATTTTCCATAAGACAGAAAATTCTCTGGCTTGTCTGTAAAAAATTACACACTATGGGAGCAATGTTTGAAGACCAGAGGTTTAACCGTATCAATGAGCATTTCATCATAAATCATCACTATTCTTATTTTACAAATGTACAGTGTACATGCAACACAGACCTCACACCTTAAGTGTGATTGACATGAAATTTGACACATAAATCCAGCCCAGTGTGCTCCTGGACCATCAAGGTCTGCCATGATGGATTTTTTTTTTTTCTGTGCTAATTTTCATAATGTGAAAAATAGTAATATGACAGACCTTTTAGAAACAAGTGTGTGATCGGTGTCACTCCTTCAAACATAATTAAACTGGCTGAAGTGGCTTGGATTTTGTCAAGCCTGAAAGCTGTTCATTTCTGCTTGCAGCTTTAATTCCTTCTGTTGAGCTCCAAAAAAAAAAGGTCTGAACTCTGAAACTGCCACTTGGGGCTATGTTTTCTTCATAGTTTTGCCCCAGCCAAACTGCACATATGCTTATAACCGAATGCAAGGGCTTGCAAAGCCCACAAAAGTCAGTTTAATGTAACAGCACATACAGATTTTCTTACTTCATGCTCAGCTGGGACGCATACTGCCTTTCATTATTCATGCTGAAGTTGCATGAAATTCAACCCCTTCCAAAAGATAGACTCTAACCTGGGAGTAGCGCACGAACAGGAAATAAAACAAAGACAGGAGGCAGGGAAATTGGCTCTAATGGGAGGATGAGTGAGACGAATAAGAAGCAGGGGAAGAGACTCATCCCCATGCAATGACTAGGGATTGAACTCCAAGTTATACTGTTATACAAGTACAACACCAGAGATATAATAATCTATAAATCTAACAATCTTTGTAACATTGAGCTGCACCAAATGATATCATATGTTATTTTCTATCTACAGCAGTGAATCTAAAGGTCACACACACCACAAAACATTACAATATAATGTAGAATGTAAGCTGTAAAACCTAACATCATAGAAAAAGAGATCAGTGGTATGCTCACTGTAGCTCTAAATCCCCACTGTTTGAATCCCACTCAGTCCCCTGTGGCTGCTTAGCAACCCCTCTCCAGCACAATATACTCTGAATTAACAGGGTAAAGCGTGACCGCTGCCTCCTCAAAACCACGAGTCAAGGGTGCTCTCCCATCATCAACGCCTTCTCTCAGCACCGCAGCAATAAAAACCTCTGATTTATTACAAGATGGCTTCAAATCGCAGACAAAAACAAACAAGCCGAGAGCAAATAAACAAAAGATACAAAACAGTTTGAAGCCCAGATCAGTGTTAGCACTGCTGGTGACTCTTTGTGATGTGGGCAGTGCACATAAGAGACCTTATGCTTCATAAATAAAACAAACAAGCCAATAAGTGTAAAAGTAGTCTCCAATTTTCAGGTGACCGTGAACCTCTGAATGCATATTTTCCATTTACCCCCACATCTGTTGTACACCTTATAAACAAAACTAGCTTGTGACCTACATATAACTGCATACATAGATGATAACATGCTTTATCAAGCCTTAAATTCAGCCTTGTCTCACTTCCACCAAAGTGGATTTTCCACCCTACAGTACTTGGCTTCACTGTGGAGTATAGTGATGGCTCTATGACAAATTCACCGAGCAGGCCCTGAGCAATAATGTACAAGTCCCAAACCCCTGTCCTTCTGCTTCTATAATCCAAAATCAAATGACTCAGTAATGAAGGTTTCGTCTTCGTGATTTTTTTTTAACTCAGAAAAAAAAAAAAAAACTGCTGGGAAAACTGCAAGGAGTGTGCACTTTGTGGGGGATTTGTAACCAAAATGGACGAAAGGATTAATGTAGCATGAAAAGACATTCTTATGTAAAATAAAGTAATATTAATCACTGCATTGTTTTGTGTGTGTGTGTGTGTGTGTGAGTAGATCAGTTTATTTGAGAGTAGATAGAGCAGCTGGGTGTTTGGGGTGGGGGCTGAGATCTGAGAGCTGAAGGAACAATTCACTTTGTCAAATCGATGAGGAAAGGATCAATTTTCATATTCAGTCACAGTGTCCTGGGTGAAAGAGGTGATACTGTCGGATGCAGAAGAGTGACACTGTCTATTTCAGTTTATATGCCTTCATTGGCAGCTGTATAGAAAGGGAGTTAAAGAGCAGTAGTAGTACAGTGCCTCTGTAGGTCACGTGTGGCTGTCACTGCCGATGAGTCTTTGAGCAAGACACTGCATGGGACCTAACCCCTTCACCCGTCTCACGGGATAAGCGCGCGTCAGCTAAAAGCGTTAAATGTAAATGCGAAAGCCTCTGTGAAGACTCGGAAGAAGGGATTAAAATCCGCAACGCTGGGATGTTAAGACTGCATTAAACCTGAATCCTCTCCGCCAGATGCACGTCGCCAGTGGCTAGATCAGAATTTCATGAAAAACTGCACAGATGCACCCACATCAGTGCATTTGTCGATCTTCTGCAAATGTCATTTTCCTTTAAGATGATGTAAGACATTACTTCATGGGACGAGTTTTTTTTCCCCCTCTCTCTTGCACAGCTTAGAGCAACATTATCTTAAACCTTCTGCCGGACCGAGCGTTTCCGCTCTCAGCAGTTTGGAGAGATGGGTGCGCACGGGAGTCCCGCTTCCATCCTCCCTACTCTGTGAGCATCCTCGGAGCATGTTTCAGCATCCCATTTGTCAGGAGCGACGCTCAGTAGCGAGATGATGGGATGCACGCACAGTTTTTCAGTTTATCTTGGGCTGATGTGATTGAACTAGAAGCCAGAAGCAAGAATCTTTCCACACACAAAAAAAACTTCAACGAAAAAAAAATGTTTTTACTTTTTTTTTTTTTTTTTTTGATGGTGGGGAATTTCAGGACGAAGTGAGGATTATATTTCTTTGAAGTCACAGTCATGACCCATCGCAGTGGATGTGTGTAACATGATGCTGGTGATGATAATCGATTGCGTTCAAAAAAGGAAGGATTCACCGTGGGCAGGCACATTTACGCATGGGGTTAAAGGATGTACTGTAGGCACACCTTGGGATTGTTTGTCATGAGACACTGGATGTGAGGACTGCAGCCTGAAACAAGACTGTGCTTTGGATCTGAGTGCATCAACAGCATGCAGCTACACCCCACACCCTGAACTTCTGGGACGTTTGCGCGCTCCCTGACCGAGACTCAGATTTCGTGCAAGATCTGAAATTTAAAAAAAAAAAAAAAAAATGGCACTGAGCGAAAACTGCAAAACGCAACCTGCAAAAGAGCAAGGCTCAGTGCAAAACCCTCCATCGGATGTTATTGAGCTAAACGTGGGTGGACAGGTGTATTACACTCGCCAGGCCACCTTGACAAGCTTTCCAAATTCCTTACTTGGGAAGCTGTTCTCTAACAAGAAAGGGTCTTCAAACGACTTGTCGCGGGACCTTAGAGGACGCTATTTCATCGACAGAGATGGCTTTCTGTTTCGGTATGTACTGGATTATCTTAGAGACAAGCAAGTTGTTCTCCCCGACCACTTCCCTGAGAGGGGAAGGTTGAAAAGAGAGGCGGAATATTTCCAGTTGCCAGATTTGGCCAAACTTTTGTCCTCCGAGGAATCAAAACTATTTCCAGACGACCTGTGCCACAGTGATTTGGATGATGCGTCGCAGGGCAGCGACCACAGGTTTTACCCTTCTTACTCCTTGGACAGGAGGTATGGCTACATCACGGTCGCTTTCAAAGGCGTTTGCGCGGCGGGAGGCAGAGAGAGTCAAACTGATGCCAAGGCCAAAAAGTTGCCGCGGATCTTCATCAGCAGCCGGATCGGCTTGGCGAAAGAGGTTTTTGGGGACGCCCTGAATGAGAACAGGGAAACGGACAGACCACCGGACCGTTACACCTGCAGGTTTTACCTCAAGTTCAGGCACCTGGAGAGAGCTTTCGACATGCTGTCGGAGAGCGGCTTTCACATTGTGGCCTGCAATTCGTCCCTGACTGCGTCCTCCATCGGTCATTACGCGGATGACAGGGTCTGGTCCAATTACGCACAGTACATCTTCTACCGTGAGTGAAGATTTATTCCTTCACGTTGTACTTTCAGAAGTGATGTGAATTAAACTGGAGGCGTCAACCCTCAGAAGTCATAATGCAAACAGCAGGGAAGTTAAACACAAACAACATCGGGTGTGAAGTAATAAAAAAGGTGCCCCTCCCTGCCCCCAAATAACCACATCCAGGCTGAGACATCGGTGTGGTGTTGTGTGAAAGGCGTTTTACTCATTAAATAATGTAAAAGGTCTAGTCTAAATATTTTTCCATACGAAAACGCGTGTAATATGTTTGTCAAGTGGTCTAGACTTAAAGGCGAGCTACAGAAACCGGTGTGTAGCTCACACCACCAGGAGGCACGGTCGGGTTGCAGCACACCCTTCCTTTCTTGAATCCTTGCATCCCCTTGCAATGTCTGACTTTAAACTTCTGTTCTGGGTCCGAGATGAGAGGCAAACTTGCCCACGGGCCCCGGCGGAGTTGAGTCACAGTGCTGCTACACTTTAAGTACACATGCGTCATGCGTAAGCACGGGTTGTTGCTCAGATTATGCCGACCGATGGGTTATGAATAATATAGCACCAGTGGGCAGCAAAAACGTCACACGGACGCTGCTGCATTCTCTTTACTCGACGACAAAGTTTGTTCATCAGCAAATTAATTAGCATTAATTAGCCGTAAATATGGTTCATTCCGCTCTTTGCAGGGGGAGGAGTTGGACCATATGGCCAATTAAGAAGCACTTTGTTCATTATTGCGAATGGCTCCCTTTGGAAGAGCTGAAGAAAGCCCAGTTGGTGGTTAAAGATTGGAGGTGCAGGAGGGTGGACTGAGGAAGACATGACATATGGTTTGCTAATGATCTACCAATAGTGTTGTTAATGCAGGCTAATTATAACAGAGAGGTCTGCCTTGACCCGCAATAACATCCAGCCAGGCAGGATTTTCCTGAGTCATTCAACTTTTTGGAGCACAGTGTATGATGAAGGTGTTCACCCCCTTCCTCACTGACAGACACTGCCTGAGGACAAAGGCATGTGATGGGACAGTAGGAGGAGGATGCAAAGGAGGGAACAGACAGGGGAGAAACTGCAGTAAGTGTGGCACGGAAGGGAAAAAAAGGGATGCAGAGTAAGAAGAGCACATGGAGGAAAGGAAAAGAGAGGGATTTTAAGGAAAAGGAAGTGAGGAAGAGGGAGGCGAGCAGATGGAGGAGAGAGCGGCTGAGCATGAGGGATGAGAGAGTAAAAGTTGCATGAGACCCGGCCATGGGGAGAAAGAACTGATGCAGAAAGTAGAGAGAGGGAGCGGGGAGCAAAAATAGATTAAAGTAAGTATCAGTCAGGAAAGTTCATCGAGTCCGAGGGAGGGGAGAGGAAAAGATTCTGGGTGGTAAAGACATGGAAGAAAAGAGAGACGGAGAGGGAGATACTGGGTTTTCATTAAAAGAGAGGAGACAAGGTGAGGTTGAAGGGAAACGCGCACATAGATAGTGAGCATTAGGAGACAGAGGCCCAGTCAGGTTGATGGATAGACACATCAAAGGCAGACAGGCGTGAGAGCCCTTGCTTCACAGCAGCACAGTGGCCCGCATCTACTTTCAAAACTAATACTGTAACCTGATTCTGAATGTGGGGCACTGGCTGGCCTGGGGCAGGTAGTCCTGAATACATGGAGACAAGTGCACCTTTGGGAGGAGGGACATGAAACAGATGTGCTGCATTGTTATTTGTTGTTTTCAGCAGAGCATTTCACCCTTTCTCTCTTTTTTCACCCACCTCCGCTCTCTCCCATCCAGTCACATATGAAGTGACAGAGAGTGGCTGGGTTTTTTTTTTTTTTTGAGGGTGTAAAAAGAGCAATTCAGCGCAGTAAACAAATTGAGAGACTTTCTTCCAGCCTGTCAGTTCCTTAGCATCATCCACTTTGCTCTTCTTCTTCTTCTTCAGTGCATCAGTTGCTTTCAGACTCCACTGACTGTCAGTATTAGTGTGGACTCAAGTTTCCAAAATGCCCCTCGGTAGAAACTCATCATTTTTACAGTGTGGCATCCTCTTCATTAACATTCAAGGGACGCATTTCTTCACAAAGTTAAAATGCTCTACTCTCAGTTACTGTTGGATATACGCTCCTGGTTTCTCCACAGACTAAAACAAATGATACGTTCAGCAAGAGGGCACTCTCCTCAGGAGGCCACGGTGTCTGTGCATTCATCACGAACAAGAGCTTCTGCACCTGATGGCCATGATGAATAATTCACATTTAACCTGTTTAGACTTTCACCTTTTGAATAAACAACAAAGCCAGAGAGAAATTTATCAAAACTCATTACCAGCACACATTAGAGAGAACAGGACTTAGATAGTAGCAGGTTTGGTCAGAAAGTCCCAAGGATCAGCGGGTTGCAGCGTCTTGCATTGCACTGCACTGATTTCAGAAAAGGTAATGAAGCCAATTTCTGCCAATTAAAGAGTCGTGATGGGGTGACCCTATGGCCCAGTGGTTAGGGAAAGTAGCACATGGGTGTAATGCTCTGAGTACTGCATGCCGCTCCTCTACTCTCTTTCCTCGTTTCCTGTCTCTCCTCACTGTATCTATCCAACAAACACTCAAAAAGGCAAAGTCAAAATTATGAGCTTTATGAATTAAGACATAAAAAGTCAAAATTTTAAAATATGAGACAGAAAGTCAAAATTTTGAACTTTGAATACAGTACAGATGGAGAATTTTGATTTGCCAAAATGTCATGATACCATGAATGAGTGAATGGTAGAAATTTGTCAGGTGATTTGTTAAGCAGAAGTGAAGGCTGTTCAGTTGAGAGGGACATTTGCTTTTTCAACTGGCAGTGTCAACACTATTGTTGTGGTGATTAAAAACTCTAACCTCTCAAATGGAGCTTGGGACCGGTCTCCTTACTGCCAAATATCTCTGGGGAAAGAAGAGAGTGTTGGCTAATTTAAAAGCAATCTGTGATCCCAAAATGTTTCCTCGTCTCCAGTCATCCACTGGAGCTGCAATTCAGAGAGAGAAACGCCGAGCTATTTTAGGGGCAATTTAAGATACAAGTCATATTTTAAAATAGGATAGGTTCTTTCAGTCAGTTCACAGATGAACGTTAGCTGTCATCGGGGACAAAGCCGCATTATAACCTGCTTCGACATCACGGCCTCCACATCACAGAGGCAGAGCAAATCATCATTGAACACTGGGACTGGTAACATCAGAGGCAGTTTCATCTCTCTCTGCTCTGAAAGGGCTGTGCAAAAGTGTCCTGTCAAAATGGGAGACACGTACAGTAAAAATGGAGAACGATTATACTCGCCAGGTGTGCTCTGTTAATATAACGGTGCAGTCTTCATTTGGGCTGTGAATGAGATGATGTGTGGCCATAATGGCTTCTGAACAATGGCCACAAGGCGGCAGGGAGAGATGTAAGTAATCAATTGCTTGGGTCTAATGGAGGCAGATATTGGACCATCCCCGGGCTCCCAGAGAGTCTGGTTGGAGTCTGGATGGATTGTCAGTGCCCTACAAGAGATGGATGGTGCTCCCATGAATAACTCATATACGTCTTAAAGAGCACCTGGGCAGAAAAATGGTCAGAAGTAAAGAACGGGTGTGTGTGCCTGTGCCATTTTTTCTCACAATAGTTGGAGAAGCTTGTGCACTACATCAGGTCAAGTAGATAATCTGGCTCACCTTGGGAGTAAAGCTGAGTTTATTGAAAAGGCGCAGATGCAAAAGAAAAAAGCAGTTTTTCAGAAATCAGTCATTCTTCGAAGCAGCGTGCACTGAATTTTGAAGGACCGTGCTGGTGGGTTTTTCATGTTTTAGGTCATTAACTATAAAAAAAAAAGTGCTTCTTCTGCGGCTGTTTCTTCTCTAAATTTCAACACAAGCTTTTGTACTGGTTTCTAGGCAACTGTTAGTTTTCATTTCATGTCGCAGCATTAAAATGATCTTGCAGAGACTTAGTTAAGCAGAGATTTGTAGGATTGTAATATTTCCAAATTTCCGATTCAGGTGCTTAATAATAATCCTTTCATGCACGAAATAAGCTACTTCACACTAACCATGTCACACTGTGTGTACATGCTTATTGATCCCCCCCCAACAATATGATGTATGACTGACTCGCAAATCGCAGATGTTGAGAGTGTCCTTAAATGCATCAACTACAACGAGAGCTTTCCCTCCCTCTCTATTCCCCTGCTTCATTATGAAGTGATGATGACTTCAATGGATTACACATCTCAGCAATGTGAAAGAGTCAGATTAAAATGAATGGAAACAAATGTCTTCATCAAAGATTAAAGAATTAGTGTAAATGTGAAGCACTTAAAACGTCCAGCATGTTCCTTTAAAAGAAGAAACTAAACCTTAACGGTAGTATTCAGCCATAATTTACATACCGTTATTTTTGCCCCTGGTTCTTCTATTTTTGCACCGTGTAGCTGTTGGAGAACAGGTACGGCAGCTCTTACCACCTGACATCTAACACCTTAATGATCCCTCCAGAGACCCCTAATGGCTACTTGGGTGGTGAAACTCTTGTGGGCTGGGCTGAGTGTTTTCTGAGGGGCTGAGTGTTTTCTGAAGGCAGGGGGATCCCCTGAAGGAAAGCTTTGTCAGGTAGTGACTGTATTTTTAAGGTATGACTCCGTTTCAGCAGCAAGTGCAAGCTGTAGAAATGCGATTGAGTTGATACATTTTGCCCCAAAGAACCACTGTGATCTAAGCTAGAGCTGGAAAACTTGAAAGCGGATGTGATGCTTGAGCTCAGTGCTACATGTGCTTTCATTAGGCGCTACTCTTTGAATATCACCTGCTTGACAGGGCGAGGGGGGCATCAGAATTGCCCCCCTTCTTTCCTCCAGTATCTTGAGGCATCATTGAGGTGTTGACGAGAGCTCTGTGAATATTCTTGCGTTCTCCCCACCCCAACTTGCTTCATCGGCTCTTGTGCAGTAGAGTGGTGTGGAGCTGGGTCAGGGGACAGGCCTACAGGGAGAGGCTGATATAGACATTTCAATCTGTCTGCGTTGCTTGTTCATCTCCCTGTCAGGAAGGCACTCAGCGGGCAGCCACCCTCTGACTCTTAGGGGGTGGGGGGGGGTTGGGGGGAGGGGGGGTGGGGGGGTCAGCACACGCCTGTCATTAACAATCAGACTGTGAAGCTGTCACTCTCCTCATGGAAGGTGGATAATTTGGGCAGGGCCAGTCTATGAGAGATGCTCTGTGTCCTTGAACCAGGTCGTGCAAAGCTTGTTGTAACTCCATGGGTTACCCCAACTTATTCCTCACCACCGCTTTCTCATCACTCCTGCTAATGGGGGTTGTTTCAGCAGAGTGGGCTGGCTGGGCGAAGGTCATTAATATTGACAAATTCAAATGTATGCAGATATTACAGACATTATTATACCTGGCATGGGGATGGTCATAGCCATCACTTAGGCTGGACACAAACTGCTGAAGTGATACTTTCACAGCGAATAGGACTATCTTGGTGAAATGGATTTCCCTCTCCCTGTAAGGACAGTCACTGCCTTTGCAAGACAAGCCTTTTTTTCTGCTGCAAGGACACACTGGCCTAATTTGTGAGCTAACAAGCATGTAAACTACACTTTTCCTGAGGCAGTGGCAGAGTAAAACTTATTTGTGTAACTGGATATGGGAGCTAGAGAACATAAGACTGTGTCTAAGATCGCAGCGTCTCCACTCGAATGAGCTTAACCCCCTGACTCGCTGCATGAATGCATATTTAAACTGCCAGACAAAATTACCCCTAATACATATAGCATTTTTTTCTTTTCTTTTCTTTTCTTCTTTTTTTTTTTAACCAAAGCCAATGCAGAATTTTTTTCTTTCACAGGGCCAAAAAATGTTTCTGTACCGAAACCATGCAGCAAGATGATTCACACCACTCAGCTTCACAGGATTTTGTTGTGTTCAGGCAAATAAGAGGCAGTGATGAAATTGAATAAAGCAGACATGTTATAGTTCAGAAATTCAGAAGTCTTTTTTTTCTGAGTCAGACAGCTTGGATGCAAAATACTGCTGTGTGTTCAAAACTTATTTTCATTTATTCAGATCAAGGGCACAGTTTGCGGAATTTCAAATATGAGAGGCAGACAGCTTTGGGTCACTCAGTTCTGAATATGAAATAAATTGCGTTATGGCCTCCTGGTTATGCACAATAACAACATGAAATTGCTGAGTGATGAGGCTTTCTTGTTGGTTTTTGTTTTATTCTCAACTTTCAGTGTGCGATTGCTCCGAGCCTCTCTCAGATTACATGACTGAAGCACAGAGCTGCTCTGCTGCTGAAGAAATAATCGTCAGACACCCTTGATGAGTCAGTTCAGGAGCACAGATAAAAAGACCAACACACCAATGTCTGGCAAGAAGCTCACTGACATTTGAATTTGAGTTTGTCAGAGCTCTCTGCCTTCAGTCCCCATCATGTCCTACTTTTCGCAAACCTTTTAACGGGTAAAAAAAACAAAACAAAACAAAACAAGTAATTTTATTCTAATATCCAGGCAGTTGAATTTCCATAAAACTAACCTCTCTCAGGCGCGAGGACAAACATCCCCGCTTTCATTAGATTTTGAGAGGAGTTTGAGGATACCCTGTGTGACACGCCCGCATGCCCCCGTGCAGAACTCGACTCCCTCTCTCTGCGTTATTTATGAGAAGTGCAGACACAGCTTGAGTCTTGTCTGAGGACCAGCCCCAGTCTTTTAATGTGGTTGGAATATGATCTCTTAGACAGACTGTATGGATCTGAGAAAAACACAATGCAATCAATGGCTTCCCTGAAAAGATCCCAAAGTGTGTTATACACACCCACTTGTTTAAATGTACCCGAGAATGACTGTGTTTCCTGACAAGGCTCTTAGTTGTTTCCTGCCTTTAATCTGACAGGGATATCAAAGCTGGATTTGGCTTCGTTCTTTCACACATAGATGTGTGTTTTTTGCATCATGGGCTTGTACGGCAACAGTAATTTCCATGTCCGGGCTCTATTTAGACAAATTGTCGTCTGAAACAAAATTAAAGCCCAGGTGCTTCTCAGCCTGTCGGAGGCTTTAATACAATTCATTCTCCTGCATGGCCTGAAAATTTTATGATGCTATTATTGGGTGTTGGCTAGTTTCCTAAATGGGTTGCCCCTCTGGACTACAGCATCCATCCATTTAGAAACAATGCTCAGCCTCCCTCCTCTTGATCCTCCCCACTAAAGCGCCTGCATCCATTTGCCTGGTGCTGCTGGTCTGCTGAATTCAGCTAGATTCATTTTCTGTGGGGGGGAAATTGGTGCGCTGATTGGCCTCTTTACTCATGGATTAGCCATTAAAAAGCTGTTAGTGACTCTCTCACTATCAGGCCAATGCAATCATCGCACCAGAGATAAGGTCATTATTACAGTCTGCGCAGAGAGGTTAAAATCTCCCTTGAACTCTGTGCAGTATAAATTGGTGCATGCACTGGAAGGAGGTAATGGACAAATTATTGCTCCCTCTGAGATATCATTGGTATTGAGTCTGTACCATCACATTGGAAAAAGCCATTAAGAGGGTTTTAGAGCTGTGCGTGCATGAGTTTATTTCTCATACAACGTTGTTTATATTACAGAGAGCACAGCAGTTTCCAACGCTGCACATTTCTACCTGGTAGTACATCTTAATGAGATCATGGTTCGGGGATATTTTTGGAAATGAAAGACAGCTACTGTGTTTACTGTCTTTACTTGAACACTTTTCAAGCCAGCGGGCAGTGCCGTACAGTATTTCTGGTTCATAATTAGCAGTGTAGGAGGATGTGAGATGAGACAAGAAGCAGGCACAGGAGAAAGAATGAAGACTACTGAAATCTTCTGCTCGCACCCGCTTCACTGCTCATCCTGTGTTTGTGAGAGAAGGTCGGGACACCTGCAGGGTCTACAAGTACATCTGTTCACTGACCTGGATGACCTGGATCTCTTACCACCCAAGATAATTTTTTTTTTTTGTGTTTACCTGCTTTTTCTACCTTGGTGCCTCCCTAAAGGTAGAAAGCACATTCGCACACTTGTTTGACTGAGTGATCTTAAATCAGAAAATAATAAACCACCTTCTTGGCAGCCAGGTTACAATCCTAATAAGAAACTGCGACGGCAAAAGCAGATTGCTTTGGCTCCGAGACGAGCTTTGCTTCGGGAAATGGGAAAGGTCTTTTAGGGAGTCACACTAAACTGCACTGAGCTCTGGGGTTCTCCTTATCAGGGGAAGCAATATGCACAGCCCACCAGCTCCTTCAGATTCAGCAATTAAATGTCAAAGCTAATAACTTGCACGTTTTTACATCTGTACAAGCCTAAATACCCATACACACATCTCATCTGATATTCGTTTAAAGACACTTGTGTGACATTGAAACTACTTGCCAGCATAAGCTTGATCAGTAAAACTGTGTCTTTTGATTAGTTGTTGAATCTGTCACCATACAAACAGCTGGCAAGTAGTTTACAGTCTCTCTCTGCATGAAGGAGGGTCTTATTGCAATAGAAGATTTACTGACTGTGGTCAAAACAACTGATAAGTGTGTTTGTGTGTGTGTGTGTGTGTGTGTGTGTGTGTGTGTGTGTGTGTGTGTGTGTGTGTGTGTGTGTGTGT